>CM044443.1:20486358-20508269 GCA_024363595.1 Xenopus borealis | reverse complement strand
ATTTGAGGGGCTGTTTAGAGCAAATTTAGAGATAGAAAAAAAAAAGTTTACTTGTTCTTTGAGGTTTAGTTCTCCTTTAAAGGCCATCTCGTAGACTCTATTTTATCCACATAATTAAACATTTTTTAAATGATTTCCTTTTTCTCTGTAGTAAGCTATCCCAACTTACTTAAAGGGATACTGTCATGGGAATTTTTTTTTTTCAAAATGCATCAGTTAATAGTGCTGCTCCAGCAGAATTCTGCACTGAAATCCATTTCTCAAAAGAGCAAACAGATTTTTTTATATTTCATTTCGAAATCTGACATGGGGCTAGGCATTTTGTCACTTTCCCAGCTGCCCCCAGTCATGTGACTTGTGCTCTGATAAACTTCAATCACTCTTTACTGCTGTACTGCAAGTTGGAGTGATATCCCCCTCCCTTCCCCCCCCCCCACCCAGCAGCCTAACAACAGAACAATGGGAAGGTAACCAGATAACAGCTCCCTAACACAAGATAACAGCTACCTGGTAGATCTAAGAACAGCACTCGTAGTAAAACCCATGTCCCACTGCGTACTATTCACTTACATTGAGAAGGAAAAACAACAGTCTGCCAGAAAGCAGTTCCCTCCTAAAGTGCTGGCACAAGTCACATGACCGGGGCAGCTGGGAAATTGACAAAATGTCTAGCCCCATGTCAGATTTCAAAACTGAATATAAAAAAATCTGAGTGGAAACATATTAATATAAGAAAATGTATATATGACTGTCGGATGCAAATGCCGCAAGCTGCGTCGTGTCGAATGAACAGCTTCCGACTTTTGTATTACCTTGTTTCCGACTTGACGCCGGCATTTTGTGGCCCAGCTTCGGATCCGGCAGAATCACGTCAAAATCATCAGTGTAATTCAGCCCTAATAAATGGCTTTTAGTGATATCATGTGTTATAATTTGAGCTTAAAGGGCACCAATCACAGTCAAAATCAAACACATATTAACAATCTGACCAGTAAAACCTAGACATGTTTAATCAAACTACATATAAAGTTTTTTGGGAAAAAAAACAGCAGTTTAAAAAAAAAAAATAAATAAATCCCATAGTTTGTCAAATGGGTTCTCTAACGGAGGGAGTCCATACTGTGACTACAACATGCAAACGAGTTCAGGAGCATGCTCAGATTGTTGCACTGCCCTGAATATTCTACCCAGAATGCCTAGCTTTAATAAACTCCTCCACTAGAAGTATCACAAGATTTCCCTATCGTATCCCCTGCTGGTGATGTCATTGTGCAAATGAAAGGCACACACCAACTTCCACAAGGTGGCAGCACTAACACAGAAGTTTGGCAGATTTCAAAATAGCTTAGAAGGTTTAATAGGCAAGCAAGAAATTTCAACTGAGCATGTGTGAGATTTCAGAGCTACAGTTGGCTGTGAACATATAGGAGGAGTCAGTGAAATCCAAGATGTCTGCCTCAGCTAGAACTGCAGTGGAGATAGGGGAGATTTTGTGAGATGATGATTTACATTACACAAACAATTCTAACTGTTTTAAAAATCAGATTTTGTGAACTTTCACATAGTCTATTTACTTAGTAAATGATTTTAGTTATGATTGGTGCCCTTTAATGATGTCATTTGTCTCTTGACTCCGACTCCATTATAATGAAATAATCCAAGTTTTTAAAAATGATTTACAGCTTTTTCAGTTTATTTAACATTTACATGATTCTGTAGTATGAAGAACCAAATTCCAGAAATATCTGTTATCCCAGGTCCCGACCATTCTGGATAACAGGGCCCATACCTGTATATATGTATATTAGGGATGCACTGAATCCAGGATTCGGTTTGGGATTCAGCCAGGATTTCTGCCCAGCCAAACCGAATCTGAGCTCTAACTTCCATATGCAAATTAGGGACGGGGAGGGAAATTGCGTGACTTTTTGTCACAAAACAAGGAAGTAAAAAATGTTTTCTCCTTTCCACCCCTAATTTGCATATGCAAATCAGGGTTCGGATTCAGTTCGGCCAAATCTTTCTCAAAGGAATTGGGGGTTTGGTCGAATCCAAAATAGTGGATTCGGCGCATCCCTAATGTGTATATATTAGGGATGCACCGAATCCACTATTTTGGATTCGGCCGAATCCCGACTCCCGAAAGATTAGGCCGAATAGCGAACGGAATCCAAACCTTAATTTGCATATGCACATTATGCGTGGAAAGGGGAAAACATTTATTTACTTCCTTGTTTTATGCCAAAAAGCCACGTGATTTCCCTCCCTGGCCCTAATTTGCATATGCAAATTCGGATTTGGTTCGGCCAGGCAGAAGTATTCGACCGAATCCGAATCCTGCTAAAAAAGGCCGAATCGAATCCTGATTATGAATCAGAAAGTACCCAAAATGGTGGGTGCTTGGTCGAATTGTAATGTACAATGTTCAAAATGGACCATCACTCCAGGATAAAACGTTATTTACTGAACAAAATACCAGCACCAAGGGTCTTGTATGTGAAAAAAACCAACGTTGTTTTTTTATATTATGTAAATACAAGATTTTTTTTAACATACAAGACCCTTGGTGCTGGTATTTTGTTCAGTTTACATTTATACTTCTCCATGTACATGGGCAGCCACAAGGTGGCTTAATTGGAGTGTGGTGCTGTCCGTCTATGAACTCTTTTATACATGCATATACAGTAGAACCCCCATTTTACGTTTTTAAGGGGACCAGAAAAAAATGGTGTAAAATGAGGGAAAACTTAAAATCAGGGAAATGTATTACGCATAATATATAGGTGGGACCACAAAACAACAATGTAAAATGAGGGAAAACTTAAAATCAGGGGATGTAAAATGGGGGTTCTACTGTATATATAAATATATAAATATATATAGTAGCAGGTAATGGTGCACACCGTTAACAAAAATCAAATACCTGGGTGCCCGCAAATAAAACATTTTTTTTAGAAAAAGAAGTTGCAGCACTCACAGGGTTTGTTTGGTGAAAAAAACTTGTAATATTTATTTGAACTGAACGTTTCGATCCCCCACAGGGATCTTCGTCAGGAGTGACAAAACAAACAAAAACAAAAGGTTTTTTGACGAAGATCCCTGTGGGGGATCGAAACGTTGAGTTCAAATAAATATTACAAGTTTTTTTCACCAAACAAACCCTGTGAGTGCTGCAACTTCTTTTTCTATATAAATATATATATATATATGCAGGGCTGCCCGGGTCAATACTTCTTGCCCGATTTTCCAAATAAGCAAAACCGGGCGGGACTAGCTTGATTGATGCAGTGATCAGCCAATCGGTGATCGCTTTGTCATGGGCCCACCCCCCTGTCCAGGATCAGGCACAGGAAAAGGTGTCAGCCCTAATATATATATATATATATATATATATATATTTTTTTTTAATATATATATAAATGTCAGGTGTTTTCAGCAATATGGAAGCCAATCATTCACACTTTTGTTCGCGGAATACAGCAAGTTACAGGGGCGCTTTTATGTTTGATCAGCGCTCTTGCAGGCAGGGAAGGAAACTGCAGAGAACCATTAATACTAATTAGTGTTTTCATAACGGACTTGGCTCAGTATGGACTGCAGCAATTGGTTAATATTGATTTTTTTGTCAAGTGGGTGGAGTCAGGAGTCAGGTTTTGGTAAAGTGTTTCTACAAATATATTTTGGATATGTTAACATGCTGTGTGCGCAACTGGTGATTATAGCAACTGTGCCCAAAGAAATAACTGCTTTTGTGTTGTCTATTGTGTTGTCTATTTAGGCACCTTGTATTTTATTTTTAAACAGGAAAGAATTGGCAGATTCTCAGAGAACCAATAAACCATGCGGGAAGTGTCATTACTATTTCATTCTAAGCAAAACCTTCGTGGAAGCAACGAAAACATCCAAGGGGAGAGTTGGCTCCCAAGCCAAGGAGGAGCTGATGTTTGCCAATGCAGAAGATGAGTTTTTCTACGAGGTAAAGGGGGAGCTGATTGTGGGCAGGGGAAGGCTATTTCAAAATGAAGATTTATTTCTTCTTTAATTAATGAAGATTCCGTTATTCTTTAAAGGGCTGGTTCGCCTTTGTTTACTCTTGATATTTTATAGAATGGCCAGCTCTAAGTAACTTTTCAATTAGTCTTCATTATTTATTTGCTATAGGTTTTTTATTATTTGCCTTCTCCTGACTCTTCTCAGCTTTCAAATAGGGGTCACTGACCCCATCTAAAAAACAAATGCTCTGTTAAGATGTCCATACACGGTGAGATCCGCTCGTTTGGCGATGTCGCCAAACGAGCGGATCTCTCCCCAATATGCCCACCTTGAGGTATCGTGTGATATTGAGATATCGGGTGATCCGATGGTCAGATCGCAGGACTGCATCAACGAACAGATGCGGCTGCGATCCAACGGGATTTTTAGTCCAGTCCGATCGACATCTACCTGACTTTCGGCCAGATATCGTTCGGGTAAGCCCGTCGGAGGGCCCCATGCACAGTCCGATAAGCTGCCGACTCTGTCTGACAGCAGCTTTTATTGGCCCGTGTATGGCCACTTTAAGGCTACAAATGTATTGTTATTGTTACTTTATTACCCAGCTTTCTATTCAGTCCCTCTGCTATTCATATTCCAGTCTCTTATTCAAATCAGTGCATGGTTGCTAGGGTAATGCAGACCCTTGCAATCAGATTGCTGAAATTTGAAACTGGAGAGCTGCTGAATAAAAAGCTAAATAACTCAAAAACCACAAATAAAAACCAACTGCAAGTTGTCTCAGAACATCACTCTCTACATCAGGGATGTCCAACCTGTGGCCCGAGGGCCGCATACATCCCAGGATGGATATGAATGCAGCTCAGCTTGAAACGCTTGGTTCCCAAGGAAACATCAGATTACAAAGGATATAGGAGTAGGCAGGAGGGAGGTCTCTGCCCATTTCCCAGTTAGTAGTAATAATAATAATAATAAGAAGTCTATTTAATATCCAGGTGTCCCATATTCCAGTATATATCTCCATCTTAGTATCCAACTGGTATTGTAGTTCTTTTCTGTGCTCTTTCTTTACTTTTACAAAATTGTTTCTGTATTTCATGTGGCCCCAAACAATTTTTCTTTTTCCAATGTAGAGAAGCCAAAAGGTTGGACACCCCTGCTCTACATCATACAGTTATGGGATCTTTTATCCAGAATGCTTGGGACCTGGGGTTTTCCAGATAATGAATATTTCTGTATCTTCATCCCTTGAGTCTACTAAAAAATCATGTAAACATTAAATAAACCCAATAGGCTGATTTGGCTTCCAATAAGGATTAATGATATCTTATTTGGTATTAAGTTACTGTTTTATTATTACAGAGAAAAAGGAAATAATGTTTTACAATTTGGATTATTTGGATAAAATGTCTATGGGAGACAACCTACCTGTTCTTCAGAGCTTTCTGTATAACCGGTTTCTGGATAACTGGTCCTGTGCCTGTATTAAAAGTTAAATAAAAGGTGCACCACTTCTTTAACCTGAGTGGTGGGAAGTGCAAAAAAGTGATATTTGGGTTGAGTGGTGTCATTATGGAAGGTTTTATTAATTTTTAGCGCTTATTGAACTAGATTGTTTGGTCTCTCTAGTTTTAGCAGAGGAGAATCAGGGACCCCAGTTATTATGGTTATATAATCATTGATAAAATACAAGGGTCCACTCGGAAGGACAGTGTGGTGCAGTCCATACATCTAAAACTATTTTATTTCTGAACTCCTAGCCCTGGGCGTTTTCACTCCGTCTCACCACAGAAAGGTTCCTTTCTTTATACTGATTATGCCATTCTTGTTAATTAACTGCCTTTAGTGGAATGGAGAGGTTCTTTGTTTCTGGCACCTCTTCCAGTTCCAGCATGTGCCTGAAATGTTAACTCCATTTATCTGCAGCGCCGGCTCTTGGTTCCGCTCTGGACTGAGCTCTCCACTAAAAAGCCGGCCAAGTCTTGAGGATTAGTCCAAGCTGACAGCACTTGAAGGGTATTCTTTATTCTATATGGGTATTCTTTATTCTATATGAGTGTTCATGAACCACTGACTAAGGAGTAAGTCTGTGGAGTCCGCTAGACAGGGGACTAATAAAGGCACAGTAACTCTCGAGTTTCATTGCTTCTGTAAAGGTGCTTGTAGTTTTGTTTGAAATTCAGCCTTGCCTAGTTGGATACTGTCTTTGTAACCATTCCCACCTCTTCTCAGAGTCTCCCTGTCAGTCACACTATATTTCAGCCACCTCTTGCAGCTCCCATTCACTTGAATACATTTTCGGGCAGAAAGTGCTCACACTTGTACCCCTAAGCACTTTGTAACTGACCGAAATACACCTGCTGGAAAAAGCCCCATGTCACATTGGCATAAAGCTGGTGACCATGCACACGTAAACGTTCACTTTATTAGAGCCCAACCAAATAGCACTTCCTGCAGACAGATCTGTAAAAAGTAAAACCATGGTAGATGTGTACATGCAAAGCAGTTCATCTTCCAGTCCTCTTTCACTCTTTCCAATGTATGGCCAACCTTATCCCTTCCTGGTATGTCTAATGCAATAGTGTGGGGGGAGCTTGGTTGGGTATTTTCTGATGTTATTAAGAAGAGATCTGGACTGATAGAATCAGTAGTGGCAGTGAGTAGTCAGCAGATGCCATCACACGAAAAATAGCATGGATATTTTTCAGAGGTAGGCAAAGTGGTGAGTAAAACCGAGTTCTGTGGGTCAGGGATAAGTAGCGAGGTCAATAAAGCAGAGTTTTCTAAAGCATGGGTAACCAAGGGGGTCAGTAACAGCTGTTCTGTAGGTCAGCAGGTAGGCAAGGTGCTTAATATGCCTGAGGTGTGTGGTTCAGAGGTAGGCATGGTGGTCTGTATAGATGAATCCTCTAGATCAGGGTAGGCAAGGTGGTCAATAGAGCTGAGTTCTGTAGGTCATGGGGTAGGCAAGGTGGTCAGTAGAGCTGAGTTCTGTAGGTCATGGGGTAGGCAAGGTGGTCAGTAGAGCTGAGTTCTGTAGGTCAAGGGGTAGGCAAGGTGGTCAATAGAGCTGAGTTCTGTAGGTCAAGGGGTAGGCAAGGTGGTCAGTAGAGCTGAGTTTTGTAGGTCAAGGGGTAGGCAAGGTGGTCAATAAAGCGGAGTTTTGTAGCTCAAGGGGTAGGTGAGGTGGTCAATAGAGCTGAAGTAGCTGAGGTCTGTAGGTCAGAGGTTGACAAGGTGATCAGTATAGATGAGTTCTTTAGGTCGAAGGGTAGGCAAGGTGGTCAATAGAGCGGTGTTCTATAGGTCAGGGGAAGGCAAGGTGGTTGGTATAGCTGAGTTCTGTAGGTCAATGGTTAGGTAATGGGGTCAGTAATCGCTGAGTTCTGTAGGTCGGTAAAGGGGTTAGTAACAGCTGGGTTCTATAGGTCAGAGGTGGGCAAGGTGGTCAATATATCTGTGTTCTGTAGGGTCAGTGGGTAGGCAAAGTGGTCAGGATATCTGAGTTCTGTAGGCAAGGAAGGTGACATTGTTAAATTCTGCAGAGCCGACGAGAGGGAGCACACGTTTCTGAGAGAATGCTCGACTTTGTGCCGTTGTACTGAAATTCTGCTATTGCAGTTTTTCCATAGATGCTAAAAGCTCCCTTTTTCTAGAGAGTACAAACTGTATTGGTTCCTGCAGCAGATGGATGTAGCACGACTTGTCAGAGGTCACAATAACAAAGATTCTTGCTCCCCACCCCCTAAATGACACATAAGCCTATCCATAATGTATACGGTTATTCAAAAATACATTTGTAAAAGCATAGAAGGCTGGTTTGAGAGCCTGGACATTTAGTCTTAGACAAGGACATCAGGGTTTCCAGCATTACGTTGTACAGGAATCACATTACATTTTATCACAGGACGCGAGCAATATCTCACTTTGCCTTTCAACCATAGAGAAGTATTCCACCCCATTAAGCCGGCCTTTAATATAGGCATAAAATCCACTTTATAACAGAATATTTCCGTGAGAGCAGAATCTCGTCCATTTACTACACGCTCAATTTCATTTAATTAAAACTGCATATGTATATTTCAATGTATCGTAGAGTTCCCTGGTCGTGCACACTGATAACTTGATAGATAGGAAGGCTCTGCAGTCGTGCACTTCAGATAAGGAACGTAATAATTAGAGCTTATTAATGACCTTGTCTTGGCCAAATCTGAGGAAACAGATGGGATTCCAACAAGTGCCCTAGTTCTATATTAGCATGTTAAAGCTGCGTGTCAGCTCTTGCTTGTTAGGGTAACAATGCCTAGTCGGTGTCCCGTTGGCCTGTGTTAAAGGGGAACTTCACCTTGAAATAAAGTATCTAGTAGAATGAAGTCAAAGGCAACTGGACATTTAGAATTTCATCACTCATCTGAGTGGCTTCTTCAATTTGCCAAACCCTTGAGAGTAGGAAAGTCACAGATATCCAATCACAATGGTTCCACTGAACTTCAGTAAGGTGTTGGCTGAAAAACACAGATGTGTAAAATTGTGATCCAATCACAATGGTACTATGATTTTCCTTGAGGCAGATGTTAATCTTTCAATGAACATGACTGTATACGACAAGATGATCCACGGATTAGTCCCTTTTTGGAGTCAGGAGGAGCTATGACTGGTATCATTTCCCAGGCGGCTTCACAACAAAGTGGCATTGTAGGTTGATGACCAGTGGTGTTGCAGGCCCCCTCCTCTGTTCAGGGATGGTTTCTTCACTTAAATGGTCTCTTTCACACACCTTTCCAACATCTGTCCTCTCTATCCAAAAAGTGCACAGCTGTCCTCAAAGGAGTGCCCCTTTATCTTGAGATGTAGATAGACTCCCAAGTATTGTCCTGAGGAGTTAGTCCTTCTGTATTTGTCTCCCCAACCTATAGATCCGAGCACTCTTCATTACACTGGACAACATAGACTACATTACTCTTCATGTGCCTTGGTGCTGGGTCTTTAGGGTTAGGCTGGGTTTGAAATATACAAGAATGTGAGTTTTTTTTTATGTTCTGGCCACATATGGGATGACTGTTGCTTCACCTCCTCCTCTCTATTTCTTGGTTTGGTCTTTTTTGCTTGGCTTTGATTTCGTTTTGATAAAGGCTCAGCCCAAGTATCAACAAGTTTTCCGAGCTCCTTTCAGATCTTTGTATTCTTTGTTTTTCACTTCTGCACTGATTGTCACAGTTTCAGCCCAACTGTGTAAAGTGCTTATAACCCCCAGTTTATGTCCTAGAGCAGTAGTCCCCAACCTTTTTTTACTTGTGAGCCACATTTAAATGTTAAAAATGGTTGGAAAGCAACACAAACATGAAAAAGTCCATGGGGATGTCAAATAAGAGCTGTGATTGCCTGTTTGGTAGCCCCTATATGGGGCTATATATACTGATAGACTACAGGAGGCTCTGTTTGTCAGTACACCTGTTTTTTTTAATGCAACCAAAATTTACCTCCAAGCCAGCAATTAAAAAATAATCACCGTCTTTGATGCCACTGGGAGCAACTGGAGTTGGTGAGCAACATGTTGTGCACGAGCTACTGGTTGGGGACCACTGTTGTAGAGGGTTATGGGAATCCAGCAGCAAATACTGGTCGGTATGAGTGGGTTTCCTCCAGGTTTCTTCCCTCTTTGATAACTATTGCACAATCCAAAAATGACAATGTGCCGTCTTTAACATATTCCCTAATGAACTTAATGTTTTTGTCCACTGAGTTTGTGTTGGGTGAAAGTTCGAACCTCGTGCTTTCATTTTTACCCAGGTGTTGTCCACATACCTGAACCAGGCCTGGACTGAGAGTCAAAATAGGCCCTGGCATTTCAGGTAAATAGAGGCCTAATCAGCCCACACCAGCCCACTAAATACCGAATTTCTATGGCACTTTATAGCAGCCCCTCTGGCATTTGCCAGAACCCACAGATTGCCAGTCTGGGCCTGACCTGAACCAATGACTTGGTGCTGTTCCCTTGAAACTATTCAGGGCTTCCTTTTCCACATCTTCCATGTAAAGGTTTGCTACAATTGGAGACCCCTGGCACAACCATGTTTTTGTCTATAAAAGACTTCCTTGTGAATATGGCTCAGTAAGGTGCCTTAGCAGTTTCCTCAGTGTTCCAATGGCCTCAGACGTGGGTATACATGTGAATAGAGATGTAACATCATAGGACACCATAGACTCTCATTGGTCTCCAGTTTTACCTTGTGCACATGGAGTTCTGAATTTGTGTACTGTGTTGCCAATTAAGGGAGCTAAGATGTTGGCCACATGGGTTTAAAGGGGTGGTTCACCTTCAAGTAAACTTTTAGTATATTGTAGAAGCGCCATTTCTAAGAAACTTTTCAATTGGTCTTCATTATTTATTTTTCATAGTTTTTTAATGATTTGCAATTTTCTTCTGTTTCTTTGTAGCTTTCAAATGGGGGTCACTGACACCATCTAAAAACAAATGCTCTGTAAGGCTACAAATGTATTGTTATTGCCACTTATTACTTATCATTCTATTCAGTCCCTCTCCTATTCATATTCCAGTCTCTTATTCAAATCAATGCAGGGTTGCTAGGGTAATTTGTATCATAGAAACCAAATTGCTGACACTGAAAACTAAAGAGTTGCTGAATAAAAAGCTAAATAACTATAAAACCACAAACAATAAAAAATAAAAACCAATTGCAAATTGTCTCAGAATATCCCTCTCTACATCATGCTAAAAGTTAACTCAAAGGTGAACAACCCCTTTAAATATCAGGGAATTCACTACCACTTCAGTTGAACTGAAGAAGCCACTCGGGTGATTGGTGAAACGATTAATGTCCAGACGTAAATATGAGGTACCACAACTCCAGATTGGCACAGATTAGGGTTGAAGGTGACTCCTAGAATGACAGGGATGTTTAGAAGCTCATAGTAGGTAGTTTTCTTCCATCCACATTTTGAGTTTTTCATCATATTTGTGGCTCAACAAACAAACCTTTTGCATTCAGTTCTTTGTGTGCCCTTTCTGTTGTACACAAACACCAATAAACGCATAACTGAACTGCACTGGCTGCTCAGATTTCTCTGACTCCACTGGGCTAATGTGTTGAGTTGGATTGGGATACTGAGGGCCGAGCAGATAACTTTACATCCAGCTCACTCTCCAGACTATACTTACTCCTCTCTTCACTCATGATATTTTTGCTCTTCTCTTTTTCACATTATCAGCTATCCTTCCCTCCATTTCTCATCTTTGCTCTCATAACTGAAATAGGGAATGGCCATAGGATACCCATTCAAAGCCAATCATGTCAAAATGTATTTATGTAGTACCAGCTAGTTACATAGCACTTTAATATTTACTTTACATTTATAACAACCAAATGGGATCAGAGGGCCTTGCTCACGAGCTTACAATCTGGCCACTACGACAATGAAGAAGGAAATTTGCTCCAAGCTAGTATAGTGAATCTAGAGCAGGCATTCCCAACCAGTAGCTCCAACCCCTTCGGTATTGCTCTCAGTGGCCTCAAAACAGGTGCTTCTTTTTGAATTCCTGGCTTGGAGGCAATTTTTGGTTGCATAAAAACCAGGTGTGCTGTCAACGAGCCTCCTGTAGGCTATCAATCCACATAAGTGCTACCAAATGGCCACAAAGAGTTCTTGTTTTACACCAACCAGGATATTATTTATGCTTGCTCCCCAACTCTTTTTTTTACAATTGAATATGGCTTATGGGTAAAAAGGTTAGGGACCCCTGATCTAGAGCTACACGCTAAGATATCGTTAGTATCAAAAACCCTAAAGAGATTGTGTTCCTTAAAAAATGAAAGAAAAATAACCCTGAACCCTAAAAATGAATATGGCTTAAAATGCCTTTTTATATATTGAACTTCTTGCACCAGCCTAAAGTTTCAGCTTGTCAATAGCAGCAATGATCCAGGACTTCAAACTTGTCACAGGGGGTCACCATCTTGGAAAGTGTCTGTGACACTCACATGCTCAGTGGGCTCTGAGCAGCTGTTGAGAAGCTAAGCTTAGGGGTCGTCACTAATTATCCAGCAGAAAATGAGGTTGGCCTGTAATATAAGCTGATGCTACAGGGCTGATTATTAAATTCTGATGCTAATTGCACTGGTTTCTAATTATCTGTATTAATGACTAATCAGCCTTATATTGTGACTATATTTCTATTCTATGTGTAGTGTATATTGTGAGTGGGTCCCTAAGCTCAGTAAGTGACAGCAGCACAGAGCATGTGAATCAGTGAATCAGAATCAGAAAAGAAGATGGGGAGCTACTGGGGCATCTACTGGGGAGACACAGATCTTTACTGCTAAAGGGCTGTGGTTGCCTTGGGCTGGTACACAAGCACAAAACATCATGTACAACATTTCTAACTACTTCTTTAGTTAAGCTTTAGTTCTCCTTTAAGAGAAGGGGGTTATGCGAAGCTGTGCTGCATGCCTCCAGCTCTCCTATAAGGAACAATGTGCTTTGTCTGCCGAGTGACTAGGATTTGGAGAAGCCGCCTGCATGTTCACTTAACCGCTTGCTGTGTCAGACAGGGAGAAGCCCCATAAAAACGACAATGAAAAAGAACGACAAAGTGCTCAGCAGAGCACTTTAAGCAGATTTAATTTGGGATGTTTTATGTTCCCTTCAGTGCAGATCTATTTGCTTGTTGCAAAGTGTGAAGGTTAGCTCATGCTCAGAAAAACATCTCTCCTTCTAAATGAACATTTCATCCATTTCCCTTTGTTTCATACGCAGAAAGCCCTTGTGAAGTTCAGCTACTCTGTGCAGGAGGAGAGCGACACGCAGCTGGGCGGCCGATGGTCCTTTTCCGACGTTCCCATGAAACCCTTGAGGACGGCCATGTTGGTTCCTGCCGACAGGATGAATTCAATCATGGACAAGTTCAAAGAATACCTCTCCGTGTGAACCGTTTCCCCCTCCCAACAGTTTTATGGAACGATGTACCCAAAAGCCGATAACATCACAGAGACTAATTAATTTTTATAAACCTGCTCGTACAGTCGTTCATTTCATCTTTTTGTATTGACCGTCGGCTCCGGTGAGACCACAAAAGGGGTTTGGGAACATTTCATTAGTGTAATTAAAGCAAAGATCCCTTTAGAGTAGGAACTCAGTCCCTGAAAGTACAACACAAGGGTTCACTATATAATTTATTTGATCAGACACACGGAAGGGAGGAAAAGCGTTACTCAGATTTCTGTAACATCTAACGGTTTTTTTTTTTTCTGCTGCAATATTCGCATATCAAAAAAAATCAGTTCATTAAAGTCTTCTTTTTCTTTGGGACACGTCTTGCACTCCTGGAGCTTTCTCTATTAGCCAAGGTCATTGTATAATGCATCTTTGTTCTGCGGAGCCTTCATCGCTGGCATCATGTAGAGGTTCCTCTTCTCTGGGCTCTTCAGTTGGGGGGATGTCTGGAGTCTGGTCCTGCTGCAGGAGATCTTTAGTCTCACTAGGTGGCAGGTTGCTGAAGTAGTAGGGGGGAACGAACTCCATGAACCTAATGAAAAATAAAGATTTGTTTCCCCATTAATGCATATTTTAAACTTGTATCCATCAAGGCTAAACTCTTAAGTTTCATGGGGCTATATTGCATCATGAACACATGCTTGCAGCCAATCACCTATCACCCTTCATTATTTTAAACAAACCAAACGTGCTAACTACTAATTGGTTCTATGAGTAACTGGCTTGACTATATTTTGTTTACTCTTTTGCAGCAACACCAGTTGCACAAGGCTTGAATTATGCATTTAACCCACTGATTACATCTATGTCAGTGCAGCAGTTCAACCTTGTACTTTAATGCAGACCAGCTCTCATACCAGGGGACTTGCTATTGAGAATATAAAATGTGGCACTGTTAGCAGCCTTTTCATTTAGTGCCATGTAGTGCAAGAGGGCACTGTATTCTCTCTTATCTTGCTCACTCCTATGTGCTGCAAGCTGAGTGATTCTCACAGCCACAGTCCTTTCCCAGAAACCATTATCCCTACTGCTACTATAGACACCATCTCTCCCTACTATACCTGCTATCCCACAGTCACACTCCCTTCCCAGAGACTATTATCCCCACTGTTACTATAGGCACCATCTCTCCCTACTATACCTGCTATCCCACAGTCACATTCCCTTCCCAGAGACTATTATCCACTGTTACTATAGGTACCATCTCTCCCTACTATACCTGCTATCCCACAGTCACACTCCCTTCCCAGAGACTATTATTCCACTGTTACTATAGACACCATCTCTCCCTACTATACCTGCTATCCCACAGTCACACTCCCTTCCCACAGACGATTATCCCCACTGTTACTATAGGCACCATCTCTCCCTACTATACCTGCTATCCCACAGTCACACTCCCTTCCTACAGACTATTATCCCACTTTTACTATAGGCACCATCTCTCCCTACTATACCTGCTATCCCAGTCACACTCCCTTCCTACAGACTATTATCCCACTGTTACTATAGGCACCATCTCTCCCTACTATACCTGCTATCCCACAGTCACACTCCCTTCCCAGAGACTATTATCCCACTGTTACTGTAGGCACCATCTCTCCCTACTATACCTGCTATCCTACAGTCACACTCCCTTCCCAGAGACTATTATCCCACTGTTACTATAGGCACCATCTCTCCCTACTATACCTGCTATCCACAGTCACACGCCCTTCCCAGAGACTATTATCCACTGTTACTATAGGCACCATCTCTCCCTACTATACCTGCTATCCCACAGTCCCTTCCCAGAGACTATTATCTCAATTTTATTGGCAACTTTTTGCACAGATATCCATAGGGAAGGATACCCATATGGAGAAGCTGATGGTCTGGAGGGGCTATATAAGTAGCTAATATGGGTTTGGGTATGCCCAACTGTAGAAGGTGGTGTCTATCTCTCTTTTATTGGGCTTATAAGGCTTCATATTTAATTCCACGTCCGTGCACACAGGTAGGTTTAGCACCGTACCCATGAAGAAGTACAAACACACACACTGCTGCTTTTACTCTGCGGGATGCATCATTATTTTACCTTTTTAATGGGAACTTGGAAACCCTTATTCTCTTGGGCAGCCAGCACATATTAAATCAGCACAGAGGCACTACAGAGAATAAGTCCCTTGGTTCAGTTCCCAGAGCAGCAATTTTTCTTGGAAAAGAATTGCAGAATGTTCCCTGGTGCTCAGCACACAGATCTTTGACTAAAATAGCGTGGGTGGCAATGGGAGAACAAAAAAGCAGGGGCTTTCACAATGCCTCCACACAAGAGAGATGTCACCCGCTGCAAGGGGAAAGATAATCTATATTTTATTAAGATCACAGACCCTCCGAGGGCTTCATTCCATAGAGATCTGCATTGTAAATCATGTTTTACATAACCGAGAAGATTAAAGACTTTCGCTTTTTTTTCTGTACCGCGCTATTGATCTGCCGTGTATAACCTGAGGCCTGCTGTTCTACGAGTCTCATTGGGTTTGTAGGTTCAAGTCATTTTAGCTGCCAGCATTTTATTTGCTGTTGTTTTGACTGTGGTTATGTTTCCCTTGCTTCCTTTTCATCCTTTAGCCAATGTCAGTTACACTGGACTTGTGGAGAAACTTGGGGGCTCTTTCAAGGCAAAGATCTCTCAACTTCTTTTCAGTTTCATTTTTGCAAAGGGAGTCTTAAAAGTTAATCTTTTCAGTTTGTGTTTAAAGGGGAATTCAAGCTCTCAGAAAGTATTTTTATGATCGATGCTGTACAGTTTTGTAAATGGGCGATGCCCCCCCACTGCAAAAATATCTTCAGAGGGGCCCAGTGCACTCCGATCCCCAGCCTCCTGCTCAATTCCCATGCTTCCTCTGCCCCGCCCACTTACCACCTCTGCCCTGCCCACTTACCACCTCTGCCCCGCCCACTTACCACCTCTGTCCCGCCCACTTACCACCTCTGCTCCACCCACATGCCGCCTCTGCTCCACCCACATGCCGCCTCTGCTCCAGCCATTACTGCCCGACTTGCTTTCCCTTTCATAATTAAGAGAGAGCGGCTGGGTTTTTTAATTTCCTATAAAGTCTATAAAATATAACAATAACATTTTAGCTTCAAAGAGAAATAGTTGTTTGGCTGCTAGAGTCAGTGACCCCCGTTTGAAAGCTGGAAAGAGTCAGAAGATAAAGGCAAATAATTCAACTATAAAAAATAAAGACCAGTTGAAAAGTTGCTTAGAACTGGTCATTGTTTAACATGCGCAAAAACCTGAAGGTGAACCACCCCTGTAAAGAATGTGCAAAGGATTACCCTTGTGGAGAATTCAAAACAATACAGAACACAGGGTATGGCTGAGTGCCAGATATAAATAGTTGTGGATCCGACTATATTTTCCGATAGGGTGTGCATTTTTCCCTTAATTACTGCCAACTTTAGCTCCCAGAATCCATTGCTGTGAAGTATAGTTCAGTAAGAGGAACACACAATGAATACAGTTGTGCTCATAAGTTTACATACTCTGGCAGAATTTATGATTTCTTAACAATTTTTCAGAGAATATGAATGATAATACAAAAACTTTTCTTTCACTTCAAGTTTACATACCCCAGTTCTTAATAATGTGTATTGCCCCCTTTAACATTAATGACAGCTTGAAGTCTTTTGTGGTAGTTATGGATGACGCTCTTTATCTTCTCAGACAAAGGTAAAGCTTCCCATCTTCCTGGAAAAAAGCCTCCAGTTCCCTGGGTAAATTCTTGGTCTGTCTTGTATGAACCGCACGTTTGAGGTCTCCCCAGAGTGGCTCAATGATACTGAGGTCAGGAGACTGAGATGGCCACTCCAGAACCTTCACTTTATTTTGCTGTAGCCAATGACAGGTCGACTTGGGCTTGTGTTTTGGATCATTGTCATGTTGGAATGTCCAAGTACGTCCCATGCGCAGCCTCCCGGCTGATGAGTGCAAAGTTTCCTCCAGTATTTTTTGATCACTTACTGCAATCATTTTGCCATCAATTCTGACCAAATTTCCTGTGCCTTTGTAGCTCACACATCCCCAAAACATCAGCGATCCACCGCCATGTTTCACAGTAGGAATGGTGAACCTTTCATCATAGGCCTTGCTGACTCCTACAAATGACTTTGTGCCAGAACTGGCAACTCTACCATGCAGCCCATTTTTCTTCAAGGTCCTCCTTATTGTCCATCTTGAAACAGCCACACCACATTTTTTCAGAGAGTCCTGTATTTCACCTGAAGTTATTGATTGGTTTTTCCTTGCATCCCGAACAATTTTTCTGGCAGTTGTGGCTGAAATTTTAGTTGGTCTACCTGACCTAATTTTCCACTTCTTAATTAGAGTTTGAACACTGCTGATTGGCATTCTCAATTCATTTGATATTTTCTTGTATCCCTTTCCTGTTTTATAGAGTTCAGCTTTCTTTTCCTGCAGATCCTTTGACAATTCTTTTGCTTTCCCCATGACTTAAAATCAAAAAAACATCAGCGCAGCACTGGATGAAAGATACAAGGGTCTGTCAGGAGTCCAGAAAGTCAGTGACCTTTTTTACACACCCAACTAATTACAGGCAAACAGATCACAGGTGAATATGGTTACCTTTAACAGCCATTCTAACCCTTTTTTGTCAAGTTAGATTGCATGGTAGGCCAAATCACCCGGGTATGTAAACTTTTGATCAGGGTCATTTGGGTAGTTTATGTAGTGATTATGATTTAAAAAGAGTAAACACAGTTGTTTGACAATAAATGGTTTCAGCCAACCACTAACCATGAGTGAAAGAAAAGTTTTTGTGTTATCATTCATATTCTCTGAAAAATGGTTAAGAATTCCTAAATTCTGCCAGGGTATGTAAACTTATGAGCACAACTGTATATCTTGGCTATAATTTGGTATGTTCTGAAACATTAATATTGTTGGTGTATATGTGTAACAATGTTTAATTAGACTAGTGTGTGTTACTGTTCCATGCACTAGTGGTGTTCAGTTTGAGGAATTCTCGACCCACACCCGACCCAAAACCTTCACTTCCCAACCCACACCTGGCCAGACCCACCTTCCCCCCTCTATTAGACCCACACCTTCCCTGCAGTGATGTCACAGTGGCGGGTGGGAGACTATAACGTTAGGGGCTGGAAGTCAGCAGTGTTAGGTCTTGGGCAAGGAGAGCAGAAGAGCTCAACCTGGACCCGCCCGTAGCCCAAAGATTTTATGCAGGAGCTGGTTCAGACCTGCCCAACCCATAGGTTTCAGGCGGCCCGCACATCGCTACCATGCACCCAGTTAATGTTTTAGCATTATGCATTTAGTTCATCATTCACATTGGTCCCTGACCCAGTGGAGCTTCCCAATTACATTTCTACAACACACGCACTGGTGTCAGTGATAGCAAGCAATAATCTGTATGGTCAGACACGGAAAAAACATATACACTGTGGCTGGACTCAGACTCAGAGTTCGAGTTCTGCTCCGGTACTTACATGTTTGGTGAGATCTCAGAGACTATCCTGATACAACTTCTCTCGGAGACACTGAATTCATGGAAGATGACCCACTCTGGAACCTTGGCACTGTTACAGAAGCCAGAATCTGGATGGAGTTGCCCCACCTGCTTGTGTGTCAGCATTATGTAGTTTCCTAAACCGTCAACATCACGAGCAATCTACAGGAAAAAGATTTTCTTTAGTGCATAAAAACTCTCTTGGTTCATTTTCATCAGCTGTTATATGATTGAAAAGGCCACTTTGCCCTTAATTTCCCTGCAGTGCTGTCCATACTAGAGGGGAATACAGATATATATATATATCTCACACTGCATATTAGGGCGCTGTCCTAGAATAGGGTCCCGTACAGACCACTTTGACTGGAAAAAACCTCTTTGGCTTTTTGAAATGTTGTTAGAACTAGGGATACACCAAATCCATCCATTCTGGATATGCCCATAGACTCTCATAGAGGGAATCCTCAGGAAATGCCAGACGTGACATTTACGTTGCGTTATTTAAAAAGCCCCGTCGGGCGTAAATACGCCACTGAAACCACACGCGGCCGTCAACATGCGTTTTTCAGCACTTCTCATTGTTCTCGTTCCCCATAATTTCACTGGCTAGAAATAGAAAAAATATTTACATGCAAAATGGAGCAGGAATGATTGGCAATACAGCATAATTACATCACTGGCCTTATAAGCAGTAAAAGCGTATATGTATCATTTATCTCGCGAGAATTTGGACGCCATATTTAAAATATGCTGCGTTTTTACGTAAAGCGTGGAGTCTATTGATTTGGTAGTTTGTTGACTTATTGGCATTTCTGCTGAAAAACTCCAATACTGGCGTCCCATGGCAGATTTCGGCTTGCAAGCGCCCTGTGAGAATAGCCATAGCGTGCTTTCCATTAGTTTCAGTGGTAGTGCAGTTTATGGTGTATTTACACCCGACGGAGCTTTCTTAAAAACGCAATGTAAAAACGCCACGTCTGGCCTTGCCCTTAAAAAAATTGCATCTGAATTTCATTGTCTTTGGTTTTCCAGTCACATCACTGTAAGGGTCTGGATTCAGTTTGGCTGTACTAGGGGACCCAGTTACTAACAATCACATTTAGATTTTTTTAACCATTCGATCAAATGTTTTTATTCAATCAAAAATAGTTGAATCCAATTCGGTAGGTTTAATCTGGCGAACTAGGCAATCGAATAAAAAATTAAAGGGCAAGTAATTCGACTGTCAAATTTTCAAATAGAATTTTATTCGAATTATTCGAATCTTTCAAATTTTCAAAATTCGATGGTCGAAGTGGCCTTCAAAAATATTTGAAAATTCGATCGAATTTGGAATCATTCATGTGAATTTAGTAAATCTGCCCCCAAGTCTACTAGAAAACATTAAACATGAAATAAACCCAATAGGCTGGTTTTGCTTCCAATAAGGATTAATTATATCCTAGTTGGGATCGAGAACAAGCTACTGTTTTATTATTACACAGAAAAAGGAAATAATTTAAAAAAATTTAGATTATTTGGATAAAATGGAGTCTATGGCCTTTCTGTAATTGAAGGTTTACAGAGGGACCAGTGAGGTCCTTAAAAATTAGCAATTTCAATAAACTGTAACTTGGTAGAATATGTCAACTTGCAAATGTTTTGGGCCCTAACATGAATTTGCTGTGGGGCCCAGTAACATGTAGTTACACCACTGCTGGTTCTAACACATAACAGCTCAACAATCTTAAAAGCTTTAACTCTAAAAACCTGGACTCCTTGGTATAATGGAATATTTTTAGGGTCTAACATTTAGGTGGTGCCACATAATAAAACAAAAACATGGTAAATGTACTTACGTGCATGAAGTATCCTGACAAAAGTGACTTTTTAATGTTTGTGACATTCTCCTCGGAGCCAAAGGCGGGTCCCGTCAGTGGAAGCTCAATGCGTCTCATAATGTCAAGGAGCTCGTTTCTTATGGCACGTGCCATCTCCAAAGCCAGGAAGCTCAGACAGTGATTCTGACACCATTTTTCAACATCGTCTGTTAAAAGGGAAAGAAGTCGAAAGTTTATGACTGCCACTCGTTTGTTTCAGATAGGTCATATAAAACGTCCAACTTAGCGGAGGCTTCAGGCTTATGACTTTGCCTTGTGAATTTGCTGCTGCCTCCCCATTTGCAGTAAAAAAGCAAAACACCAGCCAAATAAAAGCCAGAGCAGAGACAGTGTCTGGGCAGCCGGTAGCTTATGCCCTCATTGAGTTCTATGTGTATTTATATAATGCTTATTAATCCTCTGAGTGACAGCTACACTAGGCTTAATGCTTTCTTCCTATGGGAAAAAGGAACTTCCATGTTAGCACTGAAAAATCCAAGATCTGTGGCACTTTTGTACTTACTGCCCACCCCACCATCTGTGTACTAATGGACCCCCCCCCCATAGCTGCTATTCCAAATATTTGCTAAAACCCTTTGCTATTCTTGAACAAGCTAGGATATAAACCCCCCAATATACTGCCAACTTGAGACAGGTCACATGGATCAAACCCAATGACTGACATCTTCCTGCTGCTCATTTATCGGCCAACTCTTAATTTTCCCTTCACTTTCTCACTGTCATCTGTAGCAGCCAGCTGGTTGACCCTGCAGACTATAGAGTTCTGGAACGGACACAGAAAGGAGCTCCTTAAAGAAAAACTATACCCCCACAATGAATAATTAAGCAACAGATAGTTTATATTAAGTGGCATATTAAAGAATCTTACCAAACTGGAATATATATTTAAGAAAATATTGTCCTTTTACATCTCTTGCCTTGAACCCCCATTTCGTGATGGTCTGTGTGCTGCCTCAGAGATCACCTGACCAGAAATACTGCAGCTCTAACAGGAAGAGATCACCTGACCAGATTTACTGTGGTTCTAACTGTAACAGGAAGAGATCACCTGACCTGAAATACTGCAGCTCTATCTGTAACAGGAAGAGATCACCTGACCAGAAATACTGCAGCTCTATCTGTAACATGAAGAGATCACCTGACCAGAAATATTGCAGCTCTATATGTAACATGAAGAGATCACCTGACCAGAAATACTGCAGCTCTAACTGTAAAAAGAAAAAGTGTGGAAGAAAAAGACAGAACTTTGTATGTTAATTGGCTGTGATATAAATGTGATATGTTGTAGGTGCACTTTTTGATATGCTGTCTAATATACAATTAAATCACTTACACTAACTCCTGTAAGCACTCAGTAAAATGGACACTGTGTACATATGCATATAAATGCTGCAAATTGTCTGTGATCCCTCAGGCTAACTGAAGTTCCCAGTATCCTCAGCAGAACTTGGTCTATAGATTGAAGTTGGGAGGCTTGACATGGGAGGGGGGGGGG
>CM044443.1:20455144-20470961 GCA_024363595.1 Xenopus borealis | reverse complement strand
GGGGGTTTACTTTTTTAGCGCTGATGTCTGTTTGGTCTTTTTAACTTTGATGTGGATTTGCAGGGGATTGGGGTTGGGCTTAGATGCCTGGGTGGGCGGAGCCCAGGGGGCCCCGACAATTTTGTTGTGCGGGGCCCCGTGATTTCTAATGGCGGCCCTGCATGTGAGTGTCACAGACACTTTCCAAGAAGGTGACCCCCTGTGACAAGTTTGAAATCCTGGATCATTGCTGCTATTGAAAAGCTGATCATTTAGGCTGATGCAATAAGTTTAGTACATAAAATATTGTATGACAGGGGTGTCCAAACTGCGGCCCGAGGGCCAAATACGGCCCAGGATGGATATGAATGGGGCCCAGCATGAAACGCTCAGTTTCCGAGAAATTGTCATGTTGCAAAGGATATAAGAGGAGGGGGACTCTGCCCATTGCCAAGTTAGTAATAATAATATAATAACAATAATGTCTATTTAATATCCAGGTGTCCCTAATTCCAGTGCATATCTCCATCTGGTTATCCAACTGGTATTGTAGTTTTTTTTGTGTGTATTTTCTTTACACTAAAAAATCATTTAAACATACTAACTGCCCCCCAGGGAAATGCCCCATACTTTATACTTACCCCTCGGAGCAGATTCAGGCACGCACGCAGCAGCCATCTTGCGGGTCTTCGGTAAGCTGACTGGGAGATCGGCAATTTCCATCCATTTCAACGCATGTGCAATTGACGCACACTGGCAAATTTCTCCAACTGCACCGGCATGCCGATCTCCGAGTCAGCTTACAGAAGACCCACAAGATGGCTGACTGCAACTCTGCAGCCGGAATCTGCGCGAGGGGTAAGTATAAAGTATGCAGCATTTCCCCGGGGGGCAGTTAGGCTGGGGGTCCACATGGGGTGGGGTTTATTGGTTTTTTCATTACAGGGCTGAATTCTCCTTTAAGGGGGTTATTCATAAAAGGTTGAGTTTGTGAGGTTTTGTCCTACCTCGAATTAACTCACAACTGGATTGTTTCCTTATTCATGAAAAAACTTGAATGTAAAATACTCGAATCAACGCAATCAGTGGAAAACCTTGAATACTAATTGATTGAGTTACCTGTGAAAAAAAAGCTCAAATTGATCAAGTTTTTGCGCAAACCACCGAAATATCACAAAGGCTACAAACAACTTCAAATGGTTCAAGGGACTTCTGCCATTGACTTCTACGTAATCTCAACAGGTTTTAGCTGGAATATTTTCAGATTTAAGTTTTTTTTTTTTGCAGCTTTGGGGCATCTCAAAAAATTCTAATTTTTCTTATCCCAAGTTTTTACGTAAACTACACTTGAAAACTTTTCGGGAAAAACACAACTCAACTTTTCATAAATAACCCCCTAAATAAACTCAATAGGTTGGTTTGTCTTCTTAGCTGGCATCAAGCACAAGGTACTTTCTATCATTATAGAGAAAAAGGAAATAATTTACAAAATTGTGATTTATTTGATTAAAATGGAGTCTGTGGGAGATGGCCATCGTGTTATTTATAGCTTTCTGGATAGTGATCCCATGCCTGTTATGAAAGGAAATTCAAGCATTTATACTGTATCATTTTTATACGATAGGTGGATTAAACTAGTGATGTGCAGGCTGAGCTAAAAACCAAAAGGAACTCTGGAATTACCTGCAGGCTAAGTGGTTTGGGCCAAAAATGGGTTGCGGTTTCAGGTGAGGGTTATCCAAGGCCATTCCCAAGACACTGGGTTCCAGAAAGCGGACCTATCGTCGTTGGTGGGATATTTTTCTAGTCTGCCCCCTTGTGACATTTTAAAGTCCCTTCTCAACCTTGGGTTAGGACCTGGGTTGAGTAGCAGTAGATTAAGGTAGGTTCAGCCTGTAAAATTTCCAGCCTATACTTCACTAGTTACCACCTCCTGACAAGGAAGTGTTGCCTCCCAACACATGATTCAAGTCCTACAATTTTATATCTAAACTGTCACATTCTCTGGGTATGCTACTGGGTGTCCTTGTGAGCGGTCAGAAGCAGAATTTACTTTTTCCGACTGCACTCACCATAGTCTGATTGATTGCTGCCTGATCAAATCCTCATAGAAATAAAGGAAAATAGATTTGGTCACTGGGGCTTCCATGTTCTTAAATAAAAGTCTCAGTAACACAGGTCAACAGGATTTTGTCAACGGTCAATTGTATTTATCGCTGTGGTTCAATCAAGGGAATTGCTTTGATCTGGTTTCTATGAAATAATGCCCTTGTAAGTGACCTACAACCACGAGGTAAATACGTATGGAATGCTAACAGAGTACATAATTTTGTCCTAGGACCGATATATGATCTTGGCCACAAGGCTGACTAAAATACCTAACATTCTGATGTAGCTTAATTTGATAGAGAAAGCATGGCACTGGGACACCTCACTTTTCAAATACACCGAACTATGATCGGCAGTAGAAAATTAGAAGGTGAGCACTCCCTCAGCAATGTTACAGTAAAGCTAAAGATACACAGGTAGATTTAAGATTCTGATTCAACCCTTTCATACCATGTTGGCAGCTTAATTGCCAGTTTTTGGGCCGTTCCTCCCCAGCAGATACCTGGTCAAAAACCAACCAGGCTTGATAATACTGTTGATGAGGACCACATCTGCACACTAACGCTGTCCTCTCCCAATGGGCCAGTGTAAGCCTCTGACATAATCTGAATGTTGGCCCGGGGATAAACAATTGTATTAGGCCAGTTTCACCCAGCATGCAGGTGGCCAAATTGGGTAAAAAATCTGCTTGTTTGGTGGCTTGCCAAATGAACAGATCACAATGTGTATGGACAACTTACTGTAGCCATAAAGGGATTCTGCAGGTCGTCTGTTTTCAGGGCAGGGAACAATGGGCAGTTTGATTGCTCTACACACACAGGTGGAACAAAACAATGTTTTATGATGGCTGCACCTTACTCACCAGCAGAAGCTATGACTGCATTCGACTCTATACTGCAGATTTAATGGCACTTTGGGAATAAAGTCAACTGTACTACACAAGGAAGCTAAAATGATACATTGTCATTAAAATACATTTTATTAGATATAAGAAAGATGTATAGGCTATTGACGCGACAGATCCATTTGAAAGAAGAACTAAACCCTGAATATGGCAAAAAAAATGTATTTTATATAATGCACCAGCCTAAAGTTTCAGCTTGTCAATAGCAGCAATGAGCCAAGACTTCAAACTTGTCACAGGGGGTCACCATCTTGGAAAGTGTCTGTGACACTCACATGATCAGTGGGCTCTGAGCAGCTGTTGAGAAGCTAAGCTTAGGGGTCGTCACTAATTATCCAGCATCAGAAAATGAAGTTGGCTTGAAATATAAGCTGATGCTACAGGGCTGATTATTAAATTCTGATGTTTGTTGCACTGGTTTTCTGTGCTGCCATGTAGTAATTATCTGTATTTGACTAATCAGCCTTATATTGTGACTATATTTCTATTACACTATGGGGCAGATTTACTAAGGTTCGAATTGGTTCGAAGTGAAAATTTGAATGAAAAAAATTCGAAATTCAAATTTATTTTGGGCTTATATCGAAAAATGCGATTTGAATTTGCCAAATTCGATTGTCGAAGTACTGGCCCTTTAAAAAAAAATTCGATATAACAATTCGCCAGATAAAACCTACCGAATTGCTATATATCCCTATGGGAAGCTCCCATAGGATATTTCCTGCTTTTTTTGATCGAACAAAAAAAAATTTGATCGAATAGTTAAAATAATTCGAATTGATCGATTGAAATGATTTTATCGATCAAATTTTTGATACTCAATTGTTCGATAATTCGAATTGCGTTAAAACCCCTCAAATTCAAAATTTTATTCGAGGGTTAAATTTGAGGGTTAATAAACCCTCGAAATTCAACCCTTGATAAATCTGCCCCTATGTATACTGTATATTGTGACTATATTTCTATTACACTATGTGTAGTGTATATTGTGAGTGGGTCCCTAAGCTCAGTAAGTGACAGCAGCACAGAGCATGTGAATCAGTGAATCAGAAAAGAAGATGGGGAGCTACTGGGGCATCTACTGGGGAGACACAGATCTTTACTGCTAAAGGGCTGTGGTTGCCTTGGGCTGGTACAAAAGCCCAACACATAATGTACAACATTTCTTGTTTCGTTAAGCTTTAGTTCTCCTTTAAATGCAGCTGCTCATATTGTACCTTCAAAAGCATTACCAACTAGGGTAAAACGGATGTGCTATGGAGAAAACAAAGCTGGGAATAAAGCATTTAGTCTATGCTCTGGCACAGCATTCTGCCCAGATAACGCACCCTGAACTGCTGCTTTGAACAGAAATTCTATTTCAACTATACTGACAAAGTCGGGGGGAAAAAAAAGGGTACAATGTTTTAAAGAAATACTTAAAGCAGTGAGCAGCCGGTTACACGTTGTCCCTGGAGGCACACAAACTAACTTCAGAGAGAGCGACATTAAAGACGCCAATCCGTTTCACAGAGCTTTCTTTTCCATGCGAGGCATTTCAGCACAATGACATTTATGTCTTATGACGACTTTGCAAGAAGCAGAACTTTTTTTCTCCTAAATACTTCATCCAGTTTCTTTCTGAAATACAGGAGCAGGGACGCTACAGCTCCTCTGCTTTTGAGTGCATGGGCTTTCATTGCAGTTATTGATGTTTGCATTCTTATATTAGAGAACAAAAACTCATTTAGAAGGGCAAGTAAGACAAATTTAATTGCTGAATATATGGCCCTCGCATACGCAGTTCGGACTTCTCTGACCGACCCTAGTTATACTGGTGCATTACTACAGGCAAGAAATTTTTGGATTAAAAGGGTGGTTCACCTTTAAAGGGATACGGCCGTGGGAAAATATATGCACCTGTTAAAAGTGCTGCTGCAGTAGACTTCTGCACTGAAATCCATTTCTAAAAAGAGCAAACAGATATTGTTATACTTAATTTTGACATCTGACATGAGGCTAGACATATTGCCAGTTTCCCAGCTGCCCCCAGTCATGTGACCTGTGCTCTGATAAAATTCAGTCACTCTTTACTGCAAGTTGGAGTGATATCATGCCCTCCCAATCCCCCCCACACTTCCCAGCAGCCTAACAACAGAATAATGGGAAGGTAACCAGATAACAGCTCCCTAACACAAGATAACAGCTGCCTTGTAGATCTAAGAACAACACTCAATAGTAAAATCCAGGTCCCACTGTGACACATTCAGTTACATTGAATAGGAGAAAAAACAGCTTGCCAGAAAGCAGTTCCCTCCTAAAGTGCTGGCTCTTTCTGAAAGCACATGACCAGGCAAAATTACCTGAGATGCACCTACACACCAATTACTGTTACGACTAAAAAAAAAAAAAAAAAAAAAAAAAAAAAAAAAACTTGCTGGTTCAGGAATGACATTTTATATTGTAGAGCAAATTATTTGCGGTGTAAACAGTGTAATTTAAAATAAAAACAACATCATGTCAGAATCCCTTTAAATTATTTTTTTAGCATGGTATAGATTGGATAATTCTAAACAACATTTAATTTGTCATTTTTTAAAATAGCTTTTGCATTGCTTGCCTTCTTTTTAGTTACATAGTTAAATTGGGTTGAAAAAAGACAAAGTCTATCAAGTGCATTCCCTCCAAATTAAAACCCAGCATCCATACACACACACACCCACTCTTTCACACAAACCATATATGCCCATAGCTATACTAACTGTAGAGTTTAGTATCACAATAGCCTTTGATATTATGTCTGTCCAAAAAATCATCCAAACCCCTCTTAAAAGCATCAACAGAATGAGCATCACAACATCACCCGGCAGTGCATTCCACAACCTCACTGTCCTCACTGTGAAGAACCATCTACACTGCTTCAAATGAAAGTCCTGGAAAGTTTTGACTCTTTCCAGCTTTCAAAAAGGGGTCACTGACCTCATCGAAAACAAATGATCTGTAAGGCTACAAACTGATTGTCATTGCTACTTTGTATTACTCCTCTTTCTATTCAGTCCCTCTCCTACTCATATTTAAGTCTCGTTTAAATCAGTGCATGGGCCCTAGCACTGCTGAATTAAAAAGCTAAATAACTCAAGAACAATAAAAACTGAAAACCAATTGCCTGTTGTCTCAGAATATCACTCTCTACATCATACTAAAATTTAACGCAAAGGTGAACAACCCCTTTAATAATAGTGATTTATTTACATAGATGTGCTCTTTGCGACTCTTCTGTGGATGGATTTAAGTCAGGTTCTTCTCTTCTGACCTCCGTAACACTGTTGCACCACAGTAAAAGCAAAAGAGATTAATGGGGCACTTGCTGAATAAACGGAACACCAGTCTTTTTTGGCCCGGATACTGGTATAGCGCCAAACTTTTTTTCAAGGACCGGGGGAGGGGTCTGCATAGAATTCTGGCGCTCCTGCGTCCAATTTGACACGCCTTGTTAATTCGGTGCTAGGCTCGCAGCCCAGTTCAGGACTGGCCGCGGCCCGGCAGTTGGGGACCCCTGATTTAGAATGCTCAGGATCTGGTGTTTGCCAGATAACTGATCTTTCTGCAATATAGTTCTTCATACCTTAAAGGGGTGGTTCACCTTCAAGTTACTTTTAGTATATTGTAGAAGGGCCAATTCTAAGAAAGTTTTCAATTGGTCTTCATTATTTATTTTTCATAGTTTTTAATGATTTGCAATTTTCTTCAGTTTCTTTGCAGCTTTCAAATGGGGGTCGCTGACACCATCTAAAAACAAATGCTCTTTAAGGCTACAAATGTATTGTTATTGCCACTTTTTATTACTTATCATTCTATTCAGTCCCTCTCCTATCAATATTCCAGGGTCTTTTTCAAATTGCAAATTGTCTCAGAATATCACTCTCTACATCATACTAAAAGTTATCTCAAAGGTGAACAACCACTTTAAGTCTACTAGAAAATCATGTAAACATTAAAAAAAGCCAGTAAGCTGGTTTGCCTCCAATAAGGGTTAATTATATCTTAATTGGGATCAAGTACAAGCTACTGTTTTATTATTAGAGAAAATTTGTCAGTGGAGGGCACTCTAATGCACAACATTCACCATGTGCTTAAGTAGTTTAGGGTGCAAATGGCCCAAAAAGGACCCCATACAGGTCCCAACCATAAACTGAGCATAAATGGAAGGCTTGCACACCAAAAGAAAAAATAGACAGTGGTATTTAGAAAAACTATTTTTTCATAAAATCAAATTAATTACATACAGCTCAATTTGAATAAAATATATAAACAATTGGGCGAATAAGCATAATTGGAATATACATACCACTCAACTAATTGAGTATTATTATTATAGTAAAGAAAAAGGAAATAATTTTTAATCATTTGGATAAAATGGATTGTATGAGAGATAGCCCTTCTGTAATTTGGAGCTTTCTGGATAACAGGTTTCCGGGTAACGGACCCCATTCCTGTAATTACAGAACTTCGAAAACAGTCACCCAGCAATGGTAGGGAGTAATATAAGGAAGAGCGAATAATCTTGCCTCTAATGTAGTCACAACTGTCTGACTAGCCTGCCAAATAACTCCACTGACTTCTTTGTATGAAACCTTTTTATTACAGTCTGTCAAGATACATTTTGTATGAGGGATAAATGGCCTATTTACAAGGCACTTCAAAACTGGAGCTTACGTAAAGGGACACTAAAACAAACCGTTAGGATGCCCCTAGTTCTCTATAGATACTATGGACAACAATTCACTAATGAGAATTGAACTGACCAAAAACTCAATTACAGATGCAAGAATAATTCACCCGTTATCATGCTCATTACCTGAACTATGTCAAGCGTCCTTGCTCACATTGGAGGAGATGTGACACATCTTCTCCAAAGTGAGCAATAAAACCATCCAAAAACAACTGTGTACAGTAGCTGACCTGACTCTACACCGTAAAAAGATTTGAATTGTGTAATCTTGCCAAAATGCCTTATGTTTCATCAGAAGATAAGTACAGGTGTGGGACCTGTTATCCAGAATGCTCGGGACCTACAGTTTTCATGATAACGTATCTGTCCGTAACTTGGATCTTCATACCTTAAAGTGATACGGACACTAAAAAACTACTTTTTAAAATATGAATGTACATTAAAAGCTACCTATAGATCATGTTGATGTTGATTGTTAGCTGAAGTTTCTAAACCTGACTGTTTTGCCAATCTGACTGTCCCATCTCAGCCTGTCAGTGAGAGTTTCTAAGGGCTGGGACAGACAGGGAGATTCGGGGAGATTCTGTTGCCTGGCGTTTAATCGCAGGAGACAATCTCCCCGAAGTTTCCTCACGAAGTAACTTTGGACGATTCCGGAAATCGCCGCGCCGTGTATGTATCAGCGCTGGCGCTTTTTCATTTAAACAATCGGCGGACAGGGAGAAGGGAGTTCGGGGAGATTGTCGCCTGCGATTAAACGCCAGGCGACAGAATCTCCCCAAATCTCCCTGTCTGTCCCAGCCCTAATACTAACAGACTCCTGCTGCACAAATATGGCAGCCCCCTCATACAGGAACATGGGAATCAGACATGTAATGTAAAAGCATTTTGCAAATACTTTATGGCAAAGTCGCCCAAGGAAGAGGATATTTGTCTCCAGGTGACTAATCTCCCTCAAATATGTAGCATTGTGTGCCTCTACCCCAGTGATGCTCAAACTTGGCCCTCCAGCTGTTAAGGAACTACAAGTCCCACAATGCATTTGCCTGACTGTGGCTGTCAGACTCCTTCCAGTTGGAGGGCCAAGTTTGAGGATCACTGCTCTACCCTAAGTCTACTTGCAAATCATGTAAACATTAAATAAACCTAGGAGGGTGATTTCACTTCCAATAAGGATTAATTATATCTTAGTTGGGATCAAGTACACGATACGGTTTTATTATTACACAGACAAAGGAAATCAATTTTAAACATTTGGTTTATTTGGATAAAATGGAGTCTATGGGAGATGGCCTTTCTGTAATTCAGAGCTTTCTGGATAACAGGTTTCAGGAGAACGGATCCCATACCTGTAGCTGACCAGGAACTGAAAGAGGTCTAACATGAACTCAAGCATACTTATTTGGTGAGGACAAGGCTATTAATGATGGAGATTACCTGGCCTGTTGATAAAGTCACAGTGCGCTAGACCCGCAATGTCCATTCTCTTCAGAAACAGAACCATTGAAATCAAATTGCACTCTTCCACTTTTGCTGTCAGGAATGGTTTCATCTCATTAGCAAAGTCCTCTGGGTACAAGCAAAATAGTTTTCCTGCAAAAATAAAACAAGCGAATTTTAATTTGCATAGAATTTTTCCTTACAGCAGAGAAAATAGTAGCAGGAATGGGACCTATTATACAGAATGCTTAGGATCTGGGGTTTTCCAGATAACAGGGCTTTTTGTAATTTGGATCTCCATACCTTAAGACTACTAGTAAATCATGTAAACATTAAATAAACCCAACAGGCTAGTTCTGATTCCATTGAGGATTAATTATATCTTAGTTGGGATCAAGTACAAGGTACGGTTTTATTATTAAAGAGAAAATGGAAATAATTTTTTAAAATTTGGATTATTTGATTATAATGGAGTCTATGAGAGACAGCCTGTCTGTAATTCTGGAACTTTCTTGATGACAGATTTCAGGATAATGGATCCCACACCTGTACTGTATTATACATGCACTATAATGGAAATCTGAAACAAAAATACAGAGTAAGTTTTCCTTGCCATTTCCCTGAATTTATATGTGATTTGGTAATACTAAACTACTACAGGAAAATGCAGACAGAACAAGCAGTGAGTGAACCACTCCTTCCGATTTAGTTCTGGCTACACATTCTGTAAAAACAGAGCATGCCTCCAGGCTATAGTCTACCTATTGTCGGCTCTGCACATCAGTCACATAGATGTCTCGTTGTACTTGACAATGCTGTAGCTGCAGGGCAACTTGGGTGACACAGGGTGTTTTGCTCCCTTTGCATTTTTGTGTGACTGTGCTGGTAAGGATGAGGTCATAAAAATGTTAGCCAGAAGGCATTTTTGGGCATTTTGCTTCTTAGGAAGAGTTATTTCCTTTGTGTGACAAAACACCCTAAGTGCTGAACTCATGCCCCCAGAATAAGATACATGTTTTAGACTAAAAGTGCCATACATGACCCAATAAAAGCTGCTGATAGACCAAGTCGGCAGATTATTAGCCCGTGTATGGGGCCCTCCAATGGGTTTCCCTGATCAATATCTGGCCACAAATCAGGCAGAAGTTGATAGGGCAGGGCTAAAAATCCCACCTGATCACGGACCGCATCTGTCCGTTGATTGTGGTCAAGCGATCCAACCTCCTGTATTCCTGCATTATGATTCAATTGTTGGGCCTTAGGGCCCACGATTGGATCAGTATGATTAGAATGCATCTTCTAGGCAAAAGGAGCCCCATATAAGATATATTCTGGATCTAAATGTCAATGAATATCTGACACCCAACTTCTGCATGAAGAAAGAATGACGAGCAACAGATGCTGAGAGAGGGATAGTGAAGACAGACTTGTTTATTACAGAAATAGTACATAATGTTGAATTGATTATATTTAGAAAACTTCTTATTTCAGTTTGCTGAACTTAATAATGCTGAACTTATATTAAATTTTAATTTTTGCAATAGTTCCCCTTTGATTTTGACAGTATTAGCAGTTGTTCACTGCGAATATCCTGAACCTCCTGCTATTCTATCTGTGCAGGGGTTGGACAGAATAGCGAAAGGTTAATTTAAGGATGCTTGAAACATCTCTCCTGATGCTTCTCAGTTCAGGGTTAGCACTATCATGATGTTAGCAGAAAACAACTGCCAACATCAGGAAAACTATCACGATAAAAAAAAAAAAAAAAAAAAAAAAAAAAAAAAAAAAAAAAAAAAAAAAAAAATTGCAAAAGTCATCAGAAGAGCGACTTTACATAAAGTTATATGGGAGGGTATATGTTGGAAAGGAAACTGCTTGCAAGTTTTAGATATTTTATATTTTTGTACCTTTACCTTCAGAAGATGAGCTCAATATATGCTTCCTCATTTCAGCCCGGACCTTACTTATGGGTTGCGTGACAAGTGATTCAGCACGGATTCTGGTATTGTACACCTGTAACAAAAGATGTTATTCACAATGAATGCATTGTATCGACCAATTTACTGCATTGCAGGGATCTTGCTTCACAGGAACAGAACAGTTCTTTTACGGATAACGTACAGTTAAAACAGTATGATTATAGTTTTATAATCCAGCTTTAAAAGGAAACGATAACCGCAGAGCATTGCAAGTAAAATTTTAAATATCACAGAAAACAACCCATATTTCTAACTTGTTCTGAATTTGAAATGTCTGCAGCACCATTCATTCTTATTGCATAGCACACTGTGCAGAGCCTGAAGTGAGGCTTTTCAATCAGAAGCCAGTCTGGTGGACTGTAGAAGGCATGACGTTTATCTCCTTGGATCACTTTTTGACCCTGATTATAACAGTTTGTTGGATACAAATGGGTTGTAAATGCAGCCTAATCTTATAGTCTGTGTTTGTCTTTTAGTCTATGTAAACAAGTAGACTGTCCCCTGCCTCAACCACTCGACTTTCGGCCAGATAACGTTCGGGGAAGCCATTCAGATGGCCACACACACAGGCCAATAAGCTACCGACTCGGTCTGTCGGCAGCTTTTATCGGCCCGTGTATGGGGGCCTTAAGGGTAGGGGCAGATGAGCAGATTCGGGGAAATGTAGTCGCCAGGCGACTAATCGCCTCTTCTGCCTGGCCACAATCTCCCCGAACTGCCTTCTTCCTGCCTTCCATGCGCTTCAATGAGGAATAGCCTGCACTAATTGACTTCCGGACATTTTTTAATGTTAACATTGAATTCTCCTTTAGGCTAAGGCCAGACGGGGAGATTCGGGGGCATTTTGTCGCCTGGCGACTTCTCGCCGCGACTTGTAGCCCCCGAATAGCGAAGTACCCAAGCGCACCGGCGTTGCTTGAAAACGTCGGTGCGTATTCACACGGAGCGGCGCGATTTTTGAAATCGCTCCAAATTGCCTCGCCAGGCAATTTGGAGCGATTTCAAAAATCGCGCCGCTCCGTGTGAATACGCGCCGGCGTTTTCAAGCAACGCCGGTGCGCTTGGGTACTTCGCTATTCGGGGAGGTTCGGGGGCTACAAGTCGCGGCGAGAAGTCGCCAGGTGACAAAATGCCCCCGAATCTCCCCGTCTGGCCTAGCCCTTAGAGTAGATAATAAAAGAAACTGGCAATTATGGCAGATGTACTTTGCCATTAATAGGCACACTCAGGACTGGACTGAGAATCAAAATAGGCCCTGGCGTTTCAGGTACACAGAGGCCCAATCAGCCCACACAGAGGCAAAAACAGTCCCCACCAGCTACTAAATACTGACTTTCTATGGCACCTTATAGCAGCCCCTCTGGCATTTGCCCTAACCCACAGATTGCCAGTCCGGGCCTGGGCACACTGTATTAGACAAGGCAAAGCCAATGCTGATTATGTGGCATTCTTCCAGTAAATACTCCAGGCTATCATAGCTTTGGATACCAAACCCTACAATTTTAAGCAAGGGGCTGTAGAGTTTTTAATGAACATTGCCCCCGCTGAGCTAAAGAGGCAGCTTCACACCGTGACTTATTAGTCTACCATAGCAGAAGATTCTGCCAGACAGATTAGCTTCACAGAGATCCGGTTTTTGCACAACAGGCTGCATTTTATGACAGCGAAGAAGTTGGGTCTTCAGTGTTATATCTTCATTGGGAAAATTACAGGGAATTTTACAAGAGCCAATGGAAAAAGTATTTTCTTAGAACAGAATTCTGCTGCTTGAATTCGTATAATAATGCATGGAATAATACCCCTTGTTGTATGGAACTCAAGGGAGTTCCATACACCTGACTTACATACTACTCATATACAAACAGAGGCTATTACAGCAATGTACTGTGGTTTGCTTGGCCTTTATTAGCATTTAGCTTTAATAAATACCCTGCCCCAATCCCCTCTGGCGTGTGTGGTCTGCTGCAGAGCACTGAAAGGTAAAAATAAATACTATTTTAAGACAAACATCTGTCTTTTTGCATTTAATAAGTAAATGTATATGTTTCAGCTTACATACTCATTCAATTTAAAGGAGAACTAACCCAAAAAATGAATATGGCTAAATATGCTATATTTTATATACTGAACTTATTGCACCAGCCTAAAGTTTCAGTTTCTGAATAGCAACAATGATCCAGGACTTCAAACTTGTCACAGGGAGTCACCATCTTGGAAAGTGTCTGTGGCACTCACATGCTCAGTGGGCTCTGAGCAGCTGTTGAGAAGCTAAGCTTAGGGGTTGTCACTAATTATCCAGCAGAAAATTAAAGGGGTTGTTCACCTTTGAGTTAACTTTTAGTATAATGTAGAGAGTGATATTCTGAGACAATTTGCAATTGTTTTTCATTTTTATTGTTTGTGGTTTTATAGTTATTTAGCTTTTTATTCAGCAGCTCTCTATTTTGCAGTGTCAGCAATTTGGTTTCTAGGGTACAAATTACCCTAGCAACCCTGCATTGATTTGAATAAGAGACTGGAATATGAATAGGAGAGGGACTGAATAGAATGATAAATAATAAAAGTGGCAACAACAATACATTTGTAGCCTTACAGAGCATTTGTTTTTAGATGGCGTCAGTGACCCCCATTTGAAAGCTGCAAAGAAACATAAGAAAATTGCAAACCATTAAAAAACTATGAAAAAATAATGAAGACCAATTGAAAAGGGTCTTAGAATTGGCCCTTCTACAATATACTAAAAGAAAACTTGAAGGTGAACCACCCCTTTTAAGTTGGTCTGTAATATAAGCTGATGCCACAGGGCTAATTATTAAATGCTGATGATAGTTGCACTGATTTCTGTGCTGCCATGTAGTAATTATCTGTATTAATGACTAATCAGCCTTATATTGTGACTATATTTCTATTCTATGTGTACTGTATATTGTGAGTGGGTCCCTAAGTTCAGTAAGTGACAGCAGCACAGAGCATGTGAATCAGTGAATCAGCAGAAAAGAAGATGGGGAGCTACTGGGGCATCTACTGGGGAGACACAGATATTTACTGCTAAAGGGCTGTGGTTGCCTTGGGCTGGTAAACAAGTGCAAAACTACTTCTTTAGTTATCCTTCACTTTTCCTTTAAGAACAAACCTCAAAGTCATGGAAGTCCAAGGTGACTTATAACCTCATATTTTAGTAGTAGTGGGCGCCCTCAGTTAGGGGATGGGCAGAGGGGCAACTATGGGTTTCACACCACCCATCATACTTGCACCTTCGTTTTCATTGGACAGAAGAGGGTGAAGGTGGCACATGCTTTTTCATTTGCTTTCCCCTAGTTTGGGTACACTTCCTAATACAAAAGGCAGGGTACAAATGTGAGACATACACTGTGTAATGGTTTTTGCACCCTGCCTTGCACTTGGTAAACAGTTGCACTAAAATGTTACTTTCTGTAAAATTTTTATTTCAAAGCTCCAAACCTCAATCTCTGCAATTTTTCTAAGGTGACAAGTCTTTTTGCATAAAAAAAACTGATACTTTTTTTTTGCATAATGTTTCAATAGTGGTTATGAAAGCAATAAGTACAAACATAAAAACAATGGCCTCTAAAGGACACAACATACTGAAAATTGGTGTGACTCATTATAGTAATTGCAGCGTTTTCTGAATAAAAACACCTGTTAAAGGGATGATTATTAAAGCTGTGGCCCCTGGTAATACCGACACTGAAATAACATTTTCTACATTCAAAATGGAAAAAAAAGGTGCGACTGATTTTCTGATCATTATTTGAGAAATAACAATAAAGAAAATGTACAAAGTATTACCATAGCTTTGTAGGACCATGCCAAGGAAACTTTATTCCAATATAACCTAGTAAAATAAGTTTAATATATAATTCGAAAACTAAGCCCAGACAATACTAGTGACACACACTAAGATCCGGGGAGATTTAGTCGGCCATCGACAAATCACCTCTTCTTCGGGCGACTAATCTCGCTGAAAAGCCTTCCCGCCAGAATCCAAGTCACTGGTGGAACGGCACTAGGAGTGCATCGTTTTCCAAAGTCGCCCAAAGGTGCCTCACAAGAAAGCTTTGAATGACTTTGGAAAACCAAGTGCTTTTTTCTGGGGGATTAGTTGGCCGAAGAAGAGGTGATCCCCCCGAATCTTAGCCTGTGTCACTAGCCTTAAAAGGGGTGGTTCAACCTTAAGTTAACTTGTTATTAATGGAAATCATTTAAGTTAAGTTTTAGTATGTTATAGAATGGCTAATTCTAAGCAACCTTTCAACTGATCTTCATTTTCTTTTTTTGTAGTTTTTTTTTAATTTCTAACTTTAACTTCTTCTGACTCTTTCCATCTATCAAGTAAAAAAACAAATGTTCTGTAATACTACAAATCTATTGCTACTTTAAATCACTCATCTTTCTACTCAGGCACTCTATTTATATTCCAGTCTCTTATTCAAATCAATGGTCAGTTGGACCCTAGCAACCAGATTGTTCAAATTGCAGAATGGAGAGCTGCTGAATAAAAAAGCTAAAAACACTCTCTACTGCACACTCAAAGTTGTCAGACATGAATGACCCCTTTAAAGAAGAATTCAACCCATAATTTGTAAAGAACCCTCTCTCCTTCCCATGGGTAGACCGTGGCCAGAATCAGCAGGAGGGGTAAGTAAAAAATTAGGGGCATTTGCCCGTGGGGGG
>CM044443.1:20418678-20454156 GCA_024363595.1 Xenopus borealis | reverse complement strand
AACCATCAAAAATACCGGCCAGGCCGGTAAAATACCGGCCAGGTGGCAACCCTACCCGGCACTGGATGAGATTATCCCAGCCACAAGGACGCAATAATAAATATCTATTTTAAAATTGAATATTGAACAGAACAAAGATATATCAATTTCTGAATAGGTTACACTCTTGAATATAAATTTATTCTTACCTTCCTTCTCTCTATCCCAACATCAATGACGAAGAAGATACTTTTCATCCAGATGAGAGCCTCACCAAGGCTGGTTGTCAGTACCACTTTTCGTTTGGGGTTTTTGCTGTTGTCATCCAGTTCCTCGTAAGGTATGTAGTCTGAAACGCTTTGATGGGGGTACAGAGCAATGGGCATCAGTTCACCAAGTTCTGGATTCATGTGCAACGCTTCCTGTTTGATATGCTCATAAGCCCTTTTTATTTCCTTCATGTAATCAGTAGTAAAGAAAATACACATTTAGTAGGCTGTGACTTTACTATTGGAATCCAAAATGAAAACCCATCCTTACTATTCAAATCAAATGTGTCTACTTGCCTAAACGTGGCCATGCACGTACAGATATTATATTCTGTGCGTGAATGGATGTTTGTTGACCGATGTCAGCAAAAGACTTGGATATTGGTTATTTTGGTCGATTGGCCAAGATGGAAAAGAGATACTGTTGAATTGACAGTTTCTACCTGTATATTTGACAGTTCAGATCTTAATGATTCTAGTGAAAACTAAAAATCTTTTCTCTAATAAATGGTCACAGGAAAGATCGTACTTGTAACATGTACGGCCTTAAAGGAGAACGAAACCCTAAAAATAAATGAGGCTAAAATGGTCATATTATATAGTGAACTTATTGCACCAGCTTAATAGCAGCAATGATTCAGGACTTAAAAATTTTCACAGGGAGTCACCATCTTGGAAAGTGTCTGTGACACTCACATTCTCAGTGGGCTCTGAGCAGCTGCTGAGAAGTTAAGCTTAGGGGCCATTGCAAATTATCAAGCAGAAAATGAGGTTGGAGCTTTACTGCTAAAGGGCTGTGGTTGCCTTGGGCTGGTACAGAAGCACAAAACATAATGTACAACATTTCTAGCTACTTCTTTACTTCCACTTCAGTTCTACTTTAAATCAAGAACTTACCAAAAAATGGTACCATTCTATGAATATATGAGGTAAAAAACCTACCCAATTCTAGAGAGGACTCAGGTGCTCAAGTCCTAAACCTTCAGCACATGGGAAAGACTAAACTGTATTGGAAAAAGTAATAAAACTGGCATACGAACAACTGCAAAAAGATTTTGGAATTGGGAGTACACCCTGTGTATATGCTTCACCTTCTGGTGGAGCGTCTCCCTGGCCATGTCAGCTTCCCTTAGTTTCATACCTGATAAAGAGAGGTGTTTACACCTCGAAGCTTGTTTTTGATTTGACATAGCACAATAAAGCTAACACAGCAGTTAATATTGGAGCGTGCTGGGCCCCCTTTATCTACATTGATTGCCCAAAAGGTAGATCAGGATCTACCAGTAGACCTTTAGCTGGTGATCAGTAGATCTCAAGAAACTGTCAAGAAACAGCTTGTCTAAATCACCCTCCCATTTCATGCTTTTCATTTAGTTATTTTTTATGATAAGGTTACATTAGAAATATTTTTGTTTGTTGAACATAGAAATATTCATTTTCCCACAAATCAGTCTTTAAGTAATATTTTCCATGGAACAGAATGCCAACAATGCTTTTATGGAAGTAGATCATAGGACAACATTACTAAAAGTAGACTTCACATTTTTATGTGCACTCCTGATCTTACATGCTACTACATACTTAATACTTCCTATTACAGATCAGATTCAAAAAGTGTATAACATAAGTTACTTCCACACTTTTTCTATCATATCATAGGCCTGTAACTATTTGAGAAGGATAAAATGTGTCTGGTTTTGTTTGGAACAAAGTCCTATGGAATTGACTTTTTGATTGCAATGAGGAGTATCAGTGCTTGCCAGTCCTATTATCATTCACCTATCACCTATATTTGTTGCTTTTACAACAGCCTCTTAATGAAGCCATGTCATCAAGAATGTGAGTGTTACAATACCAACTTTATTAGTAGCTCAGATGTCAGCCTTTTGTGACACCGGGCAAGTCTCATCAACATTAAGAGTGCCCATGATTGTTGCCTTGGCTGCTGCTCGAGTCTGAAGTGCTATGCAATTATTAATGTTGTGGTAGCGTGTTATGTTGCAGCTGTTTTTCAGCTTCAGGACATTCGGCCAACTGCTCCTTTCACATATAAAGTCATCCCATTGAGTTAGCTTTGTAAGGTACCAGCATTTCTACTTTCAGACGGAAATTATAACAAATGTCTACATTTTTAATAACATTTTAAAAGCAGCACTTACTTCTTCACAGGCCAGAAAGACAACAATGTCCCCTTTCTCTTTAGTATGATGTATTTCAAAGAGAAGCCGTAAAGCTGAGTGGAAATAGTCTCTTGGAAGGCTTGTGGTGTACACGGACTCGACGGAGTGTGCATTCTCGGCTTCTACCAGGGGAACATTTCCATAATAAGAAACCAATGTACCCGACAGAGCAGGGCAGGTAATGATAACAACTTTCAGTTCAGGTCTTGACACCGCAATGACCTTGAGGAAACTGAGCAGCACATCTGTTGAAACAAATCTTTCATAGACATCATCGATAATGACGACTCCATAACTGGACAGAAGAGGGTTGGACATCATTTCCCTCCGCAACATCTCATCCGTGCAATACCTGCAGATCAAGATATCAGCTCTGAGAAATCACATGGCAACATTATTCTTTAGCCCAGTGATTTCACAAGTTCAATCAATCCAAAACTATGGAGTAAACACTACATGGAAAAAAATACATTTTAGAAGAATGGTAAAAAATAGAAAATAGGCATGTAGCCAAACTGACCAACGAGTTGACCAATAATTTGCATGTAGCCAAACTGATCAATGAGTTGACCACAAATTTGCATGTAGATATAGCAGATAGCCAGCACTCACCACTTAACTTCTTATATAAATAAAATCGGTGTGCGTCAAATGGCGTCCACTTCTTCCAGCATTAGTAGTATAAGCGCTTGTAGACAGCCCCAGTCAGGGAGAATATAAAAAAATCCTTTATTGCAACTTCATGGCTTTCTGGACAAGTACAACATTTCGAGCCACATGGCCCTTTATCAAGCTAAAAAGCTTTTTAGCTTGATAAAGGGCCATGCGACTTGAAATGTTGTACTTGTCCAGAAAGCCATGAAGTTGCAATAAAGGATTTTTTAATATTCTCCATGACTGGTGCTGTCTACGAGCACTTAAACCACTAATTTGCATGTAGCCAAACTGACCAGCGAGTTGACTTCTAATTTGCACATAGACAAACTGAGTTGTGACTTGTCCATTTGGCTGATGTTTATAATACATATTTGTCAGTCAGGAGTCACAATACACATACCAATGAATGGACAAAGGGAATATTATCAGTGCATGTGTTTTTGGATTGTGCAATAATCAAAAAGGAAGGGGGGGGGCCTAAACATAAAGAAATACAGGAACCGCATTCATACTGCTCAGTATTTGCTGTTTTTTTGCCAACACCTTCTGGAACATAGACTGTTTCAGTATGATAGTATAGAGCTCTTATAACATCCAGTTTAAGGACAAGGAATACAACCATCTCAAAGGAGCTTTGACAACTTGTGTATACCCAGACTGGTCCTTTGTCAATACAGCACAAGGCTAGGATCAAACAGGGCTGAGATCTGCCTGCTGAAATCCACAGGATGATTTCAGCTTCTTCCACAAGCAGTATCCCCCATCTTCATTCATCTGGAACCCTTGTGTTGGCTCCATCACAAACACACTCGGAAAAGAAACATGAGACTTTGCATTTTACACCAAAATCCATCTAGTGTGCTCACTTTGGAGCTAGAGGCAAATGAAGAAGGATTCTGCTTGCAGTAGGGGCTGAAATCGGCTTGAGGATTTCAGCAGGCTGATTTTGGCCCTGTCTGGCCCCAGCCTAAAGGCAAGCAACAACAGCAAACAGATGGAAGGCAAAATTCCCCCTTAGGCAACTGGTGTATCTGAAAAACTTTCTCACAAACATAATCTGCTAACATTTGTAAAAAGAACATGGTAATTAGGGGGTGTGGCCACATAAATGGGTGTGGTCAACAAATTTTGCTGTGCTACTTGTGTAAAAAACTTTTTTTTCCCTCTTTTTACTTCCAAAATGTTGGGTGGTATGTATATATATTTAGCTATTTTCCATTGTCTACTAACTCTTTCAGGTTTTCATACGAGGGTCACCAGGGCCACCATCAGAAATCAAAGGGCCCCTTACGACAATATTTACAGAGCCCCCTGGACTGCACCCACCCACAGGTCTCCCCTCCACTCCACAGTTAAAAAAATATTGGTGGCTAGGGCACCCCACATATTAATAAAAAAAAACCCATTGGTGGGCCCCCATAAAAATAATATTGGTGGTCAGGGCCCCCCATTAAAAAAAAAAAAAAAAAAAAAAAAAAAAAAAAAAAAAAAACACTTGTGGTCACGGGCCCCATTAAGAAATATTGGTGGCTAGGACCCCACATGGTAAAAAGAAAATTGGTGGCCAGCCACCCCCCACGTTTTAAAAACATTGGTGGCCAGAGCCCCCTTAAACTTCCATAATAAAAAAAATTGTGGCCAGCCCCCTCCTGAAGTTTAGGTACCACAAAGGGTCAACTTTAGGGGGACCCTGCCATGTTGCACTTATTATTATTGTACTTCTGATTACTTCAGAAGGGAGGGGGGAGCACAGTTGGCTACATCTTCTTACAGTGACAGCATTTTCTTCCCTTATTGGTCAAAGAATTTTAAGCTGCATGGTGATTGGATGAGCAGCTATCCAATCCCTGAGCAGCTCAACCGGGACATAACTTTTTTGACCAATAAGGGAAGAGAATCGACAGAAGGTGCCTCCCCCTGAGCTCCCACTCTCTATTCCGAAGTCAGCAGCTCTCAGAAAGCAGGGGGGCCAGGCTAATCAAGTAAGTGCGGCACGGCCAGGCCCCCCCTTACCCTCTGGGCCCGGTACAACTCTCCCCCCTGTCCTCCCTGATGGCGGCCCAGGGGGTCACTGACCCCAGCAGCCAAAATCTATTACTCTGTGAGATTAAAATGTTACGGTTATTGCTACTTTTATTACTCATCTTTCTATGCAGGTCCCCTCCTATACATATTGCCATCTCTTGTTCAAACCGCTGTCTGGTTTATAGAATAAATGACCCTAGCAAGCATGTAGCTGCTAAAATACCAAAGTGGAGAACCGCTTTATTGAAAAAAATGAAGTCCAATTGCAAATTGTCTCAGAATTGCAATGGTTACAGCATACTAAAAAGTTAACTTAAAGGTGAACTACCCATTTTAAATGAAGCATCTGGAACACACAGCCAGACAATTTCTACCAATTTAAAGGAACAGCATGCTTCTCAGTTGTGTAGAAGCCCTATGGCTTCTAGTCCAGTGTGGTAAGTCATATTCATCAGTATTGGATGGTTAGTAATCCAACTACAACACAATATCATGTCATTATGTCAACACCTATAAGTGATGAATCTGAGGCACAATAACAATGTTTCAATTCATGTAGCTCTACTATAACATTAAAAGAAAAGTTGTTTTCTGCTAAGTAGAGTTTTGGGACTTTGTACCATGACAGCATAATCTAAATGCTGCACCCATGGCAATTTTCTAAAATTTAGCCATTTAGCAGAAATGCTAAAAGAGCCCATTAGCTAAGCTTATTTGTCTGTAGGAGTTGCACAATTTTACAACTGCTTTATCGCAGGGCATTAAGGCCGGCTACAGACAAAACTTACATAATCACTGCAAAGCAGCAGTCCTTTGTAGTTTCTTAGGTCATTTGAGGAAGACGGCAATGAGTGTTGAAAAATGAGAAATCGGAATGATGCAATAATGAGCGTATGTCTGTAGGTCCTTTTGCTTAAAATTAACTGGCCAAAAAGCAGCACAACACAGACTAAATACATTTTGATGCTTTTCCTCCACATTTAATGGGGGGGGGGGGGAAATAGGAGGGATTACCTGGACCTCTTTCTGAACAGTATTTGCAGTCACCCTACTCTTACATCAATCAATGCCAGGTGGGAAAGGAAAAAAAATAGTGTGGTTTGCTTTTCAGCTCAACGGATCATAATAAAAGAAATACGGGATCACAGGACCACATCAACAAATAGCTGGTCAGATATCAATCAGGGAAGTCTGTCGGAGGGTCCCATACACGGGCCAATAAGCTGCTGACTCGGTCTGTCGGCAGCTTTTATTGGCCAGTGTATGGACACCTTAAGCCCTATAGTGATGTCCTCATAAAAAAGGGGACAGCATTTGTACACCATCCAATCGTTACATTTCTAAGGATGGGCACCTTAAGATACAGAAATGCATTCCTGGTTTATGATACCCCCCACAACCAGTTCTGACACCCTCTACCACTCGTCAATATTGCAGTTATCCTTAAAGTCAGTTGCTGATGTAGGTGCAGCATGCCAAGATATTCCTGGAAGCAACAACTGCTCAATGGGGTGTGAATTCCATGCCAGCATGTGTCCATGTGCCTTGCACTTTGCACCTTGCACACAAATCATCAGAGAGCCTGAAAAGGAGCATTGGCACTAGGTGAAAGTTGCTAGAAGCACATATATGGGGAAGTACCTTTGTTAATAGCATTTTAAATGTTCTTAATGTGCACTAAAAGTTGCATCTGTGCATGATCTGGTTATGTATATGCTTATAAAACAAGAAATAAGATTTTATAAGAAACGTCTAAAGCTTTCCTGGGATGTGCTTCAGTAAAAGTAAAGACTAGGCAATGACTGGCTCGAATCTTTAGTTATTTTGATATTCAACAAGTGCCTGTTGTTAGAAGGCTGTGTTAAGGATGCTTTACATGATCTAGTACAGTACCACTTTTTACCCTCTGGTGCAGATACTGCACCCAGCCTTTGTCTCTAAGCTATGAAATCAATGTTCACAATAGAAAATGAGCCTTGCCATCCTCTGATCACCAAAATAACAATGTGAAGGTTGGCCAGAGCAGGCCAAAATGCCATGTAGGTAGGCTGTAAGGATAGTATTCAGACTAATGCATGTGTAATTTTGTCCTTTAGTTGGGAATAGTAAGCACTGGATGACTGTTCCCTGCCATTATGTCAGTTGTTTTAGCTTAGAATCCCTTTAGCTCCTTTTATTAATTTCATAGCAAACAATTGTTCAAAGAAGAATAAGGTAATGTGCGCGAACCTTAAAATTGTCTCGTTTGTACAGCAGTTCTCAAACGGCACAATATAGCCAACTTCGTGTCCTATATTGACATCCATTTCATCGGCAACTCTCATGGCCAGCCATACCGCTGTCTGCTTATGTGCCTGGGTACACACGACTGCGCCATGTTGATAGTGTCTTGCTAAGCAGTATTCTGCGCACCATTGAGGAATCTGAATTGCAGGAAGAAAAGAGCAGTCAGTGTATAAGAAAATGCAGCACTAGGGGGTACATTATATGAACTTAGCTCCATTGGTTAAACACAAAGCCATATTACTGGCAGACTGTTGCCGATAGCTGAACCAGAAATATGCAGTATTACAGTGCCAATGACTGACATGACGGAGTTCTATTTTTAAAGTTCTATTTTCAAGCACAGGTGGTAAACACTCTAATGTATATTATACTGTATATAATAGATATCAGTATCTACGCACTGGTCCGCCTGTCCCTGCTCTGAGTACTTGAAAATGTAGCTCTGCACTCACCCAGTCAAAAAGAACAGGTATAAGTCAGCCTGGTGCTCAGCACAGAAGATCCGGCTTTCCTCCAATCATTGAAGTTCCTTCCAAAAAACTGGCACTCAAGGCAATTTTCATGCAGGGTTACCCCTTGCTAATCTTTATTGTGAGCGAACGTGCAACGTTTCGGGGCGTACCCCTTTGTCAAGCATGCTTGACAAAGGGGTACGCCCCGAAACGTTGCACGTTCGCTCACAATAAAGATTAGCAAGGGGTAACCCTGCATGAAAATTGCCTTGAGTGCCAGTTTCCTGCTCTGAGTACCACATTTTTAAGACAGTGGCTACATTTGGTGCAACTGGGTTCTGGGCTGGACATTCCTCAAACATTTTGGTTACAATGTGGCTGTCCACCAGTTATTGTTATTTATAAATTACAATAAACATGCAAGTCTTTGCTTCATTTATAGGGGAAAAACTGAAAAAGGAGAAACCTTAAATACAATCTCAAGGCTTATGCAGTTATGGGCTAGTGCTAGTTAAGAATACTGACAGCTTTTCAAAAAGCATCCGGGTGCCATACAAAGGAGCCCCCAAAACACCAGATATTTGGCCTTGAAGCTTCCCAAACATCTATACATGACTTACTAAGAAGAACTGGAAGTGCTGTCTGCTTAGCCCAAGGAACTGTGAATACACCGGATTATCTAAGCACTCTATAGTGAGTTTGGCCATGAATGGTGGTGGTAGGGTTGCCATCTTTTCTGGGAAAAAATACTGGCCTTCCTATATATTTATCTTTTTTCCAAATTAATAACATTGGGATTAACCATCTTTTTAACCAGTCAGGATGGTAAAATACCGGCCAGGTGGCAACCCGAGGTGGTGTCTGTATCACTGAATCCCTCGGATTTCCTGGTCCTGACACCCAGATGGACTTTAAAAAAGGGTTAGTAAGCCTTGAATAGAAAAAGAGAATTTGCACACAGAATAAAACATCAGATGTACTCTACCAAAGAATTAGGGCACAGCAAATATCACTATTATATAGACTAATACTATAAGAAAGGAGGCTATGTTGCCCATCAAGGACTTGCTAGGGCCACAACCTCCTTAAGAGCATTGACACAAGTGACAATGAGCCAGTAAATTGCTTACTGCAGAGAAAATACTTAAATTGCATCAGTTTGTTTTTCACGTGATTATGCATTTGTGTCATTGCACCAAGGGCTCTCTCAACTCTGTTTTATTGGGATATATTTTTAAAGTAATATGGACTACAAGTTTGTGGTGCATCAGGTAATTGTCCCACCATGTTAAAGCTGAACGACACTGACCTAGATAATCAAAAGCTTGTTTGCACTTAAAAGCATGTGCAGGCTGAAAAACAAGCTATTTGCATATGGAAATGCATGTGATAGGAAGACAATGCAAATGGGAGATAATTAAATTTTCCACTTATTATTATTGACAGTAAGCAATACAAAGAGAATACAAAAATAAAAGACTGCTTTTCTTTTTGATCTTTGTGACAGCTGAAGATTATTTCCTGTTTACCAGGTGATTACTTTGTTCAAGATGATGAAGGCCAGAGCCCCCATGGATTTCAAGCACTGCAAGGTTTGTGGTTTTGTATTTTAGGATAAGATAAGATTTCATAAGATAAACTGCCGGAGAACGACATATCACACCAACATAAAAAGATAATGATAATAAAATTAATAGTTTCTCTCCCAAACTTACTTGTGAACTCTTTCCACTCTTGGGTCCCGCTGATACAACCACAATCTGGTTGTGAGCCAAGCGATCCAAAAAGTCATATTTGGTTTTCCATATGGGAAGAGCTTCTCTTTCTTTTAAGAGTTTGTAAAAACGAGAGGAGTAAGGCAAACCGTCAAATGGATTCAGTTCCAAGTCATTAAGTTCGTCTCCTTCCACATCGCTTGAGTCTGTAACGTCGAGACAACAGCTTTTCTCGTCGGAAATGAGCTCATCGATGTCCTGTTCATAGGCCTCTAGTGAAACAGCCATCACCAGATATGGAGTGGGATGATTTCCATGAATTCAGCGTCGGTGGAAAACAATGGAAGCCCTGGTTGATATAGCGGTTCTTTTTAGAGCTATGTTGTCATTTCTTCGTTGTGTGAAGTCAGCAGATGAGATTGAGCACCTCCACGCACTGAGCAAAGACAAGTGTATGAAAACTTTAAAAAGCTGTATCACAACCTGGTCACATCTATTGAATATAAGAAAAACATATTAAAGCAGTGCCCCGGTTTCCTCTGTGAACTATTGCCTTGCTGCTGTTGTCTGGAGAATGATTAAGCAAAGACTTTACTGGCCGGCCCTCTCTTACACGTGTCTGCATCCTGATTGACTATGAATAGAAAGCAACAGGAGTGAGGTTATTGTGATTGTGGGGATGGTCATGTGTTTGCTTAATCTCACAACAAAAGAGTTTGCCGGGGTGAATATAAGAAGCGAAAAGCACCGTGCAAATTGGGCATAAATTCCATTTGCAAAGCCATCATTTAATTTTAACAAATTAGCAGATGTAAATCTTTAATATGACTGTACACAAATAGCATTTAAAACCTTATGGGAAGTAAGTCCTACATAAAAGCTGTACCTCCTCCAGGCAGACACCAACGAAAGTGGTAATCTTCAGCAATAGTTTATTCACAACAATATTGCAACGCGTTTCGCAGGCATTTCCTGCTTCATCAGGCAACGTAGAACGGGAGCAAAAACAACAGTGTCCTTGTATAAACACACCAGGAGTTTGAATCATTTTGCCCTTTAAAGGAGAATTCAACCGGTTAGCAAACAAAAACCCATACCCCCCACACCCCTCCCTCTTCTTCCAGCCAGGGGAAATGCCCCAAACTTTTTACTTACTCCTCGGCGCATATTTTGTCTTTGGGGTTCACGGATGCCATCTTCTTTCTTCGTCAATCAAAGTAGAGTGGAGATTCAGCCCATGCGCAGTTGGAGTCATTTTTTGGTCCCGAACAACTGCGCATGCATGGAAAGTCACTGAAAAAGCTGTTCTCCTTCTGAAGATTGATGAAGAAAGAATATGGCACCCGGGAATCCCGAGGACTGAATATGCGCCAAGCTTTAAGTAAAAAGCATTTCCCAGGGAGGGGCAATTAGGCTGGGAGGGGAAGAGGGAGGCGGTACGGGTTTTTTTTTCCAACACGTTGAATTCTCCTTTAAGAGATACATCACGTAAGTAGATCTTATGTGAATACACTGCATATTTGCTTTGATATTTCCGTTATCGGAAACCCATTATCCAAAAAGCTCTGAATTACAGAAAGGCCACCTCCCATATAATCATTCACATTTTAAAAAAATTAATTCCTTTTTCCTCTGTAATAATTAAAAAAGTACCTTGTAAGTGATCCGAACTAAGATTAATCCATATTGGAGGCAACACAATACTAATTGGTTTATTTCAAAATGATTTTTAGTACACTTAGGGGCAGATTTACTATTACCATGGGAATAGTTAGGGAATTAAAATCCTTCGAAGTCGAAGGATTTTACCACAATTTTTATAATTCGATCAAAATTGACCAAAGAAAGGTAGGTTGAAACTGGCAAACTAGGCAGTCGAATAAAAAATTAAAGGGGGAGTGATTCGATAGTCGAATAGATTTTGATTCGATTGAATTTACAGAATTCACTGGTCAAAGGTCACTTAATTTGCAGTGTGTGTGTGTATGTGTGTGTGTGCAGTGTGTGTGTGCGTGCGTGCAGTGTGTGTGTGCAGTGTATGTATATATGGAACATTGAGAAAACACAGCATGCCTGGCCTGGGTGCAGGTAAAATGTGTACAAAATAATAAAAAAATACTGCACAACAGGCTCAGTTAGAGTACCTGATTTTAATAGACAAGAAAGAGATTCCAACATTTATGTCACATCATTGTCTTTTTAATATGTGTGTATGTATATATATATATATATATATATATATATATATATATATATTTGTCTGCTCCAACTTGTGTCACCTCATTTCACTGTATTGCAGTGGTAGAGCACCAAGGGGTACAAAATCATTCCTTCTCAGTCTTGGGATGCTCCTTGTACTGCTAATTTTGTGCAAACTGCAGCACTGTGAGTGCAATGCAGCCCTCTGCTTGCTGTCTGCCATAAGCAAGTAAGTAACAACATAGCCCAGCTGCATCTTGCACTCATATGAATGAAAATCAACCTAGAGGATGCTCAGTATACAAAGTACAAAAAAACATGCAGATTTGCACCTGTTTTTTTTGCACTTTGTATCCTGACCAGCACTTTGTAAATGAGGCCTCTACTGTCTCTATAGTTCTTTTATCAAATGGAAATGTGGCAGTCCTCCATGTCTTTAGAGTGGAGAAACTACTCCTATATTATCTGGATTAGATGTTGTGACTCATTATACAACTCTAAGCATGACAAACAAAATTTGCTTTCCCAGCCTGCTGAAAAGGAGAAAACCCTTTTTTTTTTTTTTTTAACTGTCCCTTTAATGCAATACTCGTCTATTAATTAAAAGGGATACCGTCATGGGAAATCTTTATTTTTTTTCAAAATGCATCAGTTAATAGTGCTGCTCCAGCAGAATTCTGCATTAAAATCGATTTCTCAAAAGAGCGAACAGATTTTTATATATGAAATCTGACATGGGGCTAGACATTTTGTCAATTTCCCAGCTGCCCCAAGTCATGTGACTTGAGCTCTGATAAACTTCAATCACTCTTTACTGCAAGTTGGAGTGATATCACCCACCCTCCCTTTCCCCCCCCCCCCCAGCAGCCTAACAACAGGCTTCTTACAGATTCTTTACCTGTAGATTCTCCACTTGGATTAAGCATTTTTTGATTACCCTTCGCAACAATTTGTGGGAGAGATCAGCTAGAAATGATTGATTTGTAGGTTCTTGGGAAAGGCAACATTGCTCTTTTACAAATGTAACCACAAGTTTGCTCATTGTAAAGGGGCATATTTACTAAGGGTCGAATTTCGAATGCAAAAAAAATTCTAAATTCAACCAGGGAATAGTGGGGGAATAGTGGGGAATTAAAAAAATGAAAAAAATTTTTTAGCGCATTTCGATCGATCGAACGAACGAACGAACGAACGAACGATCGAATAGGGAAAATTCGATCGATCGAATAGGGAAAATTTTTATCGATCAAGTTTTTCAAATTCGATCTTAGGGAATGATCCCCATTTAGGTAGGTTTAATCTGGCGAAGTAGGTGAACGAATTTAAAGGGGAAGTATTTGACCATCAAATTTTCAAATATTCAAATAAAATGAAATTCGAATATTCAAATCATTCGAATATTCGATGGTCAAATTTGCCTAATTTGCATATATGAAATTTGAATCTTTTTGAAAATTCGATCAAATATTCAAATCCCTCATGTGAATATATGTGAATTTAGTAAATCTGCCTGCCCCTTAGTGTGTAGTTTAGCATTTCTGCACTAGAATCCACCATGTGTGTGCTGATGGGCCATATTAGTGTGACACAGTGGGGTGAACTGGATTTCTCTGTATTTACACCAACGGAGAAAACACTGTGTGTGTGACTAGCCTAACTTTTTTTTTAAGACACACTCCAAATTATGGAAAGATTCCATTTCTAGAAAATGGCATGCTCCAAGCATATGCCACATACCTATTCCAACTACTAATACAGTATATGGTTCTGCTTTTACAAATTGCTGCTTATCTAATCAATCTCTAAAGTAATTATGTATTTAAGGGATGGGCAGTGTACACAGACATGCTTTCTTAACCCCATCAATCCTGGTCACTTATCAGGTTAAACTCAGCACCTGAGAATATTTTTTAGTTTCTCACTCCACATTTAGAGCTGGAGAGGAAAAAGATCTGAGCACAAGTAAGAACAGGTTCCAGAAATAACAAGGCACATTCAGTTTTAGCCAAGATCAAAGCTACAGCGAAATAACTCATTGGCACTCCAAAATTACAGATGGGTTGTAAAAGCGGTTTGTATTGCAATAAATAGGTTGATAAACAATAGGTTATACAACCCATAAAGATTGTATTTTATGCAGTGGCATAAATAGGTGGGAGCAGATGGGGCATAGTAAAAACATGAAATTTAAATTGGCATCCCATTCTACTTAGTTGACAGGGACCACAGCCTATGGTCACATGGAAGGCAGCAGGTTAATATCCTGACACCCCCTCCCCCCGTAGGCAGGGCCCTGCTAAATATTATGGGGCCACCGGATTTCTGATGGTAGTCCTGTTGGCAGTGTATGCCCAGCATATCTGTATTTATAAATGAGCAAGGAGCCTGCCATACGGATTCCTCTACTCAGAGGTTGTTCACATTCAAGTTAACTTTAAGTATGATTTAGAGCAGGGGTCCCCAACCTTTTTTTCCCCCCATGAGCAACATTCAGATGTAAAAGGAGTAGAGGAGCAATGCAAGGTCTGGACTGAGAATCAAAATAGGCCCTGGCATTACAGGTACAGAGGCCCAAATTCTGACTTTCTATGGCACCTTATAGCAGCCACTCTGGTATTTGCCAGAACCCACAGATTGCCAGTCCGGGCCTGAGCGCAACCATGAAAAATGTTCCTGGAGAATAAAGACTGTGAATCGGTATTTGGTAGCCACTATATGGACTGTCAACCTACAGGAGGCTCATTTTTGCAGTACACTTGGTTTTTATGCAACCACAACTTGCCTACAAGCCCAGATTCAAAAAATAAGCACCTGCTTTGAGGCCACTGGGAGCAACATAGAAGGGGTTGGAGAGCAAAATGGTTGGCGATTACTGATCTAGTGCGTGATAGTCTGTGAATTGTTTTTTTTTTGTTTTATTCAGCAGCTCTTCAGTTTGCAGTTTCAGTAAACTGGGTCCAAATTACCATATCAACCATGCATTGATATGAATAAATGACTAGAGTATGAATAGGAGATGGCCAGCATAGAAAGTAGAGCAATAAAAAGTAGCAATAAATTTGTAGCCTTAGGGCAATTTAGTAGCCTAAGGGTAGTGACACACAGGCAGATTAAGTCGCCTGGCAACTAATCGTCTGGTCTTCTGGGCAACAATCTCCCCGAACTGCCTACGCATGTCTTCCCTTCCTGTATAATGAAGACTAAGCACACAAGGCACTTCCTTTACGAAGTTGAACTAAATCTCTTCGTGAGGCAACTTCGGAAAATGAAGTGCTGCCTGTGCTTAGCACAGGCAACTTTTCATTATTGCGACAGGATAGATACACCAAGGCAGTTCGGAGAGATTGTCGCCCAGAAGATCAGACGATTACTCGCCAGGCAACTAAATCTGCCAGTGTGTCACTATCATAAGTTTCCTATGGGCAACTTCGGAAAACGAATCTGAGTGCCAAGGCATTTCGTGGAGATTAGTCGCCAGAAGAAGAGGAGATTAGACGGTGGGTGTGCTACCATCCTTACAGAGCATGGGGTAAGTTTGAAAGCTAGAAAGAGTCAGAAAAGGGTAAATAATACAAAAACTTTTAAATTGAAATAAAAAAATGAAGACCAACTGAAAAGTATCTTAGAATTAGTAATTCTAAAAGATACTAAAAGTTAAGTCAAAGGTGAACTACCCCTTTAATCCATAAATGCAACTACATTCTACTTGCAAACATGGCTTTTAATCTTCAAGTGATTGGTGGCATAATAAATAGGTATTAGAAGTTATTAGGAACACCCCAAACTCTGGGAATATAACATTCCTCATAAACTTATATTTACACTGTTTATCAATCAATGCCTCAAAGTAGAAGCTGTTCTACCCACGGGTAAGCACCCTGCGCTCTACGTGACGTGTGTAAATAATTTACCTTCCCCCACAGAGATTATAACAGATATAGAATACCCCTATTAACACCCCCTCCCCAATTTGCAGGAACAAATATTTCTGCCTACAGGCTTCCGTAGCGCAGATTGGCCGCGGCGCTGTCATGGTAACCGAGTGACAGCGTCGCCCACTGCTACAGTAAACAGGGGAGAAAAAGTGGCAGGCGCAGTGGAAGAATGACGCTATCAGGTACGGATACAATGCTGCTCGGTGAGGTAAAATTAACTGGGACGGGTTCACTCACCGCTTTCCCTGTGTGATACTCGGTGGAAGAAGGCTGGGGGCGTATGTCTCGGTGAAAGCGCTGAGGAGCAGGTAGCGTGGCAAGTTGCTTGGGAGGAGCGACTTTACAGTGGTTGCAGGGACTTCCTTTAACCATAGGTGCGCCGCTCCCTACTTAAAGGAAACGTCACTGAAAATGTATTTATATAGCCGAGAGGCGCAAATGTTTTGTCAGACGTTGATGTGCCATGACCTGTATCTGTTTAGTAAACCTACTCCTTTATCTGTGGTATTTCCCACCTTAACATTCTCTCTCTCTCTGTGAACGGGGCGGATTCTGTTTTGCCCTCTGGCTATTGTAGAACTGCACCTATCAGCATTCCAATCAGTATTCAGAGAGCTGTAGTTCAGCAACAGCAGGAAGGCTGAAGGTTTTATTAATTTATATAATTAACCTAGCAAATAGGGAAACCTCTTTTTCTCTGCATTGCCCTTGTTGCAGGTCTGAGGTCCTAGGTTTGATTCCAGAAAGGTTGCAAGGCTGTTTTTCTGTATAAGCTTATGCAAGGTTCAATATATGCGTGTATATACAGGGCTGCCATCAGTGGGGGACACAGGGTACTGTTGTACCCGGCACAGGTCTAAACTGGGACCTGGCTGTGCTCCCCCTTTTTTAAATAGCTGGGCTCCCGTGACATAGGCAAAGGTGTGCTGAACCACTGAAGTCCCGAAGAGCTGAAGTCCAGAAAGGCCAAAGTTCCAAAGCGTGAACATATCTGAAACCGTGTAAGGACCCAAAGTTGAAGTCCTGAAGCCGTGAAAAGCCATGAAAGGAGCCGAAGTTGAAATCCTGAAGCAGCGAAAAGACCCAAAGCCACTAAAGGAGCTGAAGTTGAAGTCCTGAAGCTGTGAAAAGACCCAAAGCCATGAAAGGAGCCAAAGTTGAAGTCCTGAAACCGCAAAAAGATCCAAAGCCACGAAAGGAGCCAAAGTTGAAGTCCTGAAGGAGCGAAATGATCCAAAGCCATGAAAAGAGCTGAAGATGAAGTCCTGAAGCTGTGAAAAGACCCAAAGCCATGAAAGGAGCCAAAGTTGAAGTCCTGAAACGCAAAAAGATCCAAAGCCACGAAAGGAGCCAAAGTTGAAGTCCTGAAGGAGCGAAATGACCCAAAGCCATGAAAAGAGCTGAAGTTGAAGTCCTGAAGGAGCGAAATGACCCAAAGCCATGAAAAGAGCTGAAGTTGAAGTCCTGAAGCCGCGAAAAGACCCAAAGCCACAAACTGAGCCGAAGTTGAAGTCCTAAGGCCGTGAACGCAAAGCCATGAAAGGAGCCAAAGTTGAAATCCTGAAGGAGCGAAATGACCCAAAGCCATGAAAAGAGCTGAAGTTGAAGTCCTGAAGCTGTGAAAAGACCCAAAGCCACGAAAGGAGCCAAAGTTGAAGTCCTGAAACCGCAAAAAGACCCAAAGCCACGAAAGTAGCTGAAGTTGAAGTCCTGAAGCTGTGAAAAGACCCAAAGCCATGAAAGGAGCCAAAGTCCCACAGCCGCAAGCCACAAGTTCAGTTCTACTGAACACCAGTATGTTTTTTATCTTATTAATCCCTGGCCACCAATGTATTATTTTTATTATGCTATAGGCCCCTGCCACCAGTTTTTAAAAAAAATATATATTTTCTGGGGTACCAGTGTTTCTGGGGCCCTGGTGCCAATTTTTTCTTTTTAACTCATCAGGGTGCCCTGGTCACCAATGTTTTTTTAACTTATAAGGGGGCCCTGACTATCAATAGCTTTTTATAACTTTTGTAAAAAACAAATGTTCTGTAAGGCTAATAATATACTGTTATTGCTACTTTTTATTACTCGTCTTTCTATTCAGACTAGTGATGTGAAGCCGACCCTAAACTGCCCTCCCTCAACCTGCCCGACTTCCGGCTTCCATTTTAATACCCGTGCCGCCTCTTTAAAAAATGTCGGGAAATAAAAAGTCGTAAGCTTTTAGTTCAAGGTGGTGGGCGTCGAAAGCAGGAAGAAGAGCCCACCAACCCCAAATAGGGGTGGGGGGGTCAGCCCCTATCCGCCCATCCTACGGGTATTGGGCCTACCCAGGCCATGCTTAAAAATCAGCGTTGGAGCGGGTTAGTGCTCTCTGTACTAACGGAGCCGAATTTCCTGGTTAAAACCCGGAAATTCGGCTCAAAAAGTTACAAGAGGCTGCTTTTTGCCGCCCCTTGTAACTGGCCGCTCTGTGCTGCCTGAAGCAAGGTTCTCACCTTTAATGGGCAATTTACCTTTATTAGCAAAACTATATCAACACATAAAACCTGACCCTTAAACAGTGATGTGCGGGTCAAAAATTGCACAAAATATTTTGGCCACGGGCAGGTGCTTGCCAAGCTCTTTCTATTTCCTTCGTCGCCCTTCCCACACGCGACCCAGCAGTACCCCACTTCCTCTGCCATTGCTTCTATTTTTAGATGCTCCCTTCCAGAGATGGGGTGCATTAATTCACAATGTGGAATTGCGGGATGGTGCCGGTCATGTAGGGGTCAAGAATTTCTCGACCTGCACATCACTACCCTGAAGCCCCCAGAAATGTATTAAAAAAATGTCCTGCCATGCAGATCTTTTTGTCCATCTTTCTCTTTGGGAGGTGTTTTTATGTGTATGTCTATGTATATATGGGAATGTTTTGAAGGGTTAAACCTGATGGACTTTTCTTTTTTTCAACTTAAAAATGTTGTTTTTAAAAATAATCCTGGATGGTTTTGCAATAAATACGGATTTATGCTTTATGATGAAGTACAAGGCAATGTCTAATTATTGCACAGAAAAAGCAAATCCGTGTAAAATTAAGAATTGCTTGTTTGAATAGGACGTGCCCAATTGGACGCCGGCTGCCAGAATTGGACAGCAGTGCACCCGAATTAGACGAAAGCGACCAGATTTTGACGCCGACTCCTCTGACCCACCCCCCTCCCGACATTTCACTCAAACTGTAGATTATAATGCATAATGTACCCCCTACTGAAATTTATAAAGATATCAGAAGTCACCTTGGAGTTATGTGACCTGTATAAAAAACCTGTATATGGTCACATAACTCCTCTGTGACTTAAAATATCTTTAGCCACTATATAAATGGTGCTTAGTTATGTCATTGGTTATAATCTGAGTTTAGTGAGGTCATTTCTGTCACATGACTCACTGAAACTTATGTATTATAATAAATAAAGAATCCCTTTTGTAAAATATGAGGATATTAGGAGTCACCTCATAGTATAAAACACTCAGCCTTTGGCTTGTGCTTTTATATGGTCATGGAACTCCACAGTAACTTATAACTTCCTTATATTTTACAAGAGGGGGTGCTTAATTCACAATTAACGTGCAAAACATGTAGATCGTACCCCAAACAAGTAAAAAAAAAAAAAATCCTCTAGCCTTCAAGGGCAAGGAAAGTGTAAAATAGAATATGGCTAGAAATGCTGTATTTTGTATACTAAACATAAACATGAACTTACTGCACCACAAGCCTAATCAAACAAATGATTTATGCTTTCAAAGTTGGCCACAGGGGGCTGTCATCTTGTAACTTTGTTATACATCTTTGCAAGACTAGACTACATACACATGCTCAGTGTGGTCTGGGCTTCTTAGGGATCATCATAAATGATCAAAAAACAAAGCTGCTTGAGTTCTGCATGGCTGGTAAGTAAGGCAGGGGCTTCCCCTGCTGTTCATAAGTACGATTGTTTCCCTGCCAGAAGTTAGGGACCGTCTGCAAATTCCTATCCACAGCACTAAATGAAGGGAGGATTTCACTGCATACAGTCAGATTTCTTATAAAAACAGTACACATTTTTTAATTAAAGTATATTGGAGATATATTTCTTTTTCATTAAAGAAAGTATAAATGGGATTTTATTTCTTTGCCTTTCCTTGCCCTTTAAATGAAAGTTTAAACATTGATCCCCTTAATTCATTTGGCTGAGCCTCTTTTATTGCTTGAGAACAGCATAACCTCCAACTTGCCTGAAAGTACATTTTGGAAAGTATTTGTGAAGCTTTTTTTTTTTTTTTGCTGCAAAAGCTATGTACAGTAGAATATCATTGCTTGCGGCTGATCTAGAGGACTGAACCTCAGGAGGAAAGTTAAATTGCCAGAAGAATACAGACATTGCTTTCTTGTTATGGATGTGAGATGATTCATTCCTTGTGGGAATTATTCTCTCTTATGATTAACTTACTTGCGGCATGATTTCTCTATGAAGCTGCAAGACTCTCGGAGGTCTAAACAAAGAAAATAATGTGCCCTGATGGCAGCTTGCATGGGAGTTGTAGCTGTGAGGATTACTTTAACTGTGCCACGTCTGTAATACAATTTTTCATTAACTTCCTGCTGGATCTTTATGATGTTCTAATCATAAGAATTTATTCACATCTCTTGGAAAATGTTCAAGTGCAGACACTTTGCTTTGAATCTGGGCATCTCTGGTCTCCTTTTCTTCCAAAAATATATTAAAGGGTAACGATTTTAAATGCTGCTCCTTTGTGAAAGAGCCTTGAGTAGAATTCAGACATTTTTCCCTTAGGAGAATAGTTTAAAAAGCCCTTTCTTGTCTTTTTAAGGACTGGCATTCTGCCCGAGTGACTGACTTTGAGTTTTTATCCAAAGGAGTGCAAGACTTGGGCAAAAAGTCTGCTTATTGCCATATCTGTGACATGTTTATAAGGTTAGGGATTGATGTGAAAAGTTCATTCATCTACCTTGGCTAGCAGTATTATTGCAAATTAGAAATATCGTGCAGTTTTATTCATGTTGAAGGGGTTTTTCACATTCCAAACACTTTTTTTCAGTTCAGTTGTTTTCAGATTGTTCCTAAGAATTAATGACTTTTTTCAATTACTTTCCGTTATTTATTTTTTACTGTTTTTAAAGTTTAATGTCCCTGTCTCTGGTGAGTCTGGCAGCTCAGTAATTCAGGTGCAGATTCTGAACTGTTACAGTTTTGCAACATTTAGTGGATACATTTCTCAGCAGCATCTCTGGAGTATTAGCAACTATTGTATCAGTTCTAACAGCTGCCTTTAATGAAACTCAGGGATTCTGCTTAGAAGAGACAAAAATAGCAAATGTAGCAACTAAATGTATCAATTTAGAACTGTTTACAGGGTCAGCGACCCCCCCCGAGAGCTGCTTTAGAAGGTGAAAAATTAAACTTTACACTTCAATATTAGAAAAACGGTCACACATAGAAAACAGAAAGTAATTGGAAAAAGTATTTTTTTCTGATGATCTATTTGAAACCAACTAGTTGGTTCGCTTTTAAGTTAACTTTTATTATGTTATGGAATGGCTAATTCTAAGCAACTTTTCAATTGGCCATCATTTTTTATTTTTCTTCTGATTCTTTCCAGCTTTTAAATAGAGGATCAATGACCCCACTCAAAAAAAGCCAATTCTCTATAAGGCTACAAATGAATTGTTATTGTTGCTTTTTATTACCTGTCTTTCTATTCAGGTCCTCTCCTGTTCAAATCAATGCATGATTGCAAGGGTCATTTGGACCCTAGCAACCAGACTGCTGACATTGCAAACTGGAGAGCTTCTGGAAAAATGCTAAATAATTGAAAAACCACAAATAATAAAAAAAATTAAAACTGATTGCAAATTGTCTCAGAGTACCACTCTCTACATCAGAGTCCCCAAACTTTTATCATTAAGCCACATTTAAAGCGGAACTATTGCAAAAATTCAATTGTGATATATGCTTCATCATACTGAAATAAGAAACCTTCTAAATATAATCAATTCAATATTCTGCACCCACTATTCTTCTCTCAGCATCTGTTTCTCTTCATTCTGTCTTCATGCAGCAGTTGGGTGTCAGATATTCATTGACAGTTAGAACCAATATATCTTATAGGGGGGGCTCCTTTTGCCTAGAAGATGTAATAGAGCTCACTCTATTAAAATTACCAGACATCGTGTCTCTCTACATGCAGGATTTGTGCAAAAGGCAGTTATTTTGTTAGATTGTGTTTGTACTGGAATCAGTTATTTGAGTGAGCTCTCATAGGAGCCCCCCTATAAGATATATTGGATGCAGTTGCACCCCTCCTGGTAGTTAAGACACTGTGCAGAGTAATAATTCTTTTGGTTGCCTGGGTCAGTGACCCTTAGCAACAAGCATTTTAAATTGCAGGCTGGAAAAAGGTAAAATCAAGACAAAATAAAAAGATACTAAGAACAGGACTTACGGTAACAAGGACAAGGAAAGTTAAACTAAAGAAGTAGGTAGAAATGTTGTTCTTATGTTTTGTGCTTGTGTACCAGCCCAAGGCAACCACAGCCCTTTAGCAGTAAAGATCTGTGTCTCCCCAGTAGATGCCCCAGTAGCTCCCCATCTTCTTTTCTGATTCACTGATTCACATGCTCTGTGCTGCTGTCACTTACTGAGCTTAGGGACCCACTCATATACACAATATAAAGTACACATAGAATAGAAATAATACAAGGCTGATTAGTCATCAATGCCGATAATTACTACATAATCAGCCTTGTAGCATCAGCTTATATTACAGACAAACCTCATTTTCTGCTTGATATTTGTGACAACCCCTAAGCTTAGCTTCCCAACAGCTGCTCAGAGCCTACTGAGCATGTGAGTGTCACAGACACTTTCCAAGATGGTGACCCCCTGTGACAAGTTTGAAGTCCTGGATCATTGCTGCTATTGACAAGCTGAAACTTTAGCCTCGTGCAATAAGTTCAGTGTATAAAAAATATGGCAGTTTTAGCCATATTCATTGTAGGGGTTAGTTCCCCTTTAAAATGAACTACCCCTTTAATACTTTTTTTTTATTTTTCTACTTTTCAATATACTTGCATCAATCAGAATGCTCACTTGAGGCTAGATAACCATTTACTGGCATTGCCAGTCAGCGTAGGTAGCTCAAAAATAAACTATTAAAGGCTAGTTTACTTTCAAGTTAATGTTTAGTATGTTACAGCAGCGTTCCCAACCAACGGTTCTGGGCCGTGGAGAGTCCTGAACTGGGCTGCCAAGCTTAGCGACCAATTAACGAAGCGCACCGACTTGGATGCGCAGTTGCAGCTGTTCCCCTCCAACCCCTCCTGACTTACCCCCCTGGTCCTTGCAAAAAAATTTGGCTCTACACCGGTCCTGGCCCAAAAAAATTTGGGGACAGCTGTGTTACAAATGTCCTAAACATACCAACTTATTCAGCAGTTTTTGAGTTGTCTTCTTCTGCCTCTTTCCATTGGTGGTAATTGACTGCAGCCAGAAAATAATTGTTTAGTGATGCTCCAAATTCATTGTTTCTGTTTGTAATCTCTTGTGTGCTGCTGACTCCATTCAGCTCTCATTTGCCGTATATGGCTGTTTAGCATTAATAAGTAAAATGTAAGTACTGCAAGCAAATCCATCACAAGCATTGCTTCCTAATGTATTCTTTTCCGACTTTTTTATTTGAGCTCTCCTTGGCACTGTGCCAGACCGTTAATAGCATTCATAATGCTTTTATGTCGTCTGAGCTTTAAAATTGTACAAATGACAGAATTAAATGAGTGTTTTTAATTGTAGCTTTTGCTATTAAACCCAACCGAAATATTTTATTTATGAAAAATAGCGTTGTTGACAAGATAAGGTGACAAGAAATAATTATTCTGAATAATATTCTAACAATTGTATAGGAATGATGAAAACACAGCTCTGTGGCAATAGATGAATGTTTAATATATTTCATTTATCTCTGTCTGGTTCATCACAAACTCATCCAAAGGGACACTTATAGGCTGTTCTAATTATTAGAAAATAAATTGTCTCCCTCCATTGATATTTTACTTCACACCAAACAAGTTTAACTGGTAGACCTTGAATAGGAGAGACGAAAGTAGGCATCTATTTTTATTACTATTCAAAGTTAATGTGATGATCTAGTCAGCATACAGTCAAGCCTATACATGTTGTATGGCATTGTGGATCAGGTCGCCTAAGCTCAGAATTAAATTGCTGGGAGTAAAGGCAGTTATATAGTACAGGTAGAGGATCCGTTAATCGGAAACCAATATACAGAAGGAATTACGGAAAGGCCGTCTCCCATAGACTCCATTTTAAAGGGGTTGTTAGCCTTCAAATTAACTTTTTGTATGATGTGTAGAGTGATATTCTGAGACATTTTTTAATTGGTTTTCATTTTTTATTATTCAGGGTTTTTTAGTTATTTAGCTTTTTGTTCAGTAGCTCTCCAGTTTGCATTTTCAGCAATCTGGTGACTAGGTTGCAAATGATCCTACCAACCATGCACTGATTTGAATAAGAGACTAGAAATCGAATAGGAGATGGTCTGAATAGAAAGACAAGTAGCGATAACATGAAATTTGTAGCTTTACGGAGCATGTGTTTTTAGATGGGGTCAGTGACCCCCATTTGAACGCAGGAAAGAGTGAGAAGAAAAAATAAAATAATTTAAAAAACAATAAAAAAAAATAATGGCAGCCAATTGAAAAGTTGCTTAGAATGGCACATTCTATAACATACTAAGGGGTAGATTTATCATTGGTCGAATTTCGAATAAAAAAAAATTCGACCATGGGAATAGTAGGTGAAGTACGATCGAATAGGAAAAATTTGATTGATCGATTCACCGATTCATCACATCATCACCGGCAGTGCATTCCACAACCTCACTGTCCTGACTGTGAAGAACCACCTACTTCAAATGATAGTCCTTTTCTTCTAGTCTGAAGGGGTGGCCTCTGGTGCGGTGATCCTCTTTATGGGTAAAAAGCTCCCCTGATATTTGTATAAAGTATAATCATGTGCCCTCGCAAGCGCCTTTTTTCCAGAGAAAAACAACCCCAACCTGGACAGTCTCCCCTCATAATTTAAGTCTTCCATCCCTCTAACCAGTTTAGTTGCACTTAGTCTCTGCACCCGCTCCAGCTCATTTATATCCCTCTTAAGGACTGGAGTCCAAAACTGCACTGCATACTCTGGATGAGGTCTTATTAGGTATCTATAAAGAGGTATAATTATGTTTTCATCCCTTGAGTTTATGCCCTTTTTTATGCAAGACAGACCTTTATTTGCTTTAGTAGCTACATGACACTGCCCAGAATTAGACAACTTGTTATCTATAAAAACCACAAGATCCTTCTCACTAAAGCAGTGGTCCTCAAACTTGGCCCTCCAGCTGTTAAGAAACTACAAGTCCCACAATGCATTTGCCTGACTGTGGCTGTCAGACTATATCATTGCATTGTGGAACTTGTAGTTCCTTAACAGCTGGAGGGCCAAGTTTGAGGACCACTGCACTAAAGGAAACTCCCAGCACACTGCCATTTATTGTATAACTTGCATTTATATTGTTTTTGCCAAAGTGCATAACCTGCATTTATCAACATTGAACCTCATTTTCCAGTTTGCTGCCCAGTTTCCCAACTTAGACAAATCACTTTGGCAGCATCCTGCAAGGAACCTATAGTTCTGCACAATTTAGTATCATCTGCAAAAATAGAAACTGTACTTTCAATGCCCACATCCATGTCATTAATAAACAAGTTGAAAAGCAAGGGACCCAGTACAGAGCCCTGCGGTACCTCACTTACAACACTGGTCCAATTAGAAAATGTTCCATTTACCACCACTCTTTGTAGTCTATCTTTTAGCCAGTTCTGTATCTAGGTACAAATACTATGTTCCAGGCCAACATTCCTTAATTTAACCAGTAACCTTCTGTGTGGCACTGTATCAAATGCTTTAGCAAAGTCTGTAAATCACATCCACTGCCATCCCAGAATCGAGGTCCCTGCTTACCGTCTCATAAAAAAAATCAAGTTAGTCTGGCAAGATTCATTACACATAAAACCATGTTGACACAAACTCAGTAGTGTTATTGCTATGAAGGCCAGTATCCTATCCTTTATTAATCCTTTGAAAAGCTTTCCTACCACCGACATTAGACTAACTGGCATATAGTTTTGAGGCTGAGAACGGGATCCTTTTTTGAATAGTGGCACCACAATAGCAATTCGCCAGTCTCTCGGCACCATGCCAGACCTCAATGAATCCTGAAAAATTAAGTAGAGAGGTTTGGCAATCACAGAGGTAATCTCGCTAAGTACCCTGGGATGAATCCCATCTGCCCCTAGATCTTTGTTAAAACAACACCTTGTACTTGATCCATACTAAGAATTAATTAATTGGATGCATAACAACCCAATTGGGTTTATATAGACAAATACAAGAGATCCTCTGCACTCAACCCATTATCAATATATTTAAGACATTGAGAAATTTGTGCATACAGCTACTATAAAATGCCTTACCCTTTAAACAAAACAGGGATTGTTTGTCCATATATTGCAATATATTTAAGCTGGCCAACTACTGTACGTCATAATCATCCCATATCTGGCCAGTCCTACTCTCAAATTGCATCTGATACATTTTACAAAGGGACTAAGTTTTACCTGCAACTTACTTGCTGCTTTCAAAGTAAAACTCCCAAACTTGGTTGCCTTTTTATAAGACACCAGTGGGATCACCTGACTATAGCTGGAACGGATGGGAGCTACAACAGGTTACTGCTCCTATATGAACTATAACACACAAGGGAAAGTTGTGCTCACCACAAATTTTTAAAACCTTTAGGTTTGATCATCGTTTTTCAATTTTAATTGAATTTTGGGCTATTTGATAGTCAAAGTACCCAAAAATTTGAATTTTTAAATTTGAATTCACTTCGACAGGTGGCAACCCTAGTTCATATTGATATTCACTGCACCATGCATCTGCAGATTTTTTATAGCAGTTGCATGTAGCTGGTAAGTAATGGTGCAGATAATTCTGCATGGCACTCTCTAAATGTTTATTTATCATTGTGTTTGAACTGTACTGTGTTTATGTAGCATTTGCCACTACAGGGGGGCAGAGAGGATGATGTCGGGGTGGGGCAATGACATTCAGGGCAGGTCAGTGACATTGGGGGAGGGGCTGATGACATCTGGGGCAGGACTGATGATGTGGAGATCAGCGATTGGCTGATCACCATGTCATTAACTTCAATGTCCTGTCTGAATTTCCTAATTTGGTAATACAGACCAAAACCGGGCTGTCCGGGTAAAATACGGACAGGTTTCAACTCTAATTCAGAGGGTTATCTACTAAAATGTGAATTTATCTCATTGTTTCAATAATAAAAGGCCAACCAAATTCCCATTCACAATTCATTTATAACCCAATATAATCGGATCAGTAAAAAAATCACTCTTTTTAAAAACCCAAATCTTTTTAATTTTTCCTCGACTTTTCTCCCAAATCTCTTGATTTTTATGGGGTTTTGCCTCAAAAACCTCAAATTTATTGGATTATTGGGACAGAGCAGACCATTATATCTTCTAGTTGGGATAGGGTTGCCACCTTTTCTTGAAAAAAATACCAGCCTAACTATATATTTATCTTTTTTTCCTATTAATAACATTGGGATCAACCATCAAAAACACCGGCCAGGCTGGTAAAATACCTGCCAGGTGGCAACCCTAAGTTGGGATAGGTACAATTCCTATTGCATTATACATGACCTCAACAGGTCTGAGATGGTGGATATTCAGATTCCGGCTTTTTGCAGCATTGGGGTATAATAAATCTCAATTCAAGGTTTTTTTCCCATGAAAATTTTTGCCCCAAAAAGCCTGACCAGCTTGAAATGCTAGGGCCTATTTTGAATCTCAGTCTAGACCTGCTATTCACTCAGTAATCCTGTCACCTCCCAAACAGTAACGGAACTAGGTGGGGGCGGGCCATGCAGCTGGGCCCCCCACCCTCGTCCGTAACTTATTTGTGCACCGCTGCAGCCATTTGCAGCATCGCAAGACTGCCGGTGGGGCCCTGCAGGGGTGCAGGCCCGGGCCCAGTTGCACCCCCTGGTCCCCCGGTAGTTACCCCCCCCTGCTCCCAAATAAAAGACAAATAATGCTTCATTCCATCCCAACCAGTACCAGTTACAACTGCACACTCCCCTGATCTGTTCAGGCTCTGCCTACTTTCCCATAAAGCCCAAACCCTTTTTGGCTCCATGATACATGACAATCCCACACAATTTGGGACCATTGAGAGGTAGGCTTATTAACAATGGGATATGCATTAATTGTTACTGTATGCATTTTCCTTACTAATTTTTGCTTTTTTGTAAGCAGTTGTTAATTCAGTCCATTTTACAAATACCCCTAAAAGGAACTGGTTTCCAACTATTAGATATTTTTCATTCACATTCTGCTCCTATTGACCTTGGCACCACATTTCTGTCTGCAAATTCCTGTAACAATGTAGACAATGGAGTTTTAGAAATGTGTAGATTATATAAGTAGTAAATGTTCCAATGTAAGGGCAGACTGAGTGGCTGTTCTTTTATTTCTGATGCCAGCTTTCATGTACTTCCTTAATTGCCTTTTCTTAGGGCACGTCTGTCACAACCAAATATTATTTTAACATTCTCCTCAAGTGCCATACTTGCTTCCCATTTTATTAGGCAGCTCTACAAAAATAATTACCAGCTTGCAAATGGTTAAATGGACTTTGTAATGATACACAAACTAGCAGTGCCAGTGTAAAGAATAATAAAGTGCATTGCAATTTCATTTTATAGATTTAATTTGTTGCAGCATAGCTGCAATAATATCTGTTCAGGTATGAAATGTGTTGGTAACCTGTTATCCAGAAAGCCCTGAATTACAGGAAGACCATCCCCCATAGATTTTTATAAAAATGATTTCATTTTTTTCTGTAATAATAAAACAAATCCTTGTACTTTTACTAAGTAAAAGTACAAGTACCTTTTGGGTTTATTTAAAGGGGTTGTTCACCTTCAAACAACTAGTTGTTTTCAGATAGATCACCAGAAATTAGAGTCCCGCGACCCGCATTCTTACCCGCTTGGACCCGCGACACGAACCGTACCCCGCGATCCGCAACCCGGACCCGCAGCCCGCTGACCATCAAGAATCAGGAAGTGCTGTCATTGTAAACTGGAAGTAACATCATCGGAAGTAGCCGCGATCAGAAAAAAAAGGGGTAAAACAGGAAGTGCTTTCATTGTAAACCAGAAGTGACATCATCAGTAGTAGACATGCTCATAAAAAGGTGTAAAAATCGATATGGCGAGGATCCTCAACCCGACCCTCAACCCGCCAACCTGCAGAACCACCGGCTCGCTTCTATACCCGCGGCAATTTGCGGGTAACCCGCGGGTACCCGACCCGCTGCAGGACTCTACCAGAAATAACAACTTTTTCCAATTACTGTCTATTTTGTATTTGTAACTGTTTTTCTTATATTGAAGTGTAAAGTGTAATTTTTCACCTTCTAAAGGATACATTTCTTATCTTTGTCTCTGCTGAGGAGAATCTCTGGGTTTCATTACAGGCAGCTGTTAGAATTGATACAATAGTTGCTAATACTCCACAGATGTTGCTGTGAAATGTATAAATTAAATGTTGCAAAATTGTAACAGTTTAGAGTCTGCACATGAATTACTGAGCTGCCAGACTCAAATACCAGAGACACCAACATTCAACTTTATACTTAGATTTTGGAAAAACAGTAAAAGATAAATAATGGAAAGTAATTGAAAAAAGTTTTTATTTCTGGGGAACAATTTGAAAACAACTGAACAAAAAAAAGTGTTTGGAAGGTGAACAACCCCTTTAATGTTTAGATTATTATCTAGTAGACTTTTATCAAAGGTTCGAATTTTCACATAAACGTGAATGTACTCGCAACTGGAATGGTACCTTATTTATGGAAAAACTTGAAAGTCTAGTATTCAAGCAACTGTTACCGACCCAAAAACTCGAATTGAAATTCGAATCGAATTTCCTCACGAAAAAAACCCTCAAATGTCAGGAAGGCTATTAATTTGTGATCAGTGGTGGCGACCTATCGAATTCGAGTTACTTCCAGGGTTGTTGGATGGTAAATTATAGATTCAAATTCGAAATTTGAATTCTATTTGGCGGGTTTAAACTCAGGATTGTGAGTTATGACCAAAAAACTAACTCAAAAATTCGACTTTACCATTTGATCTCTAGTAAATTGGTATAAAGTTTATGCGGTTGTCCCATACCTGTAGTATGTTACCTAGCCTTACTATTCTAATGAGAGTCTGTGTTCATAGGCTGGGATATGTGCAGTATATTTTCTACACACCAAGGACCAGAGGCCTATATGTTGTTGGTCCTTTAATATGCCTTTATCAAAATGTTTAGTCTGCACTGACTCCAGTGCTTCCAGTTTCTGGTGCATTATTTTCACATTTGGCTCTGAAAGTCCTATTTAATCTTCACTAACTTCTTGTCCTTCCAACATTTCTTTTTTGCTTTTCCAATAGCTTTCCAAGATATCCCAAATGTTTAATTTTTTTCTGCAGCTCCCATATTTCCCATTTATACTGCTCATTTATACTACTCTGTTATCACTACACAGCAGCTTATTGATATAAACTATAGTAGTGTTTCTGAAGCAAACACACAGCTTTTACCAGTGCAGTGCAACAGTACATTATATATTCATTACTTTGATACACTTCCAGTTTTACTGTTACTACAAAAAGGAGTTGGAGGTACCATAAACGGAGGAGTCGAAGGATTTATCTACCTACTCCACAGCCCTGTTTGTTCTGCTTCTGGCCCTATAAACACCCAATTCTGCATCTACACTACCCCTCCGTCCCACAATTACCTCTTTAACTCCTCACCAATTATCTGTATGTCTATCTGTCTGCCAATATTACAGCTCCACTCCCTCTCAGTCCTGCCCCCCTGCTCCAATGTCATCTGCTTGTAAGGTAGGGTTGCCATCTACCCGGTTTTGACCCAGATTGCCCAGTCTTTTGAAGGGCTGCCTGGGTCAAAACTGCCTACCCTGTTTTCCAAATAGGAAAACCAAGCAGGATTGATGATTGATGAGGCGACTGGCCGATCGCCACTCCATATCCCCGCCCCTGCCGTCACTGCCCTGCAATGCATAACAGCCCCACCCCCAATCCGGATTGCCCCAAACAAAAGGTGGCAACCCTATCATAAGGGCCAACCAGTGTTGGGCTTGGGGGCCTGGGGCTGCTGCCTTGGAGCCCCCCCCACCTAGGTCCTCCTCACCCCGGGTACAAAGTGTATCTTCCTGAGCCGCAACCAGCTCCCGCTCCTACCTTCATTTTCATTCAACTGCACAGGGGGCCAGGGTCTTGGCTGATGAGGGCCAGGATCAACCAGATTTTTCCCGCTGTCCCAGTCCGCCACTGGGCCCAACCAAAAGGTGGCAGCCCCTAGTTAGTTTGGAGAAGACGTGTTAGGGTTGGGTGTGGGCCAACTTTTTGTCAACCTACATATCACTACTCTTCAGATACCTGTAGGCTCTACTCTTCAGATACCTGTAGTAGGCTATATTGTAATATTGGGCACCCTATTGGGCAAGCCAGTGATGCAGGGGCTGGCCCAAAACCAGCAGGGTAGGTTGAGAGGGGTTAGGCAGAGTACCATGGTGCCATTTATGGTGCTTTAGAGACTATGGATGCACCAAATCCACTATTTTGGATTCAGCCAAACCCCGAAATCGTTCGCAAAAGGTAAGGCCGAATCAGTTTTTCTATTGCCCTGTTTTTTTTTCTTGTTTTTGAATGATTTGCCTTCTTCTTCTGACTCTCCAGCTTTCAAATGGGGGTCACTGACCCTGTCTAAAAACAATTGCAATATAAAGCTACAATTGTATTGTTATTGCTACTTTGCATTAATTAATTAGCTTTCTATTCAGGCCCTCTCTTATTCATATTCCGGTCTCTTATTATCCAATCAAATGCATGGTTGATTGGGTAATTTGAATTCTAGCAACCAGATTGCTTAAAGAACAAGTAAACGTTTTTTTTTTCTATCTCTAAATTTGCTCTAAACAGCCCCTCAAATTAATGTACCTTAGTCCCTGCTGCAAGTCTGCTCTGGTTTCTGTGTTATCAGCAGCTTGTTTCACCTTCTTCCTGGTGCAGAGTGAAGCCCAGCCCCTTAGCTTTCTGAGCTGACCTTATATCTTGGACTAGTCCAGAAGATCATTTGCATACTATGACATAGCAGAGAGCAGTGTGTGTAGCAGCTTTTGCTTGGGGAAACTAGCTTACTAATGAAACACTGGCTCCCTCTTCCTCTCTATTGTGGAACAGCAGCAAATGGACTGCTCAGTAAACTAAGGGGCTGGGCTTCACTCTGCACCAGGAAGAAGGTGAAACAAGCTGCTGATAACACAGAAACCAGAGCAGACTTGCAGCAGGGACTAAGGTACATTAATCTGGGGGGCTGTTTAGAGCAAATTTACAGAAAGAAAAAGAAAAACATTTACTTTTCCTTTAAACTGCAAACTGGAGAGCTGCTGAATAAAAAGCTAAATTACTCAAAAACCACAAATAAAAAAATGAAAGCCAACTGCAAATTGTCTCAGAATATCTCTCTCTACGTCTTACTAAAAGTTACTTTAAAGGTGAACAACCCCTTTAACCCCTTAAAGAGATGTTTTCCTAATAAAGTGAATTTACAGTTAGTTGCTGTGTAATTGGGCATGCTCGGTGAGTGTGAAATAAAGGAGAATATTTTTTTAAATAAAGCACATAGGATCTCAATGCTTCGTTATTCACAGTGTTTTACCGGGAAATATTACAGCTATCAGACAAGTACTAAGCTTAACTGTTCAATAAAGTCAGGGGGTCTAGCCTGAAGGACTGAATCTTGCTTTTTTTGCTGCTGTGATTAGTCAGCATTACATTTATGCTGAAATCTGTCATTTTACCAGTTCTGCTCCTAATAAAATCTCTTTCCTGAGGCATAAAAAGGAGAGAAAGGGCCAGACTACTACTACTGTTCACGTAATTTATATGAGCTGTCTTTCCATTATGGTGGATTGTGGTTGTAAAAAATTTGTCTATAAAAAAGGTGCGTAATATAATATTTCTCATGGTTCTCAAGGATGATTTACCAAGGCAATAGCCTCTGTGCATTGCCGTTTTAAAGTACTGGTAACCTTTGATTATGATATAAAGCATATATATTTATTTTCCTGATATTTCTGTATATAGTGTTAAAGGGCAACTACAGGTACCGCTATTTTGCATTTAACTTAAAGGGATACTGTCATGGGAAAACATGTTTTTTTCAAGCAGAATTCTCCACTGAAATCCAATTATCAAAAGAGCAAACAGATTTTTTAATATTCAATTTTGAAATCTAACATGGCTCTAGACATATTTTCAGTTTCCCAGCTGCCCCCAGTCATGTGACTTGTGCCTGCACTTTAGGATCGAACTACATTCTGGCAGGCTGTTACTTCTCCTACTTAATGTCACCGAGTGACTAAAGTTTATCAGCACAAGTCACATGACTTGGGCCAGCTGGGAATTTGACAATATGTCTAGCCCCATGTTAGATTTCAAAATGAAATATAAAGAAATCTGTTTGCTCTTTTGAGAATTGGATTTCAGTGCAGAATTGTGCTGGAGCAACACTATTAACTGATGCATTTAAAGGTATCCCTTTAAACTGGAACTTTGGGTCATGGGAATATTGATATTGATGAGTAGTAGAGCTTTCTATCATCATCTATCATAGTCAAATTGTGGGACAGCCTTCTTTCTGCTGTGTCCAGTAGGCAGTTGAAGGGAGTTAAAAAAAAAAAAATTGGAAGATTCATTTGTGCTGATAAATGAAGCCCCTCCCACAGTGCCATAAGAATCTCCTACTGACACAACCGCCAACAATCAATTTTTTTTTGTTCTTTATTAGGATAAGTCCCAAGCATTTCTTAATAGCGTGGCCCTAGCATTTTATGACACACTGTTCCATTGACCACAAAACAATTACCCCAGCTAGGGTTGCCACCTGTCCAGTTTTGACCCAGACAGGCCATTTTAAAAAAAAAATTTTGGATTAGGAAAACTGGGCAGGATTTCCTAGGATTGATGAGGTGAACGGCCAATCGCCGATTGCCATGTCATAGCCCCCACCCCCAGCATCACAGTTCTGCCACCACAATGTCATGGCCCTGCCCCACTATGGCACTCCCACCCAAACTCCCCTCCCCCGGAGTTTGTTGGGTGAAAGTTGGCAACCCTAGCCTCAGCACATACATATTTGACAATGTGGCCCCAGCAATGTATAACAAATTGATCCTCGCATATCATGACACTATCTAGTGATGTGCAGGTCACGTAAAATCCGACCCCAACCTGCACTCCCTCCACCTGCTTGACTGAGCCTGGCTTTCAGGTTCCTTTTCTAGACCCGCGCCGCCCACCGATAATGTTACAAAAGGGATGGGGGAACGGGCGCTTAACTGTAAAGCCGGAAGCCGGCAGTGTAAGTCACCCGCAAATGGGGGTGGCGGATATCGGGCCAGCCTTCGCATCACTAACCCTATCATTTTATAACACTGTGGTCCCAGCAATAAATATCATATCAACTCCATTTTTCAGAATAGATGCTAGTCCCAGCAATGCATGACACAGGGACCCCAGAAATGTATGTCACATTGACACCCCCATCATTTCAAGAAAGAGCAATATTTATTTGGCTAACAGGCTAATTGACTCCTATTTGAAAGCAGGAAAAGGCACATCATTCAAAAACATAAATTAAGCCCTTTTAGTGCATCAAAGCTTCTTGAGTACTATTGGTTTGTACATTACTAGTTGGCCAGAATAGTCACCAACTATTGAGAGTACAAAGCTCAAACTGTGGTCTGGTACCCCCGGGACTATTGGCAGCCAGTTAACATCCTTGTATTTAATATTTACTTTGACATATGAAGATGATTTCTAACTGAAAGGCAGTTTACTAAAAGCTTTCCATATGGAAATCTGAAACCTAAGTGTGTACATGAATGACTAATCCTCTTCTAAATATGTATAGCAAAATCACACCTATATTCAAATTTAATTCAGCGTGAATTAGGAAACCGGCATGTGTGAGAAAATGACATTAGATTGGCTAATCCTGGATGTGAGCTTCTTTTCTAGTAGTTAAAAGAGTACTGGTTTATTAATATGAATAGCTATTGAACACTCTGCTGTATGTTGGCCTTAGTGCTAGTTTGAATTGGTCTGAATACCGTATTACTTTATTAACATAATCGTTTTCAATGATATTTCTGATGTATATGATTTTCAGATTAAACAAGCCTTAGATCTCACATATTTTCATGAGCTGTGCACCAACCAATTCATTAAAATCTATAACTAAACTGTTTGCACCTATGTTTACTTATGACTGGAGTCAGCGTGCCCCTTGCACCCTATACAGTGAATTAAACCCAAGGTGCAACCAGAAAAGTAATGGAGGCGTATTAAAGGTGTGATTCACCTTTAACTTTTAGTATTTTATAGACTTGTTATTTCTAAGTAACTTTTCAATTAGTCTTCATTGTTTATTTTGTATAGTTTTGTAATTAATGGGGGAACTCCACAAAAACATTACAAGCTTTTTGAAAAGTAAACATAATTTCAAGCAACTT
>CM044443.1:20399136-20415655 GCA_024363595.1 Xenopus borealis | reverse complement strand
CACAGCCTATCTATTTACCCAGTTTTTAATTTTACCCTGAACTGTTCCTTTAAGGCTACAGGGGCTGACATCCCTATCATTCGTAACACAATTGTCCTGTTTGAGGTTAGGATCTTGAGCAGCATTAGGAGAGAGTGCTCATATGGGAGCGACATTGTGCCAGAAATTCCAACCGCACGGATATCGCCAATTCACTAACAGTGGTTGAGGACAATTCCCTAGTGAAGAAGACCGTTGCTAGCGTTCATTCGCATCCAATCGGCAGGCAACTTTTCACTCTGGCAAATGGTCGTTACTTAGAGTTGCCACCTGCCCGTTTTTTACTGGTATTTTTGATGGCTGATCCCAATGTTAATAGGAAAAAAAGCGAAATATATAGGAAGGCCGGTCTCAACCCTATCGTTAATCCACAAATTCATTAAGATGCTAATTTTAGTGAATGTCACCCCTTACTCCATAGTTTCCCTTGCCAACCCAGACCAGGCAAACTGATAAAACGAAGCTACATCTTCCTCAATCTTATGTCAGTAACATCATATACTGTATGCCGGAAATTAGGGATGACTGAATCCTGGATTCGGTTTGGGATTCAGCCAGGAGTCGGCCTTTATCAGCAGGATTCAGATTCGGCCAAATCCTTGTGTCTGGCCAAACTACATTCTAATTTACATATGTAAATTAGGGGCAGGGAGGGAAATCATGTGACTTTTTAATCACAGAACAAGGAAGTGAAAAAAAATGTTCACACTTTTTCCTTTCCTGACCCTAAATTGCACATGCAAATTAGGATTTGGATTCGGTAGGGATACGGACAAATCTTTCACAAAGAATTCAGGTATTCGGTCGAATCCCAAATACTGGATTCGGTGCATCCTTACTGGAAAAGCGTTAAAATTGTAAAAAATTGTAAAAAAAAAAAAAATGTTAACTTTTTCTTTTTTTAAAGCCGGTTTATGTGTGAACAATTTTTGTGTGTACTAATTTGAGGGGCATGTCTCATTTGTTTAAGGGTGGGCTCATGTCTAGGGCATTAGAGGATCTCCTTTGTCTATATTTTGTTTTCTTGGACATTTTTAATAATAAGTGACCACTTCCAACATTTGCACCAACATTACTAATAAAGACGTCTATAAGACTTTTAGATACCCGCCCTATTCAAATTAACCTAAGCACAAGAGTTCTAGCGAAGTTTCGCTAGGCAAAAACAAACGCTAGCGAAAATTCACTAGGAAATTCTCGCCCAGCCAAAGTAATGCTATTGAAAAATTCATCAGCATTCGGCTGCTGCTGAGACACAGCTTTGCATTTTAGGGAATTAGCGAAGTGGTAACAAATTTGCACCTGGCAATTTAGTGCAAGGTATGACAAAGCGGTCACTGGTGAAGATTCACATGAGTGCATTTGCCCAATGATGTTTTCTGGCCAGGGTTACTCCAGGGCTACCACTTGAGGTAGCAGCCCTGATGCGTTCTTTGCTGTGGAGCGGGTCCAGTGGGCCCCATTGCTATGACCAACATTTGTGCATATGCGCAGTGACGCTCGAGGCACACGACCGTGGTGACGCTTACGCATGCGTCCACAGTGATGCACGCAGTGACGCTCATGCACATCGGATTGCTGATAGGGTAGCCCAGTCCTGTCTAGGGCACTAGGTAGAAGAGGTAGCTGCCCAGCGCCCCCCAGTCGTTGCGCCGTAGGCTGCTGCCTCTTTTGCCTACCCCTAGTTCCGGCCCTGAACGGGACCAGCGCAATGGGGATTGGCGCACAGAAACAAATAATTTATTGCACATCCCTAGTGCTTTTGAACCAATGTGGGTGTAGCTGGGCAGCATGCCAGCCCCCTAAAATTCTGCTGCCCTAGGCTGGGGCCTTGGTGACCTTTTCACAAATCCGGGCCTGGTGGTGGCACACGGGTAGCTTAGTTGCCATGCTATAAATCTACTCTACTGCTGGCAACTATCTCCAGGAAATGCCTTCCCGCCGGTGATTCATATTGTTGCAGGATGGAATACATACCACTACAATTTTCCGAAGTCACCTGAAAAGCGTCACGTATGCCAACGGGAAGGCATTTCGGGGAGATTAGTCACCCGTAGTAGCGAAGGTGACTAATCTTCCTAGTGTCCACCAACCTTAAATTCAGTGTGAAAATATACTTGACGGACTTAATTAGCAGAAGAATTAGGCAAGGACCAGATGATTGACGATCAGTTTGCTGCCTCGCTGCTCCTCTGCTCCTGCTTTGCCTACACCCCTAAGCATTGTCTCCACTCATGTGCAGTCAGACACAGCTGATTTTTGCGCCAAAACGAAACATTTTGCCTGTATTTCCGCCCTGCCTTCAGGAGAATCTGCAATTGACTACATTGTCTGGCCCTAGGCTTAGAAAGCTTTTCAAGGCAAAAGGAAACGACTGCACTGCATAAAGGCGATATGAAATTTAATCAAAACTGGGTATGCTTAGAAACGGAAAAATGTCAGGCACCAACGAGAAGTCCATAAAAAGAATATATTTAAAGAAGGCATAGTTTCCCTTTAAGTGCCTCTGCATATTAAATCACAGCGCATTTACAGGGATTTATATCTCCCAAGGGCACAGAGCTAAATTGTTTCTTCTTTCTTTTATTTATGCGTTCTTATTTTATTAGTTTTGCCAGTCACAATTAAATTTACTCGATAAAGAGATTTGAGATGCAAGTCACACGAGATAGCTATGCGGTTTTAAGCAATAAAACATCAGGATGATATGCAGATATATCACAGTGACTGTAAAGTGATCGGGCTTGTTTCTGGGAAGGATTTATGGATTTGACAATCAAGCAGACACTTAGTTAACACCATTGTGTTAAAGGGCCAGTACACGGCTGGAATCCCTCTACCAATATAATTTTCTAAAATCTAAATGTATTTATGATATCTTTACACATTACTGATTATACTTCAAAAGTTTGTTTTTTTGGAGTTGCCTCCGCTCAGAGTGAATGCACGTTGCAATACACACAGATTATCATATAACCCATAGACAGTCATAAGACTGTTTCAGTATATGTTATCATGATTCATTAAGACAGCTATCTTGGAAAATACAATAGTTTGTTGGAAAGTTCTTGGCTACAAGTTTAAGGATGCCAGCCTTGAACCAGTTAGGGAGGGACTAACAAAAAATTAACTGGGTAACTGTCATGGGAAAAAACATTTTTTTTCAAAACACATAATTTAATTGTGCTTCTCCAGCATAATTCTGCACTGAAATCCATTTCTCAAAAGAGCAAACAGATTTTTTTATATTTCATTTTGAAATCTGACATGGGGCTAGACATATTGTCAATTTCCCAGCTGCCCCAAGTCATGTGATTTGTGCTCTGATAAACTCTTTACTGCTGTACTGCAAGTTGGAGTGATATCACCCCCTCCCTGTCCCCCAGCAGCCTAACAACAGAACAATGGGAAGGTAACCAGATAACAGCTCCCTAACACAGGATAACAGCTGCCTGGTAGATCTAAGAACAGCACTCAATAGTAAAAACCCATGTCCCACTGCGTACTAGTGCTGGCACAAGTCACATGACCGGGGCAGCTGGGAAATTGACAAAATGTCTAACCCCCTGTCAGATTTCAAAACTGAATATTACAAAACCTGTTTGCTCTTTTGAGAAATGGACTTCAGTGCAGAAGTTTACAGGAGCAGCACTATTAACTGTCCCATGACAGTATACTTTAAAGTGCTTTAAAGGGAATGTAAAGGCAAAAAAATTAAATCCCATTTTTACTTTTTTAATGAAAAATAAATCTATCTCCAATATACTTCAATTAAAAAATGTCTAACATTTTTATAAGAAACCTGAAATTCTCCCTTCATTTACTGCTGTGAATAGGAATTATCAGACGGTCCCCAACTGCTCTGCAGGGAAGCAGTCATACTTTCAAAACAGCAAGGGGGAGCCCCCCCCACCTTACTTACCAGAACTCAAGCAGCTTTGTCTGTTTCCCTGTAAAACAGCCAGTGACTGTGTAGATATTTGTATCCACAGACTCAGTGCAGTCTGTATATTCTGATTATTGATCACTCTTGTTATTTTGGCTTTCAAAGTTGGCACAGGTGCTGTCATCTTGTAACTTTTTAAAACATTTTTGCACTACCAAGACTACGCACATGCTCAGTGTGATCTGGGCTTCAGTTTGGAGGTTAAGCTTAGAGATCATCATAAATTATAATATACAGACTGCATTGGGTCTGTGGATATATTATAAAAAGAAAGTAAAAATGGGATTTTATGACAATATAATGTTCTGTTGCCCTGCACTGGTACAACTGGTGTGTTTGCTTCAAACACAAATATAGTTTATATAAACAAGCTACTGTTTTTATATTTATATATATGTGTATATATATATATATATATATATATATCTTGAAATGACTCCTCCATGACTACACCACAGCTCATTTGCAGAGTTTCTGAACCCTCAAATTCGACCCTTGAATTAATTCAACTTAAAACCCCTCGATTTAACGCAATTTGAATTATCGAACGATCGAATAAAATTTTTTTTATTCGAATGATTTTAACCATTCAATAAAATTTTTCATATTCGATCAAAAAAACTTGTAAAAATCCTATGGGGATATATAGCAATTCGGTAGGTTTTATCTGCCGAATTGTTATGTCAAATTTTTTTTAAAGAGCGAGTACTTCGACATTCGAATTTGGCAAAATCGAATTGAATTTTTGGCAATTCGATAGTTAAATAGGCCCAAAATAAATTAGAATTTCTAATTTTTTTTATTCTAATTTGATTCGAATCTTCACTTCCAATCAATTCGAACCTTAGTAAATCGGCCCCTAAAAGACTTTATTTTTTTAGTTTTTGTTCCTTTAAATACTATCTTTCTATTCTTATTGCTGGAGTGACCATACACTAACATATATAATAGTTTGAGCCAAATTGTCTGAAACTTTCAAATGTGCCTGATTGGAGAAACAGCTGCGCATGTCTGTTCCAATTGTTCTTCAGATACATATGAATCTGTCTACAGTATCTGTATCTTATTAGTCAGTTTAAGAGCAGAGTATTACATAGTTATTACATAGTTAATAGTCCATCAAGTTCAACCCTCTCCAAATGAAACCCAGCAACCACACTCACACCGACCCCTCCTCACACTCACTTAAATTATACTTACCAATATCTCTGCTAATTTTAGATTTTAGTATCACAATAGCTTATTTTAGTGCTGTCCAACCTCTGTGGTACCAAGGGCCAGAATTTGTCTGGTCTCCATGATTGAGTGACGATTATGTAAGCCAGTGCTGATCACTCCCCTTTTAAGACCATATCCATATTAATGATGTTAGCACACCAAAAACCAGGATATCACTCATATGTGAGCAGGCAGAGTATGGCACACATAGGAAGCATAGGACAGGCAGAGTGTGGCACACACAGGTACATGGGGCAGGCAGAATATGACACACACAGGAAGCATAGGGCAGGCAAAGTATGGCACACACAGGGAGCATAGGGCAGGCAGAGTATGGCACATGCAGGAAGTATAGGGCAGGCAAAGTATGGCACACACAGGGAGCATAGGGCACACAGAGTATGGCACACACAGGCTAGAGATAACCAATGGTTGCAAGAAGCAACAGAATGCAAAGACCTGCAGCTTGCCCGTTACCTGTTGCAGGCAGTGCTCCATTCTAGGGGCATTTAGGTGTAACCCCACCCATTACCTTCCACCAAACTCACGCACTATTCAGAGGTGCAAATAAGGCAGCATCAGAAGGCCCTATGGCAGACGGTGAGGATAGCTCTCTGCTGCGCCCCATGACGATATCTCTGCACTGAGCGTCAGATTTTTGTTTCAACCTCAGTGCAGAAAACATTAATCCCTTGGACCCAAGTGCTTGGTAAATACGTCCCTCAGCACTCTTGCACTTGTGCAAAAATTAAAAAATGACCCTAAGTTCACTAAGTGCACTTGCATTTGCACCCTAGACTGAATTAAATTAGCTCTTCTCAGTCTCAGCTGTCTGAATAACATACATAATCATAATTTGGATGAAGCTTTGTGATAAATGACTTCAGCAATTTCAAACACTTCAGAGAAACCTGTTTGCTAGCAGTGTCAGATGTTTTTGACTATATGATTTTGTTATATAGTAGAAAAGTAAATCACTGTACAGTCCTTTATGCCTGTGTAAAGAAGGCAAGGCATTTGAATGGAACTCTGGGATAGCTGCATAGCAAATCATACAGGCCACTTGGACGCCACTTAATAAAGTAACTGCACAGAATAAGAACACCCTTATTATTCTTTGCAAGTTATCGCCACAACATTATCAAGAACAGTTAAATTCTAAATGAATATTGATCTAAGCTTGAAAAATCCATTCGTGTTCTTCATATACATTGGACATTATTTATCTATAAGCCTCCAGCATTTGTATTTATTGACGGCTTGCTAAATATGTTGTTACACTCGCAAACTAAATCTCAGGCAGTCACTTTTACTATCCAAGAGAAATCTAAAATGAGCAGATCTATATCAAAGTGCCAATTCAATAAAGTGTTTTTTTTTTTACACTTTTAACACTTGTGTGTAATAAAATATATTGTGTCGCTCTTAAATACAAACTTCTCTTATATATTGACTATTTGAGCTAAATCAATGACTCTTTTAAATTAAAAATGTAGTACCATAATTAAATTATTTTACCATTCTTTATATTCTTATTCCTTCATGTGGTGGGATCTTTATCAGCAAATTCATTTGCATTGGTACATAGCGATTTTTTTACTCTGCAGAAGAAGTCAGTGGGAAATCTTGTTAAACTAGTTGTTAGACTGCTGTGCGGTGGGATCCTAGGGCCAACTCAAAATTAGAATAGGTGTTAGTGATTGGGGCAGTTTTAGAGTACAGTACAGAGGATATTCCCCTGGCACTTGGAAATGAAATGACAAATGTCCTATTATCACTCATAACTGTATTTTTTTATTAATGTTAGTTACAATTAACCTTTTACCTTCTAATTGTCATTGAATTAGACCTCCCTGTATCCCCCAAAAGCCAATAAAATGCTGTGTGTAGTTTTTTTCTTTGAAAGGGTGGTTCACCTTTGAGTTAAAGGAGAAGGAAAGGTTAAAACTAAGTAAGCCTTATCAAAAAGGTCCACCTAAATATACCAGTAACCCCTCAAGGTAATGCTGCTCTAAGTCCTCTGTCAAAAGAAGTACTGCATTTCTTTCCTTCTATTGTGTACACATGGGCTTCTGTATCAGACTCCCTGCCTTCAGCTTAAAGTGGAATTGACATGTTCCTATAGAAATAGGAATGTATTGGTATCGGTGAAGAGAAGCTGCACGCTAAATATAAGCAGCTGAAAGCCTCCCAAACCCACCCCCAGCCCAGTGAACCTTATTCATAGCAACCCTTTGACACCATTAAATCAACTTGCTGTGTTGTTTCAGTTATGCTGGGCTGGGGCTGGTGTGTTCCCTCCATAGGCTGGAGTCTGTTTCCGTTTGTAATTAGCCGCTCCAACTTCAGCGTAACTGAAACAACACACAAGATTATTTAAAAGGGAAGTCAACCCTTCCAGCGCCAAACCCCTCCCCCCAAAACCCATCAGTTAATAATGCTGCTCCAGCAGAATCTTGCATTAAAATCTGTTTTTCAAAAAAGCAAAAATATTTTAATGTTTAAATGGGGCTAGATATATTCTTAGTTTCCCAGGTGCCCCCAGCCATGTGACTTGTGCGCTGATAAACTTCAGTCACTCTTTACTCCTGTACTGCATTTGAAGTCATGCCATTTCTCCCCTGCTTCTCCGCCAGCAGTTTATCAACAGAACAATGGGAAGGTAACAAAATAGCAGGTCCTTGACACCTGCATTGCTAAAAATGTTCCCAAGTCAGACCTAGTTATAGATATGAGAATAGCTCTCCGTAGTAAGACAGCTTACCCAAGTCGTGACTTCTTCATTTACACTGAGTAAGAGAAACAATAGCTTATCTAAAAGTGGTTCCATTATGATTTGCTGGCTCTTTCTGAATGATCAAGGTCTGGCACAATGCATCAAAATGACTGCCTTCACCAGAGATGTGGAGTCGGAAGCAATTGTAGGTACCTGAAGTCAGCATAAATGTACTGACTAGTAATAAAGCCACAGTGACAAATTCTTAGTTATAGATTTAGACTAGAACTTGAACAGTATCATTCACTTGGCAGTGACAGGCTTCAGTGACCAGTAGTGGACATAATTTTCCTATAGTTTAAACTTTCTGAGTGAGCTTTAGCACTGCTGATATATATATATTTTTTTAAATAATCTTTATTTTTGTTTGCCATTTCCATCTCAACAGCAAGAATAACATCACAGCATGTTCACTGCATGAAACAAAATACATACACCTTTGTGGGATATTACAAAGCAAAACTTAGAAAAGAAGAAACAGAACGTTATAAACAGGCAAAAGATGACCAGAGAAGAAAAATAACATTATGCATCCTAGGGGTATTTGCTAGTTCTCTTTTAGCCCAGGACACATCATATGTTCTGCACATCTTCCTTTTATTCCTTCAAGAGGTAGAAAGAAAGAAATACATAGTTATCTCGTTTAATATTAACCCTCTGCCCATATTATGCTATAGAGAGTTTGTGGAGCACCCACCCAGACCCCTTCATGACCGACCCTTATGGACGTGCCTTATATTTTGTGTTTTTTCAATCAACATCGAAAATCCATTAGTATAATAAAAACAGAGGAGTCAGAGTTGGAGGTACCATAAACTGATAAGTTGAAGAATTTATGTACCAACTCCACAGCCCTGGCCTACACGCCAATATTACAGCTAAAAAAAAATACATTTGTTGGTTCAAGAATAAAACTTTAAATGGTTGAGTGAATTATTTGCAATGAAAACAGTGTAATTTTGAAATAAAAAGTACATAATAAAAATCATGACAACATCCCTTTAACTGAAGTGATTTAACCAGTTACCATCGATGGAAAATTGAATTAGTGTATTGTCATAAACAGATATACACCATAGGAAGTCTGCTTTGTACATTTGTTTTCCTGCTGTAACAATCACAGTTGTTGTTTAGACTCAAATATTTTACTGTTATACACAGAACATCTTTGTGACTTGTTGGACCACAATTATTTTTTTGTATATAAATTATTCTCATGTACTTTGGTAATGGCCTAATTTGTTTGAGAAAATGGAATACAAAAGTGCGCAAGTATTTGTAATGTCATTGTATGGCACTGAAATACCCATCGTGTGTTTTAGATGGTGGCATGCCCTGCTCTATGAAGGGTAAATCTCATGGTGCATTTTGTATTCGTCTTATGCAGTCAGGTTGATTCACTGCCCAGGCTCAACTTCATGATCTCTAATGTAATTAGCTGTCAGAGGCTTATAAATGCTAATTTATGCTCTTCAGCTAAACCTATATAAATCAATATACACTTTTTAATTATTTCAGACAAATGCAAGACCTGACATTATGTATGGATAGCCAAACTAATTACTGAGCATTTACAATTCCCACTTCACTTGTCCATAACTGACTTTCTTTTACCCCCTGTTATTGCTTTTTAATGCAAACATATGGTATAATACAAATAAATAAATATATATATATATATTTTTTACAGCCCAAAATGTTATTCTGAAGCCTGATCCCCCAGTTGTTGGAAAAGTCAATCATCACAGTATTGAGTTGTACTGGGATATCAACAACAATCTCAAATGTAACGGGCCTTCTGATAAGTGGTTAAAGTTCTCAATTGAAGAAGAGGATGTAAAAACTCATGTATTTGGGACTATTTACTCGTAAGTACTTTCTAATAATGTTTCAAATAAACATTTGTAACTTGCTTTTTTTTTCAGAGAATATGTAACAGATAGGTTAGTTATTCATTACACAGTTTACTATGGTTTTGTTTATGTGATTTTAGTTGTGCGTCCTGGTGAGATTTTGAGTCAATAACAAACAATAGCAAGTTGTGCTCACCACTAATTTTTAAAACCATTAGGCGGGGGTGCAATGAGGCTGTGACCACAAAATACATATAGACAAATACAAGAGGCCCTTTGCACCCATTAATAAAATATTAAGGACATTGAAATAGTTTGTGGCTTAAGCTATTAAAAATGTCTTACCCTTTAAACAAAACAGGGATTGTTTGTCCTTATATTGCAATATATTTAAGATGGCCAACTACGTCAAAGTAATCTCCCGTATCGCCAGTCCTACACTCAACTGGCATCTGATTCATTATGAATTCTATTTCTTCAGTATACATTTTACACTTACTTGCTGCTTTCAAGGTTAAAACTCCCAAACTTGGTTGTCCTTTTATTGGCCACCACTGGGATTACCTGACTATAGCTGGGAAGGGTGGGAGCTACAACATGGAGCTGGCCACTGTTCCTGTATAAACTATAAAAAGCATGGCAAAGTTGTGCTCACCTATAGTTTTTAAAAACATAAGCGGGGGTGCAATGAGGTTGTGACCACAAAACACATAAAGACAAAAACAAGAGGTCCTCTGCACCCATTATGAATATTTTTAGGACATTGATACATTTTGTGCCTTAAAGGAAAATTCAAACCTAAATTTAAAGAACTCCTACCCCCTATCCCCACCAAGACCCCCTCCCTCCTCCCCCCAGCCTAAGTGTTACCCCGGGAAAATGCCCCTAACATTTTACTTATCCCTTGGTGTAGATTCAGGCATCGGACTTCACAAACACCATCTTCAGCTGCTTTGGTAATCTTCGGAGTGAGACCGGCAATTTTCCCGAATTTCGGCCTATGCGCAGTTGTTGCAGAACAGAAAATTGCTCCAACTGCGCATGAGCCACCATGCCTTTCTCATTCCGAAAATTAACGAAGCAGCTGAAGATGGTGCCCGTGAAGTCCGATTCCTGAAGTGAAGTAAAACATCAGGGGCATTTGCCCAGGGTAACGTTTAGGCTGGGGGTTGAGGGGGAGGGGGTCTTGGTGGGGATGGGGGGTAGGGTTTTTTTTTTAAATTTAGTGTTGAATTCTCCTTTAAGCTACTAAAAAATGCCTTACCCTTTAAACAAACCGTGGATTGTTTGTCCGTATATTGCAATGTATTTTAACTGGATGACTTTGACATAGTTGGCCAGTTTAAATATATTGAAATATATGGACAAACAATCCCTTTTTGGAGGGGTTACACTTGATGGACTTTGTTATTTTTTCAACCCAACTTAACTGTATAACTATGTTTAACCTGGGAAAGGTAAGAAGGCAGTGTGGCATTACATTTTTTCTGCAAGTTGGTTGCTTCCCCCCTAATATTAGCACTGGACACCAGTGAATCTTTTAAAACACTGCTTACCAGTATAATGTTTACTTAAATGTCTACTCCTGAGAAAGCCGTTGCCTTCTTGTACCAGCCTACTTCAGGGAGCACAAGCACTGTATACCTCCAATCATTATTTGTAATTCACCCATTGTCCACTTACACTAGCATCACAAGACATTGTCAGCAGGCGTATATACGCTGGAGGAGTCGGTCGTACCTGTCAGTGCACACTAAAGTCAGAACAGGCTGGTGTTTTCTCTACCGGCATAATACCTAGTGTATTACAAGCCTTTTCGGTGCTGAATTCTCCTTCCTCCTGTCTTTAACAACGCCATGTCCTTCAACTGCAATATTTACAGCTGCATTTTATGTAAGGGTGCTTTTATGAGGTAAGGTACATAGTTATTTTGAGTTGAAAAATACAGCTGTAATGTTAGCCAGCCCAGTACTAACTACTGTAGTGGAAGCATATGATATAGAAATCTGCATGCACGCTACTGCTAATCTCCATTCTGGTCTCTATTTCACTGAATTAGTATCAGAATTAGGAATGCATGATTTGGTTTGGGATTCAGCCAGGATTCGGATTTGGCCGAATCCTCATGCCTGGCCTGGGTGAACCAAATCTGAATTTGTATATGCAGATTAGGAACTTGAAGGGAAATCATGTAACTCTTTGTGACATAGCAAGGAAGTAAAAAATTTTTTTCCACTTTTTCCCTTCCTGTTCCTAATTTACTTATGCAAATTAGGTTTCAGATTCAGTTTGGTATTCGGACAAATCTTTCATGAAGGATTCAGCCGAATCCCAAATAGTGGTTTCGGGGCATCCCTAACTGGAATCCTATTTAAGCAAGAACTAAGGAAAATGCTGACTTTTAACATTAACCACCTATGAAGATAAGTAGTAAGATCTTTCAGCAAACTGAATACTTTACTTTTCAGCAAATTGAGTACTTTACAAATACATTAGAGGACATTATAGACAAATAGCAGGGGACCTTTTTACCCATAAGGGCTCTTACACACAAGCGTTTTTACCTGCGCTCCCCTGCGGCTGAACGCAGCAAAAAGGAACGCAGGGGAGCGCAGGTAAAAACGCTCGTGTGTAAGAGCCCTAAAGAGGATCACCGCACCAGAGGCCACCCCTTCAGACTAGTTGAAAAGGACTTTTATTTGAAGCAGCGTAGGTGGTTTTTCACAGTGAGGACAGTGAGGTTGTGGAATGCACTGCCGGGTGATGTTGTGATGGCTGGTTCTGTTGATGCTTTCAAAGGGGCTTGGATGATTTGTTGGACAGACATAATATCAAAGGCTATTTTGATACTAAACTCTACCGTTAGTATAGATATGGGCATATATGGTTTGTGTAAAAGAGTGGCGGGTGTGTATGTATGCTGGGGTTTAAATTGGAGGGGTTGAACTTGATATATATATATATAAAGTCCAGTAAGTACCTGCACTCAGACTCCAAATGCTGTGAGTGGGTGCTGGGTTAAACAAGTTGTATAAATCCTTGATAAAGGCCCCAATGTGGGCAGAAACATTGGATGCAACAGTGATGATTGAATAAAATTCTTTACAGCACGCAAACTTGGAGTACGGGTCCATCTATAAGATATATATATATTTATATATATTTATTTATTGGAAAGTAGCTCCTTTAAGAGAATCTTATAGAAGCCTTTGCTTCCCCTTTAAATCAAAGGAAAAAAAATTAGCGTAGAATGGGAAGAGCAAAATATGAAAAGAAAATTCATGAACCTGGAACAAGCAAAAAAAGTGAACCGACCATTTCAGACTGTAAACTACAAGGCATTTACTATATAGATGTGGGATGTGTTATCTGGAAACCCGTTATCCGTAAAACTCAGAATTTCAGAGAGGCAGTCTCCCATAGACTCCATTTTATCCAAATAATTCAAATCTATAAAAATGATTTCCTTTTTCTCTATAATAATAAAGGAGTAGCTTGTACTTGATCCAAACGAAGACCTAATTAATCCTTATTGCAAGCAAAACCAGCCTTTTGAGTTTATTTTCCATGTTCTTCTAGTAGACGTTCTAGTATGAAGGAAAGATCCTTTAAATCCAGAAAATGCAGGTTCCCAAGCATTCTAGAAAACAGGTCCCATACCTGTATTAGGAAACATGGAGTATTTAATATATTCAAATGAATAAAACTAATTCAAATTGATGTTATTCAGCTAATTCTAAGAATAAGAGAAAGAGCCAAACAGCTCCACCAGAATGGGAATATACAATGTCCACCGATGTCACATCCTTTCTCAGGGGATCACATTCCGAAATCTTTACTATTGCATGGATTCATGTTTAAACATAAATGACATGGTGCTCAAAAGCACATCAAGGGACCCTGAATAAGGACAATTGACTAAGCAACACTGTGCTGTATCTTATGTACGTTCTACACCTCATCCTTGTACAATCTGGTAGAAAGACAATCTTATAGACATATACATGAATATATGCAGAAAGAAAGACACAGAAAAAGATTTGTAAAGGTTTATTATTGTCGTGCCAGACATATCATAGGTCACCGTTTTGTGAGGACGCTACGCAGAGTAAACCAAGGACCGGCATTCCACTAGGTGGCAGAATTAGATTGGTAATGTTGAGATTGTAAGTGATCTCCCGAGACTGCTTGATTTATACAGTACAGGTCTGTGCACCTAAAAATGCTTGGGTATTGTAGAAAAAACATTTTTTGATTAAAGATGATGAAGCTACAAACAAGACTGCTGATATGTTTTTTCAGTGGGTTACACAAGGCTGCTGGCAGTTCCTCTGAGCACTGTAAATATTTTATTAGGCCATTTATTTTACAAGGGCTTCAAGCCATTATGGATACAGGTGAATTTTAATTAACCAGAAATGCGGAGTTCCTTGTTTTCATGCATTATGAAGTATATACAAAACGCCCCAATGCAATAGCATTCACGTATTCTGGAAAGTTTTACAATTACTCAATACCGCAAACTTAAATATAACCAAAAATTTTTTACAACTTGTTTGAGAATAGGCTTTTCCTTAATGCTAACGGGATGTTTTTTTTTTATTCGACAGGGGTTATTCTAGAAAGCACATTGTGGAAGGCCTAGAGCCCTCTTCACCTTACAGGTTTAGGCTCAAGGTTACAGGTTGTAACGGGGATTATGCCTACAGTCCAGTTGTCGCTGTATCCACAACAAGTAAGTTCACATACTTTTTAAATCAGTTTATGAAATGATAAGGTACGGTTTGCCTTCTGTAAAGCCAGGAAAAGCACTTCCAAAACAAAGCAGGCATTTTAAAGCATGCTCAATCAGCTCCAATATAAATTCTTGGAACAGCATGATGCCAGTACATTGCTAGCATTAATTGCTGCCTACCAATCATGAGTCTTGCTTTTGATTTTGACCAGGGAACAACCTGGGTTCTCTGGTTTTCTTCCACAAGTATGTTCTAGCATTTAATGAGATTGACCTCCGTGTGTTATGGAAATACTCTGCCAGGTATCCAAAAAATATTAGCACCAAAGACAGTTTATATTTAAACTTACTGTACCACCTTAGCAACTAGAAAAAAAACTGCCTCAGATGAAAACCCATGGTTGGGGAAGCTTTTTTCCTAGGGTTATTAAAGATATTTTGCTTTGCTCTCTACCTGGCCCCAAACACCCAGATTTAGCTGCATTTTCCTCTGATAGCATCTAGATGACTCATGATTTACATGATGTTGCATGGACCTTCTTAAAGGGGATTTAAAGGCAAACAATAAAATACTTTATTTTCTTTAAAAGAAATCTATCTTCTATATTCTTTAATTAAAGAATGTCTAAACCTGGCTGTATGCAGTGACATTCCCCCTTTGTTTTACTTGCTCTGACAGCTGCAGGTAGGAAACTTCATACAGTCCCTAACTGCTCTGCAGGGAAATGATCATACTTTCAAATGGCTGGTGGAGCCCTTCACCTTACTTCCCAGAACTCAAGCAGCTCTGTTTTTTCCCTGCAGAGCAGCCGGCGACTGTAGAGATTTGTATCCACAGACCCAGTGCAGTCTGTATACTCTGATTTTTAATCAGTCTTGCTGTATTGGCTTCTATGGCAGATATTATTTGACTTGTGATGTTTTGATAATTTATGACGACCCCTAAGGTTAACCTCCCAACTGAAGCCCAGATCACACTGAGCATTTGCACAATCTTGGTCTTGCAAAGATTTTTAACAAAGTTACAAGCTTCTGGTGCAGTATGTTCATGTTTATACTTAGTATACAAAATAAAGCATTTGTAACATTATTCTATTTTAGAGTTTAGTTGCCCTTTAACGGACAAGGGAAGTTTAAATCACAGACGTATGCCAATATATTAGGCACAAAGTCAAGTTTAGGGGATGAAGGTATAGGCACTGGCATAGCCACCCTGTTTGCTGCAAATCAAGGTATTGGCTATCTTTTTGCTTGTAGAATACATTAGGCAACACCTCTGTGATTATAATTGCTGACCTTAAACCCCAGGCCAGTGCTTTCATTCTCTTATTTTCACACTGACCAAGGTTATATTTTGTCCAGTGCCATGAAGCCATCTTCTGAAAAGTCATCAGTGCTCTTTTGTGGTTGTTGGGGCCAAGTGCATGTGCAACATACCAAAATATCTCATAATTACTATAATTTGCATGTTCATGGTCTAGGACAGTGATCCCCAACCAGTAACTCATGAGCAACATGTTGCTCTCCCACCTCTTTTATGTTGCTCCCAATAGCCTCAAAGCAGGTGCTTATTTTTGAATTCCAGGCTTGGAGTCAAGTTTTGGTTGCATAAAAACCAGGTGCACTGCCAAACAGAGCCTCAATGTAGGTTGACAATCCACGTAGGGGCTATCAAATGGCCAATCACAGCACATATTTGATACCCCAAGAACATTTTTCATGCTTACATTGCTCCCCAACTGCTTTTACTTCTGAATGTTGCACCCAGGTTAAAGAGGTTGGGGATCCTGGTCTAGGACCACATCAGGGACCATTTAACATAGTTTAACATTTAACAGGTTTATTCACAGCTCAATGCTTCCCTCCCCTGCAGTATTGAGCATTAAGTAGTTGTAGTGTTCTGTGCCAGTCAGGGCTGGAACAAGGGGTAGAGAAAAGACGGGGGGGGGGGG
>CM044443.1:20381400-20398830 GCA_024363595.1 Xenopus borealis | reverse complement strand
CAATCGCCTTCAATCGCAGATATGTCAGTTATACACTTTGGCCATGGAACATATATCATTTCGTCCTCTTCGACTTGCATATCTCCCAACTGTCCCGTTTTGAGCTGGACAGTCCCACTTTTGACAGTTCAACCTGCAGTCCCGGATTTGTACTGAAATGGATAGATAGATAATTTTCTAACAGTTTTAGATAAAGAGGTCTATTGGGAGAACTATCTTAAAGGGCAATTCACCCAAGGGGGCTCCACCAATGAGTTGAAAAACTTGCCTCAGGCAGTAGCTACAGATGTGTTACCAGGAGTGGCAAAAAGCCACTCCTGGTACTTTTCCGTTTTTTAAACCAGAATTTTTTGTCCCTCTTTCTGTTCTTAAAATGTTGGGAGGTATGTACTTGTGATGGTGATCAAAGCGCTGCTACTGATCACAGTTTGTCTTCAATTCAGTTGGTTGGGAAGCGCTATTTTTCTCATAAAATGAATTAAAACAAATGAATGCCTATGCTGACATAGTTATATTGTTTCTTTGTACAGGCTATGAGCTTACTTGGGATAACATCATTTATTTATATAGCGTTATAAATAAAGTGATGCAGCTCATTGTAATAAAAATGTAACAAATGTTAATTTAGAATAAACCAAACAATAGTTATGTACTGACAGTAGCTTGCTTGCAAGAACTTAATTCGAAAGCGTTAGTGAAACGATAAGGTAGGAAATAGCAGTTATTCGTTAGGGTGTCAATTAGGCTTCTTTAAAGGGATCCTGTCATAGGAAAACATGTTTTTTTCAAAACGCATCAGTTAATAGTCTTACTCCAGCAGACTTCTGCACTGAAATCCATTTCTCAAAAGAGGAAACAGATTTTTAATATTCAATTTTGAAATCTGTCATGGCGGTAGACATTTTGTCAATTTCCCAGCTGCCCCCATTCATGTGACTTGTGCCTGCACTTTAGGATGGAACTACTTTCTGGCAGGCTGTTCTTCCTTCTACTTAATGTAATTAAGTTAGTGGGACTTTTACTATTGCATGTTTTTCTTAGCTCTACCAGGCAGCTGTTATCTTGTGTTAGGGAGCTGTTATCTGGTTACCTTCCCATTATTTAGTTGTTAGGCTGCTGGGTGGGGGAAAGGGAGGGGTGATATCACTCCAACTTGCAGTACAGCAGTAAAGAGTGAATGAAGTTTATCAGAGCACAAGTCACATGACTTGGGTCAGCTGGGAAATTAACAATATGTCTAACCCCATGACAGATTTCAAAAGGAAATATAAAAAATTCTGTTTATTCTTTTGAGAAATAGACTTCAGTGCAGAATTCTGGTGGAGCAGCACTATCAATTGATGCATTTAGAAAAAAACATTTTTTCCAATGACCGTATCCCTTTAAGCAGGTAAGTCTAGCCTGATGTCAGGGGCGTAACTATAGAGGAAGCAGACCCTATAGGGGGCCCCATGATGCCCTAAGTAATGAACAATTTTAACATATACTAGTAAAATGGATGACCTCTGGATATGTTGGGGGCCCTAAAATTAATTTGCTGTGGGGCCCAGTAACATCTAGTTACGCCACTGCCTGATGTTCCACATCCCTGGGTGTTTTTTTTCATATGATAACAAAAGAATGCGCAAGCCACCATATTATCCAAGTAATGCAGAATGGTGTGCGCTTCAACCACCTTTCCAACCTTTACGGGCAGAGTGCAGACATATAGTTGAGAAGAGATTACTGCAGCACCTCTTTGTTGCAAAAGTGTAAGTTGTGTTTATTAGATCAGAAGCATCAGGCAATGTTTTGGGCAAGATTTGGCCTGAAATGTTGCCTGTTGCTTCTGATCTAATAAATACAACTTACACTTTTGCAACAAAGAGGTGCTGCAGTAATCTTTTCTCAAGCCACCATATTAGTCATGCAAATTTATTTCATACATAAAAAAAACATTTCTCCTGATTAACCATGCCATTTCTCAAATTAACGTAAAAAAATATATACAGTACATTACAGTGATGTGGGAGTAAGAAAGTCCAAACGACATTATGAAGCCTAAATAACTGTTTTTCAGTTAATTAGTCGAAAGATGATTTTGTGCACCAGAGAAGCAGGCTCAGTACTTTCCTTTAATAGAACTTATATTACTAATAAGCTTCCCAACAAATTAAATTACAAATCAATGCTATTTCTTCCCCTCCTCTGACCTCACCCCCAGAAAATGAGTAATTTGCTTCTGAAGAAGATGAGTCAGAAGTATCTTAGAACATTATTATACATAATTAGCAGAACCTGGGCACCTCTTGCACTCGGAGCCCGTCAGAGCCTTGACTAAAGGACTCTTGGGGAACCAAAACAATGGTCCATAAATGGCTCTCTTTTTTAAACCCTAGTCTTCAGATACATCATTATTTTTCTTATAGAAATCCCAAATGTATAAATATGTTTGTATGATATAACAGTATTATGAAAAAACTATTTGCTCTCCTTACATTTTGATTATATAATCCTTAAAGTGATACTGTAATGGGAAAATGTTTTTTAATAGTGCTGCTGCAGCAGACTTATGCACTGAAATCCATTTCTCAAAAAAGCAAAAAAAACTGATTTTTTTATATTCAGGGGTGGTTCATCTTCAAGTTAACTTTTAGAATCTTGGAGAAGGGCCAATTCTAAGAAACTTTTCAATTGGTCATTATTATTTATTTTTCATAGTTTTTTTAATGATCTGCAATTTTCTTCTGTTTCTTTGCAGCTTTCAAATGGGGGTCACTGACACCATCTAAAAACAAATGCTCTGTAAGGCTACAAAATGTATTGTTATTGCCACTTTTTATTACTTATCATTCTATTCAGTCCATCTCCTATTCATATTCCAGTCTCTTATTCAAATCAATGCAGGGTTGCTAGGGTAATTTGGGCCCTAGAAACCAAAATGCTGACACTGCAAAATAGAGAGCTTCTGAATAAAAAGCTAAATAACTATAAAACCACAAACAATAAAAAATGAAAACCAATTGCAAATTGTCTCAGAATATCACTCTCTACATTATACTAAAAGTTAACTCAAAGGTGAACAACCCCTTTAAAGAGAAAATAACACCTGTATGCCCACCCCCTTATTTTTGGGCTCTATTCCCCAGTTTCCCGTGAATCCTAAGCATTCCCCTGATTTCTGCTGATATTCCACGATTTCATACTTTTTTTGGCAGAAAAATCTAATATGCTCATGTGCAGTGACATCAGCAGAGCAATGTGCGTGTGCACAGCACGGAATCTGCGGCCATACCTCCCAACTGTCCCGTTTTTACAGGGACAGTCCCTCTTTTGACAGCTCAACCCGCAGTCCCTCAGTTGTACTAGAAAGTCCAGTTTTTTCTGCATTGAACAGTAAAAGCCAACTTAATTGGCTTTTGGCAAAAAGCCTAGATCTGCCAGGGGGTTCAGATAAGATACATTTGTAACAATTTCGACAAGATACGATAACCGGTCCCTTGGGAAAAGTTACACTCACAGCTTAAAGGGCAATTCACCTTCGTTGGTAAAACTGTAATAACTGGAAAAAAAAATCACAGAAATATGGTCAAACTTTCATAACCTGCCAAATTTAGTAAAATGAACATGGTAATTAGGGGGTGTGGCCACAAAATGCTGTAATGGGACCACAGTGCTCAGAGTTGGTGCATAGCACTATGTCATTTGTTTATGGTAAGTTTTTCCGAAGGCTTTTGTTGCCCTTTTATTGTTACATGGTTTAGTGAGATCCTACTCCACTTGCCATTTCTGAGAAGAACAGATTTTTTTGGTTTCTCTGTTAAATTTTACATTTTCAAGGAGACGTTCTCCTAGATTAGCTTAAAATAGTACATACAAGAGCCAAGGGTTGAACGTGATTAATATGTGTCTTTTGTAATACCATAAAGGCCTGTCTTTGTAATGAAATGGAGTTCCCCCCTAATGGAAATGGTTTTAACCTACTTTATTTTCTCATAAAAGTAAACCAAAAATGTGATTGAAATGATGTAATCATATAATTTGTAGGTAAGAAGAAGTGCGCATTGAAAGAAGCGTATAATGGGAAGCATCATATTCATCAGCGGAATAATAAGAGTAAAAACCCAGACTTTTAAGTCATTTGTTAAATGATGTTGTTGTGCTTTATTTGCATTTCCACTGTGTTTTATTTCCGTGAGTTGCAGTGAATTACTGTGACAAACCCATTATACCATTTTTGGGCTAAAAATGTATGTTCTGATGGAGTTTAATCTTAGCCATGCTGCACTTAAGCGATCGGCTGCAGTTCTTGAAAAGGTATTGTGTGCGTGAGCTGCCAGATTCAGGAATTCCATCATGTGATTCCATCTAAATCCCCTTTCATTCCATTTTATATGCTTTTTGCCTAAGCTACAAATCTGTGTAAGAGCAAGAGATATTAATGTCTGTTTTAGAACGATGATGTTTCTGAGCCGTAGTGAATATTCTTTACTGGTAATTTCTGTGGTGCTAAGCAATCCATCAGAAAATAGCCATCCCCCCCTTTGCAGCAAAATCTGTATTTTTGATGAAATGGAACAGAATTATATGTTCTGGAATGTTTTTCATGTACCTTTTTGTTTTTCTCTACTGTACATGTAATATTGTTTGCCAGTGACATATAATTTTAGCGTCTGTGTGTGTCTTGGTAAGAATTTCTTGTACCACTTGGTTAGTGAGACCACGCTGGGTTATTCTTGGATAAAGATAGAGAGATGGATGGTGGGGTCTCTCTTTAATATTACATCACTGTGTGCTCAGTATGTCTTTGAATTAGTATCAGTCACTGGAATACATGAGCCCTCTGGTCCTTTCACTCATTTTGTTTTTTCACCCATGCATCATTCACAACCAAAATAATGTCATTCTTTAAAGGTACTTGCAGTGAAAGATGCTACTTGCACTTCTGCGTAGTTGCTCTCTGTGTTCTGCCTCCTCTATTGAATTGCACGCAATGCATTTGACACAGATGAACCCATGAGCCGCTGCCTCCCTTCAAGGTGGGTTCCCACAACGTATTGTTTGTAGGGTAGCCACTCAAGCAGCCTTACGCGTTTCACAACACTTAATCATAAGCTTACGATTAAGTGTTGTGAGAACATGAAACGCATAAAGCTGTTATCCATCCTTGTACTTCAGTAAAGTGTACTTTTTTACTATTACTGCCTGGAGGATCACTCTTTGAGTGCCTGCCATACAAACAATACAGTGATGTCCGCTCCCTTTGGCTGTAGGCTGTTGACAGAGCACCTGGGCCTTCTCATATATGTGTTTAGTCTCTTTATAATGATTTGGTGATTATATTAGGGTTCCCACAATGGCCTGCATCAATTCACACAGTGAATTTGTGCACATAGAATCAACTGTAAATATTATCCACTACCACCTCTCGTCTCGGACCCTTCTATCTTGCTGCTCCATACCTCCGTAAGGAATCCTCTCCCAATCTCTTAAAACAAATGAAGAGCCTACCTTTTGGAGCACTAGAATAGTATGCCTTACCATGTGCACTTTTTCATCTCCAATTTGTACCTGTATGTTAACCTCCATCCACTTAGACTGTAAGCTCTACGGGACAGGGACCTCCTTACCACATAGCACTTAACCTCTTTGTCCTATGATTCTGTATATATTTATTATGTGATTTGTCTACGCCGTGTATACTTTTATATATGTTGTACTTTTATGTAGTGTACAGCGCTGCGGCTCTTTAACAGTGCTTTACAAATACAGTTATACATAAATATATACATACATACATATTATGTTGACATCTGAACTGAAAATGTTCAGCACAGTTGCATCCTATTTGCACCAATGCAGTGCACATCCCCAACTTACGACTGCAATTACATTGCAATTGTGGACAAAAATACTACATTGTGGGGGGAAAAACTTGGAAACTGGCCCAACTTTACACTGCACTTGTACTTGTTAACAGGCTTTTTAATTCAATGTTCCTTGTGTAAAAAGATACTAAACCATGCCTAGCTTTATGGCAAATCTCTGTAGAGGCTACCCTCAAAATCAAAATATTTCTAATCTTTCCCTTTACCTACATTTTCTGATTTGCCATTGTAAAAGCAGCTCAAAATCCCATCCTGGACCCACTCCCCACATTGTTCCATGCTCCACTGTTTCGGATGGATATGAAGGGACTTAGGGTTATGATTTTATGTATTTCAGTGGAGCATGTTAGTTAGGCTTTGGATGGAAAACACTGACAGCGGGTGGCAGACCTTTTATTGCAGAAGACCAGTGGGAGGGCCTCCTTGAGTTGACATGTCTGTGTATAAAGCAGCATATAAATGAATTGCTCCCTAAATATTCCCCAAACTTATTTTCAGACATACACCCCCTTACCACTACCACAGGCCCCTCATGGTTTGGCTGGACTTTCACTTATGGACAAATTATATGAGAGGTTTGGGGAGAGATTCTGAGTATTATGGGAGCAAGAATGTAAACAATGACTAAGGCCAGAAAACACTTGGGAAACAATGTATTAAAAATAGAATGAGAATTTGAAAACAATAATAACAGTTAAGTGTGCTTTTAATTACCCGGATTTATTAATTCTTTTTGGTTCTTCGTTTCAGGAGAGCCGTTGAGTGGACTGCATCTTCACCGGGCCGTGAACATGAATGATGAACATGAAGTCAAGAACATCCTTGACACGGGGTTAGAAATTGTGTAGTTTGTCCATAAACTGGCTCTCACCTACTGAATGATATGGATAGTACTTGGCATTTATCCACCCTGTTGTGTTGATCTTTGAGGTTATTGTGCTATAGCAACTCATGGCTATTTATTTACAGTAAAACTGTATCTTGTTCCACTAGATGTGTACAGGGTGTACGGTACACTTCTCTCAGCTGCAGGTAGAGAGACATGGATCCACTCCTATCTACTTCTGCATGTAGACACAGCGTTGGCTTTGCAGAATCTACTGTGCCATCATTATAGAATGTATTACATACAGGTTATTCAGTGATGGGAAGGCAAGAAGCAGCCTACTCACACTTGAACAAGGTTAAACAGAAACCTGTTCTCTCTGCATAATAAAACCTCACTACATTGGCTATCCACAAATTACCAAGTGCAACCTTTGGAAATCCAACGTTTAAAGCATAAGTAAACCTTAAAAATAAGTGTAAAATTGATGAGGATGCTATTCTAAGAACTTTTGCAATATACATTTGTTATTTATTTTTAATTTAAAGAAATGAAAGGATTCATGTACTGTTAACATCCATTCATTTTGTTACAGCAGCGTCACCTGCTGGTCATTTTCCAACTAATCTGATCACCAAGTAGTCAAGGAAGTTGTCAGGAGAAAGAGGCAGCTTGTGTTGCTGCTGACCCCTCCCCCTTTCGGTCACCTTTTTGCGCCGGAGTGGAGGTCTACGAGGGCGGCAGAGAGGGCCAGGACACCAGCACAGAGCGCATAATTGAGTACAGCAGTTTATCAGAGCACAAATCATATGAATGGGGGCTACTGGGAAACTGACAATACTATGGGGCAAATTCACTAAGTTCCGAAAATTCACTAGCATTGGCATCGCTAGCGTTCGCCGCACTTCGCCAGGCGAATTTTCGCCAGCGCTATGCAAATTCACTAAAGTGCGAAGTTGCGCTCAGGTGGCGAACGGTAACGTAGTTGACCTAGTGTTACTTCGCCAGGCAAAGCGCAGTTATGCTAGCGATGCCTAATTTGCATACGGCGGGAACTTAAACGTATAATAAGTATATGTTACAGCCACTACATTCCACTACACAAGCCCAGGAAACCTTTAATAAATTAAATAAAGTTGTCCTATTGCCCTACATGTGTCCCCTGTATAGTTGTGTTGCCATGTGTTAGGAAATGTAGGGGGGAAGGTGGGTAACCCCCCCCCCCCCCAAAAAAAAACAATCTTTTTCAGACTATCACCCTCCAATGGTAAAACGCCAGCGTTTTTCGGGACTAGAAAAATTTTCAAATTTTTTTTTTTTTTCAAACTCCTATCTTTTGTATTGAACTAATAAAAGTAAAGTCTAACGTAAGTGGTAACGTTCAGTAAAATTTTGCGTAAGGGTGCGAAGTTGCACAAGTCTATCTACTTCGCTAGCGAAAATTCGCCAGAGTCGGTGTTAATGAATTTGCGAAGTTGTGAAATGATGTCACGCTGGCGAATTAGCGCTAGCGTTAGACGATTCGTGCTTTGATGAATTTGGGCCCATATGTCTAGCTCCATGTTAGAAAACGATTACAGTGCAGAATTCTGATGGAGCAGCACTATTAACTGATGCATTTTGAAGAAAAACATTTTTCCCCCATGACAGTATCCCTTTAATAAAATTCACTGCTTCCGTAGAGTAGTAATGGTCACCATTTGCCGAGCTTTCTGTATCAGGTTTATGGCAGTGTTAGTTTGCAGCCATATATCTGACACACACGGCTCAGCAAGCAGCTTCTATTAAACTCTAAGAAAGTGTTTATTTTATTAGCACAGTGTAGGCAATGTTTGTTTTTTGAGAGAAGAAATCTGGCTGGAAATTCTTCTCAAGCCTAGCACAAAAAAGATGCTGCTGTCATACGAGGCAACATTTGTCTTGCCTTGAAAACACAGCATATCAAACTCCCCCGTAAAGATGGCTCTTAGGAGCAATCGCCAAGAAAATGATTAAAAACATACAGATATTTTTTTCTAAAATACCATATAATAGTGGCCACTTATTTCAGGTGTCAGAGTTGCTTTAATGAAATAATCCACAAATGCATTCAGTCTCGCATAACATTGGAAAACAACCAATTTTCTCTAATATATATCTTTTTTCTTTCATATAAGTGGATTTTTTTGACATTGAAATAACATATGTAATAACCTAGAGACAACCTTGTGCGTGTATGGAAAAAGTGGAAATGATTGTATACTTTGTGCGGAGAATATGAGTTGTCAATGCTATGATACAGCCAATATGTCTGATGAAATATTGATTGAATTCTTGTTACATTCAGGATAAGTCTGGTCAGATTCATAAGAAAAACAATAATAGGAGTTTTCATTATTTAACACAACATGGGTCAGTTTTCAAAGAAACAGCAACATGTTTTACAATGGTTTTATTTAACACAGAGATTGTACTAAGGAATAAGATCTCTAGAAAAACACTTCCAGATGGAGTGCGCTGAAAAATCAAACGAGAGCTTTAGAAAAATAAATAGGATGAGCTTAAAACAATAAACTGCAAAATCCTTGTCCAAAGATTAAACTAGGAAATCCGTGTCTAATGCTAGATTTTTAGTGCTATACTGAGAAAACCAACTATACTGGAGCCAAATATCACAGCTTTTATTCATTCTGTTAGATTTCCTAGAAAAATGGCCTAGATCAAAATGCTGTATTGAGTAGGGTACAGTAGGTGACTGTATACCACCTAAAATAATGATGCCTTCTTATTAAAGTGATACTGTCATGGGAAAAATGTTTTTTTCAAAAACATTTTCATGAAGACAAATTGTCCTATTAAAAGCTTGTCTGAAAAGTAATAGAAAATTTAAAGTGGAAGTTTAATTTCATAGAGTTAGTAAGGAAACCCTTATGCCATTTATCGTCTTACACTGTCCAGGAATACACTGCTTCACTTTTTTTCACTAAGTCTCTTTTACTTTTATTTAAACATTGCAAAAATCCATAAAATTCTGTGTATTCTTCAGTAATTTTCTAAATGACCTCTCATTCTTTATATTTATTGGATTTAAAGAAGAATTGGATGTTTCTTCAAACGTAAAAGTTAGTTTGTTATAGAATAAACATTCAATTCAGGATTTGGCCAACCTATTGATCTGAAAAAAATAACCTCAAATATTTTTAAATTGGTTGATACGATTACATTTTTTTTACAGCAGAGGCAATGTACAAATGTATTTTGGAAGATACCCCTAATCCTATGGGGCCCAATTACTAGCATGTGAATTAAGATTTTTTCCACAAATCTGTAAAAATTCATAGTTTTCCTATTTTCTTTTAAAAAGCTCTAAAAATTCGAGATTCCTGTGTAAAAACCACAGTGTGATTTTCTGTTCATTTTTGTATCTTTAATAAATCTCATGACATTTGTAGTTTTACAGTTTGTGAGTTTAGTCGTAGTTTCAAAAATATATAAAACCACAAAAATCTAATCTTCGACAAGTTTTATCTACTCTAGGAGATTATATATCAAAGTCGAAGTTATCTCATTATTTCTATTAAAAAAGTCCGACTAACTCCGAATTGCTGATTTATCATAGAAAAAGCTCACTCAAATCAGTGTGGGCAGGAAAAAAAAAAAACAGATTTCCTGCCGAACATAAGATTTCCCCATCAAAAGGCTTGATTTTCCTGCCAAAATCCTGAAACCCCTTGGATTTTTTGCCGAAACTAAGTGCGGATCATGATATTGAAATGGGACCGTTGCGATTGACTTCTACAGGACCCCAACAGCTTGCAGATGGCAGATTTTTTAATTCAGATTTTTTTTAGCCTCGGGGTATAATAAATTCATGATTTTTTAAAAGTCAGGTTTTTATATTAAAAATAGAATTTTTCAGAATTTTTGCATTCGGAATTTATTAAATAGCCCCCAGGTGTGGGTTAACTCTGATAACTATTTAAGGAATTGTTGTATAAGGGTGTAGTGGAAAAAACATAAGGCTAGGGCAAGATGTGCTAAAAGGAGCTAAAACCTCATCACTCAAAACCAAATGTAAAGAATTATGGTCAGAGATGTAAATAACTCATGATATCTGTGTGGCCATCTGTGCATCCAGACCTAGTGGTTGAATAGCATAGATACATCCTAATAATCCAGTAGTGAAGATACTTTATTGGCTCAAGTAGCAATGCACAGACAAAGAAGAGAAGCAGGAGAAGGTTTTGGGCACACCCATATCTTGGCTGGTCCTAAATATCCTGCAATTAGGATAGCCAGTAGGGAGTCAGGCCCTGGTACAAATTCTAGAAGAGCCTAAAATTCACATTAGGGCTTAATTATTAATGCAGCCTCGACAGTCCTTCTAAAATGGACTCATTGATGTACTTGTGTCAATACATCCTCCTTACACTTCCACGGGCAAATGTGTCTGTCCTGTCTCTTCTGCTGAATTTGGCACCAGTACACCTATTGATTGTGGGGAACCCTTAAACTACCACCACCCTGAACGTGGAGGGTTCCCAAGCAGGCTACGGCAAAAAAGTCTAACAAGTCACAAGTGTAATATATCAGAGTCCCAGCAACATGGGGAGTAGTGTGCACTGCAATTGCACCTGTGATTTGTCAAAACAAATGCATGTTTGTGCACCAGATGCAACACTTTCAAAGACTAGTCGAGAGTCAAGAACCTCACCTCAGGCGTTGGCAGCCTGCAAGTTACCTGGGGTGGAAATAAAAATGCTCCTAGTAACTTGAAGAGTCAAATTCTGATTGTCGACCCACTTTGACATGAAGAATCAAAGTGGGGGGGGGGCAGCATCTTCTTCAGGGTGGAACAGGGCTGTGGAACACCTGTGACTTAGACTTAGGGGATAGAGTGTAAGGAGAACAGGAGTAGAGAAAGAGACCATTAAAGAGAAAAGGGAAATTGGTGTGGGGCAGGAGTAAAGAGGAAATAATGTCAGAGTGGAAGTAGGTCAAAGGAAAGGGGGGTGGAAGGAGAGATTGAAAGGGGAATGCAGAGGATAACGTAGAAAACATTCAAATGGCAATAGTAGAGTGAAAATAAAAGTACAGAGGGGACAAATAGGGAAGGAAGGGGAGAAATAAAGCTGAAAGAAAAGCAGCAAAAGAGAAGAATGATTGAAATTGACTTACAGTATGGTACCAACTATGTTTATCTTATGTGTGTAGGGCTGACATACCTAACAGTAGATTTAGGGCTAAACTCCCCAAGTGCTTTTGTTGGATGTGTCAGATCAAAAAAACACATCCTACAAGTTGGATGTAGTCACATGGGTCTAAATATAATGAGACTGATACAAATCTGATGTGGAACATTTTCCATGGTATTGTCACACTCTTCTGTGATTGTCTACAAAAATGGATGTGGTCACAAAAAACTTACATGCTGGCCCTCTGGCATCTAAATATATATGTATTGCTGTACAGAATGCTCAGGACCTGGGGTTTTAAGTAATTTGGATCTTCACGTCTTAAGTCTACTAGAAAATCATGTAAACATTAAATAAACACAATAAGCTGGTTTTGCCTCCAATAAGGATTAATTATATCTTAGTTTGGATCAAGTATAAGCTACTGTTTTTTATTACAGAGAAAAAGGGAATCATTTTTAAAAAATGGGATACAGCCTTTCCATAATTCTCAGCTTTCTGGATAACGGGTTTCCGGATAACAGATCCCATACCGTAAACTGATCATATTGAAATATCACATTTATTTGAGGCTCCTGGCTTGCTTCATCGGTCTGGGCCGTATTTTATGGTCCGAATAATAGAGATATCTATTCTGCAGCACTCTGGCTGATGGAACAATTTAATTTGCGCACTGCAGGTCTAATTCAGTAAACTTCAATGCTGATTGACATTTTCCTGCTACAAAGATCTTTAAAAAAAACAAGAAAAAAGGCAAGCAGGCATTAAAGATCAGCTGGTGATATTTGATTCTGCAGGCTTTTTAAGGAAATAGATTAATTAGCACTTTGCATCTTTGGCTTTGGCAGGAACAGGAAACTTTTTAAAACATGCTATTATCATTAAAATACAGCTACGTTTACTGAGGCTCCCACGGCAAACATGTAATTTTCACTAAATACGCTAAGCTTGGTGCAGAGAGAGGTTTAACAATGTCATTGCTAATTTAATGAAGCAATTATTGGTAGAACGTAGACGAAGAAACACACTTTAACCTGGAGAAGAGGATGAAGTACATTAAATCTGCCACCTCATCTGCTTTAATTCTTTATAATACCATTTCTGCAGGGCTGCGTTGGGCAGAGACACATTCGAAGATTCCGGGAGAGATTTAGTCACCCAGTGACAAATTGCCTCTTCATCGGGCGACTAATCTCCCCTAAAAGCCTTCCAGCTGGCCGGATGGCACCCGGAGCACTTCGTTTTCTGAAGTCGGCCGAAGTTGCCTCATGATGAAGTTCTCCAAGTGTTTTCCCACCGGCGATATACATTCTAGCCGGCGGGAAGACTTTTCGGGGAGATCGCTGAAGAGGCGATTTGTCACCAGGCGACTAAATCTCCCCCCTAATCTTCGTGTGTGTGTCTGCCCTAAGGAGCCCTGCAGAAATGGAGTTATGAAGGTTTAAAGCAGTTGAGGTGACAGATTTACTGTACTCTTCTCCAAGTTAAAGTGTGTTTCTTCTCCTACCTTGTACGTTGTACCAATAATTGCTTCATTAAATTAGCTATGACATTAAACCTCTTTCTGCACCAAGCTTAGCGTATTAAGTGAAAATTACGTTACAAAAATGTTTGCAAAAGTGCTCAGAGGAGAATGCTAAGCAGTTTCATGTGGGTGTTTCATGTGGGTGCATGTATGTCCAATTTAAAGCAAAGCTGAAAGATTGTGTTGACTGCTTGGATCAGTGATCAACAACCAGTAGCTCGCGAGCAACATGTTGCTCCCCAACCCCTTGAATGTTGCTACTAGTGGCCTCAAAGCAGGTGCTTATTTTTGAATTACAGGCTTGGAGGCAAGTTTTGTTTGCATAAAAACCAGGTGTACTGACAAACAGAGCCTCCTGTAGGCTGCCAATCCACATAGGGGCCTCCAAATAGCCAATTACAACCCTTATTTGGCAGTCCATGAAGTTTTTGCATGCCTGTGTTGCTCCCCAACTCTTTTTATTTTTGAATGTGGCTCACGGGTAAAAAAGGTTGGGGACCCCTGGCTTAGATAATAAAGCTGGCCATAGACGCAAAGATCCAATCGTACAAATCCTTGATTGTCCCAACATATTTCTAGCCATGGTGATCGGTCATTCAGTCGATTGGACAGCTTAGAAGTGCTGCCAATCTGATGATTCTCAGTGGGAGACTGTCATCAGCTTAATCGGACTTAAACTTTGGTACGATTGCTGTCATGGCAGAACATCGGCTGATCTGTTTTTTTACTACTTTATTTAAACTGAAGGTTAGTGGCAGGTCGGGAAATGGGGACGTCCAATCATTCGATGATTCGAACGATTGGATCTTTGTGTCTATAGCCAGCTCCAACTCTAAACCCATCATCAGTAGATAAAAACACACTCCAGTGGCCATTGTCAAACAATTCTGTTATCTGGAGTATTTATTTCCTTTGTCAATTTCCTGCAGACTTAAGGAATGTACTAGTGTCACTCGCATAGTTCATGGAATAAAGACTTCTCTTGAGACTATCCTGTGCTGATTTATGCAACTATTCACCAGCTGATAGTAGGCCCGTTTGTTAGAGAGGAGCCTGCAGCACTGTCATCCTCTCTATTTATCCAAGTCATGTAGCTGTCAGATGTCTATTTTAGGCAATACTATTTTAAGACAACAATCCTTTCTCTTAGTGTAAAGATGAACATGGAATCTAAAGTCGTAAAGGTTAGAAAAAGTCTTTCAATATCCGGCTGTTGGGCAGGGAGCTGCTCGTTTTGGAGCGTGCTCTACACAGAATCCCCTTGAATTTATCAAAATCGCAAATTGCGGCCAAATCATGGCTTTGCTCAACCTTGCTAATAGTGAGGTTTTAAATTCAGTGCAAGAAAAATAAAAATGATGTAAAATATAAATTATGCCACCTAAAGCCTGTCAAATTTTCATAGCAGCCAAGCATCCACTCGGGTTTTCCCCAATTTTGTGCCAGTGGAGTTTTTTTTTTAATTTGCCTGGAAATGCATCGGAAAAATGCAATGCATGAACACAATCATGATGAAACGTTTCATGAGTTTTTATAAATATGCAAAGAAATTGGGAAAAAACTAAACGCAGGAAAAGTGGTGGTCACAATTAGTTTTGTCTTCGCCTTAGTTGTGCAGTTTTCCATGTTTTTTTTTTATAAACGTGCTCCTTAGTTTGGGTCTATCGTAGGGCTACATATCAAATCCTGGAATACGAATGAAATTTATATTTCCGTGCCATTTGCTAGTATGTTCACTGATCCCTAATTCACATTGGAGTTTTACCCTTGTATACGCTGTTTCCCCAAAATCCATTGCTTACTGTGCCTTTCCAATCCCTCCTTCTTCTACCTTCCCCTTTCTCAGTGTCCACTCTCATTTTCCTTTTTCTAATATCAGATCTGCCTCGTTTGTAGTCTGTGGTTTCTCCCTCACCCAGCTGCCCTCAGCCCAATATCTGCTCTCTGTGCCTTCTTGGTTTTTTCCTCTGCCACCGCCTGCTCCATGATGTTCTTTCTCTTTGCCTTTGTTCTTCCCTTTGAATCTGTAGTTTCCCCACGTTCTCCCCTCCCTGTCTCTTCTATCCACGCATTTGTTGTCTCTCCTGTTCTGCCCTTTTGATAAACGGGTCACTATGGCTGGATGAAACTCAAACTTTAAGCTGCAACATTTGATTTAGTCTTTTCCCCCTTCCTTCTCACTGGAGGCTTTTGTTTTTATAAATTGTGGTAGACCATTTCTTATGTGTGACATTGCATTCTCCTTTCTCTGTGTCTCTTCAGTTTGAATCTGCAGTTTCCACATGGTCTCCCCTCTCTGGCTCTTCTCTCCACACATTTGTTGTCTCTCCTGTTCTGCCCTTTTGATAAACGGGGCACTGTGGCTGTTTCTCAATGAAACTCAAACTTTAAACTGCCTTTCGTTAAGAACCCTCTCTGGAGGATTTTGCTTTTATAAATTGTGATAGACCATTCCTCATGTGTGACATTGCATTCTCCTCTGACTGTCTCTGTGTTGTCACTGGTACTTTTTCAGTTCCAAATTAAAATTGAGCACAGTGGTTTTGATAAGCAAGCTTGAAAACACATAGCTGATGTACCATCATGCATATATTGATATACAATGCTTTCCCTCTAGCTGAGAATGACATTCATACTATTAAGATAAAATGTTTGTCTACTATTTGAGTGTGGACAGTGATTTAATATTGGTTCCTCCCACATTAACCCCTTGATATTACATTTTTGTGATGCAGTCTATGTTACTATGCTGTCTATTTTCCTGTTATAGGCATGTAAAAGTAGATATCCCCGATAAATTAGGCTTTACGCCCCTCATGGTAGCGGCACAAAAAGGATACCTCAGGTATGTTTTAGTTTCTGGATTGTATTTCGTTCAATTATCAATATCTCCGCTATCTAGATCAAGGTTTAGGGCAGTGAATTTTTACCCCAGGTTTTAACACTAATTAAGACCAGGTGAAATCCCTCGAGGGTGGGAGGATGGACAGAAACGTCATCTAATTGGAGCAGCTGGATCTTATTATATAAGTATAACTTTCTGTGCAGTAAACTATCCTTATTAGTATCACTAACTCAAAGGGAACCTATGGAGGGTGAGTTTTAACAGGCTTTGCATATGGTAAATGGTCTATTTGGACAGACATTTAGTCTCAGGGATCACCGTTAACTTCTGCATGACATCATGTAAATTCCAGGCCAGAAAAATGTTATAATTGGCAACAGCTGCAAGTCTAGGAATAATCTCCCCTCAATGTGTACCAGCCCAAATGGGAATGGAATGTATTATTAGCAAGACCTATATTTTCTGGAGTATTATAAAGTGAAAGCCCCCAGTTTATGTCCATTGTGCTTTTTAAATAGGCACATTCTTAACTCCAAAGATCACTTTGGATTATGCACACTGATAAATCCCAGAATAATAATAATAAGTAGGTGATTAAAGAAACCAGAAAGCTGCATCTTGCATGCAATGATCATGGGAGAGTTGAGAACAGTCATATTTTTATTTTCTTTTTGAGCAGACACACTAGTGAAGTCTTGTTCTGTTTGTTGGTACTTAAACAATGACTCTTTAAAGGGGATTCCCATGTGTATAAAAATGGTTGTGTTTAGATATCAATTTAGATGTTCTATAATTTCTTTCCTTCTCTAATATAGGCTGGTGGAACTTCTAACTGAACACGGAGCAGATATAAACCAAATGAATGGAAGTGGGAAGAATAGGTAGGTGTGCACATTTTTTTAAACTGAATGACCTTAAGCAATCCAATTGTGGTAGAATATCCATCTGCCACTAGAGCCCTGCACGGGTCCATTTCTTGAAATTCATACCCGACCCATACCCACAGGCTGAACTTGCAATCCGAAATTTGACCCGCATGTTCCTGCTACCCGACCTGCAATAGGCCAACTAACCTTCCGACCCAGGGGACAGCAAAAGTGACATCACATTTGCCTGGAAGTGACATCACTACAGTGCCAAAAATGTTTTGCAACTGGAAGAACCAACAGTGTGTGTGTGTGTGTGTGTGGGGG
>CM044443.1:20366372-20379680 GCA_024363595.1 Xenopus borealis | reverse complement strand
AAAAAAAAAAAAAAAGACGCAGCATGGTCGCTAACTTTTGCAGTGGTCTTTTTGGGCGTTTTTTTTCTCTAATGAAACCCATTACATTCCACCATTAGTATATATGTAGATACTGGTCTTTTAAAAATTAATTGAAACAAAATGCTCCTCTTCAGCGCTGCATGTCTCAAAACTGTGTTTTTGGCTTAGAAAAAAAAACATCTTTTATAACTTTATGAGGTTAAAAGCGTCTCATTTTCAAAAATGTTCCTCTCCACAGAGGAGATATTATTGAAGTTCAATGTAACCTGAAGTATCATAGATGTTATTTACTTGTTAAGCTGTCAGGAACACAAGAACTACATTATACTACTGGAAGCATGATACCCTTCTTTATTGTAGCCAGACATTTGGTGATGCTGCACTAGAGCAATTGCAATGCAATTGTTCAAAACTTGTCTTGGAGATATTGGATGTTTTTATTACAAAGATCTGTTGGGCAAGCACATAAAATAAGACAAATTTCCTCCAGGCAGATAAAAGCAAGTAAAGGCTTTTTTTAATGTCAGAGATGAGCAGCCTTACGCGTTTCTTGGGATTTTTGGGTTTTATGCCTGGAACGCTCACATTTTTGGCGAAATCAGTGGAAACCTCTGAATTTTCCTAATATTTGCTTGAAACTCAGCACAGTCCATGATATCTTCAGATTTGAATTGGGGCCTTTGCAATTGACTTCTACAGGACTGAGCTTGGATAAGGAGTATTTTCAAGATTCTGACTTGTAGAAGCCTCGAGGTATAATAAATAATAGAAAATTCAAGTTTTTTTCCACTAAAAATATGGATTTTATAGTTTAAAAAAAACATTTTTTTTTCCAGTTTTTGGCATTCAGACTTCAATAAATAACCCCAACAGTGTTTATAACATAAAATGCATAAGGCCGCTCAGATTTTTGTATGCCTGCCCAACAGATATTCGGTTGATCTGCTTCTGCCTCTGAAGACTCAGGACAGGGCACCTGGGCTTCTTCCCTGATGTGGTGAGCTGTCAAACCTTTTTTTTTTTAACCCACGTTTTATTCTCTGTGTTTATTACAAAGATGTAATGCTATAAATTGATTTCTTACTTTGAAAAAGTAGTAAACAAATTGTATCTTCATCATCATCATCATCATCATCATCATTATTATTAAGTGTTTATGTATATATGATGTACATCATAGTTATATTGTGTGCTCTATTCAAAATGAAGCTTTATGTTTTGGATTCCAAGCATATTGTATCATCATATATTTCCCACTCCCTTTTTCGTTATCCCTTTTAAACTATTGTTCACATTTAAACAGTGATGTGCAGACAGTGAGTGGGTTTCACTTAAAGCATATGACTTCTTTGCCTTGATGCTTTGTTACAAAGATACCTTGTTAGTCATAAAGCATGCCAGGGCACCTGTAATTGGATAGCAAGGCAGTGGGCACAGCCTGACTATGAATTTAACTCAGTAGAAAGAAGCTGAGCAGTTACAGAAGCCTGTGATATGTTATTATGCCATTTTTTGTCAGAATGAACCACAGGTGGATGACTAGCAGGAAGGACCCTGCGTGCTGTGTATCCTTGAGAATACATATTAGTGTTTGATGAAAACCAGAAATAATAATATTGAATCAGAATAATACTAATAAACTAAAATAAAAACAGACTGATGCAATGATGAAAAGATGCAGGTTTATGTAGCTGCCTACTGGGTCAGACAGGCAAGCTATTCACAAACCATAACATCCGTAGATGGAGCATAAGGACACACACTTACTTGTAGAACCTCATGTCTCAAACCCCATAACTTACCCAAAAGTATATAATAGGGTTGTTTAGGATGTTTGGCATAATCACACAAGAATTCTTTATGACGACGAGCCCTTTGGATCTTAGATATTCACGCATTGATGCTTGGCTCATGACTCAGGGCAGCTTGTATTATATTGCAATCACATGCAGATATTCATAGAACTGTGGTTAAAAACATTGTTTTCATGGCCCTAGAAGAGTAATTATGGTTGAAAATGTGTTCATTCTAGGCTACTTGGGTTGGGTGATCCTCATCATCAGTTTCAGTAGACAACATGATCCCATCAGTCAACAGTGTCCTGTCTGAACTGAAAATAAAGTTTTACTATAGTAGAACCCTGACATTTCCCAGGGGACTGTGTCAAAATTACATTCATTCTGGGAATGAAAAAACACAGTTTGCCTTAATGGAACCTTGACAAAATGATGTCAATCCTGGGAAAATGTAAAAGCCAGGGACATTAAATCTGGGTTTTACTGTATATGATATCAGGTTAGCAAACATAGAATGTAATTTACATTTCAAGAGTAGGAACCAGTACTCCTCTGCATCCCTTTCAAGACCCAGCCTGGGGTATTATTGTGGTTGTTTTCATCAAATATGAACACCAGTCATCGGTCTGAGGTTAGCGATTATAATCTTTGCTAGGTATTCAGCAAAATTAACCCTTACGTAATTAAGACTTTTTTCTACTCTTTTAACCTAAAGGTTGTATTTGTTCTTTCAACAGATTTGGGTCAAAAGGAGCATTGTGTAACCCCCCCCCCCCCATACTCATAAATGTTACTTTAAGATGTCAGTCAAGCGTCTTCCTTTTTATAGATCACAGGAGTTAGCTTAGCTCTTTTTTCTATCCTGAGTATGATGCTTTGACTCCAAAACATAAAAAATGCATCTGCAGTCTTTGTATAACGATGTTAAAGTAGAAACTTTCATGGCTTCATTTATAAAGACCAGTTTAATGCTAGTAAAGGTCTCGGCCTGTGCTGTAATATAAATGTTTATAAATCATTTGTTGCAGTCTTTCTTGTAATATTTTCATTTTTAAGCAATTTAAAAATACAGCAGCGCTATTGATTATGTGGCACTATCATTCTCCAGGAAAGAGAAAGTACACTGGCACATCCACTTTAATGTTACCGTGCCCTTTTCAATTTGCGCTGAAAGGTGTTAGAGTTAAAGGAAATATTTAGTGCTACAAATAAAGAGATTAGACTTTGGATGACTTCACATAATACCCAGTCATGTTTCTTCCTACTATTCCCATTTTCCAGTGAGTTTTGTTTTGTGACAGTGCCCTGCAGAAAATGTCAACAAAATGTTTAGATCTACCAAAATTATTAGTGCTTTCTGTTGAAAGAGGTGTTCTGTAAAATCTTGAGTTTTTTTCCTAGCTAACAGACTAGACATCTATAAATCTTTGTTTTGTCTGTATTTTCAAGAGGATATAGAACTCCAAAATACATTTTCAACTGTTACAAGAAGGTTGCTTCAACCTTTGCAAAAAATATAGGTTCTTTTCCATCTATTAAGTTTCTTTGTACAGAGCTGACCAATGCGTTCTTGGAAGGTCAGTTTAGCTTATACAGGAAAGTAAGCTCTTGGACCTTCTGATCACAATTACTGTTGTAGCCTTATATCACACTGTGCTCTCCTGGCATCGTCTGGCAGTTTTCCCCTGACATCTGGCTCTGCTCTGGTACCCACAGACACACCAAAGAGAATTTTTTTTTACAAAAGACATTAGGAGTGTGCTGTATTTTCCTATAGTCCCATCTACTTTTGTATTCCAGAGAGGTGGGGAGGCACGTATTTATTTTTTTTTAATTTTCTCTTGCCTTTTGAAAACAAGGGGAAACAATGTCAGATCTATCTTATCTTATTGTAACAAAGGGTATCCCAAACTGAGAACAGACTCCAAGGACCTGGTTGTGGCTCACCCTTACACAGCCGTCTTTGGCTTCAGTACTAGCTTAACGTGAGAGGCCCAAGGAAAGTGTTCTAAGCAATCAAGGGAACCAAGCGTGGGATAGTAGAATGGCAAACAAGAAGCGTAGTCAAAAGCCAGGGCGGGTCGGTAACAATCAGTGAGTGCTTTACAGATACAAGAGATAGACAGGATCCAAGAGAGTAGTCGAAAACCAGACAATAATCAGGACAGGCAGCAAACTAGAGGTAATTAGGGGCAGGCAGAGTCAGTATCAGATCAAGAACACAGAGAAAATGCACCCATGGACTATAAAATAGACCTAACCTCGGGCAATGAGTAAAAGGCACCTGCCCTTTAAATGTTTGAATCTTGCACGAAACACGATGACGTTGTATGAGCCGCCGCTTCAAACCCAGAAGCGAGCTTTGTGGTTATTCCCTTAGAACACGCATCCATGTGATGAAAAAAGGAAGCGACAGCATCCCCGTCGTGGGTGCAATGGGCATCCCCATCGAATTCCCACTAGCCCACCAGGGTAAGTCCTCACACATATCATATCGCTCTATCTTTACAATTTTAGTGGGACTAATTATGGATATCCTTTCCATATCCAGTTTCCCTTAATTCAAAGCCAAAAGGGAGGTGAATAATCGGTTATGTTAGGGTATGATATAATAATAGAGCTAGGAAACATAACTAAAGCTGGCGAAAATAAGAATGTTAGGATAGGCTCACACAGACAACATTTGTTGTTTAAGCATCATGTACCAGCAATATACTTTTGGGAAGCATATTATATATCAAAAAATATTCTTGCCTGTCAAACATTTAATTCCAAAAGCTGTACAACTTTCAAATATTGTTTTTCAAACATGTTGGGGTGCCACACAAGCAATAAAAAGAAGTTCTAAGGGGATCACTGCACTAGACACTGGTATATTTGGTGTTTTTGCTTCCATTCAACCACAAGAACAATAGTAATATTTGACACTAATGCTAGGTGATCAGACCTGGTTTTCTGTCAGCATTTTAATTGAGTTGAGGTTAGGCCCGTACAGCACCATTAGATGAGGCCTCGCTCTCCCTCGCCTATACTTTTTCTTCCTGACAGTAAAGTCTGTTACCTCCACACTTGGTTCCATATTGATCACACAGACCCTGGCCTTCGACTTCTGGTTCATAGTTTGGGTTGGTTAAGGTTGGTTACTGAACATTTCATATAAGAGACTAGTTGACTACATTAAGTGCCCCATGTCAGTTAATACCCTGCTTGTAAACTATTTGGGTACACTCCCCCACTTATCTCTCTCTTCCTCCAACTGTGGTGGAATTATAACCTCCTACAGCTCCACAACCTTCAGGACATCAACTTTAGGGCCCTCATGGGCCTAATACATCTTAAAGTCTCCATACACTGGCTGATATAAGCTGCTGACTGTATAGGCCCGTCAATGTGATTCCCAGATCGATATTTGGCCGAAAGTAAGGTAGACTTAAAAATCCCTTCAGATTGAGCATTGCATTGGTTTGTTGATGCAGTCCTCTAACAGACTGCCCATATTCTCCTCCTTGTGATCCAATTGCTGGGCCCTCACGTTGGGCATATTGGAAGAGATCTGCTCATTTGGCGAACTGACACAGCTTAAAGACTCAAGATCTGCAGTTCTTTCTTTATCTGGCATCTGGAAAAGTGTGCACTTATTAAACACTAAACTTTAGATGTGCAAACATTGACAGTATAAGGGCTTCTATGCAACATATTAAATGGAAATAGCTTTTCACAGGTTTAAACACAGAAGAAAAATGGGGTGTCTTTAAAATGCAGCTACATAAATATAAGTGTCTTTATATTCCACTTATAAGCAAGAAAGTTGTTGCAAAGCACAAACTTTGTGGTTTGACAGAATTGTTGGTGTCAAGGTTTATAAGAAAAGACATGATTTTAAGGCTTTCAATTTAGCCTGTACATCTGAAACATATGTCAGTTATAAAGAGGCAAATAAATCATGCAAAAATGCTCAGACAAGCTAGAATCAATATGGAAAAGGCCATTGCAGGAAGGAGTAAAATGAACCCAAAATCGTTTTTTAAACATGTAAATAGTAAATTAAGCAGGATTGGGTGGGACCATTGTTGTCAGAGGGGGGTCAGTTAATTTTTGAGAATCGAGATGAAACAGAGATTCTTTTTTTAACTGTTATTTTTCATTTGTCTACGCAATTGAGGAACCAAGTATTGAAAGTATCCTTTTAAATAGTCCCAATTCTCAGAGAGACTGAGGAATTGCTAATGTGGTGCCCAGGCCCGGATTTGTGGAAAGGCCACCTAGGCCCAGGCCTAGGGTGGCAGGATTTTAGGGGGTATCATGCTGCTCAGCCACACCCACATTGGTTCAGAAACACTGGGGATATGCAGGAGATACAAGTTTTTTAAATTTCCCATGCAACAATCCCAATTGCTCTGGTCCCGATGATGAAAATATGTGAATAAAGGGAAGAGTATGGGGGCGACGAATGGCAGTGGGCCTAGGGATGCCCTCTATGTAAATCCAGGCCCTGGTGGTGCCGCTATTCAATAAGGGATCCCATTCTCAGCTTCAAAACTAGGCTGGTTAGTCTGACATTAGTAGTAGAAAAGCTTTTAGAACGGGTATTAAGGGATAAAATAAATTGCAAATTATAATACTATGAGTTTGTGACAGCATTTTAAGCGATCTTGTCAAACTAATTTAATTTCCTTTTAGGAGTAAGTGAGCAGAAACCTTGATTCTGCTAAATTATTTGATACAGTACCACACAGAAGGTTAATGGTTAAATGAAGGAATATTGACCTAGAACATAGTATTTGTAATTGGATAGAGAACTGTCTGAAAGATAGGTTACAAAGGATGATGGTAAATGCAACATTTTCTGATTGGACTAGTTTTGCCAGTGGAGTACTGCAGGGGTCTGTACTTTGTCCTTTGTTTTTCAACCTGTTTATTAAAACCTAGAGGTGTGTATTGAAATTACCATTTCTATTTTTGCTGATTATAATAAATTATGTAGAACTATAAGTTCAATGCAGGATACTGCCACTTTAAAGAGTGATTTGACTAGATATGAACACTGGACACCAAACTGGAAAATAAGGTTCAATGTTGAGAAATGCATGTTTATGCACTTTGGCAGAAATAATAAAAATGCAAGTTATGACCCAAATGGCAGTGTGTTGGGGGTTTCCTTAATTGAGAAGGATCTAGGGGTTTTGTAGATAATGTGGTCCAATTCCAGTCAGTATCATTCTGTGGTTACTAAAGTAAATAAAGTTCTGTCTATAATAAAGGGCATTAACTCAAGGAATTAAAACATAATTATTCCTCTTTATTGGTCCGTGGTAAAGCCTCACCTGGAGTATGCAGTGCAGTTTTGGTTTACAGTCCCTAAAAAGGATATAAATGGTCTGGAGAGAGTGCAGAGACGTGGGGGATGGAAGATTTATACTATGATGGTAGACTGTCAAAGTTGGGGTTGCTTTCTCTGGAGAAAAGACGCTTGTGAGGGGACTTGAGTACTCTTTATAAGTACATTAGACACCATTATAGAAAAATAGCATGAAATCTGGTTCTTCACATTGAGGACAGTGAGTTTGTGGAATGCACTTCCGGGTGATGGCTGATTCTTTTAAGAGTGGTTTGGATGATTTCTTATACAAGCATAACATCCAAGTCTATAGTGATAATTAAATCTACATTTAATATAGATATTGGTAGATATAGTTTCAGTGGGTTTCATTTGGAGGGGTTGATAGACTTTGTTCCTTTTTCAACCCAACTTAACTTTGTAACTACTATCTTCAATTACGTTCAAAGCCCAATTCCTCTCTCTGGAACCTACATATGGCACCTTCCCGATATGCTCAATCCCCTCTCCTTCCCCAATAGTCTACCATACGTGGAGACTACTACTGTAACCAGAGATTTACCATGCAGCAACTTAATTTAACTTAGAGACAGAATCGTATAATTTAACTTCACTCACCAGTTGTATCTTACCCCCCTTGTGACTCCAGAAAATGGGTGGCAACCCATTATCTAGGTGTCCCAGGTGTCATAGCCCAGGAGCCTTCTTTATTTATTTGTCATGGGAGTTCCCTTTGATCAGATAATACTGGGTCAAGGTGATTAAATACTTAGTAGAGACCCTAGATTTCCATAAAATCAGCACAACCCAAGTATGTTGGGTTTGCTAGAGGAAATAATCCCTCTTAACAAAAACTAGATCCTTGATTACGGTAATCCTTTATTATGCAAAACAACTTGTGACCCTAAACTGGATGGGAATAGGAACAGTGAGTCAACTTGAGCTGAACTGCAACTCTCACCGCTTTACTGTATCCTAACATTTTGGATCGTATAGTGCTGTAAGATTATTATCCTTTCCCTCTTCCCCCCCTTCCCCTGTTAAAATAAACACTATTTAAAAAAAATACATTGACTGACATTAGGCAGTGTATTACAGGTTCTAAAAAAATAGCACAGGAAAATATCAAATATTATCAAAGGTGTTATCTCTATATGTATATGTATTAAATATGAGTCAAACCTCTGACTTTATTGGTAACTGTCCCCACAGTCTCATGCTGTCTTGTTATGCTGGCCACCTTAATATTGTGCAGTATTTAAGAGGACAAGGAGCCTCATGGGAAAGCAGAGATAAAGGAGGATGTACAGCAATGCACTGGGCAGCAGACGGAGGCCATTTGAAAGTTGTTCAGTGGATGATTGATGACGGCTGTAAGGTACGTGTATACTTTTTCCTCGCTTATTTTTTTGCCAAAAACCTCTTTGCTTATATAATTGATTTAAAGCACATTTGTCATGATATTTAAGCTTCATTGAATATGGCATCTAGTAGTCTGACATGGCTTGGCACAGCAAATATAATTAAAGAAAAGAAAATGCCGTTTAGATATTAGAATCACCGCTACAACTCTACCACTGACGGGATCTAGTTGGAGGCAAAGCATAATTCTTAATAAATCTGAATTGTAAGTATCTTCTGTATTTTTCTTGTCTAGGCTAGTACACTAGTGAAGGTTTCCAGCCCTGATTTATACATCACAAGATGACCATAGGCATACCAATAATAACAGTTGATGATTATTATTTCATATATGGTGTCCTCTATACAGGTGTGGGACCTGTTATCCAGAATGCTCAGGACCTGGACTGATCACAGATTTTTCCATAAATAACATCTTCATAACATACAGATGAAGCCACTTTGGATTGTGCATTTGACACAGAATAACTTAACTCGTATATCCCATTTATCCCACTTAGCACAGAATATTGTGTCAAAGCATCCCATCCAATTAAAGAGTTCACCATTGAAAACAATGGAGCTTTGGTATGCTAATGAAAAGGTTAAATGCATTAAATGAGTTAAGATAACTTTAGATAACACCGTTTCTTCAATTAACCCTGAGTCATGACGCATTTAACTCACAAATCCAAGTGGCTGCATCTGTAAGTCTACTAGAAAATCATGTAAACATTAAATAAAACCAATAGGCTTCCAATAAGAATTCATTATACCATGGTTTGGTACAATGGTACTGTTTTCTTATTAAGGCAAATCATTTTCAAAAATTTGGATAAAATGGAGTCTATGGAAGATGGCCTTTACCTAATTAGGAACTTTTTGGATAGCATGTTTCTTGATTACAGATCCCATACCTGTACTACTGATACCAATAGGTTCAGAGAGGGTTTGAACACTTCAGCCATGGACGCACCATCTCCTGTGTGCCTGTGTTGTTTCAATTGTTGGGGCTGTCTGCCTGAACAATAGAAGGGCACCACCTTGTATGCTATATGTCTGCTTAACATTTGGGCCAAATGGTTGGAGAGCATACCCAGTTGGTCTGTGTATGGTGCCTTAATGCAGCATTTTATTTTTTGGTTAACAATACCATTATAACAGTGGAAAAAAATATTTCAAACAAAAGCTCTTTTTAAAGTGTATAAGTATATGAAAGTAGGCTAATTTATAATGACCCACACAGTATGCTAAATTACTTTTCTTGTTTGTGCCTTCTCAGTTCTGATTTTGTAATATCAAATTAAATTTCATGACATCCGTGGTTTTAGGGCTGAATGGCCGTCTTTCGTCGGCATAATTCTAAAGGATCAAAATACAAGTCGGATGAAGCTGCAGCCAGCAAAATTTAATTGTAATTAACAAAAAGTAACAGGTAAAAACTACATGATAAAACTGTCGGATGAAGACTTGGCTTTCTGGTTTCACATCCGACAGTCGTGTCATCTTGGATAGAGTATAGTTCTTACCTGCTACATTTCATTCATTCCAATTAGATTTTGCTGACTTCATCCGACTGGTCTCCTGCGTTTTGTCGATCCGTGGAGAGCCAACAAAAGACGCCCATGCAGTTCAGCCCATAGAGAAAGTGAGTTTAGTTGTGGTTTTAAAAACCTCTAAAACCACAAATATTACACTGTTGACAAATAGGCCTCTATGGGGCCCATTTATTAAACCTCAATTTTTTTCTGATCGATGGTTTTGGGGGGAAAACTCAACTAAACTAAATTTTAGAGATTTATCATACCCCAAAGCTGCTAAAAATGTGAACCCGAAAACTCAAACGTGTCAAGTTCATGTAGAAGTCAAAGGCAGATGTCCCTGAAGTTGTTTCTCAACATCATGATCTGGGCTGGACAATCTTAAAAAGTCAGGGTTTTTGCCTTAAAAGTTGACTTTTTCACAGTGGAAATTTTATAAAGTCAAGGTTTTGGGGCGTCAGTCATATGATATGAATTAACTCTCAATATTGTTGCAACCTTTCGTCGCTCCTTTTTTCAAGAAAAATTATTGATAAATGAGTTCAATTCGTGGAACAGAGTTTGGTCAGCTTTGTTCTCATAAAAAACTGAGATTAATTTGAGTTTTATTAAATAAGCCCCTAAGTGTCAGATTTTTCATCTTTGGTTCAGAGTGCAGCATCCAGGGGGGCGCTGATCATTAAGGGTTGCGCTCTTGTACCCCAAGGGGTCATGAATTATCTCTCATGTAACAGAAAATTAAAAAAAAAAACATAGTTTATTAAAATAAAAAGGAAAGGAATTGCATATAGCCATTGCTGTTACAGCCAGATTAATCACTTTGATTATAAAAATAACTTGCCACATGTACAGCATGACCTAGGAAAGTAAGCAAACATAAAATTTATAGTGCAGAAGCCTTCACAGTCATCCAATAAGATAATTAAAAAAAACAATATAAGAGCTGTTGCATTAAATAGTGTTCTCTGGAGATTATTGATTCCATGCATCCCATTTCATTTAAAGTATAGGTGTTTGTATCAGATTGGACACTAAGAAAATAGTATGCTGCTTTCAGTAAAGTGCTGTTACTATTGCTCATAGGAAGCAGGGCATGCTGATTTATTTTTCCAATTATGAAATGTGCTTGTGTTAACAGATCAAAGCTCAGTGTGGTTTCTTTGTTCTGAAATTTAAATTCTAAGCAACCTTCTGAACTTGTGTAGCGATTTTTGTAGATTTTTACTTTTTGGCATTTTAATTACACTTATTTCTAAACTCCTTTGTGATCTAATCTTGCTTGCTTGTTCATATATACATGGTAATATTGTATGTGCAGTTTATTTAAAGGAGGAGTGCCCATACATTACTAATGAGGGGTCTACTTTTAGTGATGTTGTCCCATTATGATCTACATCAGTGATCCCCAACCAGTAGCTTGTGAGTAACATGTTGCTCTCCAACACCTTGGATGTTGCTCCCAGTGGCCTAAAAGGTGCTTATTTTTGAATTGCAGGCTTGGAGGCAAGTTTTGGTTGCATAAAAACCAGGTGCACTGCCAAACAGAGCCTCAATATAGTTGACAAGGGGATACTAAATGGCCAATAACAGTCCTTATTTTGCAACCCAGGTACATTTTTCATGCTAGTGTTGATCCCCAACTCCTTTTACTTCTGAATGTTGCTCATGGGTTCAAAAGGTTGGGGAACCCTGATCTACTTCCATAAAAACGTTAGCATTCTGTTCCAATGAAGACATTACTTAAATGTTGTATTGATTTCTGAGCAAATGTATATTGCTACGTTTAACTAACAACTGTTTATTATGAAACTTTAATAAATAAAATATAATAAATATCGTAATGAAAATAATTAAACAGGAAAAAAATGAAGTCAAGCTGTTTGTTGACAGTGTCTTGAGATCTACTCATCACCAGCTAAAGGTCTACTGGTAGATTTCGATCTGCCTTTTGGGCACCCCTGCTTTAATGGACTTGTTTAGTAAAAAAAATAAAAACTAGGTAAATAGAAAGGCTGTGCAAAATAAAAAATGTTTCTAATAATAAAATGTATGGATGTCTAACATCACAGAATACTACTTCCTCCTTTGCAGCTCTCTTGGTTTCACTGATTGGTTACCAGGCACTCACCAATCAGAGGCCACACAGCCCATAACTGTTGCTTTTGAATCTGAGCTGAATGCTGAGGATCAATTTGCAAACTCACTGAACAGTTATGTCCCATGTGGCCCCCCTTCAAGTTACTGACAAACTCAGAATTAGAGAACTGAAAAGCAGGAAGTAGTGTTCTGTTATGTTATGTTATACATCCAGTCACTCCAGCCTTTATACATTACATTTTTTAGAAACATTTTTTATTTGGCACAGCCTGTCTATTTACCCAGTTTTTATTTTTATACTGAACTGTTCTTTTAAAGCAAAGCACAAAAGACATAGGGGGTCATTATGTTTCTCCAGGGTACAAGCGCTAAAGTGATATGGGGTGCAAGGGATCCTTAGTGCACCCTAATTTTGGAATGAGAGTGGCGCATGCGCAGTTGCTGCACTTTTCAATTTTCGCGACAACTGGGCATGCACTGAAACTCACGAAAATTGCTGACGCGCCGGTCTCATTCTTAAGATTACTGAAGCGGCTGAAGATGGCACACGTGAAGTCTGAAGCCTGAATCTACACAGAGTGGTAGGTAAAAAGTTAGGGGCATTTGCCAGGGGTAACAAGATGGTGGGAGGAGCTTCTTGGTGGAGATGGGAGGTAGGGTTTTTTTTTTAGTTGAATTCTCCTTTAACTTGCATGCTTGAATGGCGTACTTAGGGTGCAGAAGGGGGGCACTAACTTGCCACTCCCACGAACACATTTTGGATAGAGTGCAGCCTAATGCAGGGGCAAACCACAGTTATCTGAGCTCTAAATTGAGTGCAGGGGCCTGCAGCAATTCTGCAACAGCGTAACTTGGAATGCAGCCTTTATTTTGCATTTTATACCTTGCATTATTCACAGTAAAGTCAGTAAATGACCCCTAGATTTTTTGTGGATTCTTTCCTAATACACTATAATTGAAGTGTAATATAAAAGTGTATTATACCAATGTAAGATTACAAATGTTTCTTGGAAATTTACTTCAAACCCACTCATAACATAAGGCCTGGTGTGCATTAAACAGTAAATGTAATCAAGCATAAACCATAATGTGCGTGGAGACGGGGGGGGGGGGG
>CM044443.1:20255032-20335306 GCA_024363595.1 Xenopus borealis | reverse complement strand
TATATCTCATCTATTTATCCGTCCATATATCCATCCATCATCTATCTATCCATAAATCTACTATCTCTCTATCCATCTATTATCTATCATCTATCTATCCGTCTATTTGTCCATTCATCCATCATCTATCTTTGTATCCATCTATTATTATTAGGTTGGATTTATTTGGTTGCTACACTGGAAAAGACAAGGTGGGCTGATCAGTAGACCATCAGGATATTTTAATTTGAACATAACCAATTGGCTCATTGCTTTCATTTTTAATTTGGAGTAGACTGATTAGAACTACTTGCTGACTGGTTGGGTAACTCTACTTATCTAATTTAGCACCTTTAGCACAAAATAACTTTCAAATATAGCAGTAGTACCTGGCATTACCAAACAATAAGTTTTGAAACTAAGAATCTCTAAGATTCTCTTGGGTGTATCCTTATTTTACTCTTCCATAGATGGTCTCAGAAACGGCGTGGAGGGAGTGAAGGTGTCAATTACTGCTCTTTGTGCCAAGGGTCGAGTTCAGTTCCTCCAGTATATGTACTAGAAGATTGAAAATACTGGCACTCATAATGGATGATGGCCTGATTTATATGAATTCCTTCTATTCTAATGCTTCCCCATACATGATCACAAAAGGCAGAGTAGCACAGAGGGGTTGATGGCCGCCATGTCTTTCTTCTCGACTTAGTGTTCCTCACCAAGAGCCTGAGCTTTTGAAGTCAGGACCTGATCACCTTCTACTGTGCATGCTCCTGGTTGGTGATCACTGGCAAAGTACTATGGATGGGAAGTAAATGACTCCCCTTGTACAGTGGCCTGCTCTTCCTTCCATTTCTGCCTCTTTACTGTAAAGTGAGAACGTTAACTTTGGTTCTAATTTAGAAAACACCTAGTAATGATAACTTGGTGGGGTGGAACAGTGTCGGACTGGCCCACCGGAATACCAGGAAAACTCCCGGTGGGCCAAGGTGTCAGTGGGCCCTCATGCTGCTAAACTTTTGGCCTATCTCATAGCCATTCCCTATTTCTATAAGAACAAAGAGGCTAAATAGATGGAATAATTGATTATAGTATGTAAAGAAAACAAACTAGGAGAATAGAGGTTGAGTGAGTATATGAAGAATATTAGTACTGAGAGTGGGACCCTGGTCTAAGGTTTTATGGTGGGCCCCTGGTGTCCCAGTCCGACACTGGGGTGGAATACAGTATATTTAATATGAAAAGTAATTGCTCAGACAAGGTTGCTTCCCATGCAGTAGAAAGGCAAGAAGTGTACCTATGCAATTCAATAATTGGCTTATTGCAATTCAGTGAGGGTTGCTTGAGCATTCTCTCATACTCCTTGCCTCAGTTGAACTACAATATGTTTTATTCAGTGCGCTCCCGTTCTAAGTAAAGGCATTTTGATTACTTTGATTCACCCTGAGGGAACTCCTCAATCAAAACACCCTGTGTGCCCCTGTTCTAAATGTAATATTGTCAGTTGAACCCCGATATTTTTCATTTGCCCAGGGGATGCGAAAAACCACCTATTTTCCAAGAAAACGAGGGAAGGGAAAACCGCGGCTTGCCTGTACGGGAACAGCGCTGGTGTAGCAAATGTACAGCTTACAGAAGAAGCACTGACAAAACATAAACTTGTTTACTGAAAATAAAAAGAATCATTTGCATTGTAAAGTAAAACCTGATACAGAGAGAAGAACAAAAGGTGGTTAAACAAAACTTGTCATTTATTTAAAGAATACATATTGAATTCATTTTTTTTTTCACTGCTGTATCGACATCTGCTGGATCCCACCTGTGTGCAGATTTATATTTAGCTCGTATAAAAAAAAGGAAATGACTATCATTTAAAAACAAGTTCAAGAATCGGGGGAATACCAAATCCTTTGCATATACAAATTAGGGGTGGGAAGGGGAAAACATTTTCTACTTCCTTGTTTTGTGACTAGTGATGTGCGAAGCTCCCGCGTTTCGCTTCGCCGAAAAATTAGCGAATTTCCAGAGAAATTCGCGAAACGAGTCGCGCGTCGTTTCCGACGCGCGACTCGTTTCCGACGCGCGACTCGTTTTTGTTGCTGAATTTTTCTGCGGCGATTTTTTGCTGCCGTTTCGCGAATCGCGGGAATTCGCAGCGAATTCGCCCCTGGCGAATAAATTCGCCCATCACTATTTGTGACAAAAAGTCATGCAATTGCCCTCCCTGCCCCTAATTTGCATATGCAAATTAGGGTTTGGTTCAGCCAGATGGCTCTGCCGGCTTTCTCTCTGTCCCCCTTGTGTTGATCTTTGCAGCCCTAAAGGAGTATCCTTTTTGCCTAGAAAAAGCCAGCAGAGCCACCCTTGGAAAAGCATAGCACCCTATATGGACTATATGTGATTATTTTAACACTGAAAACGTGAGTGAGATTGTTTTTCAGAATTATATTTTAATAAATAGGATTACACTATGTTTGGTTTTTACTTTTAGCCCTGCCTTAACATGTGTACAGCTGAAAAGAGACCTGTGTGGGAGTTCATATTACATGCTATACCAAACTGTTGGTTTGTAAGTAGGCAATTCAGACACATAGTTAAGGTTGTTATTATGGCTAATGGGACTAAACACAAGAAAGCCTACCACTATTAATCTAAATTTTGTTGTAAACTGGAGAAGTAAAAAATAGGATCCTTTAAAGTTAAGTGTATCTAAACACTGCGTGACATTATTGTGGTGTTTATACAAATGGCCTGAAGGTGTCACTGTGCAGACACAGAACTTTCTGTATAGCTTGAAAGTGAAAGTAAGACGTACTGCTGTTATGTAAGGGCTGCATGACCTGCTAATAAAGCATTGTTATACTCTCCGCATCCTCGGCTACCAAACACAACAAATGGCCACAAGGATGTCTTTTCTACCTCTGCAGCAGCCTGCACCTTTTCTACCAAACCCTGGTGAGCCTACCATACCTTTTACTACTTGGATCAGTATGTTTGATAATTACATTATTGCTGCTGACCAAGGCGAGGTTTCTGCTGCTAGAAAGCGTGCTTTACTTATTCATTGCCTGGGGGCAGAGGGACAGTGTATTCTATACATAACCAATACCTGATGATACTTATGAAACTGCTCTTACTGCTATACTTATAAGGGATCTCTTTGCTGCATTAAACCTTCAATTAGTGGATGGTCTCATTACTACAGCACCAGTGCCTGGCACACAGCCATTGTCTAAAATCCCTCCACAAAACAACACATCACTGGGTTGTGCAAAGAACTTTGTACACAAAGTTAAGTTGAGATCAGATGTAAAACCAGTACATAGCTACAGAGCAACGTGCCATGCAACAACCCAATCATCTCCAGCTGAATTATTAAATGGCAGACAGATGCGCACTAAGTTAAATGTTGCAGACATCAAACTTTCACAAAATAATGTTCCTACAAACTCATCTACTGCTGACATTGTGAAACGTCACCAAGCCAAATGCAAGGCTTATACTGATAGAAAACTCAGTGCAAGAGAAGTGCACTTTCAGCCTGGATCATTAGTCAGAATTAAGAAACCAGGAATACTGAAACAAGGACAATCTAAATTTACTTCACCACTTGAAGTGAGACGCCAGCGAGGACCATACACATATGAACTGTCTGATGGACACATATGGAATGCAAGTCGTCTTGCTCCTGCTAGATATGACTTTGGAGATGTTCCATTTGATGAAGGACATTTTCCTACTCCTAATGCCAACTGCAATAGGGCAGAGGAAAGTGAACCTATAAGGCATACTGAGAGAATCAGGAAACTACCTGCATGGACCGAGGACTATGTCATGTGAAGAATGTATATATTGCTTTAAAATACATACGGTTTAATTGTTACTGTTTATATATTTGTCCAAATGTTTTCCTACTATAGGGGGAATATGTGGTGTTTATATAAATGGCCTGCAGGTGGCACTGTGCATACACAGGACTTTCTGTACAGCTTGAAAGTGAAAGTGAGACTTACTGCTGTTATGTAAGGACTGCATGAACCTGCTAATAAAGCATTGTTATACTCAAATCATCCTCAGCTACCAAACACAACAGTTATATCAACTGAGCATACTACACTATATTAGTCTGTAATTTCTGTTGCCGCAGGTGCTGGTCTTGATTTGTGTACTGAATTTTTCTTGAACAGTGGAGAGACTGTAGGGCACACAGAGGCAGAGCAGGGTACATACAGACAGAGTAGGGCACACACAGGCAGAGTAGGGCACACACAGAGAGTACAGTAGGGCACACACAGGCAGAGTCTGTCACACACAGGCAGAGTATGTCACACACAGGCAGAGTAGGGCACACACAGAGAGTACAGAGAGTAGGGCACGCACAGACAGAGTATGTCACACACAGGCAGAGTATGTCACACACAGGCAGATTAGGGCACACACAGAGAGTAGGGCACACACAGACAGAGTAGGGCACACACAGGTAGAGTAGGGCACACACAGGCAGAGTAGGGCACACACAGAGAGTAGGACACACACAGGTAGAGTAGGGCACACACAGGCAGAGTAGGGCCCACACAGGCAGAGTAGGGCACACACAGGCAGAGAAACCTATCAGGACCACTCTAAGATGTACTACATACAGTGACATAGGGCTGGTGCCCCATGAGCATTATGTATAAAGTGTGAACAGGTGAACAATGTGGGTAGTTTCAGTCTGGTACTCAAGTGTGAATAGTACAGGGCTTTAGGGTGTGAACAATAGAGGTTTTACAGGTGTGAACAATACAGTGGACTAGTCTGAATTTGAGGTTTAAACAATGCAGGGGCCAATTAATCTCTATAGTGATACCATTTAAAGTTTACACATGGTAAGCAAGCACAGCAGGTTGGGGGCCACAGAAGGGGGGGTGGTGGGCTGCCAGTTGGTCAGCTCTGCCCTAGATGACCTTTCTAAGAGCTTGGCTTGTGACCTAAGCTTGGTTTGTAGGGATGCACCGAATCCAGGATTCGTCTCGGTATTTGGACTTTTTCAGCAAGAATTGCAGATGTCCAATTCCTTGTGTCTGGCCAAACCAAAGCTGAATCCTTAAAATCACTTTACATTTCATCATAAGACATCGATGCACTCCTCTGATCCCACCTCTGATTTGCATATTCAAATTGGGATTCTGTTTTCATTCAGTATTCAGTGGAATCTTTCACAAAGGATTTTCATGCCCTTGTGATGAAAAGTCACACGATTTTAAGGATTTGGATTCATTTCAGTTAGGCACTTTGATCCAGCTGAATCCTGCTGAAAGAGGCTGAATCCCACACCAAATCCTGGATTCGGTACAACCCTATCATTTAGTAAGATCCCTGATAGAAGTGCTAGAGCACTGAGGGACCCAAGAGCTCACACCTTAGTTCTCCTGCTGAGAACACCTAGAGAGGTAGAAACGATTTCTCTGCTATTGTGGCACTTTATTTAAACTGGAATGAAGCGTGCAAAGAAATGGGTGCAAACTGCCTTCAGTTTGTTAATGCCCCCTATAGTGTAGAATGGAGCTCTGGACCTTTTGAGTTAAAAAGTTAATAAGCACCAACGTAAAGCTTACATTCCTCTAATAAAGACGTTATAAGCTTTGCAACACATACAGACCCTATGGAGAGCAAGTCCTACTATCTTGTGCAAATAACAGAAAAGCTCTTGCAATGCAATTCACATTCCTGAAATTTGGATCTGAGATTGTGCAGCTGGATTAGTAGATGTGGTGCCGCTCCTGGCACCTCTGTATTTGGAGCTTTTATTGCTTTACACCTGGGACTTACAATTTTGATTTTGTGATGTTCCATCCAAAGGCTACTATAACTAAGTCTTTTTTCAGATCCAATTTATTTACAGCCCAGTTCCCCCCCCCGTTGCCTGAAGCTTCAAACTTTAGAAATCACTCAGTCTTTTGGAAGAGCACAGTAGACTGCAGCGTGTTTCCAAACATTTTATAAATGCGCCTGAGATGTTTCAGACTTGAAAAAGAATACAGCTTACCTCACTGGAGTGATCCGAGGCACGTGTTCTTGATGTTCAAACATTGTGCTTAGGGCACTGTCGGATCGGGAAGTTTTATATAAAGGAACGGCTGGCAGCGGCTTTTGTGGAGGGCTTGGTATGCAGGAACCCTAGAGGGATAGAAGGCAAAACATACATTGAAGAAAATAATTGTCTGCCAAATGCTTTGGCAACTTCCAGAGTTTCTGCATAGCCAGAATTGTGTCTTCTGCGATACTAAAGCCTGGTATTAGCTGTCTAAAACTGCTAAAATTCCAGAAACCACTAAAAATAGAAAGAGATTTACTATTTCTCCATGAATTCATGTTTTGCGGGTTTAGTACCCCTTTTACGGGAATCATAATACAATATACCTGTAAACATCTAACAGAAGGCTTTGCTGGAAGTGGCCGAGCTGGCACAGTTTGTTGGAACGGAAGACTGTGAGGTGGTGCTTGGACTTTTCTTGGAAGGCTGTGCTGAGGTAATTCAAGTATCCTCATTGGGTGGCTAATGTCAATAGGGTGACAGCGGGGCAGTCTATTACTGTATTGTATTGAATGTTCCTCCTGTAAATAGAAAAATATTAGGATTCAATAGCTTTTTATAGAGTTGGAAATCAGTGCAATTTTTCTTGAAAATACTCAGGACCCCTGAAACGTGACTCCTGGGGCTGGTAGAGAATTGCCTCCCACTGAGCAAAACTAGATCTCTGGCCAGGGTTCTACTATTCTTTGCCAAAAAGCTAATTGTTATACACTGGATGGGAGGCACAGCACCTGCAATGGCTCAATGGGTCAAGTTGATCAATAAACTCCTTCCTGCAACAGGGTCGGACTGGCCCAGTAGGATACCGGGAAAAAAACCCGGTGGGCCCAGTCCTAACGGGCCCCTGCCAGGCCATACCCTGTCTCCTGATCTCCTGGGCCTTCCTAAGGCTGCACTTGTGTGCTGGCGCGGCTCCGTCATCATAACAGTATGGCCAGGGGGGAAGGAAGGGGATCCCCCTTGAAATTCGAGGAGATATGGTTCCCTGGTTAGATAGCCAAGCAATTGAGGCAACTAATAATCATCAGTAAGAAATGTAACTTGTACCCTGCAAAGCTAGAAATGCTCAGATCCTAAACCTATGTATAAAGGTCTAAAATTTTGGGGAATCGAACAAATCAAGAAAAATTGGAGAGGAGGTGATTTAATAAATAAAACATTACAAGCCGAAAGTAAATGGATATATATTATGGAAGCATCAGTGCCTAAAGGGTTAAATATAGACACGAATCTGAGAGCATTCTTGTAAACCACAAAGATACCGGGAAATATAATATACTGGACGAAAATAAATATAGTCTCTAGAAATTACATCTAATTCCCTAAAAATTGGAAAAACATTTATTTCTATGTGGCTGACATCAATAAAACTATGTTTAGGCCATATCTGTAAGATGAAAGTAAGTAAAGAGTTGGTTGGAAGGCGCCCCGATCAGAGCACACACATGTGGAAAACGCTGCAGGCCGCTTCTACACGCTACAGATTGCAAATAAGTTTATGCCACGGACACCAGAGACTGTGCGGACTCCATAGGGGGTCGTTTCCTTGCCAGGACGTAGCATAATTATGCATTTTATAAGAGAAGCCATGTGAGTGCATTTTTTTAAATAATTTTTAAAAAATAAAAAAGTTTTACACAATTTTGCTGCTGAATATCGTCCAACAGCTACATAAGGAGGAGAGTAAATGAGATGCTGGAAAGTTTTTTCCTATATGCCAAGATATGAACATGTGTTTGTGAGTACCCACCTTAAGGGAAGTTTTAAAATCTTTCCCCTATTTGACAGACAAGGTGTTGGCAAGGTTTATACGGGTTCGCAGTAATGGTGATACAGGTAAACCCTGTTTCTGAGCACAACATAGTAACATAGTAAGTTAGGCTGAAAAAAGACTCACGTCCATCAAGTTCAACCTTTTTTTTTCTTTTTTTTAACTGCCTAACTGCTAGTTGATCCAGAGGAAGGCAAAAAACCCATCCAATTTGCCTCAGAGGGGGAAAAAATTCCTTCCTGACTCCAAAAAGGCAATCGAACTAGTCCCTGGATCAACTTGTATAATGAACTATCTTCCATAACCCTGTATTCCCTCACTTGCTAAAAAGCCATCCAACCCCTTCTTAAAGCTATCTAATGTATCAGCCAGTACAACTGATTCATGGAGAGAATTCCACATCTTCAAAGCTCTCACTGTAAAAAACCCCTTCCGAATATTTAGGCGGAACCTCTTTTCTTCTAAACGGAATGGGTGACCTCGTGTCATCTGGAAAGACCTACTGGTGAATAAAGGGGTGTTAATTGAAACTATATTACCCTATCTATTGTTTGTTGGTCCTACGCCATATTAAGCTGCTTTAATGAATGCTCTCTACTAGAAATATAACAACTGGTTGTTTGCACAGAATGGCACCCACCTTTGGCAGACGTGTGGCTTTGCTCAGGACATGCTTGGAAAGTGCTGCACGATACTCTTCATTAGGCTCATTTGAGCACCCACCTCTTGTTGGTCTCACTGACCTGCAGCAAGAAACCATTGAATAAAACATAGAATTAGAGCCGGCCTTGACTTCAATTTCGAATGACGCATTGAAGGGTCTCTTCATTTTTATTCAACACGGCAAATAAAAAAAAAGAAGAAAAAAAAAAAAAGATCAAATCCCCTCGCAAGACTGAAAATAAATATTGATTTTTCTGGAAGCCAGTAGCCTGTTAAATTAGCTTCTGCAATCTGTGAAAATGTGTCTTTTTTTTCATAACACCCCGGGGACTATTCTAATGAAACTTGTGCCTCAGTAATAATGACCTCCAACGTGGAGGCTTCAACTCACTTGACTAAGTTTCGAACATAGTAAGTTAGATTGCAAACTACAAATGTTTAACACAAACTAAAGTCACCCAAAAGTTCAGCCTCAACTCTAATTGCTTAGCTCAGTTGTTACCAGCCTCCTGTTTCTACACAGGCAACATGATGATCATTTTCAGTAAATAAAGTTGAGAGTCAGGCAAATGAAGAATTCAGATCTGTCTATATTGTTAAGGACTGCATGTCCAGATTAAGGGGAGTCAATCCGGAAAGTTGGAAACCACCTACTGGAACTAAGGATAGACAGACAAGGCTTGGGTGCATCTGTTTTGGGGGCACAGCTTTATTAAATCCCAATTTATTTTTTTTAAATATGTGAATGGTAATAAAAAAGAAGCAGGAAGGGGTGGGACTCTTAATATCAGAGGGAGGGGGGCAGCTGGTTGATGAGAACAGAGAAAAAGCAGAGATCCTGAACTGTTATTTTTCATCTGTCTAGACAAATAAGGAACACAAAGGTTTTTTTTTTAATAGTCCCAATTCTAGTAATACAACTAGTGATACTGTACATGATTCACGCAAGAAGAAATTCAAAAGAGGCTAGAACATGTAGAGATAAACAATCATCCCAGGGTTCTAAACAAGCTTAGTGTGATTGCCAAACCTCTTCGCTTAACTTTTCAGGATTCTCTTGGTGCCAAAAGATTGGCGAATAGCTAATGTGATGCTGTTATTGAAAAAAGCATTCCATTCTCAGCCTCAGAACTACAGGCCAGTTAGTCTGATGTCATTGATAAAAAAGCTACCTGTAGTAACCCATTGCAACCAATCAGCAGCAGAAAACACATATCTGATATGTGAAATTGGTTGCTATGGGATACTAGATGTGGACAAAATTTAGATTTTTAATTACATTATCCCAATAATAGTGGCACTAATGGGAAACATGGATAGGGATAAAATGAATCTGTGGCAAAATTTGCCCTTTAAATATGATAAGCTTTTATTTCTCTGGAATTGTTTTCCACACCGGAAAAATCAATGCGAGAAAAAGACACATTGGCTCTAATGCATTGGCGAAATGTTTACAAACTTTTGACATTTCGTGACTTTTCCAGCAGTTTCATGAATATTTTGCTAAAAAAGGTCAGTTTCACTCATCACTTGTAACGGTGGAGCCCTGTGCATAGGGTGCAAAGTCAACAAGGTCCAACACTGATATTGTATCTATCATCTATCAACATCTACTTATCTATCTCTATTGATCTCTCTCTATCTCTCTATCTCAGAGCTATCTTAGAATCACTGAAAAGTAGACCCTCAATACTTGGGTGTAAACTGGTATCTCCACCTATTGTATTCACATTGCTTTTGCTTATATTCATTAGACTGAAAGATGGCAAATTAATTGGCTTAGTTTGGCTACTAGTCATAAGCATAGCAAGCAATAGCAGTGGCACAATGTTTACAACTGCTTGTAGCACCATTGATAATTTATTTATAAATTATAATTTCATTTATAATCATTCAAGAATAGAAACGTGACAGCTCCCACTAACTTGTATTAAGCCTTGTATGTAATAGTGTAACAGAGCATTCAGGCTGTTTTTATTAAATATTACCCTTACTTGGATATATTCGAAAATAACCCAGTTTACTAATGTATTTATGGTACCACTATATAGCATAGTGAATGGCAACACCATGCTCTCTATATTTTCACTCTCACATAGGTGTGGCATCATATCGATTGCCTCAGCACAGATAAATGTAGATATTCTCCATGAGTACCATGTTCTCAGAGCAAAGCAATCTATTCATATTGCTGTGCCCTTTTAGCCTGGCTTACTTAATTAATTCCCTGGTGTGTGAATAGTGTTCTATCTATAGGATATTGAACCAATGTATATCTGGAGGATAAATGCCTTCATAAGCTTCTGCATGCCATGGCCTGTCCATCCTTCTGTTGTCAAATCACTTCTAATTCTAATCTTATTCTACAAAATGCTCTGCAGGCTCGCTCTCATTAACACTTAATCATATGCTGATTATAATGTCTCTGTACAGGCTACGAAATAGTGCAATTACATGCCTAACTTAAAACATTGCTAACCACTTTTAGGGACTTATAACAAAATAGGAGAGCGATGGAAGGAGATAAAGAAGACTAATAAAAAAGCACAGCCTTTACAGAAAACATAGGGAAGGCAAAGGAAAATAATTATATATTGACTGCCTAATATTTCCCATAATGATCGATAACAGCGTGACCTATTAACAATTCTAAAATAAATCTATGAGCTATGATGACTATAAATATTTAATAGAAGCTTCATCTCATGCAAATTTCTAAATATAATCAAGGAAATATTCTGTGCAGTTTCTGAAAGTTACTCTACCCTGTTCCCCTCTAAGCAGTCTGTCTCTCTACATGTGGGTTTGTGTTGGAGTCAATGCTTTTGATGGAGAGCTAACACATAGGCAAAGGAAGCTCACAGCAAACTTGATGGAGATAACTGTCTTATTGAAAAGGTTGCTTATATACAGATTTGGGAAAAGAGAGGAATAACTTGATTATTTTAGAAATGGTACATCATTCATTTATTAAATTTATAAAATCTTGGATGTTCATGAGATGAAGCCTTTTCATTTTAATCAAGCCTCCATAACTGTCAGGTCTGACTACAGCTAGCTTTCTATGACTGTCATTGATTTAATGGCTGTTTAGGTTCTGAAATAATTGATTGGGTCCATGTTAGGATTTACACTTGACGGGCCGTTAGACAGCAGGGGGACAAATACTGGATATATAGTTCAGTTTCTCTGAAAACCCACCGATGACTGTCTTCTAAAATCACGGAGGCCTATTTTTGTACACCCTAAGCCATTCCCAAAAAAGGTCCCAGATTCTCAATAAATTCTCGGCAAGTCCCTTTTGCTGCAGTTCGGCAATCCATGTAGATCCAATTTACCTCCCTGGCTAACAGCACAGAAGCAGTGTCATAATTACCAGGGGTGCAGGAGGTGCAATTGCACCAGGGCCCCCACCCCCTTGGGGCCCATCAGAGCCACAAAAATGGTTATGGCAGGCAGTTATCTAGGGGGAGATTTTACAGCACACATGCCATCAACACTCCAGCATGCATTTATATAGGTAAGGGACTCACAGGGGGACCCAGGTGCCCATCCATTACTGGGGACCACCAGGGAGTAGTTACGCCACTGCACAGAAGTCCTTAAGAAGACCTCCTTTTTTGTACACCCTAAGCCATTCCCAAATAGGACCCAGAACCTCAATAAATTCTCAGCAAGCCCCTTTTGCTGCAGTTCGGCAATCCTTGTAGATCCAATTTACCTCCCTGGCCAATGGCACAGAAGTCCTTAAGAAGACCTCCTTTTTTTGTACAGCCTAAGCCATTCCCAAACAGGTCCCAGAACCTCAATAAATTCTCAGCAAGCCCCTTCTGCTGCATTTCGAAATTCCTTGTAGATCCAATTTACCTCCCTGGCCAATGGCACAGAAGTCCTTAAGAAGACCTCCTTTTTTTGTACAGCCTAAGCCATTCCCAAACAGATCCCAGAACCTCAATAAATTCTCAGCAAGCCCCTTTTGCTGCAGTTCGGCAATCCTTGTAGATCCAATTTACCTCCCTGGCCAATGGCAAAGAAGTCCTTAAGAAGACCTCCTTTATTTTGTACACCCAAAGTCATTCCCAAACAGGTCCCAGAACCTCAATAAATTCTCAGCAAGCCTCTTTTGCTGCAGTTTGTCAATCCTTGTAGATCCAATTTACCTTAAGAAGATCTCCTTTGCCTAAACATGGCCGTTTGGTGGCTGATCCTCCACAGTACCCAACAGATTGTCCCACAAGCCACATGAAAAGATAAGTCACCATACATATATACATTTTTTGCAATCCAACAGGATCATAGGATGGCTTGTCTAAAGCAGCCCCTGCTTTGTCACAAAAGCCTAGACTCTGCCTGCCCTTGGGTTACGGGGATGTGTAGAGTAATTGATTTTAAATTAATTTCTTTATTGGATGTTGGAATTTAAAAACTAAATAATCTAGCGAGTACCTTAATTTTTCAATAGTAGTCTTCTTATTAGAATAAAGCCATTGGAACAAAGTCTTCCTCTTGAGGTACACAATGAAAGCAGCAAGGGAAACGCAGCCGACTGTCACTATCACCCCCGTGATCAAACTTCTGTTATCTGCCACCAAGAAATGGAAGATTGTTAAGAAAAGGCTAAATCTGATTTAAAAACATTTGGTAGAATCTGGTTCGACTCAGGAATATCTGCAAATGTTGGGAAGTTCACTTTTCCAGGTGTTGCCCCCAAAGTCAAGTCAGCCTGATCCAATAAGCCCTGGGGTCAGTGATTGGATAACATCTGATATCTAAACCACCCAAAACAAGGTCAACTCTCCCCACTAATAAATTGTAAAAAAAAAATTGGCTTTCTATGGGAAACCTGTACCTAACTCTAAGGGGTCTATTTACCAAAATTCAGATTTCCTTTTTTTGTTTTCTGTTTTTTTTTTTATTACTCTAAATAATTCAAGATTTCTTAAGTGGAAAAACCACAATGAGAGCCATTCAGACTTTTAGTAGAACAAGAAGTTTTTAGCTGAAGGCAACAATAAGTGCACAGGCAGGACATGTGCTACAAAATCTATACCATGTATAGGTATGGGATCCTTTATCCAGAAACCCATTATCCAGAAAGCTCTGAATTACGGGAGGCCGTCTCCCATGGACTCAATAGTAATTAATAATTTAGATTTAAAATGTTTCTTTTTCTCTGTAATAAAAAAATACCTTGTACTTGATGTAATTAATGCTGGGCTGGCGGGGGCCCGGTTTCCCAGCGGCCCAGTCCAACCCTGCCTGTACTGCAAGTGCATTGTGCAAGTGCTCCACGTATGGCGCTTATACAGACGCACATTTTGCATCCAGCACTGTATTTGCAGTAAGAAGCAAGGCTCCTGATCTCTTACCATGCTGTCTGATTGGTCCACTGTCCACACTCCCACCAAAGCCATGTTTGTCACAAAACGGTGGAGCCCACTCAGCTTCACAATGGCAGTTCTTTTTATTGTTGCAAACCTTAAAAAGAGAATAAATAAAGAGCTTGTTATATTGGTGGTGGTGGGGCTCCTTGTACCGTCCGTGTAGCAAAGCCCCAAGTGCACAGTAAAACATTGGAATTGAAGAGTTGCCCTAACAGTCTTACGCCTATATTTATAGATTTATTTGCGATCTGAACAATCTGTTGAGTAGTAATGAAATCTCATGCATCCATCTAATGAAAGAGCCCTATAGTGGGCAAAGTGACTTTGTTAAACGGTTGCCAGCATGGGATCTGTTATCCAGAAATCTCTGAATTACGGAAAGGTCGTCTCCCATAGACTCCATTTTAGCCAAATAATATAACGTTTTTTTTCAATGATTTCCTTTTTCTCTGTAATAATAAAACAGTAGCTTGTACCAGATTCCAACTAAGATATAATTAATTATTATTGGAAGCAAAACCAACCTGTTGGGTTTATCAAATGTCTATATGATTTTCTAGCAGACTTAAGGTATGAAGACCCAAATGGAAATATCCATTATACTGAAAAGCACAGGCCCTGAACATTCTGGATAACAGGTCCTGTACCTGTATTTGTTTCATATATTAACCCCTATTATCATTACAATAAAGGGGCTGATAAAGGATTCCCTAAAGCAGGGATCCCCAAACTTTTGAACCCGTGAGCAACATTCAGAAGAAAATTAGTTGGGGGGCAACACTAGCATGAGAAATATTCTTGGGTTGCCAAATAAGTGCTGGTATTTGACCATTTGGTAGCCCCCTGTACATTTTCAACCTACATGGATACTCTATTTGGCAGGACACCTGATTTTTATGCAACCAAAACTTGCCTCCAAGCCAGTAATTCAAAAATAAGCTCCTGCTTTGAAGCCACTGGGAGCAACATCCAAGGGGTTGGAGAGCAACATGTTGCTCACGAGCTACTGGTTGGGGATCACTGCCCTAAAGCAGAAGAAGAGGTTAAAACTAAGTAAGCTTTATCATAAAGGTCTATGTAAATACATCAGTAAACCCTCAAAGTAATGCTGAGTCCTCTGTCAAAAGAAACACAGCATTTATTCCTTCTATTCAGTACACATGGGCTTCTGTATCAGACTTCCTGCTTTCAGCTTAAACCTCCAGGACTAGGGCTTGAGCATGCTCAGTTTGCTCCTCTCTCCCTTATCCCTCCTCCCCTCCCTGCTGTAATCTGAGACCAGAGATATGAGTGAGCAGGGAGTGATTCAGACAGGAAGTGATGTCAGACCAATATGGCAGCTGCTATCCTAAATAAACAGAGAGGAATTCTAAATCTGTTTACTCTAATATGGTAAAGCATTCTACAGAATAAGAATAGTGTCATAGCTTGCACTATTATGGTTAAACTATTGGCAATGAACTGTCTATGTAGTTTTCTTTCTCCTTTAAAGGGATCACAGAGGCAGTCTCTATATAGGTGTTGTATGATTTTCACACTCTGCTGACTTTACATTTGCCACTCGGAGCAGTTTGGGGCGCAGTTAAGTGATCAGTGACAGTTTAAAGCCAAATTTATGCAAAAGGCAAACAGGAAACACATCCGCCGGGCGCCGGGTACATTCCAGATGTAGTTATTTAGTCTCGGCTGAGATATCAGTCACTAATCCAGGTGCTTAGTAGAGGAGTGGGTAGTTAGCTGCACTGACGTTTATTCTGGTATCACTTGTATAGACAGAATATTAAAGCCTTCATTGTCATGTTACCTCTCACATCCAGGCAAGTGACTCATATTAAACCCCACGCATTTCATACCCCACTTCCTCATGTTTGCTAATGACTTTGTTTTTTATGTATTTCATGAGCAATGAGCACAATCTGTCCGACAGCGCCAAACGCAAGAGATCAGATTGATACAACGCTGCTGTCACGTTACGGGTCTATCACCGGGGTGGTCGGAGTCGGATTCTTAATGAGATTGTGAGAGGCCTTTTGATATATTAATAGAAATTAGCATAAAAATAAGAGGATGAGATGAGAATTCCAGTCCTTGGATCCCATCGTTTCATTAAGAATTAAAAGTGTGATAACATCTGGGTCTGAAAGGAACAATATGATTTCCTTTGTTGCAAAAAGGAAACGTGGAATTAGAAAGTGAGAAATGAGATACTTCAGAGGTATCACATTCAGATTCATATTGTTCCCCTGTATTTCTTATTTAGAATCAAATTAAATGAATATACTGCATCTGAATCATACAGAATATGAAGGCAGAGCTGCAATACAAAGCACAGTATAAGGCTGCTCATGGCTCCTACAGGTTCTACCTAAGACATATATTCTCATGTGTATGTTAGTCCTCATGTATTTTTCATGTGTTTTCCTCATAATTCAAGACTGGAGTTCCCCGGAACCATTGGGGCTGTCACTTGGGTCCCCCCACCTCAGTCACAAACTCCAGTTCCTTCCAATGTCACCCCCTGCCAAACACTGAAATACTGCACTTTCTCCTTACGGCTGCTACTGGGGTGGGGGAGCACCTGGGCTGCATTTCTTCATGAGGGGAGTGGGTTGGATGAAGGCTGGGGCCCACTGGGTTTTTTCCTGGTATCCCACAGGCCCAGTCCAACCTTGAATTTAAATCAGGAGGCAGGATGGACTGAGTGGTGCCTATTGCAACTACAAATAAGAGTGTTTTCTTGCAAGGTCTGCAGGAAAAATTGCACAACTGAAACCACCCTTAAGGACCGGTGTAAAGCCAAATTTTTTGCAAGGACCGCTGGGTGGGGGAATGAGGACCATGAGGGGTCTTGGGGCAGCGGTAATTGAGCGTCCAATTTGGGCATGTCGTGGCCAATTCTGTGCGTCACATTACTTGCGTGTAGGCTCTGCTGCCCAGTTCTAAAGTGTCCGCCTCCCGCTTCTGGGCCGCAGTCTGGCGGTTGGGGACCCCTGCTGTAAATGACCACACTGTGTCTAACCTGCCTCTTCTGCTGAAAACTGGGCACCTTTTTAACGCTGGGGATTTCAGGGTTGCGTCTGTAGGCACAGCACACTTGTACTAATCATATTGCATACTGATGCCATTGCAAAGGGGTGATTCGCATTTAAGATAACTTTAAGCAACTTTTTATTTGATCGTCATTGTTCCTTTTTTTTTTTTTATATAATTTTTTTAATTATTTGCCTGATGTTTTCCAGCTTTCAAATAGGGGTCACTGACCCCATCTTAATAACAACCGCTCTGTAAGGCTAAAATTGTATTGTTATTGCTACTTTTTATGACTCATCTCATCTATTCAGGCCTCTCCTATTGATATTCCAGTCTCTTATTCAAATCAGTGCAGGGTTGCTAGGTTCATTTGGACCCTAGCTAACAGATGGCTGAAATTGCAAACTGGAGAGCTGCTGAATAAAAAGCTAAATAACTCAAAAACCACAAATAATAACAAAATGAAAACTATAGCAAATTATTTCTGAATATCACTCTCTACATCAGAGCCGGGCTAGACGCCCTAGGCAACCTGGCCGGTAGCGGCGCTGGCTGGAAGCGCACATGCACGTAAATTGACGCCGGCGAGCATGCACACGAACTATGGCAATCGAGAATGGACAGAGAGACGGGGACCAGACTAGAGGTAGGTACATGCCTGGCGCCCCCAGCTTTGCACCCTAGGCACGTGCCTACTCTGCCTTCCCCCTAGTTCCAGCCCTGCTCTACATCATGCTAAAAGTTCATTTAAAGGTGAACACCTTAAAAACCATGTGCTGGAAGTGATGCAGTTCCAACTCTGCAAAATGTTAAGGGGGCCATACACTATAAGATCCTCTCGTTTGGTGAGGAAGCTAAACGAGCGGATCTCTCCCCCATATACCCACCAATGGAAGGGCGACATTGGGTTCATCCGATTTCGGATCATTGGATTATAACAATGGCAATGGGCACTGACAGTTGTAGGACTGCATCAACTAGCTGATGTGGTCCTCAATAGCAGGAAGATTCAAACCTGCCTGATTTTGGTCAGATATCGATCGCGGAGACCTGTCGGAAGCCCCCATACACCAACAGATAAAATGTGCCTGTGTATAGCCAGCTGTAGCTGCAGCATGCACCCAACTTACAGAAAGGGGTGCAGATATGGCAGATGCATCTAGGAGGGCACCGGCAGTTATACTGCATTTCTGTGGAAGAACGTGAGCATAAAGCCATGCACTGTGGTTATAAAAGACCCCTCTAAAGGCATTAATAAATTCATTAGGATTATGTATGTAGGATCTGCATTTCCCCTGCGCTGATTCCATTGTGTGCGGAGCCTGCAGACTGAGAGCAGAATGAGCGCACTGCATGGCTAATACCCTGCAATACAAACTTCCAATCCATTCTAACTGGCGCTGATGTTCTCACATAGTACAATGCTGCTTAGTCTTAGGGGACTTCCGAGATAAGCAAGAGAAATTCAGCAGAACTATTTCCAGGCGCGGGTTTTTCGCTCTGTTCCGTTATCAACGTGCCTCTGTGTATGATCGTGTATTAAAAGCCCGACTTCTACCATTGTCTCATTAGCTTATTATCATCTCAATACTGCGCTGCAGATAATCATTCCCCTCATAATAGCTGGTGGAATTCGCTAAGCGAACACTGCGCTGCGGTTTGTGATTAAATGTACAATTCTGTACTTTTTTTATTATGAGGTTTATTTTGAATTCTTCATGTTAAACTTTGCACAAACCTTCAGGCGGCACCATTTTAAATGCTGATGAAAATGTTTTTTCTGTATTTTAATTTTTCTTTTGTTTATATTTGTTGTACAGCACTTTGTAGTTTTTGCTTTGAAAAGTGCTATATAAATAAATCTTTACTTTACTTTACTTTACCAGTAAAGAATAGTGATGGTATACTCACTCCGTGCCCGTGGCATTTCTGCGCACAGTCCTGGACGCCAAATATACTGATATTTTGACACTTTCGGTTCAGGCATATCTGAAAGCAGAAATTGAGATGTACATTATATAAATACATATACATTGAAGTACATAAACCCCCCCCAGTCCACAAGCATTTACCCCCAGCCCCACCTCAGTCCCTCCTGCACTCTGTCTTTAGACTGGGCCACATGCAGATGTCGGGTTGCAGAGAAACGCTCCTCCGCTGCTGATCTCCTATTTGATGAGAGATTTTGCATTTCATGCAGAAATTCACCCCATGGCTCGCTGCACTGCGGAGGGCAGTGTATTCAGGTGGCAGCAGCAGAAGAGTGGATTTTTGGCCTGCATTTCTCCAGAGGCGAAATCTGCTATGTGTGTCTCTTGCCTAAAAGGAAAATCGCTGGGGGTGGGATGGAAACACCCTAGAGATTTTAGTTTTTTGCCTGCTGTATATTCTGTTTTTTGCCATTGGTTGGTTGTTGGGTTCTCTCACCCCGGTAAGCCTAAATTTTTGTTGTTATAGTTCCTTTTTTCTAACTTAAAGGAGAACTAAAGCTTAACTAAAGAAGTAGCTAGAAATGTTGTACATGATGTTTTGTGCTTGTGTATCAGCCCAAGACAACCACAGCCCTTTAGCAGTAAAGATCTGTGTCTCCCCAGTAGATGCCCCAGTAGCTCCCCATCTTCTTTTCTACTGATTCACTGATTCACATGCTCTGTGCTGCTGTCACTTACTGAGCTTAGGGACCCACTCACAATATACACTACACATAGGATCACAATATAAGACTGATTAGTCATTAATACAGATAATTACTACATGGCAGCACAGACACCACTGCAATTAGCATCAGAATTTAATAATCAGCCCTGTAGCATCAGCTTATATTACAGACCAAATTCAATTTCTGCTGGATAATTAGTGACGACCCCTAAGCTTAGCTTCTCAACAGCTGCTCAGAGCCCACTGAGCATGTGAGTGTCACAGACACTTTCCAAGATGGTGACCCCCTGTGACAAGTTTGAGGTCCTGGATCATTGCTGCTATTGACAAGATGAAACTTTAGGCTGGTGCAATAAGTTCAGTATATAAAATATGACATTTTTAGTCACATTCATTTTAGGATTTAGTTCTCCATTAACATTCTACAGATGCTGTCTCCTATTCATGATCCATTCTACCGTCCCAACTACTACGCGGTTGCTAGTATAGGTGGAACCATCTTTTCACTCTATGGCCTTTTCATAGAGTTTGGCTGTGAAGCTCATGTATCCAGGTTATCTTGCAACGTCTTCATATCAAGTCTGGTCTATGGAAAGCAGGATAGACCAGGCTGCCTGCCAGTGACTATAGGGATGCCCAATCAAATATAAGGCTTGAACAGATGAACCAGATTCCTGAACAAATAAAGACCCACATCACACAGGAGGTCCAGGTGCCCATGCCCAAGACCTTCAGCTTGAGGAGAATCACCAAACAATTCATGCATAAAAGAGCCGGCACAAACAGGAACCTAGTCAGTAAATGCCTTCCATTATTTTAATAAAAGCTTCCAGCATCTAGCATGTAAATTAAACCTGACGTGTTTCGTGCACGCATGGGGCACTTAGTCATAGACAGTAGGTAACGCCTAGGGTTTTACGCATGAATTCTTTTGTGATGCCCAATCAAACCCAGGATTTCAAATAAATGGGCTCATTTAAAGGACAAGCAAAGGCTTAAAAAACTCTACAGGCAGCCAAATATCCATATTCATGGGCTCAGGCGAGAAGATGAAAGCATGCTACTCAAAGAGTGGTACCCTAGGCTCTGACATATGCAATTATAATCAATTGGGGTGCCTGACAAATAGGCAGTCCCTAGTGATTAAGCCTTTCTTTGACCTTTAACGAAACATAGGTTTCAGTTTGCAACCAATTAGATTATTTCCTATGTTCTACTGCACTTGGGTTCCCTATGCCTAAAAATGATTGGGTGTCCAATATAATGAGATGATCCTTCAGGTACCGCAGTGCTTCCTATGAATAAATCTGGCCCTTCTGAACTTGTCCCCTTCATAATGCAAGTACAGGTATGGGACCTATTATCCAGAATGCTTGAGACCTGGGGTTTTCTGGATAATGGATCTTTTTGTGAATCCCCATACCTTAAGTCTACTAGAAAATCATGTAAATATTAAATACAGCCAATAGACTGGTTTTGCTTCTAATAAGGATTAATTATAGCTTAGTTGGCATCAAGTACAAGCTCAAGATCAAGTACAATAGAAAAAGGAGCTTTCCAGATAATTGATCCTATACCTGTAATAACCACCACCTCTCTATACACCCTGAACTGCTGAATGAAGGATCCCGTCTTTTCCATCGCCCGTCATAATTAAAATTTCGGTTCCCGTTCTACCTGACACAGGCTGGGAAAGTTGTACAGAAAATTAATTTAACTGGTAAATAAGAAGCAATTTCATTTTGCCAAATGCATTAATGTAATTTGTCATTTTTACGGTTAGTTAAATTAATTTCTGATAGACCGCATAAATATACACTTGAAAAATGTAATGATGTTCTTTGAACTTAGTAATTAACAACTGCCTGGAAAAATTAGCTTTCACACACATTTTGGAAACAATGAAAGGAGCTGATATATGAATAATAATATGTAATGAAATCTAACACAGAGATCTCAGAGAGAGAGAGAGAGAGAGAGAGAGAGAGAGCGCTGATAAGGGAGATGGGCCAAAGATGTAATTAGCAAAAGCTTTAATGACAGCTCCCCCCACACAAGATTAAAGTATTTTGAAAACAACAATATAAGTTTGATACCATTTACAGTAAGAGGATTAGTGAGAGAAAGGCAAAAATTATATTATAATGATAATAATACTAATAGCATAGAATGAGCAGAAACTTGTCTGCTTCAATGTGGTTGTATAGGGGGAAACAAAAGGAAATGTTGCCTGTTTGCCAAAGCAAGTGTTGGACTGTCTCACTGGGATATCGGGAATAGTCCTGGTAGGCCAAGGTGACTGTATGCCCTTATCTTCACCCAACTAATTGATATTATATGTCTTTATTTTGATAATTCCCATTTCCTGTGTGATAATAAAGCAGGAAGAACACATAATAGTATGGGTGCAAGCATGGGTAAACACTAGGGGCCCGCCCCCTACTTCACTGGACCGCCCTCCCCTATGTCACCAGCCCACCACTTGCCCATTTTCACCTAGAAAAAAATGTGGAAATCCTATGTATAATAGTTTCCCTAACCAGCCCCTGCTGAAGTTTATACTTAACCACATGCTCATTAGTCATTTGCTGGTTGAGAAGAACTCGACACTAACCAGCCGCTCCTCCACCCGCACTCAACCATAACCTGCCTCTTTTCCACCCACACCCAACCCTAACCTGCCGCTCTTCCACCCGCACCCAACCCTAACCTGCCGCTCCTCCACCCGCACCCAACCCTAACCTGTGCTCTTCACCTGCACCCAACCATAACCTGTGCTCTTCACCTGCACCCAACCCTAACCTGCCGATCCTCCACCCGCACCCAACCCTAACCTGTGCTCTTCACCTGCACCCAACCCTAACCTGTGCTCTTCACCCGCACCAGGTTATGAAAGTTTGAAAATATTCCTCCTTATCTAAACTGTTAAAATTACTTATTTTCTTATTTCAATATTGTTACAAAGTATATTAGTTGCACCTGTTAGCTGTTCTAGGCTCTCTGCCAAAACCCAATTAAGTTAGATACTTTGTTCCTTTTTCTGGCTGTTCAGTGCAGAGAAAAGAGGAACTTTCCATTACAAATGAGGGACTGTGGGTTGCGCTCTCAAAAGAGGGACTGTCCCTCCAAAAAAGGGACAGTTGGGAGGAATGCAACCCTTACCTTCTGCTCTTCCACCTGCACCTAACCCTAACCTGCCGTTCCTCCACTCGCACTCCTCCCTAACCTGCCGATCCTCCACCCGCATCCAACCCCAACCTGGCACACCTCTGACTTTATAAATCCGTGCCCACCCCACCATGCATCACTGAATGGGGTGGGGAAAACATACGTGAGTATATAAGTCATGGGCTCAAGGTGGAAGGCAGGGAGAACGAAAGGGAGAGCTCAACCCTAACCCACCTGTGATCCCACAATGGTATATGGAAGTCGACTCAAAGCGACCTGGTGCTCACACATTGGCAGCAGGCAGCAAGTATGTAAGACATCTAGGTGGCCAGAAGAAGGAGGGGAAAATGGATGGAAGGGGAAGGAAGACAGAAGATTGCAAACCAGGACCCCCTAAATATATTTTTGGGGACCCCAGCCAGATCAAGGCACACCGCTGGCACAGATGAACCCTGTCCATACCACCTGCCCTATAACAGGCCAGAATGATACGCCAGTTAGAAACAAACTGTACGTGCAAGTTATGAGATATCTGAATGAAGTGAAAGTTAGGGCACAGGTTCCATCTGCCTGGTTTTGATCCAGGCAGCCTGGTTTTTAGAAAAACCAGGAAGGATTCCCTAAGATTGACACGGCCATCCTGCAACAGCAAAACATAGTGTGCAAATTAAAGGATGCAATTGTCCATTAGCCATTCGGCCATTGTTGTTGTTGCACTTTGAATTATGCTTTTTAAATGACTCCTTAGGAGAATATGGAAGCTGAGGGAGGAACGCATGAAATATACTGTGGAAATTAGGCCTACTCCATAAGGTTTTTGTGTGTGACCCTGAAACCCAGTCTGACTGTGCCAGAAGCCAGACACATTATATATTTAATTAAAAAAGTAAACACAGCACATCTGCAGTCCAATCATTAATCAGCAGATGGCATTGTGCAGTTGTTGTTCTTGCTGCACTCAATAGGCCACTTATTTGCAGGCAGGTAAAAATGTTGCAGGGTATACACAGTTTAAGTACTTCTCCATCTGTTGTTTGGCTTCAACCCTCAGCATCCCCTGCCTATTCAAATAGTTGTAGATAGACAAAAGCTGGGAGTGTGGGGGGGAGGTTTTATATCTCTGAAATTAAATGTATTTGCTGTAAATGAATAAGCGCAGATCAGATGTTCAGGCCTATATTTATATGCAAATGAGCTGACTATATGTAATAAAAACTATAAAATGGGTCTTATTATGACAACCCAGCACTGACTCACCCGTAGAGAATAAAACAGAATATAATCTGGGGTGCTCAATGCTAAAGATAAGGGGAGGGGGCTATTGCAATAATTAGCAAGAGGCAAAGAGAAACTGATGCTCTAGTCAACAGGAATTCCTCATTAGAGATGATATTCCCTTGAGCTAGAACAGAGAAGTGAAATTAGAAGGAAGCTACTTCGTTATGCATACAGCGGGACCACGGCCTGATTACAGCAATGTTTGTAATTTGAATATTCACAGTACGTCGGCACACGCCATTCTGAAAGCACTTCAAATAAAAGTGGCGCATCTGAAATTGCAAATCTAGGGAGCAGCCTAGTGGAATATTTAAAAGTCTTTTCTGAATTCCTAATGCACTTGTTATGGGAGGGATTGGAGTGCATTTACTCTCTGTATAAGGGCTGTCTCAGTGACAAGCCGCTAGGCCACAGACCCCAATAGCATCAGTGGGGATTATGGGACTCCAAATTTTCAAATTCTGATTTCTCATGAAACATTCACTGATCTGTCAGTAGGAATTGTAATGACTTAAAAAGTGCACATCAGGGGTTTATTTTTCAAAGTGGAGTACCATTACAGACATGTTTTTTTTTAATGTATGCTGTCTCGGAAATGGTTGCAGAGTTGGAGACATATCTATTGAGAGGTGAAGGAGTTCACTACAGATTAACTTTGGCTTCCTTTGTATCCCACCATAATAATGTCCATATATAACGGCAGTAATGGATGTGCTAATATGGACACAGTGATTGAGCAAACTGACTCTAGTCATTAAAGGAGAAGGAAAGGCTAATATTAAGTAAGCTTTATCAGAAAGGTCTATTTAAATACATCAGTAAACCCTCAAAGCAATGTTGCTCTGAGTCCTCTGTCAATAGCAAAACTGCATTTCTTTTCTTGTGTTGTGTACACATGGGCTTCTGTATCAGACTTCCTGTTTTCAGCTTAAACTTCCAGGGCTAGGGCTTGAGCATGCTCAGTTTGCTCCTCACTCCCTCTCCCTTTCCCCCCTCCCTCCTCCCCTTGATGCTGTAATATGAGCCCCGAGCTATGCGTGAGCAAGGAGAGACAGGAAGTGATGTCATGCCAAGCTAATATGGCAGCTGCTATCCTAAACAACCAGAGAGAGTTTCTAGAGCTGTTTACACAGGTATGGTAAAGCATTCTGCAGAATAAATATAGTGTTTTAGCTTGCACTATTGTGGCTAATCTATTGGCAATAAGCTGTTTCAGTAGCTTTCCTTTTCCTTTAAATGTTCTTTGATGGTTGTATCTCTTTGGAAGAATCGCAGGCAAGTGCACCATTTGGCACAGCGGAACCCCAGCTGAATTGCATCTCCAAATTGTGCACATACGTCAGACATTGAGAACTGGAAATGACCCAGAGAGCTAAAAATTACCAAAATCCATCAGACGCTATTACACGCTATTACACTAGACAAAATTCTTTTTATACTGAACCAGCAGGACATGCTTACTTTAGAAACATCAACCATACATATTCATATCATTATATGTCCCTGCTTATCACCTCTGATCCATGAACTCTGCTTCATTTCTTTCCCTTAGTTGTCAAAAAAGCAAAACCATTAATAAGGTAGATAAGTACAAGCCTAGGCTCCTCTTCCTGCTTACCCCAATTTCTTTTGATGGATCTGGCTCAGCTTGCAGTTTTAGTTTTGTCTTGGCTGCCATTATTCTAAGACTGGCTGGCCACAACCTTCCTCATCACTTCCCACATCCCCCATGCAGTGTTATAACCCCATTACAAGCAGCCAGTAGGAAGTATGGCCTTGAAGGCATGGCCTTTAATCATCAAAAGGCCATTCAAAAGTGTCTGTTATTGAGATACTCCATGCTTAGTGTTAGCAGGAGGAGATACAAATAAGCTGGAGATTTTCAGCATGTAAATGTTCAGTGCTCAATTGGTATACCCAAGGTAAACTCAAGCTCACTTTTATTTAACACAGGTAATTGTTTGTTCAAATATCCCTCTTACATTCATTGGGACTGACTCTTCTTATTACTTTCCTTCCTGTCTGTCCAATCGAGCATGAACTACTCTTACCCTATCCTCTTACTACAACTACTACCCTGGACAGAACTTTACTATGAAAATGCCTTACTCAATTTGTCTAAACCCCAGGACAGGATTTGTGGAAAGACCACAATGGCTTGGGCCTAGGATGGCTGAATGTTAGGGGCAGCATGCCACTAAGCCTCATCTCCATGGCATTGGAAACACTGGGGACATGTGGGACATATACAAGCTCTTTAAATCTCCCATGTGACCATCCCTGTGCTCTTGAACTAATGAGATAAGACTTGCACATGTGTGCACATGCATATGAAGGAAGGAAAAGGGGGCTGAGTCCTTGGGTAACCCACTGCCATCTGAATGAAATACAAGGAGATAATTGTCCACACACCATCAACGTTTTGGAAATGTGGACAACAGTTTCCATGTATTGAATTCAATATCTGTAGTTCAAACCAAAGAAAACTCAGTGTAAATTATAACTGCATTCATTAATTTAAGAGTAGGGTCTACTGTCCCCTAATGATATGCTGCCCTAGCCTGAACCTATGTGTTCAACCTACAAACCTGTTGGACTTGTGTCCAGACCTTCATAAAAAAAAGCCCTTTCCTGCTTTTTATTCCCTTAATGGACTACTTTGAACATCAAATAATCTTTGAAATTTGCTTGGTATTTACATATTTAAGTGATGAACATGGTGAAATTACCATATCATCTGTAATTGATTATTCTGTTAGGATGTGGAGGAACAAAACAGAGATATGGATCATGACAGAATGCACTGTTTTGCACCTGTTCCACCCACTCCTTGTCGCTGATAATACAATATTACTGTTATTAAAATCCATCATGACAATTAAGACTGGAAATATTTTGTAGTTCAGAACTTTTTAGGTAAACGTAGGGCAGGAATCTGATCTATGGTGAATATGATCTACAGAGATTACAAAGTAACATGGGCAAAGCTTGTCTCACTCCAGTAAGGAGCCAATCAAATGTTTGCTTACATTGCTTAATCAGTCCATGCCCAATACTAAAAGGGCATCTGTCTGGAAGGTTACAAAATCCCATCAGGTGAGGACTGTATCAGCACATTGACATGTCCCTCTTTTAAAGGCCCCCATACATGGGCCAATAAAAGCTGCCGGCAGACCATGTGTGGGCCATCTGATGGGTTTCCCTGATCGATATCGGGCAGATCTTGATTGGGCAGGTTAAAAAAATCCCGTTGGATGGTGGCGTCATTGCCAAACGAGCGGATCTCTGCGTCTATGGCCATCTGAACAGGTCTCATGAGGTCCCCATTAATATCTTATCATTGACCAAGTGGAAAACAATTGACTCATCCTGATTTAGCTGATTGAGTGTTAGTGGTCAAATCAGGAGAAACTTTGCTTGTTTGGTGACCTCACAGAATTTGTGGATCTAACAGTTTATTCCCAGCTCAAAGGGTGGTTCACCTTTACTTTAAATGTAAGTATTACATTATGACAGTCCAGCGTCACTTATAAAACCTCTATTGTTCACACCCTAAAGCCCTGTACTGTTCACACATGAGACCCAGATTGAAACTGCCCACATTGTTCACCTGTTCACACTTTATACAAAAATGCTAATGAGGCACCAGTACTGAGTAACTGCATGTAGTAGATCTTACACTGGTCCTGATGGGTTTCCCTGTCTCCTACTCTTTTCTGCCTTCCCTATGCTCCCTGTGTGTGCCTTTCTCTGCCTGTGTGTGCCAGACTCTGCTTGCGCGTCTCTGCCTGTGTGTGCCAAACTCTCCTCACCTTATGCTCCCTATGTGTGCCATATTCTGCCTATTTTATGCTCCCTGTGTGTGCCATATTCTTCTTATTTTATGCTCCCTGTGTGTGCCATATTCTTCTTATTTTATGCTCCCTGTGTGTGCCATATTCTTCTTATTTTATGCTCCCTGTGTGTGCCATATTCTGCCTGCTTTATGCTACCTGCATGTGCCATATTCTGCCTGCCCTATGCTACCTGTGTGTGCCATATTCTTCTTATTTTATTTTATGCTCCCTGTGTGTGCCATATTCTGCCTGCTTTAAGCTACCCGCATGTGCCACATTCTGCCTGCCCTATGCTACCTGTGTGTGCCATATTCTGCCTGTCCTATTATCCCTGTGTGTTCCCAACTTTGTCTATGAAACATAATCCTGGTATTTTTTCTAGGGGTTTGTTAGCATTTGAAAATTATTGTTAGGGGCCCCAAAGGTGTTTAATTATGAGCTGGGGGTGCTGTATTATCCACAGGGGTGGATGAGGCATATGGATTTAAAGGTATGTCTTAATATGAATGAACTTTTTTCACATATGCACCCTGCAATGAACACCAACCATTTGGTTTTTTGCTGTGTTACCACCATTAATGTGGACATCGTCTTGTGCTGACATGGGTGGGGTTTTTAGTGGGTGTGGTTTACAATCAGGGAGTGGCCCAAACTAGCATCCATTATCGGCCCTCCACCATGTAGGTCAGAAAAATTCTGGCCCTCAGTACCACAGAAGCTGGACAGCACTGATCTACATCATACTAAAAGCTAATTTAAAGGTGAACCCCATTAAGTGTGTATTTCTTATAGGGGCCAACGATGAATCTGTCATTGCATGGACTTCACACGCAAGATTTATGTGATTGGATTATGTGACTCACTGGTTTTGGCCCAAAGCTTTCACTAAAATGGATTAGTCAATGTGTTGTAGTACAACCTCTGGAGAACCCCCAGTTGCCCTACTGCCAAAATATGGAATGAACGTGTAACAATGTTTACTTGTCCCTTGAAGGATGTTAATTTGTCCATTGGACAGGGGGGGGGGGGGTAACTAAAGTGGGTGTTAAATTGCAGTTGCCAATAACATGCAATCAACAAAAAAGGTTTACAAATTTAGCAACAAATACAAAAAAAGTATTGCTCAGATTTGATTGGGTGCTATTTCCTGGTGCAGTTTAGCACCTACATGTGTGTGCAGATAAAGGAGAAGATCTCCATAATTTGGATCTCCTAGAAAATCATGTAAACATTAAATAAACCAAATAGGCAGATTTTGCTTCCTATAAGGATTAATTATATCTTAGTTGGGATAAAGTACAAGGTACTGTTTTATTATTACACAGAAAAATTTTTCATTTTTTTTCGGATAAATTGGAGTCTATGGGAGACGGCCTTTCCATAATTCTGACCTTTCTGGTTAACAGGTTTCTGGATAATGGATTTGTACCAACACTTACTTTTCCTTCTTCACATTTGGTGCCTGCCAAGACAAGCCCTGGGTCGGGCAAGTCATCCCCCAGATAAACATGCGTCCCACGGCAGAGGATACGACGGCCCTCTTGCAGCGGAATATTGGTTTCTATGGAAACAGCATTTGTGCCAATTACAGGGCGGCTTGCTCCTCCTTGGCACTGAATTTTCCCACATTTGGCATCTCTTAAAAAAACAAAATAGAGAGAAATGGAACAAAATAAAAGCCCTGTACCACTGGCAGCAGAACCTTGCGTCTCAGGTCTATACCTCTTACCTGTTCTCACACTTGCTGAAAGATCCGGCGGAATCCTTCCCACAGTTTCCATAGGGATCCCCCGCTGAATTGACTCTCTCAAAGCAGATCCCTGGGGCAGGTTTGGCTCCTGAAAGTTGAGGCATGAACACTGGGTTAGTTCATTTGCCCCGAGCACTCACCTTGGACCCTTAGCTTTGCAAGCTAGGGCTACAGACTAGATATTAGTGATGGGCGAATTTATTCGCCAGGGGCGAATTCGCGGCGAATTCCCGCAATTCACGAATCGGCAGCGAAATTTCGCTAGGCGAAAATTCGCAGGAAAAACGAGTCAGGCGTCGTTTTTGAACGAAAATGACGTGATGCGCCAAAGTTGACGTGGCGCGCGTCAGAAGCGTCCCGCGACTCGTTTTGCGAATTTTTCGCTGATTTTTCAGCGAAGTGAATCTCGGGAGATTCGCCCATCACTACTAGATATCCATCATTATTGTAATTCCCCATCAATCTGAGTTGGGGCCCAGGCTTCCTGCAATGCCAGGAGCCCCTTCTCTCAAGAAAAAATGGCAAAAGCAAAATATCTAGTATCTTCCAGGTTAATAAAGGTATGGGACCTGTTATGCAGAATGCTCGTGACCTGGGGTTTTCCTGGAGAACAAAATCTTTCCATAATTTGGATCTTCATACCTTAAGTCTACTATAAACATTAAATAAACCCAATAGGCTGGTGTTGCTTCCAATAAGGATTAATTATATCTTAGTTGGGATCAAGTACAAGCTACTGTTTTATTATTACAGAGAAAAAAGAAAATCATTTTAAAAAATTTGGATTCTGTGGAATCCAAACTTGGAATCTATTGGAGACAGCCTTTCCTTAATTCAGAGCTTTCTGGATAATGGGTTTCCAGATAACAGATCCCATACCGGTACTCATGTAAAAGATCTTTAACAGTTTTTTTCTTTTATCATTCAAGGCTGTGTCAATTGATGACTCCATCAGCCTAACATTTACTTTAAGCTTTGCCTGCCCTTCTGCAGAGAGAAAAATCCTAAATACGTGGAAAGTGATTGGTCGTCACTAAAAGCCTGTAGATTGCCTGTCATTCCACTTATTTCCCTAATGGGTCCTAACTCAGCGCGGAGCATAATAGGGAGCCTGTGGGCAAGTCTAGTTAGCAGCAGAGAAAAGTATCGAAATACAAGGAAGCAAAATGTATAACGGTGATGGGAAAAGACCTGCCTAAATGGACAATTTCCGATTTTCCCTTTTGCGCTTGTCTAATGGAAATGTTACCATGGAAATGTTTAATTATGGTGTTTTTAGTTATACTTTTACTGACTAGGTGTGCAGATTCTGCCTTGTAACTCTGTTCTCTGGTTCTTCTTACAGCTTTCTCTATCTTCTGCTTTAGTATGAAAATCCCTTTACAGGAGGGGGTGTTGCCTAATGGTCGAAGATTAGTGACAAAATAATGGCTAAATAAGAAAGACCAATCAAATCACATCCCACACAGAAGCCGCCCACTCCCGCTGACTTGTTTCCTCCTGCGGGAGCAGCTGGGGTGGAAGGTTTCTTATTAACTATAGAGGAAGCAGACCCCACAGTTCGGATCCCAAACGATGTTTCCTCTATAGTTACACCTCTAATTATAAGCAACTTTCCAATACATATTAATTCAACATCTACAAGTTATCATACCTCTCAAATTTTGGAAACAGAAAGAGGGATAAAAAGATTTGCTAAATTTTTTGACCATGCCCCTTTTTGAGGCCACACCCCCTATTTACCATGCCCATTTTACTAAATTTGCAAAGTTATGAAAGTTTGAACACATTTCTGTAGTATTTGTTTTATTACAGTTTTACTAATGAAGGTGAATTGCCCTTTGTGCTGTGAGTCTAAGATCTTATCTAACACTGTTACAAATGTATCAAGTATCTATTCTGGGGTTTCTGCCAAGAGCCAATTAAGTTAGAAACATTGTATCTTTTTTGGCTATTCGGGTAAGGGCACCCGCCAAGATTCAGGGAGATTTAGTTGCCTGGCGACCAATTGCCTCTTCTTCTGGGCGACAGTCTCCCCGAACTGCCTTCCCGTCTGCTTGAATGAAGAGTCACTAGTGGTATGGCACTCGTGGCACTTCTTTTTCCAAAGTCGCCCAAAGTTGCCTCACGAGGAAACTTCGGGCGACTTTTCATTCCAGCAGGTGGGAAGGCACAGGAAGGCAGAGGTGATTAGTCGCCAGGCAGGGTCGGACTGGCCCGGCAGGTTACCAGGAAAAAACCCGGTCGGCCGCGACCCTCATGGGCCCCTGCCAGGCATGACCCCCATTCGTGAGCTATTAAAAATGAAAGAAAAAAACGTAGCCGGCATGCTGCTCTGTCTGCATATGTCTGCCGGTGTCGTCTATACATGCGTGCCGAAGTGGGGCAGCAACAAGGAAGTGTGCGGCGCCGCAGCAAGGGGGGGGGGGGCGGAGGGACCGAGGGGGCCCTGGACAGCAGTCCCAGTGCCCCCCCATTCCAACTCTTTAACCAGGCAACTAATATAATTTCAGCTCTTTCATCCCACCCTAACCTTTTCTCTTCACCAATCTCCATAGCCACACCCTCTCTGGATCATTGGGGCATACATTGGACAACATGGTGCATCAGAAGATTAAATTCTAAACCTACTTGACTGACCAACCAACCAACCTATATCCATGTTATACAGATCATCTGGCCAGCATATAAATACCAAGAATCACCCAAAACATCATTTAGTTCCATGATATTGGTACAGTACATCTATGGCCAGCTTTAATCTACTACAACCCAATGTAATTCTTGTCTTTATTACAGTGAACTTATTCCCCTACAATAACAGAATCCATTGAATATACACAGAGCAGCAGCTGAAAAGAGAAATCGGAATTCTGGACAAGCATAAAAGAATGAAATACAAATAATGGATAAAGTGAAATTATAGACTGAGAGTAAAACTTTAATCAGTAATTACATAAAATTATTTTCCCAAAAGGTCTCATAAAAAGTGTTGCGTGTTTTATAGTAAGCAGCAAAACACTGAGTATAATTATGAAACTACTGAGGTATCAAAATAAAGTGAGTTTCTTGGGCAAAGCTAAAATGCTAAATGAATTTTGTGTTCCGAGTTATTTCTCATTTTGCTTCTCTTTAGGGGAATCGCCTGTAAACCGACAATAAAATCAATGGTAAAAAAAAAAAAAAAAAAAAAAAAAAAAAAAACATCCGAAGCTCTTAATTTTGTTCTTTCTAAAATGTGGCGGAAGGCGTTCTGCGCCCCTGTATGCAGATTTATAAGGCGCCGCCAAAATGTATTCTGGATTGTGCAATAAATAAGATTTAATCATGTTCTTTCTTTTTGCTTTGGAAATCATTTTTAATAAACCTTATTTGGAATTCCTTTGCTGAGCTTTGCAGAGTTCATAAACTGGAACCATAACAAATCTTGTTTCAAGCATCTAAAAAAAAAGCCATTAAATGTTATTTTCTTCTCCGGTAAATACCGAAAGGTCAAGGTTGCTGCTCTGGTTGGTCTGGTTCAAACGACGAAAAAGAAATAGGAAAGACAAATGTGACTATTTTCCCCCAAACAAATGAGTTTATAACAGAACTTTGGGGATAATGGCTTAACCCTTGCCCTGGGGGGTGGGAAGGGTTTCAAGTGATTACTTTTAATCAGGGAGTAGGAAGTCTTCTGCCTTTGCTTTGTAAACTGACTTGACTTTGTCCGTCTCAACCTTCAGTCATTAATAAGAAAAGTCATGTCTGGAAGTCCTTCTATGGCTACTGCTTGTTTTCATTTCAATAACTGGTCATCTCATTTAATAAACAAACAGTTATGATTATAAAACAGAAGCGCCACCTGCTGTCTGGCTAGGCACACAACCGCAGCCAGCAGAAATTTTAATTACTGAGAAGAGGAAAGTCGTTTTGCTTAGCACTGACCAGAGAAATGTAGGATAACGTGTCTCTGCTCACTAATTGCTTTTGTCACAATGAGTTTGTTCAAGGCTTTACATTTCCTTTAATTTTTTTTGTGCAGTGTAGGGATGTGACATAGTAGTTATCTCCTCTTACTGGTCCCTTGTAGGTGACCCATACCCTATGGGAGGGAGGTATTTTCCCATTGGCTCAGGGATATTTTTTAGGTGACTTGTTCCCTAGTTGATTAAAAGGTGAGGGATAGCAGGTAGGAGTGCAATGGGTCCCGAGTCCCTTAGCTTAAAGAAAATTGTTGGGGAGGGCAGGAGCCCCCCATGAATAAGGATTAGTAAATTTTGTCCTGCCATAGTACACTCCATGCTGATAGCCAGGGTTAATGAGTGAGGGTTGTTTCCTGCCCCAACTATTAGAATTAGTGGGGTTAGTATTCCAAGGCAGTACTCACTAGGGATGCACCAAATCCAGGATTCGGTTCGGGATTCGGCCTTTTTCAATAGGATTAGGATTTGGCTGTATTTATATAAGCACACAAGGCCTAGGGCAGTAGCTTCAAATTAAATTAAATTAAAAAAAAAACCCTTCCCAGCTGCCGCAGGAGACTGAGGTGTGGAAGGGGGTAGGAGCACATGTTATGCACATCAGCACATGATATACACCGTGTGGACGATGTCACTTCTGGAACAGGGGACAAACTGAGGTCCGGTGCCAAGGGTGGAAACGGCCCTAAATGCAGAGCTAGTGCATGACACACTACCATGTGTTTAACTCAAACTTTCTATGACAAATGTAGCCTTAAGATTTCTGATGAACCCTTAGCTTCATAACTGCAGCCCAGAGCACACTGAGCATGTGCAATATCACGATGGAGTGCTGCTGTGGACAATTTCGAAGGCCTGAATCATTGCTGTTATAGGGCTGCTGAAACTCTGGGCTGGAGCAGTAAGTTCCGAATATCAAATACAGCATGTTTAGCCATATTCATTTTAAGGGTCGAGTTCTCCTTTAATGTGGATCCAGCTACATTTTTTTTGTAGTGCTTGCTAATAATGTATCCCACATAAAACAAAATGCAGCTGTATCTCCAACTTTGAGGTAGCTATAATAGTATTTATAGCTTGCTACACTGTGCTGATTATCTCAAAGGTGGTGGAAGGTTAGAGAATTTGAGCAGGACCAGATTTCTGGTTCCCTTTGTAGACACAAACACATCTTCTTATGTTGATGGCCAAAAACACAGGAAATATTTTCCTCCCTTAAGTTCCTGCTGCTTCAATGAGTTGTTCCATCTTGGCAAGTTCAACATCTGTTTTTGTGATGGAAGGACACTCAGGTCTACTGCAAATAGCATCTTATTTCACACCTGTAAAGCCTGTGGCTCTGAACATGACTAATATTCTGGAACTTACCTTTTGCTAATTGGTTGAGTGCTAGGTAGTATTTTCTCATGACTGAAAAGCATTGCTTTTTTGTACTTTTCTCACCCTCCTTCAACCTTCCTTGTTTCTCAGGAGGACATCTGTATTGAATTAGCTGGGGAAAGTCTAAGTAATGCTCAGAGGGATTTAACAAACACAAATCATTGAAAACAAGTGAAACGTATCCCTACGGATGGGAACTTTCCTGCCTGCAAGGTAAGAGTTTTTACTGATATCATATTGTTCAGAAAAAGGGCACTGGCAAGATAAAAGGGGTCATTTACAAGTCCACCCTGCCCTCCAACTTAAATGCATTGTGTAAGGTCTCTGCACGCCATTTCATAGCACAGAGACCTGCGGTAGGGATGTGTGGTTCTGGTTTTTCCCGACCCGTACCTGACCTCCCTCAGCCCGCACCTGCCTGCATCCAAATTCCAGGTTCCTTTTATAGATCTGAAGCTATAAAGCCAGAAATTGGTGGCTGACAATTGAAGGTAGCAGGTGGGGAGACCAGTAGAAGAGCTCAACCTCAACCTGCCACCTGTGAAGAGGAGTGTGAGGTTGGGCTGGGTCCCGTGCGTATCGGGCCAGCGCACATCACTAACCTGTGGCCTCCCCAAAAACAGTAATGCCCCAGTCCAAAGCTGTTTACAGATCAAGTCATAGGGTGCAGCCATAACCTGCTCAGAAGTGCTCTCTGCATGAGTACACTCTTGCACATTTTTATCTTGGGTCTTAGTAAATATCCCCAATAGAATTTAGACCTCCACTCAAAAGCCAATTCTGAGTTGCCTGAGTCAGTGCTTCTCAAACTATGGGACTGCGCCCTCAGCCGCCCTGCAGGGATGTGGAGCAGTTGTACGGTGGACTGCAGGTGAATTAGGGAGAGATTTGGGGTCAGTGAATGCTAGCTCTCCTAGATAAACCTGAAAGCCCAGCTTAAAGGCCATTTAAGGTGAGATTTGGGATGAAGACTTGTTATCTGCCCTAAATGTTCTTGAACTATGTCTGATTGACTGATGCAGCAATATTTTCTTGTATTTTATAAGCTTGTTATGAACAAAGGGGAGCCTGACCTTTGAGGGGGTAATCCTACAACTGTTGCCCTGAAGACTATGAACTGTGTGCCTCCTTGTACGGAACCCTACACTTTTGCCAGCAATAATCATGAGTTGTGAAGTTTTTCAAGCTCAGATCCAAATGTCATGTGTTTAGCCGTAAAAATGGCGCCGCCTTAAGATTTTCTTGGACTTGACCAGCAAACTATACTCAGTTGCAGTCTTCTCCTGGAAACAGTGTTTGACTGCTCACCTGTAATCTTGCAGATTCAAGGATTCTTTCAGCAAGAGAAAAAAAATGTACAGTACTTGATCTCCTACGGCGTTTTCAAGAGGCTCAAACAAACAGATAATAGGTTTTGTCAACAGGGCTACCTGCGGAAGCTTTCTCCTCGGGAAACCCATGCCATGAAAGCTCTCTTGCAGACTGATTTGTAACCTGATGTTACAATGTGTCAGTCCAACTGGGATAATTAATAATGTGAGTATGAATTGCACTTCTGCTTCTTTGTACGCTCCATGAGCTCTTTCCCTTGTAATTTCTTAATCTTATATGTCATTTTTATATGCAGACATTGAAATGTAGCTACCTGCAATGCTGAGCTCAGGCGTCAGAATGAAGGAACTTATATTATACCCTTTTAAGTACACCATGTTGTTCTGCTGAATATAATTCAAATTAAATATCCCTAAGCTATGACTTCTCTGGAGGCCAGGATGCCTGTTCTATAGCATGTGTTATTAGACTACATACTCAGGGGTTTTAAGACAATATTTAAGATTGTTTATAGAAGGTGGCTGGGTTATCTCAGAAATGCTATTCTAGTGCTGCAGTTTGTATCCCCCTTCAATCCTCATTTTAACAGTGGGAACTGAATACACAGGATATTCAATAAACTGGTATAAAGGTACAGCAATGAACAACAGCATAAATACAAAGTATACAAAACAAACTGCATATACAAGAGGCTTTTGTGAGCGTGATGCTCTTTTTATGACATCATAAAGCCTTCTTACTCCGGTTTTGCTTCACTGCACTGTTGTGAATACTACCCCCCCCACAGTCTCAGTCCCTCCACGCTGGATAATACTAGCATAAAGCACATTTTTTATAGAAGTACCCTGGAGAAGGCAGAGAATAAATCATGGTCATTTGATGTTGGGAGGTCCAACCAGGTCAATAACATCTGCTGGAAACCTAAGGTCCCAGAGGGGTTTCTGCTTTAAATAGTTAAAATGTACTCATGCCTCTCAGCAGTCTCTTTTATGGACAAGTGCAGTTGGAAGGGCTATGCAGGTAAAAGCAAATATGTTTTTTTAGGAATGTAAAAATATGCTGGTATAGGAATGGTATTGTAGTCTGAGATATACCCAACTTCAGTTGACATCAAAGAAACCTGACTGATCTCATCCTAAACACATTCCCAGATGAGATGCATGCTTACCTTGTCCCCAAAGTGTAATGCACTGTTGCTCGTGGGTCTGACACATGCCGTTATAGCAGTATCCATCTATCTTGAAGCATGGGTGACCATCATGTAGATACACATTAGCTGGGCAGTGAGCACTGGTTCCAGAGCAGAACTCAGGCAGATCACAAAAATTACTTGCATCCCTGCATGGAGTTCCCGCAGGCTTGAGCTGCAATCCAAAGCATTTTACATGTAAATTGATGCACTATGGTCATTTAATCATCTTCCTCACAAAAAATATTTGTTTTTGTATATTATGTATGTATTAGGTGATTATTTTTGTTTTTCTTTCCGTTTATTAGGTTTTTGTACGGACTGTTTATTTTGTAGGTGGGACTTTCATAAAGATTTTATTTAATCTCTTGTTCAGTACACCATTCCACTGAATTATGTAAATGAATGTATTCAAATTGCACCAATCATGGCCTTGTCTAGGCTATAAATGTCTGATTTCACTGATCACCGTATGCTTGACAAAGGGGTGTGACCCCGAAATGTTGCTCACTTCCGCAATAAACGTGCAAGGTGTTCCTTGCTTGCTATAACCTGAGTGCCTTGGATCTTCTTATCTCTACATTGCATTGAGGTGGCCGTGCCTCTACCAAAGAGCACCAGGTATCGTGTTTTTCATTCAGGGTGTGCGAGTGCCCATTGTAACTTTGTATTTGATAGATACAAGGACATATAATGCTGGTCAAAAATGCAAGTGCTCACAAAGTATTACATAGGATCACATAGGATCCAGGCACACGTGCAATCCCACATATACAGGCATGGTAAAAGAACATAGAATGTATTCCTAAAGGAATAGGGTACATATACAACCCTCTTTTGATCTTTGCCACTGAATGTGTAGATTTCTACCACCTGTGACTCTGGAGGTATTATTGAACCAGCAAAGTTGGCTCTCATAACCCATGTCACCCAGGTAGATATTTTCTTTTAAACAGTCACCATTGAAGTGGGTATTCAACTCCAAAAAAAAATTACCTTGCATTCTTCACAACAAAGACCACGTGCACATACAGCTCCTGGCTTTAGCATACACAGGCTGGCATTACAGCAGGGGTTTGTACATTCCTACAAGAGAATTAGAAAAGCCACAATTATGCAAAATCTATGCAAAATGTATTTTGTATTCCAACATTAAGCCTGCCTGTTGCCTTTACTTTTCGGCTATCCAATAAAATGGGCCAGATTCAATCTGAGAAGTAATTCCATGGTTTATCACATGAAAACTCTATTGAAGTCAATGGGAGAAAATTCTTTTTTTTTTTTGCCTGAATTGAATTTTATCCATGAATTTTCACATGATGAACCATGAGATAAACTTTTTCTCACTGAATTGAATCTGGCTCAATCAGTGTAACTCTCTAAATTTTTTGTAGTCAAGTTTCCTGGTAGAGGTAGAACCTTTAGTAAAGGTCGTGTTTAACTCAGAACAAGGTCACGTGTGAATGGAAACATTGCTATATCCGCCATTTAGCCATAGGTACAATAAACCGCACAGTAAGTAAGTTCCCATCCCAAATCCTGCTCTAGTTGATGTTCATGCTTCATTCTAAATAGGCAGTCACCCCAAACCTCACTCTAACTGTCCTTCAGGCTGAGCCCCACTAATCACTTCTCCAAGCGCCCCCTTGTTGCATCTCATTTGGCAAGCCTTTAATATTTAAACTCCTTTTAGGTCTGGAGATCTTATGTAAGTTAGTAAAGATCAGGTATACCACCAGCCGGTCTTAGAGGTGTCCAGCGTAGATTAAGGGCTGACTTTTTCTAGTAACTTAGCTATTTATCTAGAGTCTTTAGATCAAAACTCTCAAGTTAAGCTAGCCATATATGCTAAGATCAGCTTTAAACACCCTGCATAACAGTCAGGAATGTGCAAACCATTGGGGGAAGACTGGAGTACTTACCTTAGGATGACCATGCACAGGCAGATTAAACCTGTTGATTCAGGACCTTTAGACTGATCTAGTTATGTTTAGGGACCTCTGATTGGCCCACCCAGCAATCAGCCAGGTTTGATTTTCCTGTTGGATTGGGGGCTGCGTCTACTAGTTGAAGCTGGCCCTAGGGCCGAAATCAGATAAAAGACAAATATTGTCCATCTTAGATGGGCGTATCAGGGAAAGACCCACACAATTGTTGAGGTTGTCCAACAAATGAGAGGATTAGTGATGGGCGAATCTACCCAGTTTCGCTTCGCCGAAAAATTGGCGAAAAAATTTGTGAGTTGCAGCATGTTTTTGACGCATCACGTCGTTTTCGTTGCGTCAAAAACGACACATGACTTGTTTTTTTTTAGCAAATTTTCGCTGGCATTTCGAGAATTTATTTGCCAGCGGCAAATCGCGCGAATTCGCCCATCACTAGAGAGGATCCTATAGTTTATTTTAAGGGGATTTTCATGCCAGCCTGATATGAGCTATAGGGATCCTAATTCATATAAAATTTCAATAAATATAGGTAAAACAGGTTGATCTATAGACAGTTTGGGGGCCTGAAAAATTATTTGCTGTCGGGCTAGGTAATATGAAGTTATGCCACTGCTAACAGATATATGGCTGGTTAAACAAGTGGCAATTAATTTAGATGCATGAATGCACATTAAACAGCTCAGTGAATGCAAATGAGTTGCTAAATAGTCATGATGAAATGTAAGGTGTTAGTCCCAACTACAACAAGGGAGCCAATAGCTCGAGTTTCAAGATTATTTCTTTCTTTCTCCATTGTATTGTTCCTAATCACCTCTACAAGCTGAATGATGCTTGTTGGATGTTTTCTGGATTCATAATGCCCAGGCCATAACAATGACACATGAAGATACCAAGCTTTGCCATGCTAAATCATCCAGTGAGACAGAGAAAGCTGATATGAGTATTATGAATTAGCTGCATTTATCTGAAAACCTAGATTTATTGCTATTTTATTCCTTTTATGCCCGGATGCCATATAAATTCCTTCCGCACTAATGTATTCAATTGGCTATGACTAATTTCCTGCACTCTGGGGGCTTTAGAGAGCAATGCTCACCCTGTGCATTTAGCTGCCGATTGTTTTCTACATGAGCAGTAACTGAAATATACTGAAATAATTGCATAGATGCTTCCAATGGAAAATAATCTGTGCAGAGTATGTAAATGAATATGAAATAAAGAATGCATAAACTGCAGACCTAGGAAATGCTTCCAAGGGGCAATACGTTTTAAATGGTACCCTTGTTCTTTTTAACTTTTGCAGTTTCAGTCTTGCCAAAGCTACCTTTGTCTTTGGATGACTGTCCATAGCCTTCTGGGATTCAATTGTGTTGTAATACACAAGGTAGGTAGAGGGCACAGCCTACCAGTATGGAGTAATTAGGGGTTGGTTTGGAATAACTGAAGATGAATAGTTTTTCTATAGCCTTTCACTATATAAGAAGGGGCGTAACAAACAGGTCTGCAAAGGTACTTTTATTACTAATAAATAAGCATTGGACCAGAACCTACTGGGTTTACTCTTGGTTCCCCACCTATGGACCCCTGCCTGATTGAGACTGGGTTGTAGAAGACCATTTGTGGCAGTGGGGGTGGGATGAGATCATGATGAAGATGACCTACATGGCTGGGGTTGTTGGGCTGTGAAATGGCACCAGTTTAATCCTGGGGCCTGGTGAAAAAATAGGATTTATTACGTAAATTATGTATACATAAATTGACATTACATATATTTCTAAAATGAAATTAATTCTGCGCTTTAGTGGCCTGCCAGGGCTCTTAGATATGGGGTATAGAACTATAGTGCTATATGACAAATGTTCAACAATTTAGGACTGACAACAGTTACATAAATGGGTGATGTGAATAAATTGTCATATGGTGGTAACCAAGTGCATTGTGATAGCAATTGGAGTGGGTGTTAATGTCCAAATTTAGAAAAAAAAAACATTGATGGACATGATGATGTACTCTATCAGCTCTTCTAGTTCCCAAAATAATCAGTCTGACATAATGTTAAATAAAGTAAGTAAAGTAACTAAGTAAAATAGACAGGAGAATTCCTTTCAATTCCATCATTATCTGCTCAGATCTCTAAGTGGGAAGCATTACTCATCATTATGAACACTGTCTCAGAATATCCCACCCATTCTACAGATAGAATACATTTGTGGAAGTAGGTGGGAACTGCGGGGAACAAAAAAGCCTTATGGAGAATTCTGTGTAAACTGACTTCCCATACGAAATACAGTGTTTGCAGAGGAAATATGTCAAAGGGAATCAGTTTTAGTCATGTTTCCAAGTCTGCAAAAGGTTCATTAGAGTGGATAATTGGAACTGAAAAAGAAAGTTCTGCAGACCTGTAAGTGGTTATTAAACTCATATACTATAAATTATTACTAGAAAATAGGAAGAAAGAATGCTTTGAGTCCCTGTAGCTGCAACAGAAAATGCCTCTACCTTCTGTTTATTAAATAAAATAATACTCTTGTGCCTTCTGATCTCATATGGCCCAACACAGACACCGTAAGTTCCTGTGTTTCAAGAAGAATGAAATGCACTCTCCATTGGTGGGACTTTAACTGTAATGATAAACCTGATCTTGGGTTATTATATTAAATGGCACACCACTGGGAAGACCAAGGTAGAACTGTCTGATCTTTGTAGCAAAGTTCCTTATGATGAATTTCTTGCTTGAACTTAATCTCATAAAATTGATTCAGTAATTTCATTTCAAGAGATTGGCAAAGGGAGGGTGATAAGCAGGGTTATATAATACAGGTAAGGGACCTATTATCCAGAATGCTTGTGGTCTGGGGTTTTCAGGATAATTAATTTTTACGTAATTTCGATCTGCACACATTAAATAAGCCCAATAGGATGGGTTTGCGTCCAATAAGGATTAATTATATCTCAGTTTGGATAAAGTACAAGGTACCATTGCTATATTACAGAGAAAAAGGAAATTATTTTGAAAAAATTTGGATTATTTGGATAAAATGGAGTCTATTGGAGATGGCCTTCCAGTAATTTGGAACATTTCTGGGTTTCCAGAAATCCTGCAGAAGTCATCAAATGTGCACTGCCTAAGGTAGAAATGGGTACATGCATGGGGGTATATATTTAATGTGCCAAATATCTTAAGACAAAAAATGGAGTGAGGTTGGTACAGTATATGTGATATCCATGAAGATCTGCTGTAGTCCTTATGCTATTTGGCATATTTTATAAAGCTATTTAATTCAGACACCATGCTAATATCCCCACTATCTTACACCACTCTAGACCTGGGGTAACCCATTAATTTTATGGGAAAAATTCATAGTGGGAAGAATTTCCCTTTGGTATCCTGAAAGTATCTGGTGCAGATATAGTCAACCAGTGTCCCCTTCGTTGGTTTTAAAGGCTGCCTAATCCTTTTTCTAATTCAAGATATGGAGAACAGATCTTCTTGTTTTTGTAGTTCCCCTTCTAAAAATTGATACCACTATCGTACACCACTCTAGACCTGGTGTAACCTATTGCATTTTATGGTAAAAATTCATGTTGGGAAGAATTGTCCTTTGAAATCCTGAAAGTACCTGGTGCAGGTATAGGCAACCACAGTCCTAGTCTAATCTAGTCTAGTTTGCCTAGTCCTTTTTATAATTAAAGCTATGGTGAATAGATATTTTAGTTTTTGTAGTATGCCCTTCACTGCCATATTAAGTGGCCTCTAATAAGGTGAAGGTCAATGCACATTAAGCATAACCCACATCAGTGCTGTTCTCTTGCCTCAGCTTTCATGCATTTCCTCCATGACATGATAAGGAATCATTAATGAATGGCTTCAGATTCCTTGTGTCTATGTAAGGATGAGAGAATCATTAAAGTCGATTTCATCGGCTGTTCTCATACATCATGTGCAAAAGCAACAGATATAAATGTCTCCCAGCTGTGCTAACAAGGGATCACTAACATTTTCAAAGTAAGCCCGGGAGAGATAACTGGGTTACAGAGATATTTAGAAGTTCCTGGCACATTATTGACTTGAAAGAGCTGCTACACGGTTAGATAAGCTGACTTCACAATGTCTCTCTGAAAAGAATGAGTGGGCTGTCAGGGATTCCTTGCTTTCCTTGAGGAACCAGCTCACTAGAGAAGGGATAAAGGAACCTCTTGCAGTTTCAGAGCTATCACTATGGGGAAGGATACATTTTGCATGTTTAGTCTAAAGTTTCAATCTACTCAGTAAATATGGAGTCAAAGAAAAGAACATACATGCTGTCCGTATGTACATCATTTCCCAATGTTTGCTTTGATCAGCTTCAAGTTTCAAGAACATCACAAGGCCACACAGAGAAAGATACATCCATCCAGGACTGGACTGAGAATCAAAATAGGCCCTGGCATTTCAGGTACACAGAGGCCCAATCAGCTCACATAGAGGCCCAAACAGTCCCCACCAGCCCACTAAATACTGACTTTCTATGGGACCTTATAGCAGCCCATCTGGCATTTGCCCTAACCCACAGATTGCCAGTCTGGGCCTGCATCCATCCTAATCTGGTAAATTCTGTACATTGATAAATAATAAATACAGAACTAAATGTATCAAAAGTTGTCTCTTGGCATTGCTGTACAATCCATCAGACTATAAAGCTTTCTTTAGAACCTACCACAAAACCAGCCTATTTGGTTTATGTAATGTTTACATGATTTTCTTAGGTATGAAGACCCAAATTACAAAATGATACATTATTTGGAAAACCCCAGTTCCTCTACATTCTGGAGAAGAGATCCCATACCTGTACTATGTACATAGGGCCACCATCAGGGGGGCACAGGGGGTATAAGTGTACCAGCCCAGGCCTGAAGGGGGGGGCCTGGCTGTGCTGCAGTTTTGGAAATAGCAGGGCCCCTCATGAAATGTGCCGCCTGAAGACCCCAACTTCCGAAGTCCCGAAAAGAGCTGAACTGACAAAATCCAGAAGCCACAAAAAGACCCAAAGTCACGAAAACAGCCAAACTTGAAGTCCTGAAGACACAAAATCAGTTCTACTGAGCACCAATGTACATGATCTTTTTTAATGCCCTAGCCACCAATGTATTATTTTAATAAACTACAGGCTTCTGCCACTGTTTTTTTTTAAATATTCTCTGGGGCCCCAATTTTTTTTTAACTTGTAAGTTAACTTATGGGGGGCCCTGACCACAAATTATTTAAAAAAAAAACTTTTATGGGGGTCCAAACTTGAAATCCTGAAGCAACACATTGCTGGACATGAATGTGTTTGTTTTTTTAACTTGTAAGAGGAGCCCTGGCGCCACCAATTTTTTTTAACTTATGGGGGGGCCCTGACCACCAATGATTTAAAAAAAAACTTTTATGGGGGCCCCTGGCCCAATGTTAAAAAAAAAAAAAAAAGGGGAGGCCCTGACCATCAATGGCTTTTTTTATAACTTGTGTGGGGGTTTACCATTTTTAATGCTAATGCCTGTGTGGTCTTTTAACTGTGGTGTGGAGTGGGCAGGATCTGGGGTGGGGCTTGGGCAGGCCCCAAGGGGTCCCAAAAATGTTGTTATACAGGACCCCATGATTTATAATGGCGGCCATGTATGTACATATTACGTAATTACCACTAAAATAGGTTCTAGTTAGGAATATTGTTCACATAGAGGTAGCTTTTGACAGTGAAATTATTTTGCTGGAAACAGGCCTGTTCTTGTACTACCCCCTTTAAAAATATTGGCTTAAAATGTGAATTGGGATTAAAAACCTGTCAAATGGCTCAAAATTTAAATGTGTTTGAGCTGTTGTGAATCGTTCCATCTCTCAAATACAAACAGGCCAACCATGCAGTCATCCATGAGGAGATAATTCTGTACAGATTTCAATATGGGGATTTGTTAGTGTTGTTCAAAAAAGATCACATATGGATTTCTAGTTATGTGAGTCACTTCATAAAATCAAACCCTATAAAAAAAAGTTTTTCCTTTGGAGAGGAAACAGCCTAACTTGTGGTAATGTGCGTTAATCCATTCACTCTCAAGAGGTCCGGCTGTTTTATAGACCCCACATTCTAGAAAGAGCATACGTTGTATTATCCTCTTCCTATAATAGTACAATAGTACGATAATACAATAGTAGTAGCACAGGAGCCTGAACACTTCACCAAATATAGGAAACGGCTTCTAATGGGGTATTTATCTTTAACTGTCCATTGAAATTGTAAGATAAAGGTTATGGTAATTGTGCTATAACTCCACTTAAGAAGAGGAAAATACAAATGTTTTCCTATCACAAGGTTTTTGTGCATTGCAGCAGTTCTCTTTTATCATCAAGGCCCTTCAACCTTAGCCAAGTGAGCAACCAGGGCTCAACCATTTGAAGACTGCTGAAATTACACGGGACTTACTGGGATATGTTTTACTTTGCCAATACTGAAACAGTTGTAACCTTATAATTGAAAAGTTATTTAGGCCCTCATTCTAATATAAACTGTAGTCATTTTGATGATGCCAAGGAGATTGGCACCATGAAAGAAGGAGTCCATTTGAGCCTCAATAAATGTACAGGTGAGCCTGGCCACACACATTATTGTTGCTAGTGCACAAAAATGAATTTTCCAAGGGAAATGCATTTTGCTCTCTCTCCTTATTTGTATGCAATTATGGTATCCTTGGATGGAAACCCAACTTTGCTCCTAAAATTATTTCCATTTCCTTGGAATATCTTATAGGCCAAAGTTCATCCATTGGGCCAGGGCAGTAGCTCAACAATTCCCAACTTCAGACAGATTTTGCCCTTATTCAGGTTTAGTCATTACAGGGGTTTCAGATCAACATACTGTATATAGAGTCAGGGAAATCAGGGAACCACATGAAAAACTCGTCAAGTGAGAAGACTTTCTTCTCATTTCTATCTAAACAAATAAATTAAATCTCTACAGACAGTGATAAGAAAAACCCTACAGTAGGCCGATGAGCATAAATAAGGGTGAAACCAGTCAATAGTTGGCATCTGATTGCTTTGTGCCATGTAAGTTGAAGATTAAGGAGCAAAACTGGAATTCCTTCCAAAAATTATGTTTTTTGGGAACTGTGGATGCAGAGAGCTGGATGGCTCAGGATATATACAAAATGAGGGATTATCAGATTTCAGTGTGGTACAATTTGTTTTGTGTGCTGGCCTCTTTATTATTCTATGAACACAGTAGCCAATCACTTGGAGCTATGGAGCTATTATACTAATTTTAACAGTCCTCAGCTGTAAAGTTTTAATATTGGTGTATGAGTGAGTAAAGTCCTATATTAGTTAGAATAGATTTATATCATTGCAGATATCTAGCAGTAATGACTTGAGTTTTAATTAGCCGGGCAACTAACTGTTTGTCTAAAGTGTAACTTTACAAGGAACAATAATAATAATCAGCCTTGGTCTCTGCAAGATGTAGTTCCTGAAGGGGAGAGGGTTGGTTTGATAGCTACAGGGTACCAAGTAAAATGCTTTTATACATTTTTGATATAGTGTGCTACATGGGTACAAGGTAGAAAGTGAAAACACAGCCTGAGTAGAAGTAGAGTAGATGGAAGTAGATGGTCACAGATCTGAGAAGGATATAGTGACAGTTTAGAGAGTGTGAATACATGGGAAACAGAAATGCATGAATATTGTTCATTGCTGTTGTCCATGAATGTTTATAAGCATCATAAACTGGTAAATTACCCAGACTTCTTCTGGAGCTGGGTAAGTTTGTTAGAAGCCAACAGCTGTTGGAGGATACTCAGGATTGGAAAGTTGACTGAGTTTAATAGACATTGGGCCAGATTCGATTCAGCGAAGAAAAGGTTTATCATGTGAAAGCTCATGGATGAGATTAAATTTTTGATTCATTTCAGAAAATCTCACTTTTAATCACTTGAAAACTCTATGGGAAAAACCTGGAGTTTTCACTATAGACCTTTATCTCACTGAATTGAATCTGGCCCACTCAACCAGTATCGTTGCCCATTACAGCCAAATAGCAGCGAGTTGTGAGTAGCCTATTACAAGCAAAAAAAAAAATTAAAGCAGAGATCTGATAGGCTGCTAAGAATAATGGCACTGGTGCAATTTAGTACCGATGTTAGTAAAATTGTCCCTTGGTGGTTATTTTCATCCCAGACCTCACAGTAGAGCCAGTCACACTAATAATTTAGTCTGTCACAATTAGGCTTCCTTACATCTGGTTCACCACAATCACATTGTTCTCCTTCTTCCACATATCCATTTCCACACTTCTGCTCTCCAAATGACTCTGTGACTTCAGGCATGTTATATAGACACATGCCCACTCCCTTTTCCAGGCTGCTGTCCAAATCCTTCTTGCTGCAGCTGCTAAACACTGTGGGGAATGGGTATCTGTTGAGAGAATGGATCTGCTAAATGAGTGAGGTCTTTCTCAATGCAAGACATCATTTCTAATAATGCAGAATGTTTTGGGGTGTAAGATCACATACGGCATGTACAATATGAATATTATTATAATTAAGGCATAAGCTAAAATCACAAACAAGGTGACAAATGCACTTGATTGACCTTGAAAAGTTTCTTTCTTTGCAGGCTTCCTCCTTGAAGTGACATATGTGGTTCATATTTTATGCCTTACACAAACACAAATTTTGGAAGTCGGTGCCAAAGCATGCCTATCACATGATTATATTATGTCTGGATCCCAACCAGCTGGCAAGCAAAATGTAAGCTTCTTTCGTCTCCCCGAAGACGGTGGGCTTTATATTCATTAGTGGAGCACAGCAAGGCAATAACTCACCACGGTGACAAGTCAAAGGCAAAATGTTAATGAGTTGATATTGTTCCTCAAACGTCTGACTCATTTACTCGCAATTAAATGGAGATTTGCCGTACCCCATGTATATTATCTTTCAGGACAATAAATTATAAAGCATGATACTTCATACTATTTGTGCCAATCACATGCTGGCATTTTAATGGGATCCTGCCAAACTCAGCAGCCATTTACAGCTATATTTGCACTTTCCCATGTGCAAAGAGAAGGTGTTGATTCCAGGTCTCCCCATAATTTGAACCCTGCACCTTATTCAGAAACCTGGAAGCAGAGCCAACATTTACAAAAAAATATAGAGGAGTGGGTATAGATGCAAGTAACTCTGTAAATAGTAGCTAGTCCATAAAAACTGGCCTAGCATCATCTGCTGGTGGTATTGCGACAAGTTGGCTCGCCCAAGAATCTTTTTTGGCTTTAATGGGCACAATACAAGGCCCGGTGTCTTAAATCCGCCCTATGTGTGGCTGGGATAGTCCTTTATGTAAATCCAAAAACAGTTGGTGCAAGGCGTTTTTGGATTTGCGGAATGCTTGCTCCCTGAGCTGAGGGCCTGGGGCTGGAGCACCTGGGCCACACTTCTATTCTGGTGAGAACACTCCACTTTATTTGATGTCTTGCTTCAAAATATTTGTTTGTGATATAGTCCTTTATGTACTCAAAACATCATTTTGACTCTCAGTCTCTCTATTGCATGCTGTCCCATCATCTACTGCCCTTCTGGTCCTCACAAAGCATCCATCCCCACTACCCAGCACCCAGCAGTGCTCCTGCAAATAATTAGCAGGAGCACTGCTGATTCAGTTGAATTGTATCCACTTGCCAGGTGCCTGCATTCCATTTTGCTTACCAACACATTGTTACACTTGTGCAAATTCTTCAATGCATGCGCATGTATATATACATCCTGCTCATTGCTCTTGCAATGGAAGCTGCTCCTGTTGATGAAGATTCAGAGCCTGCTATTTCAGTTGCCTTCTCTGTTGCTGACCCCATCTGTTTTTTATTGACAATCTGGTTCCCAATCCCTGACCTGAATACCTGCTTCAGTCCTTGCTGGCATGGGGATTTGAGCACCATAATTCTGAGCACCTTTCCATCCCGTCCTCCCTTGAAACTCATATAACAGAAGTTTGTTCTGTTTACTAATAGGATTTAGTAAGAGAATAATGGTTTATTGTATGCAGTGTAATGAAGGAAAGTACATTTAGAGCATAACACAGGTGTGCAATGCATCCTCTATATTAAACCCAAAAATACATTAACTTTTATAGCTAAAGGATGGGCACAGTTCAAAGCAGATGTGACACATAAAAAGAACACTGTGTTCATAAATATTTAATTTACTACCAAACTGAGAATGGAAAGTCCAATACATCCAGGACAGATTTATTATAATATATACATTGTATTGTTTGGCACGGATGTGTAAAATACAGAGGCTAGAAACATGATATATAATCTCCTTTTTATTACCTTGTGCATCAACTGTTGCCAGAATGAAAGCATTAAGGCACCCTAAGTATTAAGTGCGGCCAATAACAAGCTTGCATTCTCCAGAAACATGTAAATACTTAGAGACAGATAGCATTTGGCCCTATGTGGGGAAGGCTGGGCCTCTCTAAGCCTTTAGTGTACTCCACCTAGGCCGAAAATATATTTTCAGCCAACATTTAGGCAGGAGTTTCTGTTTAAATAACGCAGAGCAGAAAAAATGACTGCAAAGAAAATAGTCATAAAAGCAGTGCAAAACCGGTATAAAAGCAGTGCAAACCTCTGCGTCTGTCAATACAGGAGGCTAAATAAAATGAAAAGTGCCATTGATTTCACTGCCAATAAGCGAGGCTTTGTAGGTAAAGTATGTAAACACTCTTAATAAACAACGCTTTACATGATGAAATAATTTAATGGAATCCATAAAAAGCATTTGGACAGTTTATTTGGGAATCAGGTATCCAAGAGCTTACTGTCCACATTTAAAGGAGTGTGGACATATATTGGCATATATATGTTCCTAGATAGCATACATACTGCTGTTTGGAATGTTTTTTTCTAAATGAATAACAGTATCTATCTATTCTTCCACTTTATAGAGCACTTGTAAGGCCACATCTAGAATATGCCGTACAGTTTTGGTCTCCCTCACTCAAACAGGACATTATTGTATTAGAGAGGGTACAGAGAAGGGCAACTAAGCTGGTAAAAGGTATTGAAAATCTTAGCTATGAGGAAAGACTGGCCAAATTGGGGATGTTCACGCTGGAGAAGAGGCGCTTAAGGGGTGATATGATAACTATGTATAAATATATAAGGGGGTCATATAATAATCTCTCTAATGTTTTATTCACAAGTAGGTCTTTCCAGATGACACGAGGTCACCCATTCCGTTTAGAAGAAAAGAGGTTTCGCTTAAATATTCGGAAGGGTTTTTTTACCGTGAGAGCAGTGAAGATGTGGAATTCTCTCCCTGAAACTGTTGTACTGGCTGATACATTAGATAGCTTTAAGAAGGGGTTGGATGGCTTTTTAGCAAGTGAGGGAATACAGGGTTATGGAAGATAGCTCATTATACAAGTTGATCCAGGGACTAATCCGATTGCCTTTTTGGAGTAAGGAATGAATTTTTCCCCCCTCTGAGGCAAATAGGAGAGGCTTAGGATGGGGTTTTTGCCTTCCTCTGGATCAACTAGCAGTTAGGCAGTTCAAATAAAAAAAAAAAAAAAAAAAGGTTGAACTTGATGGACGTGAGTCTTTTTTCAGCCTAACTTACTATGTTACTATTCATCCAATAGCTATTATGGTGGAAACTATAAGCTCTGATACCCTTCTTCTACTGAGATCAACTGAGTAGTCCTAGAAGGACAATAGTCTTTATGGGAAACACTGCAATGCAAGCAGAATGCTGCCTCTGATCACTAGCATATGTTTGCAAGCCACATAATTCCATGGAACTATGTTGCTCCAAGCAAACAGAAAAAAACACAATACAGAAGCCAGTATGAGTGGCCTTCCAGCCTGGGGCCAAGGTCTAGATTTTGGGCATGACCAGCAGAATGAGTCAATAAATGGACATTTTCACAAGAAAAATGGATAAGGGCATCCTATAATTTAATAACCTTCCTTGAGCTTCTCAATAGTGCTCCCAATGGTTCCAATAGTATCTGGGTTCACTGTCCATGATGACAGTGAGCATGGGAAAAAAAAGAAGGCCCAAGGCACAGGGCCATTTTTATTTAAAAAGGTGCACTGCCTTAGCTTTAAACTTTCCTTTGGTTGTTCAGTGCTCCTTAGAAGTAGCTTTTAGGTTTTCCCATAGTTTGTGCAAAAAGATATGCCCCCTTTAATAAGCTCAATTCATGAGTGAATTCATGACAATTGTTTCTTAACTTAGTTAAGAATGTAAGGCGGTCCTAAATTAAACACTTGCAATTTAAAATAATCTGAAGAATCAAATTCAACTAATAAAGCGATCATCTTGTAGCAAATGCATGGCTTGTCCCAATATGAACCAGCCATAAAATGATGTAATATACCATTCTCATGAAACCTGGGAATAAATGTTATTTCAGATGGACCTGAACAGCTGCAGGTAATGTGCATGCCAGGTCAGTTAAACAAGCTTGAGTGAAGAACGTGGCCAGAAACCCATATCTTAGAAAATATGTTGACAAAGAGGGATGACACAGACACACCCTGTAGCATTTCATTCTTTCAGTTTGCTAATGGTTTTGAGAGTAGATAAGGTTGGGCAACAGTGTCTTACAACTGTTACTGAGTTACAGTGCAACTCCCAACAACCTCAGCCAGTTTGACAACTCCCATTATGCTTCGCCAGCATACAGCTCCAGTTGTCCTTTGCATGTGCAACATACTACTTTAAAGGGAAAAGTCTTTTTAATGGAATTCTGTAATAACTGGAAAAAGTCAAAATTTTCCTCTTTTGACTGCTGATGTACTGTAACTAAGTGTGCTATGCAAATAAAATATAGCTAAATTATTATTAACTGATAACCTAAACTGAAAAACCCGCAATAAACTTTGGAAAGAGCCAACAAGGACAGAGAGAATGGATTAATTTCCTTCCTACAGAAGGGCAACAGTAGTGTTGGAAATTAAATGTCCATCTGTATTAATTCTGTGAAATAAGGGGCTGCAAAGAGGCAGGTGTTGTCAATAAGAACGGACTATACCAGGCCTGCACTGGACCTAGAAGATTTTTTACCTGTTGTTGCTTTATGGTATAGAACCAATATAAATCATTCCTGTTACCAGAGAACCATTCTAAAAATCGAATTGCAACAAAACACGTAAGGATATATTTTCTTCTCTCTAGATACACTGCAACCTGTGATATCATATATACTTTCATGATAACATCATGTTGTATTTTATTAAGGATTCAGCTGTATAGGAATCCTAAACCAAATCTTGGATTTCCTGAATCCCTAATAAAGTTTCACAATTACTCATCATGTATAGATAACAAGATAATGTATAGATAACAAGATAAATAACAAATACTAGTACACTTGGATCTAGAGCCATTACTGGGACCTACAACATCTAGTTAATGAAATGAACAACCATAATATAGAGTAGTGATCCCCAACCAGTAGCTTATGAACAACATGTTACTCACCAACCCCTTGGATGTTGCTCCCTGCATCAAAGCAGGTGCTTATTTTTGAATTCCAGGCTTTGAGGCAGGTATTGGTTGCATACAAACCAGGTGTAGTGGCAATAGGCTGCCAGTTCACATAGAGGCTACCAAATAGCCAATCACAGCTCTTATTTTGCACCACTCAGGAACATTTTTCATGCTGGCGTTGCTCCCCAACTCTTTCTATTTTTGCTTACATGTAAAATAGGTTGTGGACCGCTAATCTAGTCCTTCTGGTAAATGATGGGGTAGATTTTCATGGAACATTTTAAGCATTTGCATCGCTCCTGATTTGTGATTTCTTAGGAACATTGCACATTCACCTACATTTCAAGCTTGCCCCCAAGTACTATCTGAAACTGATTTCTACCCATCATACAATGTATTTTTTTTAGCAGTATATGAAATAAAGATTCAGAGTTTTTATCTGAGAACCTTCCACTCAGTGTAATTTATATCCCAGGTGAATAAAAACTTCATCCTTCCCACACCTTTTTGTACATGCATTCTGCCCGAACACAAATGAAAGATGTTTATTGTTCCTAGCAATTTATTTGCTGAAACACCCACACGACAACAAATTCCGGCTTCTGCCAGGAGCAGTGAGTCATGCGGCGTGTGAAATGCTTATCTCTGTGCTCTAAAGAGAAATTAAGAGCTTCAACAAAGAACCTGTTTATGCATGTTGTACCTCTTCCGCGTTACTGTGGTACCACGCTGGGCGATTAGTCCCTCACACAACGCAAAATGTTTTGTTTTTTCCTGCCACCCTGCAAATGTTGTAAGTCATAATTAAAACTTCTAATACAGTTAAACTATTGCAGAGTTTAGGCAAAGATGAAGTCTGGTGAGTCTACAGAAACTTGTTTTTTATCTTTTGATGGACCCACATGAGGAGAGTTGCTGGGCTTGGAGGATGAAGATTTGGAACAAACACATTGTCCCACATCTCATTCACCCGTTGCATCTGAAATGTTTCTGTTGACAGACTGCATTTACATTGACCATATTCCAAGGGGCAAATTTACTTATGTGTGCATTTGTGCTTAGCAAGGCTCTGACATACTTTGTGCAAATACGTCACACATTATGTCGTAGCCAATACGCACATTTATCAGAATTTGTCTCGGCAAATGAATGATGCCGTACTTTCACCACCCAAACTTCATCAGCACTTTTCTTAGTGAATTTTCTCTAAGTTTTTCCTAGTGAAACCTCCTTACGCTTATGATGTCGATTTAGATATGGCGGGTACATACAGGTCATTTATATGAATTTATTAGTGATTGTTGGTGAAATCGCTGAAGTGGTGACAAAAGAGTTCTTCTATTGCCCTAGACATGAGCCCACAGTAAAACAAATGTGGCATGAGCTTAAAAAGTTTAAAAAAAAGTGTAGATAGCATATATTTAACAGTTACAACTTGTAAACAAAACCCCACATATGAAAAAAAAGGCAGCATTTTTACTGACTTCTTTGGAGTACAGGATATGATGTCACTGGCGAAATAGACTTTGGTGAAAAGGGTAACGTATAGGAAAGTTCACACTTATTGCGGACTAATGATTTTTCAACTGACTGAAAACTCTCATAGCAATATACATTTTCGTAAAGATCAATCTTTAAGTAATATTTTCCATGGAACAGAATGCTAACAAAGCTTTTATGGATGTAGACCATAATGGGACAAAATCACTAAGGGGCAGATTTATCAAGGGTCGAATTTCATAGTGAAAAAACTTCGAAATTCGACCATCGAATATTTTTCGATGAAGAACGGATTGTTTGCAATCGAATAGGTCCGTTATCAATCGGATTAAAAATGTTCGAATTGTTCAATTGAATTGTTCTATTCCACGATTTCCCCCAAAAATTCGATTTTCAAAAAGACTCCTTAAAGGTTACAGGAGGTCCTCCATAGGCTAAAATAACAATTTGGCAGGTTTAAGATGGCAAAGGGTCCAATTCTTTAAAGAAGCAGTACTTCGATTTTCGAATGGTCGAATTTTATAAATAAGTCGAATTTTGGTCTATTTGATTGTCAAAGTACCCAAAAATTACTTTGACATTCGATTTTATTTCATTCAAATTTTCACTTCGACTCTTGATAAATCTGCCCCTAAAAGTAGACCTCTCATTAGTAAAGAGATGTGGCTCAGTTCATTCAATGCCCTTCTCTGTCTTAAACAGAAACATTTTAAGGCTTTTTTTTTAAATCAACTAAGCTATAAAACTAGAATGTGTAGGATCCAGCTGCTTTATACATAATTCAAGCCAAATGAAGACAAAGATGTAGACCTCTTTTATTTTAATTTATGAGTTATTTTCTTTCAGCATTATCCAAAATGGAGCAGACTGACTTCCAGGGGATTATTAGGCTCTTGCTACTAGGTTGTAGCCTTTATTAGGCCATGCTTGCTACCCCCATGCCTGGTCACATTAAGACTTCCTTACAATTTAGCCTCTTCTTTATTGACTCAACAGAAGTTTGGAACCATCTTCATATCAGACAGCTCTGAAGTTCAAGCATGACAACAATGAATGTGAACAGACATTTTGATACCAATTTAATAGCATGTAATATGAAAATGTGGCATTCTCTTGTAAAAAAAACACTTTAATCCTCCCTGACTAAACCAAATTAATTTCCCTGATAAGTTTCACCGGAGGAAACTCTGACAGCTGGAGACTCACAGAACTGCTGTCCCTGACCTAAAAAATTCTGCATCATTAAATGGAACACACAGATCCTGTGACTGACAATCCACCCACTTCACTTGTACAGCTGGAGATTTCCGAGCTCTGCCTCATATTGTTGTTTGCACAAAGCTTGTTTAGAATTAATATGCAATGCAATGGGCTTTAACAGGAGAAAAGGAATATATCAAAAGCATCAGTTTGTTTGCAGGTAGCTCTTGGTTGTGGGTTTGAGTTATATGACCAGGTAGTGGCCCAGAAGTAGAAGGAATTTGGTTGGGGTATTGATGGATGCACAAATTTATAAAACTGTAATAAAAGAATCAAAGTTTGGATCAGATCTACCACCACCAAGCAGCCAACCAGATATTTTAAACAGAAGTATCTTGCTGATTTGTCTCTATTGGTTACAAGACTAAGTGTTAATGTTATTCTTCTATTACATTACCCCATTTGGAGAAAAAACACCCGGGAGATCATCTATGACTGAACAATATGGGTGCTCTGAAATGGACACAGTAGATTGGATTCAAACCAGGGTTTTATTCTAATGGTGTTTGTATGTTCTCCCAAGGGTCGGCATCTGGGACTGAATTAAGCAGCCCTCCCATCTTGCTTGCTTATTGGTCTTTATGGGTTACTAGGCTAAGTGCAAATGTTGTTCTTCTATTACATTACCCCATTTGGAAAAAAAAACAGCCAAAAGGTAATTTATGAATGCACGTGCAGGTTTAGGCTCTCCAAAATGGGCACAATTGGTTGGATTCAAACCAGGGCTTTATACTTATGGTGTTTGTATGTTCTCCCCATGTTGGACTGAGGTGTCTGGGGTCAACCGAGGCTGAACTCCAAGGTCCTCCTTCCTGCCATTCAGCCTCCACACCCGTGCATGCCTTCCCACTTTGCCTTCCTTCTCCTTCATTTTATGTAAATTAAATTTTGCTTGCTGGAGAAAAACAGACAGGAGGTCATTTATGAATGAAATGACCCGTTTGGGTGCTCTAAATGGACACAATGGGTTGGATTCAATCCAGGGCATTGTCCTTATGGTGTTTGTATGTTCTCCCTAGGGTTGTACTGAGGTGTCTGGGGTTAACTGGGGCTGAACTCAAGGTCCCTCAGTCCTGCAGTTCCACCCCCATGCCTTCCTTCTTCTTAATTTTATTTCTGCCACTCCAGGCTGGGGAGTGAGCTTGGGGTGCTGGGCTCCAGGGGAGCATGGTTTGTCTGGTGAGAAAGCTTGGGGTTTGGGTGAGGGAGTGGGACTGGACCAGGCCAGTCTAACATTGGTTCTCCCTATGTTTGTGCATTGTATCAAGATGCTCTGGTTTCATAAATAGGCTATAGACAGGCTAATTTCCTCTGTACGCAGACCAATTGACTTACGGGCCAAATAGAAGGAGAGTGTACAAGGGCCACAAATGGCATGGCTGTCTTTCTAATGAAATCTATGCTTCTATTACATTACCCCATGTGTAAGAGGTAATTTATGTATGCCCCTTTTCTCTAAAAAGGTCTGAATCGAGATGCAATTCATTCAGGAATTTGTGTTCCAATATGCTTCTTCTGTCTTACTTCTACATGGATGCCATTCCAGATGAATGGCGCACAACAGTGCCTAATAATGCTGTGTAATCCTGGAGCTACCAGCACCCTTGACCTGATGGTAGCTCCATTGGTTCCTACAATGGTTGCACTAATAGTGGTACCAAACTTGATACACAGTATATGCAGACATAGTCTTAAATATGCGAAATACATGACATCCTTTGAAATTCTGAGTGGCATTTTGTTGGAATCATGGGAATTTTTTTATAGGAATTATGGGAGAGAAATGCAACAAAGGGCCAAGGATGGAGGTATATTATAAAGTTATTGTCTGTTGCTTAATCAGTGTTCTTTATTTATTTGTAGTGAAGGTTCTCCAGCTCAAGCAGATGAACTTAAAGGGCAAGGAAAGGCAAAGAAATAAAATCCCATTTTTAATTTTCTTTAATGAAAAAGAAATATAGCTCCATTATAATTTAATTTAAAAATGTGTACCGTTTTTTTTATAAGAAACCTGACTTTATGCAGTGAAATTAGGAAAAAAATAGGAATTGTTAGACAGTCCCTAACTTTTGACAGGGAAACAATCATACTTATGAACAGATGGGGGAGCCCCTGCCTTACTTACCAGCCATGCAGAACTCAAGCAGCTTTGTTTTTTGATCATTTATGATGATCCCTAAGAAGCCCAGACCTCACTGAGCATGTGTATATAGTCTAGTCTTGCAAAGATGTATAACAAAGTTACAAGATGACAGCCCCCTGTGGCCAACTTTGAAAGCATAAATAATTTTTTTGATTAGGCTTGTGGTTCAGTAAGTTCATGTTTATATTTAGTATACTAAATACAGCATTTCTAGCCTTATTCTATTTTACACTTTCCTTGCCCTTTAAGTGCTATGTTTTAGCAATTTTTTTTACAAAACTGTCACAGTGAAACCCTGATATAAACCTTTGACAATAATCCCAAGATTTTCAGACCCACCACTGCTTTTGTTTGCGTCCCTTGTGATTATTTAGAAGTGTTAAATTAAAAAAAAAAACCTTTACAATAAAAATCCACATAACAGATTTAAATGTAACAAACATAAAACAAAGATATTGCACCACTGTTATTTGAGTAACAGCGTGTACTAATTCTTGTTTTGTGCTTTGTAGTCAGTAATACAGTAAAAAGATTACAAGGCAAAATGCTCAGCAAACAAGAAATAGCAGACGCGAGACTCCATGCCATGGATAGGTCATGTTGTTACTGTGTTTATCTTGAAACGTCAAAGCTGCTTCCTGTTCTGTTTTTGGCTTTTCCTAACAATGGCAGTCATTTCCACATGGATACATTGCCTCATGTGTGGGCTGAAAATACCTAATTTGATAATAAATGTCAACAGTGGAAGTTTCATTTCCAGGTGCTTGTCATGAGACTTTGTAAGTATTGAGTTTATCTATAAAGGTGACTAGGCAGCTGCTGGATCCTAACTTGAGGTGTCCAATGTGTGAACCTTCAGCTGTATGTAAGTAAAGACTCTCAGACAAATGGAGGGAATGGTAGTTTTGGAACACTAAGAGGGAGGACCACAGGTTGGATGTTCCTGAAGGCTTCAAGATGGGATTTGAGTGTTTTCCCTTGATGACCTACCATACACTTGGCCTTATAGGACTATGATACAAAAACATTCATAATGTTATAGGAATCCAAAATTAACTTTGCTGTTTTTTTGTCATTTGCTGATGTACCATGCAATACCCTACATGGTGCATCAGTGAAATTTTCAAACTTATCCGATGCCAACTGATATCTATCAGTACATACACAGGTAATCATATGAAAGTGTAGAAGCTCCACAAGCAAATACACTCTCACTCCTTAACAACAAGTTGGACCTCCCATCCAATTCAAGGAGATGAATGGTTTCTTGTTTGCTTGAGAACTTGAATAAAAAACCCCACTATAATATTGTGTAAAACAGAAAATAAAACTCTTCATCATTTACAAAACCTCCAGCTAATACATTCTGGCAATCAATGAAATTTCAGTGAGATAACAGCAAGGTCAGGGAATGGATAATGCAGGGAAAGATGAGGCTTGATGGTGTTAAACACAGTAGATCAGTAAGGATTAGCAGGGATTAGATTTCCTGGGATCTTGCCATATGGATATTATTAGCAGCTACAGTTCCAGAGTTGTAAACATGGGAGATAAATAATGTAGATTAAGGTCATCAGAGCCATGCTTACTATTGGTTCTATTGGACTCACTACATTCTAGCTTTATTCTATGAAGATGTTAGTGCAGAGCAATGCTAGAAAGCTGCACACTCCCCATCTTGAGAACCTACAATGTTCATTTAAACCAGGGGTCCCCAAACTTTTACCAAAGAGTTGGGAGGAACATATGCATGAAAAAGGTTCCTGTGGTCAAAATAAGGGCAGTGATTGGCTATTTGATAGCCCCTATGTGGACTGGCAGCATATAAAAGTGTGCCTTGTCTTAAGCAACCGAAACTTGCCTCCTAGCCAGGAATTAAGAATTAAGCCTACGGGAGACTCTGTTTGGCAGTACATCTGGTTTTATGCAACAAAATATTGTCTCCAAACCTGAAATTCAAAAATAAGCACCTGCTTTGAGGCCACTAGGAGCAACATCCATGGATTTGGTGAGCAATATGTTCCTCATGAGCCACTGGTTGGAAATCACTGATTTAGAGTTTACAAACAAGTGTGGTGCCTAATGTAATACCTTCGCAGAACAAATTACTTCTGCATTTTGTACACCTGCTACAAACACTTGTAAACCTTGTGTAAACCTTGTGGCCATTCTCTATGGGGCTATCAAACATGGTGTTAGCGCCATTTTTAATGAGCGATTCTTAGTGCAAATGCATTTTTAAATGTGTTCCTGTGAGTGCGTGGCAAGGCAGCTAGTAGCAATAGATGGCAGTATGGCTTTAATTAAGGAACATACAACAACATCAGTATCTATCTATTCACTTCTAGGTCACTCAATTTTCAGTCCAGCCTCCCCTTACTAACTCACACACTGTTGCTGAGACAATCCATTCTGTCAAGTGTTCTGATGCAGTGTATAGTAAGGGGAATATTTAATAACATTGGAGACAAATATCACTGGTGATGTTGCCCATAGCTTTCTAACTTGTAGGTGACTCGTCATCTCTGGTTTGTCTCAAAGGTTAATTAATAAGCCCATTAGTATAATACAGATGATGGTATTCTAAATCTGCAACTGGTCTTTATCTCCAGTTATACTTGTTTTACATTTCTGTAGTTAATGCTGCAGTTAAAAGTGGTATAATGCAAAAGCACCACATCTAAATGACTGTACCTAATGCCAGATTGTCCTACCTGAGCTTCCTAAACCTGGTCATACATTTAAAGTTCTTGTGTTTGAGAAGGTTCTCATTCATCCAGGTCATGGCATATCTGCAGGCCCGGATTTACAAACACAGCACCCCTAGGCTTCCTCCGCTCATGCCCCCTCGTTCGTGTCCCCCTTCTCTTGTCTCTCTTCCCCTCCCCTTCCCGTGTCTCCCCTTCTCGTGTCTCTCTTCCCTTCTGCGTTGCGCCACCCCCCCTTCCCTTCCTGTCAATGGTGCCTGCACGCAGTTGCACATGCGCACACTTTGCATATGCGCAGATACCTTCATTTACTGCTGTGGTCAGATGGTCCCTAACTGCTGTGCAGGGAAACAATCATACTTATGAACAGCAGGGGGAGCCCCCGCCTTTCAGAACTCCAGCAGCTGTGTTTCCCTGTAGAGCAGTCAGCGACTGTGTAGAAATTTGTATTAGATTTTAATTTTGCTTTTACATCCCCTTTACTGTTTCCAACTCCAGCTGCAGGGACAAAGATCATGGAGCCAGATTTAAACAAATAAACTGGGATTCTATCTGGAGGATTATTTTGCTGCAGCCACTGGTTCTGGAGAAAGTTTGTATTAAACAATACAAAAACTATAAGATCCACATTAGATTACATGACAACACAGGACCCAGTGCAGTCTGTATATTCTGATTATTAATCAGTCTTGTAGTATCAGCTTCTGGCAGATATTATTTGGCTGTTTTTATAATTTATGACGATCACTAAGCTTAGCCCAGATCACACTGAGCATGTGCACAGTCTTGGTCTTGCAAAGATGTATAACAAAGTTACAAGATGACAGCCCCCTGTGGCCAACTTTGAAAGCATAAATCATTTGTTTGATTAGGCTTGTGGTGCAGTAAGTTCATGTTTATGTTTAGTATACAAAATACAGCATTTCTAGCCTTATTCTATTTTACACTTTAAAATGCAGTCCTTTAGTGCGTTCCTCACCCTGACGGGGGTTCTTGAACCTACCCAATCAATACCTGGCCAATTCATGAACACAGCTTTGCCAAACCCAGGCAGTGCTGTATGCATGGAGGTAAAAGCAATGTCCGTGCTCCATTTCCAATGGCAGAAACCTTGTTCTTGAATGTTTGTACTTTGTAATTGACCCCTATAGGGTACTTATACTCTCTTAGCTTGTTATGATTGTATTTATTCTGAGAAATAAAGAATTACATTACAAAGTAATGGGATCAGTTATACGAAAACCTGTTATCCAAAAAACTTCGAATTTCACCAAGGCCATCTCCCACAGGGTCCATATTGATAGAATCCACTTGATAAAATCGAGCATAAACCCAAATTGTACAATTTTTTCAGACTTCTCTCTTGAATCACTTGATTTGTTGGGATTGGGGCATTTGCCATTGAATTATACATGATCTTGACAGGTCTGAGATGGCAGATTTTTGGATTCTGGCTTTTTGCAGCAGTCGGGTATAATAAATCTCAAAAAAATTTACTTTTTTTTTTGCCGAAAAAATGTTTTTTCCACAAAAACCCAACCAGAAAATTTTGAGATGTTTAAGTAACCCCCGTAGTATAGCCATTTCTAAACAACTTTTCCATTGGTCTTAATCAGGGCCCGGCAGTCTGGGGATTCTGGCAAATGCCAGAGGGGCTGCTGTACGATGCCATAGAAAGTCACTATTTAATGGACTCGTTGAGGGCTGTTTGGGCCTCTATGTACTTGAAATGGCAGGGCCTATTTTGACTCCCAGTCCAGACCTGGTCTTAATTATTTATTTTGTATAGTTTGACTTCTTCTTCTGACTCTTTTCAGCGTTCAAATGGGGGTCACTGACCCCAACTAAAAAACAATGGCTCTGTAACGCTACACATTTATTGTTATTGCAACTTTTTATTACTTAAATTACTAGTCAGGCCTCTCCTATTCATACTCCAGTCTCTTATTCAAATCAATGCATGGTTGCTAGGGTAATTTGAATCCTAGCAACCAGAATGCTGAACTTGCAAACTGAAGAGCTGTTGAATAAAAAGCTAAATAACACAAAACCCACCAACAATAAAAAATTTAAATCAAATGTAAATGGTCTCAGAATATCACTCTCTACATCGTACTAAAAGTTAACTCATTTAAAGTATGAAGATGCAAATTACGGAAAGATCGCTTATCCGGAAACCCCAGGTCCCTTGCACTTTGGATAACAGGTCCCATACGTTTTTGACTACAAATGTGGTTGTGTAACCCACTTCTAGACACAAGTTAATTCATACCCATTGCAAGTGATAAAACATAAATGGAATCTAAAGTCCATTCTTCAACACTGCAGGCAACATTGGCATTCATGCTCATAGATAAACATTTAACAGCCATAAAACTAAACACTAATAGAAAAAAAAAAAAAGTCAAGCGTTCTGCTAAAATATCGCAACCACTGCTAAGTAATGCGTCCCCGGACGCTGGTTTTTCCCAAACTGTTTAGCTCATCAGAAAGACTGGAACAAGGGGAAATGAGTTCAGAGAGGGGACATATTTGCTGTACTTTGTGTCTGGTGTAAATTCCTCAGCCCTTTCCCTATTTCATGTATTTTACAACATCACAGATTAATACACCTTCCTTCTGTTAAGCCTGATTGGGAGCTGCTATTTTGCAGGGAATGATGGGAATTGTAGGCAGTATCTAGTGCACAGCTGCAGGGCTGATTAATCAGAAACTATAAATCATTACAAATATATAGCAAGTAAAGTATGCATAATGCTTTCTTCTATATCTTACAATGAGCATTTTTTAAACATAAATTATTGGGTCCTTATTGTTCTACAAAAATCTTATTTTGAGGTTTCACTTTTTTTAAAGGAGTCATTCACGGTTAACAGTAACACACACAAAAAGAAAATTTTAATATAATGTACTGTTGCTCTACATTGGTAAAACGTATGTGTTTGCTTTAGAAACCCTAGTAGAGTTAATATACATAAGCTGCTGTGCAGCCATGGGGGCAGCCTTTCGTGCTGAAAAAGGAGAAAAAGCACAGGATACTTAGCAGATAACAGATAAGCTCTGTATTGGAATATAATGGGATTCTACAAAAGTGCATCTGTTATCTGTAACCCGAGTCTTCAACGGCAGCCCTTATAGCTAGTGATGGGCGAATCTCCCCAGTTTCGCTGAAAAATGCGCAAATTTCCAGAGAAATTCGCGAATTGGCGAAAAATTCGCTTAACGAGTCGCGGCATGCTTTTGACACGCGTTGTGTCAACTTTGTTGCGCCGTTTTCGGGCATCGCGTCAAAAACGACGTGCGACTCGTTTTTTTGGCGAATTTTCGCCAGGCAAAATTTATTCGCCCATCACTACTTATAGCTACACAGCCGCTTGTTTATATGAACTATAGTGGCGTTTCTGCAGCAAACACACCAGTTTTACTACTTTGCTAGAGAAACACTACATTATATTTGAAATACTTGAAAACACTTTTATTATTCAGTGTTACTATTCCTTTAACTTATAAAGGATATAATTACTGTATCTATATATATTATAAAATGGCTAATTCTAATCAACTTTTCCATTGGCCTTCATTTCCTCTTTTGTATATTTTTTTTTAATTATTTGCCTTCTTCTCCTGACTCTTTCCAGCTTTCAAATGGGGGTCACTGACCCCATCTAAAAAAAAAATGAAGAAATGTTCTGTAAAGCTACAATGTATTGTTTTTGCTACTTTTTATTACTCTTATTTCTATCCATACCCTAGCAACCTTCAGGGGTAATTCATTATTTCCTGGGGTGCAAGTGCTAAAGGGGTGGAAGATCAAAGTTGAGGGAAGAGCTCATTATGGTGTCCGGGAAAGATGGTGTAACACCCGCCACTGGAAGCTCGCGCAAAATACTTAGGCGCAATGACCTCTAATTTGGTTGCCTAGCTTGCTATTGGTCCCTGATGTGTCTTTCTTCCTCAGCCTGCTCCTGATTGGTTCCTGTTCCCTTAAATACCTTCCTCTACCTCCTCACATTGCCCAAGCTGGCTTCAGTTCCTACTGTTCCTGCTAAAGCCCTGTTTGTCCGAGTTTCCTGGTTTTGACCCTCTGCCTGTTTTCCTGACCTCCGAACCTTCGCTGCCTAAAACCGACCTCTGCCTGCATTTGGCTACACCTTAGCCTGACCCCTTGGTACTTCGCTTCTCTGAAACCCGTCTTCTGAAACCGACCTTTGCCTTCACTTGACTTCTCTATGCTTGATCCCTAGATACCTCGCTCCTGGTAACTCGCCTGGCTTCTCTACCACCTCCGCAGCTGAAAGCCCGGGGCCCCAAAAGGGAGTCAGTGAATACCGGAGCCGTAGATAGGTTCCTGTTACCATCAGTTCTCCTGGATCAGCTACCTTCCTCTGGGATCCAAGGTAAACAGATCGTTATAGATGGAATAGCAGTTGGATTAGGTTGCATGGAAAAGTAGTGGCTTTGGAAACAGTGGAGGAAACATACCTGTAAGATGTTTAGTAGCAGACCTCATTCAATAAAGAAGATTACATGGTGTAAATAACTCACCCATGCCTGTTATTGGTTACTGTTTTTAATTTGCCATGGGATAGATGCCTTAAGTAGCATAGAGTGAGAAGAGTGGCCTCGTAGCACAATACCTGATACTGATCCCCTATCTGGGAAGGCAGATCTGATAAATACTGTTAATCAAGATCCATTTATTCCCGTGGGTATAATGATTTCCTGCTAATTACACATTGCACATATTCATAAAATCCTGATTACATTATTTAAGTTGTACAAATTATACTGTGCTAATATCCCGCTAATTTCCTAAGTCTTTTAATCTCCCGTGCAGCATATGTAAATTTTATTTAATGAAGGAATAAAACGGCGCTGGGGTTTCTGTAACCGACTCGCCGAGGATTGAAGCGATCTGCAAGCGCTGACATTGTGTGTACAGAAATAATCCCAACAATAACAGCTGTATAAATGCTTTAAACGTTCCGCAAACACTCGATTTACACGATACCCATAATTGCATTTCCGTGAGCGGCCGGACTAGATATTAGATGTCTGTGCTGACTGTGCCGTGTAACTGCATATAAAACTGGGGAAAATACTAAGCTCAGACCTTGTGTGGAATCAGCAGCTGTGACCTTTGTGCAAATAATCAGAAACTTAATTTTGTATTTACTTAATATTTCAGCGAAGCTGGTACATTAACCCCCATCATAGCCGTGCTATCGGGGTGCACAATCGTCATGCTCTTCAGCTTAATCCAAGATACTGAAATGCAGACATAAAGACTGAGACAAATGAGCAAATATTAGAAAACTTCTCTATATTAAAGGGTGCAAAGCTTTGCATGATGTCATCTTGGTGACATTGGTACAAGTAGTAGGTTTTGATCACCAGGTCCGCCATTTGAAATCACGGGCCCCATACAACAACATTTTTGGGGCCCCCTGGGTCCCGCCCACCCGGGTGCCCAAGCTCTACCCCTGATCCCGCCCACTTCACATCACAGTTAAAAGACCACACAGACATCAGTGCTAAAAAAGTAACCCCCACCCCACACACAAAAGTTCTAAAAAGCTATTGATGGTCAGGGCCCCCCATACAAGTTAAAAAAATTTTGGCCCCAAAAAATATTTTTTTTTAAATTGGTGTCAGGGGCCTATAGAGTATTAAAAAAAAAACATTGGTGGCCAGGGGATTAAACAAAAAAAAACCCCACATTGGTGTCAGTAGAATTGAACTCTTGGCTTCAGTACTTCAGTGTCAGCTCCTTTTGTGACATCGGGTAGTTTCGCGTGTGTTCGGCTCTTCCGCATTCAGCATGGGAACATCATAAGGAGCCGCACTGGCGCTCGGCGGCTCTTGGAAAAATACAGCACTGCCAGGTCCCCCTTCAGCCCCGGGTCTGGGACACTTCTCCCCCCTCTCCCCCCTGATGGCGGCCCTGGTGATCACCACTGGAGTGAATTAAAACCAGCCCAGTGCCTTTAATGTGAACTTTAAATGAAGCTATGGGGAGAGTGTAGGATTTGGGGTCAGACTGGGTTGGATGGAAAAAAACCTTGGTGGTCATAGGCCCGCTCCCCAGATCAGCCTCCCCTTCAGAGTTAAAGAGAAGGAAGGAGATCAGCGCTAAGTGACTTGATGTCGGCGCAATACACAAACACAGGGGGAGGGAGTGTAGATGTTGGGTAGAGGGTCCTAGTTAGGGTTGCTACCTGTCCAGGTTTTGACCCGGACAGCCCAGTTTTGTTGAATTTTTGAATGATGTGGACATCAGCCAATTGCCACACCATAGCTTGGCCCCTGATGTCATGACCCGCCCTACAGCATCATGGACCCGCCCCATTACAGCTCGGCCCTCATTACATCACAGTTTGGCCCCTCTGCTCAGAGTCCCATGGGACAGAAGGTGGCAATCCTAGTTCTAGTGGGAGGAGGGCCCTTGGTATCAGAGCCCCAGTGAGCCTCTAATGCCCCAGTCTGGTGCTTGTATGAGTTTATATTATACGTCAAATTCCAGGAACAATCGAATAGACAGGTATCTATTATCAGGAAATCTGTTGTCCAAAAAGTATCAAATCACTGAAAGGCCGTCTCCCATAGACTCAATTTCATCATATATCAAATAAAATTTTTAAAAATAATTTCCTTTTTCTGTGTACTAATAAAACAGTAGCATGTACTTGATCACAGCTAAGATATAATTAAACCTTATTGGAGGCAAAACCAGCCAATTGGGTTTATTTAATTTTCACATGATTTTCTAGTAGACTTAGGGGCAGATTCATTAAGGTTCAAGTTGTGTTTTCCAAATTGAATACTTGAGCAACAGGTAGTTTACATCAAATTAAGTGACATATTAAAGAATCTTACCTACCTGGTATATATATTTAAGTAAATATTGCCCCTTTACATCTCTTGCCTTGAACCCCCATTTGGTGATGGTCTGTGTGCTGCCTCAGAGATCACCTGACCAGAAATATTTCAACTCTAACTGTAAAGGGAAGAAGTGTGGAAGCAAAAGACACAACTCTGTCTGTTAATTGGCTCATGTGACCTAACTTTATAGTTTGTTTGGTATGTTTGTGTGCACCGTTGAATCATACGATCCCAGGAGGCCGTCCTAATTTTTTAAATGGCTATTTTCTATTTATGATAACCCAATGGCACATGCTACTAAAAAAGTATATTATTATGAAAATAGTTTATTTACATGAAGCAGGATTTTATATATGAGTTTTTTATGCAATATCTTTTTATAGAGACCTACATTGTCTGGGGGGTATAGATTTCCTTTAAGGGGTGGTTCACCTTAAAATTTAATTTTAGTATGTTATATAAAAGCCAATTCTAAGCAACTTTTCAATTGGTCTTCATTGCATCATTTTTAATAGTTTTTGAATTATTTGACTTTTTCTTTTGACTCTTTCCAGCTTTCAAATGGGGGTCACTGACCCAAAACTATGTATTATGGTAATCCTGGAAGTTAGTCAGATAAGAAAATGAATTTAGGGAACAAATATAATTATAAGTAGATCACAGGTTAGACCAGACCCTGACATGCAAAGGTTCAGAGAAGGGCAACCACTTTAATTAAAGGAATGGCAGGCTTGATAATTGAATGCTATACCTTAAAAAAAAATACAAAAGGTCAAACAGAGTAGATGACAAAAAAACAATCATCGGAGATTGGTGGAAGTGAGGTTTCTTAATCAATGAAGGTGTCCTTATTGCTAAAAATAAAATATTTTTATCGGGGTGATGAGCAAGGGGTTCGTTATGTAGTTGTCACAATGATATAAAATAAAACCATGTTTAATACACTTAGTCAGTAGAGAATTCAGCTCCAATATATTAAATAAGCATCACAACTGCCAGTGGTATTATTCTTCCTGCTAATGTTTTTGTTCTTTGGCAGGACTGACTTACTAAATGAGTTACTATGCCTGTGACTGCTGGCTAATCCATCTCAGTATACAATAATGATGCACTGAATCCATAATTTTAGGATTTGGCCAAATCCTTTGTAAAAGTTTCAGACGAATACTGAACTGAATCCTAATCCTAAATTGCATATGCAAATTACGGTAGGGAAGGGCGAAAGTGAACGTGTTTTAATTAAACGTTTTATCATCCTGTTTGTGCGATAAAAAGCCACATGATTTTAAGGATTCCGATTTGGTTAAAGGAACAGTAACATCAAAATTTTTTTTATAAAAATTCGTTAGTATAGAACGAAATAAAAACACCAAGACAGATTAAACTTTAAAATAGTAAAGCCTTTATTAAGAAATTACTTACAGAAACTCCACTTCCTGTCCTCTTCAGAAAAGGCGAAAGGGCGACGACAAACGATTGTGCGGTGCTCAATTTCTTCTCTCATAGTCTACTGACAGGTTATTCAAACGCTGCTCCCACCGGACTCCTCACTGCTCCTGCCCCAGTAACTAAACCACATGCACCGTAAAAATTTTTGATGTTACTGTTCCTTTAAACCAGGTACAAGAATTCGGATTAATCAAAATCCTGCTGGAAAAAGCTGTATCCTGGCTGAATACTGAATCCAGTTCTGGGCTCCATGCATCCCTAATATACAAATCCCTCCCTTCCACCTTTGTTGCAACTGTTTTGTCAGCAGGAGACCTTTATGCAAGGGAATTGTCTGCGTATAACTGTCTAAATTGAGGGACCAAACACGGAGTAGCTTTATTTTCCATTTGCCTTGTCTGGTTCAAGAAATAACAAAAACTATAGATTTTTCAATGGTTTTGTTCACCTATTGCTGGTTACTGTTGTTAGTAACTGCAACTCCATATCATCTAGAACACTGCCAAGCTCATATTCTACCAAAAATCCATGGGAAACAAAATATGATTTCTAAATAAAACACAATCTGCTCATAAGAAAAAGGGTGTCATTGGTTTTCTATCCACATTATTTGTGCCATATTTTCCAAATGCGGGAAGCAATGAAATGCACCATTCAAAGACAGGTGTAAAGTGTCGGGCCTTGGTGCACCAGTATCCCATCTCATCCCAGTTGGTTTGATTTACAACTTGCCTAAGCCCAGCCAATATCTGCGCATTGGCACGTGCCAAGAACTAACAGCTAAATGGCGGTGTTCCTTGGCTCAGTAAATATGTGATATTGTGGCATCTCTATTTCTGGAAAATCCCCGAAAATGCACTTTTAACGAAAAATAACTGTTTGGTTGTTATTTGTGTTTAGAAAGATGTACCAGTAAACTGTGAATCTTTTAGACTATTAAGTGCCTGCTTTCGGGAAGTGTGCACTTTATAAGCAGCCTTTTAAATGAGTCATTGATGTAAGAAACGGAGTATTAAATACACTAAATAGATTCTCCTGTGCTGCAGCCAATTTAGCCTCACTGGAAGGCAAAGTTACAGTATTGGCACTTTCATGATTGAGTACTAAAACTGGTTTAGCTTTAGAGCCTCAACTCAATCAGTCGGAAACACATTAAAAGGTATAAAAGAAATGTATAATGTTTTTTTTTTTTCAAGTAGAAACCTGTGTAAATCCACATGGGGATTATGAGTTAGACAGGAATCGGCAAAGGTAAATTTGCAAGGAATTGTCATGATCTGGACCAAGGAGTTGGCACATTAGGGATACTTGTAACATTGAGTCCAAAGACTCGCCTTTCGGGGTATTTGGTATTGGAAGGAAAAGATCACCAAATCACCAAGACATAAAGGTGACATTCTTGCTAAGCAAATAGGCAATAATCTGCATTGGCACCTTGGGGCCCTATTGCAGGATTCATAAGTGTCACAATCCCCAGTACCAACCCAATCTACAGTTTTATGGGATAAGGGGACTGAATAAGAGTCCAATCTACCGTTTTATTGGAGAAGGGGAAGAACTTGCATATGTCCGTAAGGATTCTACAAAAGCCTCCAGTGGCACAACAAGAAGATGCACCAGAACATTACCATATAGACTAGAGTTCAAGTCCTTACACAGTGTTATCATTTGTTGCTGCATCAGGGGCCCGCTCACCCCCCTGGGCCCCATTGCAAGCTTCATCTGCCATCCCCATGGGCTCTCCGCTGTGATCAGGGTGGGGGAGGTCAGGGAGCAGCACCAGGGTCTTGATCATGGAGAGCAAGTCTGGACTGGCAGGGCCCACTGGGTTTTCTCCCAGTATACCACCTGCCAAGTCTGACCCTGATGACAGTTGTGAGATCAGCCTTAAACCCAGAACCCTCTTAGCCTGTCTCTGCAGCCATTATTTATATAGCCATATAAATGATGGTGGATGGTATTGGGCTAAGAGTTAGTTATGTGCAGGCCAGCTCAACACCTGCGGGACATGTGGGTTTACCCGCAGGTCGGGCAGGTTCGGGACAATCTCAGCACTTTCATTGCTGGATATGGGAGGGATCGGGGTTGAGTACTTTTGCCTGCTCTCCCACCCATGACCTTACACTGCCGGTTTCCTGCCTCTGTTTTTGTAAGTGCTCTCCCGCCCCTTTTGTGATGTCATTGTGGGGCAGGGCATTGTGGGGCAAAAGCCTATAAATATAGTGGAGGAGGCAGGTGCGCGTAGGCTTGGGTTAGTGCAGTTGTGGGTCAGGTTTTTCTTGATATATACCTGACCCGCAATCACATCCCTACTTAGGGCTTAGGTTTAGGGCCATTACACTGCTACAGCAATGTCTATCTCTATAGCCAGCATAACCACTAGTTAATTACCTATAATATGGGTGCTATAGACCACATGTCCAACAACAATGCATGCCACAAGCATTCCAATTAACAATCATGGATTCCCCCTTTCATTTTAAAGGGGTGGCTCACCATTATATTAACTTAAAGTATGTTATAGAATGGCTAATTCTAAGAAACTTTTCAATTGGCCTAGTATTTCCTTTCTTCTTCTGACTCTTTCCAGCTTTCAAATGGGGGTCACCGACCCCATCGAAAAACAAATGTTATGCAAGACTACCAATGTATTGTTGTTGCTAATTTTTATTACTCATTGTTTTGTTCAGACCTCTCCTTTTCCTATTGCAGTCTCTTATTCAAATCAGTGTATGGTTCCTAGGGTAATTTGGACCCTAGCAGCCAGATTGCTGTAATTGAAAACTGGAGAGCTGCTGAATAAAATGCTAAATAACAAAACCACAAATAATTACAAAAGTAAAACTAATTGCAAACTGTCACAGAATATCTACATCATACTAAATGTGAATTTAAAGGTGAACAACTCATTTAAAGGAGAAGGAAGGGCTACAATTAAGTAGGCTTTATCAGAGATGTGTGTATAAACCAGTGGTTCTCAAGCTGAGGGTCGGGACCCCTTTGAGGGTCGAACGACCCTTTTACAGGGGTCACCTAAGGGGTGTCCAAACTACAAAACCATTGTTCGGACAGGGTGGGTTAAAGAATAGTGTTGCGGCTGCCATTTGTTATTAAAGGGCAAGGAAAGTGTAAAATAGAATAAGGCTAGAAATGCTGTATTTTGTATACTAAACATAAACATGAACTTACTGCACCACAAGCCTAATCAAACAAATGATTTATGCTTTCAAAGTTGGCCACAGGGGGCTGCCATCTTGTAACTTTGTTATACATCTTTGCCTGACACTGGCACTGCACATGCTCAGTATGGTTTGTGCTGCTTAGGGATCGTCATAAATTATCAAAAAACAAAGCAGCTTGAGTTCTGCATGGCTGGTAAGTAAGGCGGGAGCTCCCCCTGCTGTTCATAAGTATGATTGTTTCCCTGCCAGAAGTTAGGGACCATCTGACAATTCCTATCCTCAGCACTAAATGAAGGGAGAATTTCACTGCATACAGTCAGGTTTTTTATAAAAGCGGTACACATTTTTTAATTAAAGTATATTTGAGATAGATTTCTTTTTGATTAAAGAAAGTAAAAATAGGATTTTATTTCTTTGCCTTTCCTTGCCCTTTAATGGGACGCATGTTTTCTTAATGTGTCAGGAGAGAATATACGATAGTTAAGATGGTAAGTCATTCTGAGCCATATCATTTATCTCAACGTATCTTATAATAATACTGTGAATATTGCATGCCGTTCTTCCCTAGCTGATAAATCTGCTGATTATCCACTACTCTGCTATTAGAATGGCTCTGAAGTCCGTTGGATATGAATCTACATAACAAGTCGCTGGCTAGAATGCCTCGGCACAATTTGTCTGTATGCACAACTTGTATATTACAAAGAATCATTGCCTAACTGCACGATCCCAGCACCCCAAAACGCAGTCATAGACATATGGAGTAAACACACAGCCATGAGGAGGAGGAGATGTACTAGAAAATGAATTCTATAGCTGGTGGGGACAAGTACAATGAAAGAGAAACTCAAATGTTGTAAATTGTTACCAGAGAAACCCAAGAGAACAAAAAAAAAAAATCTAGTATTTCACTTTGGTTCATGAATAATTCCAGGCATCAATTGCACTGTCTTTTGTCTGAGAGAGCAAGGGAATCTCTATACTGAAGCTTAAAAGAGTAAATCTGAAAAATTGATTTTAAGGCAAAGAGACGAAGTTATGTTAGATGACCATTTGATATCCTGTTATCGATCACCACTCATCACCCTCTCTACACTGAGGAGTATCTTCTCACCAGGACTCCACCTCAAAAGAGATATCTTTATCAAATTCAAAAATGAACTCTTTACACAGCCTTCAAATCAAGAATGTGCTTGACCTTTCTACCCCTTCCAGCTCTTCTCTATGATTGAATGTTATTATCTACATATTACATGTCAAGCTTCTGCTGACTCCATGCTGCTGACATGGCATCGATCATGTAACAATTAACATTGATCATGTGACAATTTAATATGAGCTGAGGCAAAGAGGCTTCATTATTCTGGTCCCTACTACCATAGAGTCACACAAAGTCGGACTAGCCTACAGGACTATCTGGTTGGCCCAGAATCTAGTGGGCACTAGACTAGAGAATTCCTATCAGTCCATTTTTATTTGCACTGTGGACCTATATTAAAACCAGTGCCATTTAGTACTGTCTTCATCGAATTGAGAGAGTGGGCCAATGGTTGAGTTTCAGGTTCTCTGGTAGGCTCTGTAAGACACTGGATGCACATGGAACATAATGCTGTCTTTTCGCTTGCAGAATGCAACTGGGTGTTGGTTCCTATCAGAAATTTGTAAAAATTTACTTTTAGAGGCAAATTTACTATTATTCCCCAAAATTAGCTCGACCAAATTTAGAAATTCGATAAGCATTCGACCCTCGAATGCTTATCAGATAGTTTTAGGCTATCATTTTGCTCGCTATTCGATTTCTCGATGAATTCGTACGATCGGATACCGATCGTTCCATTTCATGAAAAAATTGTGAAATTTCATTTGAGCATCCAAAAAATTTGTACGATTTGAATGATCGAACGCTCCGATTGTACGAATGGTATTCGAGCAGGACTTAGTCTCTGAAGCCTATGGGCAGCTTCCCATAGGCTTCTATTGGCGAAGTAGGCAGTCGAATAACTTTAAAATTTGATTCCTACGATCATCGAATGATCGAATTATCAAATATACGATCATTCGATCTATTCGATATTCGTTGATCGAAGAGGCCAAATTTCTCTTAATTTAAATTTGTAGGATCGTTGTTCCATCAAATTCGATCATTTCACGTGAATTTCGTAAATTTGCCCCTAAATTAATTTCATGGGAACAATCTCATCCCCCTAGAATTTTGATTTGATGTTGATCAAGCCTTAGTTTTTTGCTCAAAAACCCTTGAAAGAGTTATTATTTTGACCTTGAGTGATATTTATAAACTTACATAGAATTAAATACTTTTGCCCCGGTTTCCCTCCATTCATTACTTTTCCAATGTCCATCTGCTTCTCTGCTCTGATTTATTTGTACTTGAAAAATCTCCAAGGATTATAGATAACTCAGTGGAGTCCTGACTGCTTAAAGGAGAACTAAAGATTAACTGAAGAAGTAGGGCAGAAAAATTGTACATTCAGGGTTCTACACCTGTCCAAGGCAACCTCAGCCTTTTAGTAGTGAAGATCTGTGCCTCCAAAAATGCCCCAGTAGCTCCCTATCTTATCCTATATGTTCTGCTGATTCACTGCACATGCTCTGCGCTGCTGCCACTTACTGAGCTTAGGGACTGATGCATGAGATGGGAAACTCTTTTGACAACTTTGAAGGCCTGGATCATTGTTACTATAGCAACACCGAACCTTAATGCTGGTTAAGTAAGTTCAGTATATAAAATATGACATTTCCAGCCATATTAATTTTTTAGGGTTTAGTTCTCCTAACAATGTCATATATGTTTGTAAAAAACATTATCATTCTTATTAGTATAGAAGGTTAAAAATGATTCTGCTATAGGTCCAGTTCCTTCTATTCAAGCCACCAGATCCTAAAAACTGATTGAAAACCTACAGGCATTAGGATTTTTCCTGCTGATCACTACAATTTATTACATTTCACCTATTCCTTGAAACATTTTTTTTAACTTTATCATACTATAACATTAGGGACACATCCACGCATGCAATATGCTTTTGATTCTGGAACTGGATAGAAGAGAAAGCTTCTATCATTGTTTTGCTATTGTGTAGAGATGTTTGATGTGGGACTTTTTTTTTGCACTGCAGATTATTCCCTATAAATCCTCTCAATATTACAGAACTGGTACATTGACAGGACTGAAGGATTAGGATATTGCACAAATGGAAACACAGCCTAAGCTTAATGCGTAGTTAAGTATAGAATAACATTCTGAAGCTGTAAATGCAAGCCATCAATTACCCAAAATGTCCCTTTAATTAAGATTTTATCCTGTAATTTATGGATCAAATCAAAGGTAACATACATGTGTAGCCACAACCTCTCACTAGAATATTACATGACTTTGATAAAGTAGGTGTAGAAGCAATATATAGGGAAAAGGTAAAATACTGGGAAATGTAGTATAGATTCGAAATATGGTGTGGGGGTAGTGATATTTGGTTGCAACTGTTATTCCCCTCAGTTATAGGATCTGTTATCCTTAAATAGGGTTGCCACCTGTCCGGGTCTTCACCCGAACATCCTGGTTTTTGGAAAGGCTGTCTAGATGAAAACTGCCTACAGCATGGCCAGCAGCCAATCACTGATTGCCACATCATCAGTCGCATCCCTGACCTCACCTACCCTGCCCATGATGTCACCCACCCATCTCCTAATGTCACCCACTAAGCCAGGAGCTAATTAGAAAAAAGGTGGCAACCCTACCCGTAAACCCATTATCCAGAAAGCTCAAAATTACAGAAAGGCCGTCTCCCATAGACTCCGTTTTATTCAAATAATCCACATTTTTTCTGTGTAGTAATAATAATACAGTAACTTGTACTTGATCCCGACTAAGATATAATTTATCCTTATTGGAAGCAAAACTAACCTATTGGGTTTATTTAGTGATCACATTAGACTTAAGGTATGAAGATCCAAATTATGGAAAAAACATGTTATCTGGAAAACCCAAGGTCCTGATTTGTACCGAAAGTTGAAGGCAGTAAAATATGATGAAGATACTTTCCCTTTAATTCTCTTCGATTTTGCTCTACTATTGAGAAATCACAATTTTGTCTTTGTAAACTAGAAATTCACCTTTACTGTGTTCTCGGAATGATCTAAGTCATCAGAGAAACAGAAAAGACATCATAAACTTCCCCAGTATGCTTAATGGTCCACACGGAGGAAAGAAGGAGACAAATGAGTTCCATCATTTTGTCTTGAAGGGAAACATTATGAATTACAATTTAATGTGAAAGGTTCTTCGTAGACGTGACTGCGGCATGCATTCAACCTAGCGTTTTCTCTTATAATATTTATTAATTCTGCTGCCGTATTTGCTAACCTTGACATGTGATTTTAAACCCTTTATATAATATATATAGACAAATATTAAATTTTTTAAAAACATTAGGCAGGGGGGTGCAATGATGTTGTGACCACAAAATACATATAGACAAATACAAGAGGTTCTCTGGCCAGCTTAAATATATTGCAATATTTGGACAAACAATCCATGTTTTGTTTAAAGGGTAAGGAATTTTATAGTAGCTGTATGCACAGAATGTCTCAGTGTCTTAAATATATTGATAATGGGTTGAGTGCAGAGGATCTCTTGTATTTGTCTATATATATTTTGTGTCCACAGCCTCATTGCACCCTCATTGCAGCCTCATTGCATTTAAGAATTAGTGGTGAGCACAACTTTCCTTGTTTGTATATATATATATATATATATATATATATATATATAATAGTAGATAGTAGACTTTTTTGGATATATATATATATATAACTTTCAATGGGAAATCCGCACTCCAAGGCAAATCCACTTCAATGAAGGGAGGGGTGCACGGTAATTAAGTATACATCAATCGTTTCCAGACCAGCACTCCCTTATGCAAAATATTATCTTTTATTGTTGCATGATATCAATCTCCAACGTTTCGATCCCCATTGGGACCTTTTTCAAGGATCCTTGAAAAAGGTCCCAATGGGGATCGAAACGTTGGAGATTGATATCATGCAACAATAAAAGATAATATTTTGCATAAGGGAGTGCTGGTCTGGAAACGATTGATATATATATATATATATATATATATATATATGGAAAAGTGCTGAAATTTCTGACCATGACCTTCACTATTATTATCATACATTATAGCCGAGGATGAAAAATTCACATATTATTATTTATTATTAACATGTATTTCTATAGCGCCAACATATTGCGTAGCGCTTTAAAGTTAATGTGTTTATACAACTAATATCACATGAATTACATACATATCGAGTTACATACAATCACAATCAATTGATTGTATTGAGTTCAAACAATCAAAACTTGGTGTGTGTTGTAGGCAGTGGTTTCATCAGGCAATTGAAATTGGTTTTGATTATATTTTTAAATATTTATATATGGTGGTGTAAACCTGTCAGGTTTGGAATTTTAACTGCAGTCTGGTTGCTTAGGCAGAAAGGGCACCTATCACCAAAATTATGTTTCCCCCATCTGAGTTGTGGATGTACAAAAACTGTGCTCCATATGGGATCTTATAAATAATATTCCACTCCCATTGTCTACTTTGCCCCCTACACTAAGGGGCAGATTTATCAAATTTTCATGAATGATTTGAAATGCAATCGAATTTTCAAAAATTTTTGAAGGCCACTTTGACCATCGAATTACTTGCCCTTTAATTTTTTATTCGACTGCCTAGTTCGCCAGATTAAACCTACCGAATTGGTTTTAACTATTTTTGATCAAATAAAAAAATTAGATCAAATAGTTAAAATCCTGCGAATAGTTTGAATATATATATATATATATATATATAAAACTATAGTTTTCAAGTTTATTTTAAGGCACACCTCTTCTTGTGGAGCAGCAACGTCATTTCTGCAATAGCTAATAGCTAATTTCTTAAAGGGGAACTGTTGCAAAAATCTAAATTTAATTTAAGCTTCAGCATACTGACATATGAAACTTTCTACATACAACCAATAAAAAATTCTGTACCGTTTCTGAAATAATCAAGTTTATCTTCACTATCCTTCAGCATCTGTTTCTCTTCATTCTGTCTTCATGCAGGAGTTGGGGGTCACATATTCACTGACAGTTCTATCTAATATATCTTATAGGAGGGCTCCTTTTGCCTAGAAGATGTATTAAAGCTCACTCTAATAAAATCACTAGACATACAGTAATGTCTCTCTACATGCAGAATTTGTGCAGTTATTTTATTAGACTTGTTTGTACTGGATTTAGTTATTTGAGTGAGCTCTAATACATCTTCTAGGAAAGGAAGCCCCCCCTCCGCTAATAAGATATATTGGATCTAACTGTTCATGAATAACTGACACTGTTGTTCTCAATGTAACTGAATGGAACGCAGTGGGATATGGGTTTTTACTATTGAGTGCTGTTCTTAGATCTACCAGGCAGCTGTTATCTTGTGTTAGGGAGCTGTTATCTGGTTACCTTCCCATTGTTCTGTTGTTAGGCTGCTGGGTGGGGGAAAAAGGGTGGGTGTCATCTCACTCCAACTTGCAATACAGCAGTAAAGAGTGATTGTCATTTATCAGAGCACAAGTCACATGACTTGGGGCAGCTGGGAAATTGACCCTACTGTATGTCTAGCCCCATGTCAGATTTCAAAATGAAAAAATCTTTTGAGAAATGGATTTCAATGCAGAATTCTGCACTATTAACAGATGCATTTTGAAAAAAAAAAAGTTTTTTTCCCATGACAGTATCCCTTTATATTTGGCCTTTCCTTGATAAAGAGCAGATATCCAGTACTACTCATACCCACAGCTGTGCTTGTGACTTACTGGCACAAACTGCTGCAGAGACCAGTCCCCTCTCTACTAACCTTTAATTGGGGATATGCTGACAAATCCCACAGGCCATGTCCCCCTTAGACTTTGCATTTGCTGCCATGCCTCAGTCATAAGTACTTGTCAAAAAGGTTTTAGCATGATCAATTTCAAGTGTTCACCCTGGGACAACTCTGCAGTTGCAAGTGAATGCTGACAGTGAGCTGCCACATTAAAAGCCCTGTCAATATAACTAAACTGGTACATGAGTAAACATATGGCCATGGCATCTCCACTTACTGTCTGTCCAAGTGAATCTGCAACGGAAGGTGCGCGTCACTGTAATACTCTTGCCTGATCCAAACAGCACGGGCCACTGAATTATTTACACTGGTGCTATCTACAATGTATATTCCACATGACAATTTAATGGTTTGTGTAAAGGCTACATAGGCTACAGTACAGGAATTGTTCAGCAGTTGAGAAAGGCACTGAATGACAATGGCACGGCAGAAACGATCTAGCAGGGAAAAATATTCTTGGATGTCAAAATCTTGATAAATCAATTTTTGTAAATTCATATTAAAATGGAAGGGGAAACCAGAACAGCAGACAATTGCAACTTGGGACACTAAAGGCAAAAGTATTCTTTATTTATTTGAATAATGTTTTTGGCATAATGGAATCATTTTCTAATCTCCAATCATTACAGGTATGGGAGCTGGGGTTTTCTAGATAACGGATCTTTCTGTAATTTGGATCTTCATACCTTAAATCTGATGCAAAATCGCCTAAACATGAAATAAACCCAATTGGCTGGTTTTGCTTCCAATGAGTATATCTTAGTTTGGAGTAAGTGAAGAGAAAAAAGGAAATCGGTTTTAAAGATTTAGATTAATTGGTGTCCATGGGAGATGGCCTTAATGTAATTTGGAGATTTCTGGATAACAAGTTTCTGAATAACAGATCCCATAGCTGTATTTATTTGCTGTAGTTTTTGTGCTATGAAGATGCCAGTTGTCATTTTTAAAGGGATGGCTGCAATCAGATAATCTTTTGTATTTTGGGCATTGCATCTCTCTTTGTGGCTAGCCAATTGTATAGAGTGCTTCCTGGTTTAGGGGTTAGGTATATTGGGGCCCCCTCTCAGTGTTATTAATTTTAATTGGTCAACAGGTGTCGGCGTTGGGTGAGAGGAAGTCCCAGCTATAGTTTATGTAAGGGAATGAGCAGAGCATTACTGATAAGAAGACTAAGGTATGAAGCTGGGGAGATTGAAGCTTGCCAACTCAGAGGGTACTGAGGAAAGTTATTAGAGAGGTTAAAGTGGACCCGTCACCCCAAAAAAATATTCGAAATCATATTTTATCACATTAGTCAA
>CM044443.1:20155544-20250928 GCA_024363595.1 Xenopus borealis | reverse complement strand
CTTCAGTCACTCTTTACTGCTGTACTGCAAGTTGGAGTGATATCATCCCCTCCCTTCCCCTGCCCCAGCAGCCTATCAGCGGAACATGTAACAAGATAACTGCAACCTGACACAAGATAACATCTCCCTGGTAGATATGAGAATAGCACTCAATAGTAAAAATCCAAGTCGCACTATGACTCATTCAGTTATTGAATTGGAGAAACAAAAGCTTATCTGGAAACAGTTGCATCATGAAGTGCTGAATCTTTCTGAAAGCACAGGGTTGGGCAAAATTCCAACAAAAAAATATACACTTGTTGGCTAAGGAATAACATTTATATGGTAGAGTGGATTATTATAGCAGTGTAAACAGTGTAATTGTTAGGAATAACTACCGATGGACAGGGGCCAATGTGCTGTGTAAAACCTCTGCAGATGGGCACAAATGAGGCCAGGCAGTAAAACAAGTCTTTTAAACAGGCTGAAGGTCAGGACAGGTAGAGAACTTGCAGAGTCAGGTAACAAGCCAAAGTCAAACCAGGGAATCAGGGAATCAGAACCAGTGGTAACAGGGACAGGGTGGGAAGATAACAAGAACCAGTGTTGGACTGGCCCTCAGGGATACCAGGAAAACTCCCGGTGGGCCCAGGTATAAGTGGGCCTCTTGCTTCTAACAATTTGGCCTATTTCATGTTCATTCCCTATTTCTTTATGTGGAAAAAGAGGCTTAATAATGTAAGAATAGAGTATAGTAAGTAGATCTAAAAGAATAAAAGAACAAAGAGGTTAAGTGAGGAGAGAAGGAATAATAGTTTGGAAAGTTGGGCCCCTGGTTTGAGGTTTTCTGGTGGGCCCCTGGCAAGACACTGACAAGAACAATCAGCTTAGACAAGGCAGATCCATCATGGGGAAGTGAACTTAAATAGTCCTTTAGAGCAATGGCAAAAGAGATTAATAGGCAGCAATAAATACTTGCTCCTGGGGGGCGACTAATCTCCTTTAAAAGCTTTCCCATAGGTAATAATGTGGTAAAAACCCATGTATCGCTTCAGTCTACCAAAATCCCTTGAAGTTGCCTCAAGAGGAAGCTTCAAGAAATGTTGGGAGACTGAAGAAACAAAAAAAAATACAAATTAATTAGCGTTTTATAAATGTGTCTTGAAATAAAAAAAAAATGGCATTGCAACTGCTAATTAGTTTTTGGGAATGTACCCTAAATTATTCCTTCATACTGTTTTATGGCAAAAAAGGCTAAATTTAGTTTTGCCTTTAAGACTGGAAACAAGATGAACATCTCTCTCAGTTCTCCAAGCCTCTGAGCTCCCTCTCTGCATTGTGTCCCCTGAGGTACAAAGCAGTAATGGTTGTTTTTATTCAGGGAAAATATAAATAAAAACTGTTTTGATAACATGGTTACAGTTGAACCGGTGTAGGAAGAAGGTTAACTCCCTGAGCTTATCAGTCACAAAGCAGCCAGCCCAGGACAGCGCTTTGCCGTCAATGGAAGGAGTACGTGGGAAGAATGTGGCGGAGAAGCGAAAAGGGAACTCTACGCCAAGGTCAAGGTTTTGAAGATGAATGGAAAATGTGAAAATGGTTGCCTGAATTGTGAAGTGTTGGACTCGCGAGGTGTAGGTCTTTATGTCAGACTGCAGAGACAATGACAAGAATGCAGCTGCGACTTACAGATAAAATGAGATGTAATAACTACAGGTATGGGACCTGTTATCCAGAATGCTGGGGACCTGGGGTTTTCTAGATTACAGATCTTTAGATAGTTTTATACTTTAAGGGCGTTATTTATCAAAGGTCAAGTTTTAGAGTTTGTGAGTTTTTTTTACTCTAGTAAACTCGAATGCACTCACAACACGAAAAGGAGCTTATTTAAGAAAAAACTCAGTCTAAAATTTGAGTGAATGGTACCTACCAAAAACTCAAATCAAATTTGAATGCAATTCTCCAAAAAAAAAACCCCTTGAATGTCAGGAAGGCTATTAACTCTTCAAACAGGTCAACAGACCTCTGCCAGTGACTTCTACATGGTTTTAGGTGGCGACCTCTTGAATTTGTGTTACTTCCAGCGTAGGGGATGAGAAATATCGAATTTAAATTCGAATTCAAGATGGTGCTTTTAAACTTGAATTCAAATTAAAATTTACCATTGGGGCAAATGTACTATTATTCCCCATAATTAGCTCGACCAAATTCAATATTCGATTAGCATTCGATCGTCGAATGCTAAACAAATAGTTCTAGGCTACCTTTTATTCGATATTCGATCATTCGGCGATCGAATACAAATTTATTCGATCAGTCGAATAATTTATTCATCAGTCGAATAAATCATTCGATCATTCAAATAATTTGTACGATTTGAACGATCGAAGACTTCGACAATTACTTTCCCTTTCCATTCAGCACTTCCTAGATGTCACTGCTCCCCACACATTCCCCCAGTTCTCTTAACCATTTAATTGTGTAGCCAGGACATGGGGATAGACATCAGGTCCCCCATTCTGGTGCACAAACAAGATTCTGAGATGATACAAGGCTTGTCTTAATAACAGTGTCCACAAAATGGCTCCTGCCTGCTTGCTATAATTATGAATTCCCAGACTGAAGAAAACAAGATTAAAATAATTTATATAGTGTAATTAATGTTCATTTTGCTTGACTAATGGGATAAAATAGGATTTTGAATATTTTTTATGGGTGACGGGTCCACTTTAATAAAATTTGATCCAAACTAAGGAATGATCCCTTATCCGGAAAACCCCATGTCCTGAGCATTCAATACCTGTACAGAGAAAAAGGAAACATTTGAAAAATTTGGATAAAATAGAATCTATGGGAGACGGCCGTCTTGTAATTTGGAGTTATCTGGGTAACTGGTTTCCAGATAATGGATCCCATACCTGTACTTACAGTATGCAAAGTCTATTTGCAGGAGACACTCGCGGGCATAGGTATAAGTGCTACGATTTGCCTTCTCCAATAACTTGTCTTCTTATGGCACTAGTTGCAGAGTAAAGAAAAAAGAAAAAAGTGGTGATGGTATTTTTCTCAGGGCTGCTATGTGCTTGTTCAGTTGAAAAAATATACCTGGTGATGTCTGGCTTTCCAACAGAGATGTGTGATATGTTTGATTTTATACAACGTGATAAATAGTCCCCTTAGCTTTGTGCGTGGCCTCTGTATACAGGTAATAAATAGCCCCAGTCCCACAGTCAACACCCGGCTTGTTGCTCTCTGTAAACTCTGCCCCTCCACCCGCTGCTCCAGCCTGTTACTGTATCTGGATCTGCTTAGTGGGAGTCCGGACCAGAGCGACAAAGAAAAATGAATCTTATGTGAAAGTATCATCAGTATCAGAAAACACATTTGTCTCACTGGTGGTGCACAGGTGAATGAGGCGCTGGGAGAGGAGATAAAAGTTAACTCCATAAATAATGGCTCGCATCACTCTTTGTCTCAACAGCAAGAGCTTGCTTTATTGGGAAGGCACCCAGTGGAGATCATTCATATATATAATCATTTTTAAAACTTATTTGCTTTAATTAATACTTTGGATAAAAATACAAATAGAATTTTGCCTTTTTGGCATTTATATGTTTATAATACACACTAGCCATGAATATCTTGCCATGAATAGACCCCCCAGTCTGACACTGGGCATATCATTCACTCATCATATAAAAATAATGTACAAATAACATTTTATATAAATACAGTATATATATATATATATATATATATATATATATATATATATAGACAAATACAAGAGGTCCTCTGCACGCAACCCATTATCAATCACAACCTCATTGCACCCCCACCTAATGGTTTTAAAATTAGTTGTGAGCACAACTTTTCCTTGTTTGTTATATATATATATATATATCGCTACAAGGGTCCTAATTGAAGCCTATGAGAAGGAAGGTACAGTGTTGCCCCATAAAAACCCAGCCTGTTTTAATGAAATATTTAGTCTGTAACTGCTGGAGACTTGATATCCAGTGCGAATCCCGCCGTCTGCACGAACAATATAAATATAAAGCATTATAAATAATATTTCACTGTTTTTTTGTATTACTTTGTGTGCAAGAATTTAGGGTAATTGCAACATTATTTCCTGAAAATTATTTATTCCTCTGCTTCCTGAATACATGTATGGTTTATAGTATTTCCTATGGCCTGATATGGAGAGATCCTACATATTAACATAAACAGTCTGCTTCCATCGACGCTGTTTGTCTGGGAGAAAATGAATTCCCGTATTTAATATAAACCCGTTATATTTAATTCTGCTGCTTCTGAATTACTTCCTATGCTGAAACTCTTTTAAAAGGACCATACACCTTTGGTTATATTATAACTTTTAGACTTATCCAATGGAAATTTTAAGAGCTGATGGCTGCATTAGCATCTGTTTTGCTTGTTGTTTTCCCCAGTTTCTTTTTGATGGATTTAAGCCAATAGAGAAGTAGCCGTTGCTACCTGCTATTAATCTAAATAGGAAGTGCAAGACAGCAATGGTACTGGCATTTTTCACCCCCTAATAACACACACACTTGGGGGCAGATTTACTAAATTCACCCAAAAATAATTAGTTTTTCCTCGATATTCGATCTGCGATCATTCGACGATTGAATGACTATTATTCCATCATTCGAATGAATTATTCGATAATGCGAATAATTTGTACGATTCGAACGATCGAAGACTTCGATCGTACGAATCCTATTCGATCAGGACTTAGCCTCAGAAGCCTATGGGAGGGTTCCCATAGGCTTCTATTACAATTCGGTACGTTCAATCTGGCGAAGTAGGCAGTTGAATAATTACAAAATTTTAAGTTCTTCGATGATCGAATATTCGATCATTCGAATCTATTCGATCATTCGATCGTTCGCTATTCGATGATCGGATAAGCCTAATTTGCATATTCGACCAATCAAATTAATCCTACGATCGTTATTCGATTGAAATCAATCGAACTTCGATCTATTCAGGTGAATTTAGTAAATCAGCCCCTTGATGTACTTACGAGTTACATAAATGGGGGCTTGAGAATATGCCACATATGCCTTCAGCCTTACTGGTCAAGGTTTTAGCTGTGCCCCAGCAGCTATTGTTTCCCTGGGTTGCTGGCCATAACCTTCCTTATCCCCTGCACCAGGGTAAATCCCTAGGTGGTGTCCTGGTATGCCTTAGAGCAGTGATCCCCAACCATTGGCTCAGGAACAACATGTTGCTCACCAACCACTTGCATGGTGGCCTCAAAGCAGGTGCTTATTTTTGAATTCCTGGCTTGGAGGCAAGTTTGGTTGTCTATAAACCAGATGAACTGCCCGTTGGCTGCTAGTACCAAATAGCTAATCACAGACTTTATTTTGCACCCTTGAAATTTTTATCATGCTTGTGTTGCTCCCCAACTTTTTTGGATGTTACTCACAAGTAACAAAAGGTTGGGGATCCCTGCCCAAGGACTACAGCAGAATAACTATAACATTATCATAGCTCTAGAACCTTGTTAAATGGACCTAGCCAAATGTTGGACTGTACAGGTGGGTTGAACCACAAAAGTCTTAAAAATCATTGGTTAAGAGATTTATAATTAAGAGATTTTTTAAGTAAACTTTGTTGATGTTTTGAAGTTATATTGTCCTCTTTCTGATGGAGTTGTCCATAGAGAATGCTGGGATTTTCAGAATCTTTTTATTTGGATCTTCATACCTTAAGTCTACTAGAGAATCATGTAAACATTAAATAAACCCAATAGGCTGGTGTTGCTTCCAATAAGGATTCATTATATGTTAGTTTGGAGTAAGTACAAGCGACTCTTTTATTATTACAGAGAGTAAGGAAATCCTTTTTAAATATTTGCATTATTTGGATGAAATGGTGAGAGACGGCCTTTCAGTAATTTGGAGCTTTCTGGATAATGGGTTTCCAGATAACATATCCATGCCTATATATAATATCTACACATTTATTTTAGATGGTTGTCTCCACCACGCCACTCGATTTACATTTTTTATGGGAATATATGCTTTAACATATTGTATTACCATGTTTCTTGTGCCATGCTCCATCTTTATGTTCTGTCCTGTTATTGCCGTTTCTTTTGATTTATTCAGGCCCAGTTTGCTTATCATAGACAATACCAGGTTCTCGTCCATTTGAAACTTCTCAAATGATATAATGCTTTCCCTTAAATATTCCCATTTAAAGAATCTCCATTATTTTTCAGTGTAGCAGAAGCCGCCACCCTGCGTAAAGCACAAGGAATCCATCGAGTGACTAGATTGCCATGAGTCTGACCTCACAGTTGGAGAATCCCTGTTATTATAATGAGTCCGTACAGAACTTCTTGTTTTCTCTTTTCACTTCAGCTCTCTGTTGCGCCAAAGTGTGGGTAACCCGTGGCTCTTAAACATTATCTTTTCTGCTCTTCCCTTTGCTTTCAAATCTTTTCCCTCTATGACTTACTTTATAGTGCGCAGCAATGATTTTCCTTCTTGCACATTATTCTCTGTTTTTTGAATTTCTGCTTATTGGAAATGGCAGACATGATTTGTAGGGAAATGCGTTATCTCGTTCCCATCAAACGGCAAATAGATGGGTATACTTCAAAATTACAGCCAATCTGACAGGTAGAGGATAGCTGTGCTTTTAACCATAATACTATTGATTTACTAGAACTTTTTTTCCCCCCGATGGAGAAGAATCCAAAGCAAAATGTTATCTTAAAGTACATTTTTTTCAGGGCTACTAAGATTATTGTACTGTGTGCACCTGCATGAAGTATTTATGGCCAATAACATAACAGAAACTTCAATAGGCAGCTTTTTCCTATCCAGCACTAAAAACCCCACAATCTTGTCATTTGCCAAGAAAGCAGGGCATGCTGGGAATCACAGATCTGTACAAACATATTTTATAATCAACTGATTTTAGAGTAGAGCAGAGGGTGTTTTTTGCCCTGGCCCTGCCCATGCATCAGATGGGCCTATTGGCTGGAAAATGTAGATAAGAATATAAATATATACATATATTCAGTATACATAGAGAGAGATATATTTGAAGGTTCTTCATGTCTCATGATGTCACTACTTAAAGATATCCCTATGACAACTTTTCAATTGATTCCATTATTCTGTTTTTGTGCCATGGCAAACCATATCAAAACAAGGGTTGCTCCATGTGTATACAGATGGCGTGTCCATCTTGCAACTACATTTTTTTACCACTGTTAGATCTTTTCAGCATATAGATCATACAGAGTAGAGACAGACAGAGAGAGACATTTGACTCTGATGGCTAATCGTGTCCCATGAAGTCACTGCTGAAGGACCTGTCATTTAGGGGGGGGGGTACTTTTAATATTCTAAGCGTTCTTTGAAGTTGTTTAGCCATGGAAATGATCAGTGAAGTTTGAGAGTCTGGTGGTTTGCATTGGACCGCTTGAATGGTAATTTTTAATAAATAAAATCAAAGGCAATTGTATTGGATTACGTGCTGTCATCCTGTGATACCCATGAGCATTTATGGGAGCTCACTGGCCAATATAAAGTTATACTGGATCCAGATGCAGTTCTTTGGTTTGAGGTCTAAAATATCAGATTATTGACCTCTTACGTATTGGAATTGAGACCAAACTGCATGTGATTGGATCAACCAATGATTAGACCTTGTCTATATGGGATAATAAGCAGACATAATTGCTGCAAAAGTGCCCATATGCTATAAAATGTTATGTCGAAAAGGATGCCTTAGAGCAGTGATCCCCAACCAGTAGTTCTTGAGCAACATGTTGCTCTCCAACCCCTTGGAGGTTGCTCCCAGTGTCCTCAAAGCAGGTGCTTAATTTTGAATTTGAGGCTTGAAAGCAAAGATTAATTGCATAAAAACTAAGTATAGTGCCAAGTAGTAGCCTCCTGTAGACTACCAAATAACCAATTTGGCTACCGAATGGATTTTTTCATGCTTGTATTGCTCCCCAACTCTTTTTACATTTGAATGTAGCTCACAGGTAAAAAAGGTTGGGGGCTCCTGCCTTCGAGCATCCACTCTCCGGTCAACCACACAATACATTTTTTTATCCTCTGGCAGGCTAACAAACTTAGTTATTCTGTATGGTATATGGTCCTGGAGCAATTTTCCCAATGTTGGTAAATAAGCCAACGTATTGCCAATGGTTGCACGTTCACTCATCTCCAAATTTGTACATTATTTCCACTGTTCAACAAAGATAGATGTATATCTGTTATGCCCAACTATATACGTTGTTGACTAATGTACAAGTTACATAAACGGCTGTGGGTGGCCCACATGATGAACACTTGGGACCTCATAGTTAAGAAAACTCCACCCAATCAAATGTTTTGTATTCAGTCCATTGGTTTTCCTGTCAATCTGCAGCATTCTTTCAAGGCTGGCAATTACTGAGAAGGGAAATTTCAAACTGCAAAAATATGGCAAATTCTCAAAAAAATTTTGATTTGGTAAATTTCAGAGCACACCTAAAAACATGCCAATACTGAGAGTTGGTCAGTTTAAATCATACACTGTGATGTCCAGAAGGATCCATGGCCTAAACCAATCCCTGTTTTGTTTAAAGGGCATTATTTAGTAGCTTAAAGCACAAAATGTCTCAATGTCCTTAATAAACTGATAATGGGTTTTTTCTAGTACTATACAATTTGTAACAGGGGAGGGTATAGGGTTGCCAGTATTTTTTGATGGTTGATCCCAATGTTATTAATAGGAAAAAAAGAGAAATATATAGGAAGGCCGGTATTTTTTTTCAAGAAAAGGTGGCAACCCTAGGAGGGTAACATGTATTCATATGATTATCATGAACTTTCTTCCACCATCAGGAAAGAGGGCAAAACAATTCTAACTGTGCTATTAAAGTGATGGAAATTCTAAAAAAAACTGAGGCATTAATATTAAAATACCCAAAGGTTTAAATCCAATGGTCCTAATTCCTTTCCATTCAGTGTGTGCTTTCTCCTCTGTAGTGTGTTCAGCATTTGTTACCAAACTGACTGTCCAGGATGGGGGGTTGGTGCAATGGCTGTGAGACTCAGGCCATTTGCTTTCCTAGATACACCTGAAAGCCCAGCTTGAAGGTTAGCTAAGGTGACAGTTGAGGTCAATATGTTTGCTGTCTTGAATATGTTTAAAACTATGGCAGAAGGAATGAAACACCAATATTTCCTTATATCTGTACTTATTTCATAGATTGGCAGGCTCTGTCCAAAGTCTGAAGGGGTCCTCAAGTGGGACTGAAAAAGTATGACAACCACTAGGGGGGGTTTGAACTTCCTCTGTTTTAAACACTATGAGGATTGACAGACTGTAGGATGAACATACTTATCAAAACTGAAAAACTGAAGAAGTCCCACCCCTTGATATACTACAGAGAACACACATATGTGGGGAGTTGTTTCTGTTATTTTTTCTTTTAATCTGGATAACCTAGAGACATACCTGGACAACAAAAACTTTAAAACTACTCCTTCATCTGATGAAAACAAATTGAAATGTCCAGCCTATTTGTACTTACGCAGTAGATGGAGTCATGATGCAACCTGCATTATCAGCCGATCCTCTGCAATTACACCCCCTTTCCAATGTGTCATGATTCATGCCAAAGTTGTGCCCAAGTTCATGTGCAAGAGTAACGGCAGCCCCAAGAGGATTTCCAGAATGGTCCTTCAAAATAAAAACAATACCAGCACATGAAAACATCCAAATGATAATTTAATTCAATCCTAAAAAAAGTTATGGTCACTGTTCTGCTTTTTTTTATGTTTCCCATTTGTATGATTTCAGCTCTGCCTGAGATTTCTTATCTGAGCCCTGCAGTCTTGATTTATTTGCACAAGAAATGTAGAGGAGATATAGAAACAAACAAAAGAATTTGATGAAATTCCCCGTTACATCTTCTCTCTCCAGCCTGTTAGGGCATGATTTCGGGTGGTCTATAAGTCTTAAGCAACTGTTGGTGCCTAATTTCCTGTTTTTTTGAGATGACTTTGTTGGGAACATATTGGTGCAGTGGTTAGCACTGGGGCCTTGTGTTTGGCTCCGGTGCTTGTCCTTTCCAACCCTGCATGTGCTATTAAATAATGTGGTAGAGCGACCAAGGAAATGGTTTATAAGGTGTGTTTTTCCATTGATTTCTCCCCAGTAGAAGATGTAGGCACCAAAAAGGGTGTTAATAAACAGATGAATTTCTATGTTTAAAGACTTTGTTTTCCAGGTTCTGGAAGCTGCAGTATTCTGGAAGGAACAGGCAAGCCAAGTACTCCGATCCAGTAGTCCAGTTCACATATTGGAACTCACTTTCCACAGTAAGACTGTCCTGTGGAAAAGTATTTAATTCTAATGAGGCTGGAAGGTCTCTCTAAGCAGAGCACAGAGTGGGAAGGCTACCTGCCTGTGTGAGGAACTCTCAGAGGAGCTGGGGGTACTACCTGCAACTGCAAGGAGCAGAAGGAGTCCATTACCAAATGAGCTAGAGTCTGTCTGACTGAAGAAAGCCAGTAGAAGAATCCCCCAGAAGAATCGTGAGTACAGGGGTGACCCCAACATACGTGTTTTTACCGGTTGTCCACAAGGGACCCAGTTTAGTGAGGGAACTCATCAAATGTGTGAAGGTAGCGCCCAGTGGGCAGGATTTATTTTTGTGATTTGTGCTTTGTATCCTGAAATGGTCACCCCTTTGTGTAAATACAGTAAAACGAAGTAAGTGTCTGTTGTGGATCCCACAAGCTTATAATAGTTATATCTTGTTTGATAGCATAAATCTGTTTTCCAACGCTAATACAATGAAGGAAACCCTGGGGATGGTTCTCCAGTTCTCTCAGCCGATTTAAGAATGTCAAAATAAAATATATGGCATCATATTAATTTTACATTGTGAAAGACATTTTAAATTGCCCGAAAGAAGCGACTTTATCTTCTCTCCTATTGTTTGCTAATTTCTCGTTGTCTCCATTGCTTTGCTCTGTCATTCTCCGTGGTGCAGCACTAAGGCAACAGGTTGGCACTTCCTTCATACTGTACATGATAATTATCACCACATTATTTTATCCATGAATTGGAATATTTCCTGTTAGCGATTGATGATGGGCGCTGGGTCAGATTTTTTTTTTTTTGAACAGCACTTACCTAAATGTTGTTTTTATTTTTAAGCACAACAAAATGAATTACTTAATGGCCTGCCAATCTCCTTGGGTGCCAGACGGCGAACATTAAAGAGACATCAAAACTGGCAGTTACTCTTTCCTGGAGAAGTCGGCTCGACAGCTGCATTTGCAACGACTGCCACCGGCTTCCGTGTAATTATGTTTTTTTAATGTAGTTGTCAGATAGACGCTCCTGTCTCCTGAAGCACATTACCCCCTTTGCTAGGATGCTCTACTATGTGATTAAAAGATTAAGCATTGAAGCCTAAGAGCTTTGAACCTGCCCTGATATGACATTGTTATGGAGTTGCTGATGGCTCCGTTGACACTTCCTTCCTGAGTGCAGCGGTTCTGGCGGTCTATCATAACATCACTGACAATTTCTAGAGATCGACACAAAGCAATCTTAGATTTTCTGCATGTGTGGCGGAAGAGAGATTCTGATGACTTTCCTAGAAAATATCTCCTTTATTTCTCCAACAAAGACAGTGTCAAATGCACATATGGACCTTTCCGCCCCAATAAGCTGAAGGTGATTATCAGAGCGTGATGGATGCTGTTGTGTAATCCATTTGGGGCAGAGAGGGTGAAATAAATTAACCTTTTAGGTCGCCCCAAAATGATAGCAATTATTTTAGTGAAAGGGTTAAAGAAGCTGTGATAACGATTCGATCATTATGTTGGACATTACAGCTTAATATGACGCATATGGCGCTTCTATTCCCCCCCAATAAAACTATTAAAATACTGCTTAATTCATAAGCCGGCCGCAATAATAAAACCCTTTATATTCCCGGAAACCTTTGCCTTATATAAACATGCTTTAATTGTTTTACATCCCAGCGGGGGTTTCCTTATTAAAGGAAGGTTTCAGCTATTCTGCTAAGTCCGGTATGTGATTGATGTAATGTAAATACGGCCCAGATATCAGTTTGCAATATTTTGAAAGCTACAGAAGGTGAAAAGGTTGCTGGGATCAGGGAAAATAATGAATCTGTTCCCTATCGGAATTCAGAGTGCAGGAAATGAACCTTTTGTACTGTAAACGATGGTGGAGTAATGGATGTCATATGTCTAGGGGAATATTCCATGTTATGTTGCATCCAGCCGACAGTAGAATAAAGTAGTCAGCAGGAATACTTATGGTGAATGCAATTTAAATATCTTGCCCTACCCAAAATGACTGTAATAATAAAATGATATGTTTTATTTATATCGTTCAGACACATTCTGCATTGCTTTACTGAGATTCTACATCAGTCCCTGCCTTAGTGGAGCTTACATTCTAAGGTCCTTATCACAGTACGGTAAGTTTGATCAGGATCTGGTTAAAATTCAGGTATGGGGCCTGTTATCCAGGCTGCTCATGACCTGGGCTTTCCGAAAAAGGGATCTTTCTGTAATCTGGATCTTCGTACATAAAGTCCACTAGAAAATCATGTAAACTAAATAAACCCTGATTTTGCTTCCAAAAGGGATTAATTATATCTTTGGATCAAGTACAAAGTTCTATTTTTTTATTACAGAGGTAAAAAGGAAATTTGGATTGTTTCAATAAAAGGGAGTCTTTCCATAGTTTGGAGCTTTCTGGATAATGGATCCTACACCTGTACTAGGGATGCACCGAATCCTGCATTCAATTTGTAATTCGGCCAAATCCGAGCTATTTCTATCAGTATTCACCTGGATCCAAGAGCTGAATTGGCTGAATTGAATCCAAATCCCATATATCTGTAAAAAAATCTGGTAGGGTTTTACCACCAGTGCATTGGCTTTTATGGCATAGATTAAGGGTTTGAATTCAGTTTGGTATTTGACCAAATCCATAGATTTGGGAGTTCAATGCAACCATATAAAATACCTATATGTTTCTGGAGTGTGGCCTATAAATGGAGTACCCAGAGGAAAACCACAAAGGCACAAGCAGAACAGACGAAATCCTCACAGACTGAGCACTGGCTGGAATCAAACCTAGGACCCCAGGTAGCAATGTTAAACACCCAGCTGCATCACAGCTCTTCTACCAATAGGAAATGCAACATGTTCCTCATTTATAACAACTTATAACAAATAAAAAATGTTCTCTAAACCCCATTTAGAAGCTCAGTTATGTTATCACGTGTGGTTTCTATGGTATCTAACATAATCAGGAACACAAACCATCATATGGATTCTCAGAATGCTGTTATTTTCCAACCACAAATTCCTGAACACAATCAGGCCTCAGAGGCTTGTTATTTGTTTGTATATAGTTTCATGAATCATGTGAACGCAATGAAAAGATGCAATCTCTAGGGAAGGTGGTCATGATGGAAATCAGTGATGAGTTTGCAAAGTGTGGGGCCCAGATCCTTAGTGGGGGCAGGTGAGGGGGGTAATCTGAAATACAGTTAGGGAGAGATTTAGAGAAAAATTTGCTTTATAGATTTGCCAGCCTGTCCATTATTTCATTCAAAGGGTATTCATTTAAATGTTGGTTCTCTTTCCTGCTGAAATAGCCTTAATGGGGTTGTTCACCTTTCAGTTAACTTTTAGTATAATGTAGAGAGTGATATTCTGAGACAATTTGCAATTGGTTTTCATTTTTTTATATTTGTGGTTTTTGCGTTATTTAGCTTTTTATTCAGCAGCTCTCCAGTTTGCAGTGTCAGTAATTTGGTTTCTAGGGTACAAATTACCCTAGCAACCCTGCATTGATTTGAATAAGAGACTGGAATATGAATAGGAGAGAGTCTGAATAGAATGATAAGTGATAAAAAGTGGCAGTAACAATACATTTGTAGTCTTAGACGGTGTCAATGACCCCCATTTGAAAGTTGCAAATCATTAAAGAACAATGAAAAATAAATAATGAAGACCAATTAAAAAGTTTCTTAGTATTGGCCCTCCTACAATATACTAAAAGTTAACTTGAAGGTGAACCACCCATTTAAAGGTACAAGACGAGTATGACTATGATACAGCAGATCTAGTGTTCAGACCCCTCGGTTGCCCCCTCCCTTGCCCACGGGGGTCTGTTGTATAGGTAGTTAAGCCACTGCTCAAAGTAGGAAGCACCGAATTGTCAAGAATGTCATTGTAGCATCATTGTGTCATTGTAGCATCACCTGTGTAGGTAATGAAGGCTGTAGCTTATATAGAGAGTTACAATATTTAGAAGGAGTGATTTTGAATTAGATAGATTAGACTTAGATTTGGGGAGAACACCTATTGGCTGCCCTGAATATTCCTGGAGCTATGGATGATACAATAATGTTCTCATAGTATCTGTATTGCTGATGTACAAAAAGGGCCACCCTAAGCAAATGTTGGACTTTCAAGGGGGCTCAGAGTTGGTTAATTTGGCACATTTACAAGTGGCATTGGCCTGAAAGAAAAAGTACAGGGTACTCTCAAAATCGCTTGTTAATAATGATATTGATTTGCATTCTGACACATATAACCCTATACAGCATAAGATTGACTGGAGAAACGTTCCAACATTACACCGCTTTCGGATGTCGAGGAGTTAACGGAGCCTTTAATCCGTAAAACAATAAAACATTGATGACGGGCATTTGCAGGCGTCAGCGCTGAAAGGCTCAGCACTAAGAAAACAATTATTAGAGTCATTATGGGAACAAGTCAGTTTGTGGTTCTCTATTTACTGCCTAGGTCTCATTTTCATTGGGCAATTAAAAATTGCCGCTACTTAATTTATGATCAGTGATTAAACGTTCCAATCACAATAATTTATGAGGCCTGGGTTTTTTTTTTTTTTGTAAACAGATTGACATTGACGGAAGTATCCAAGGGAAAATATACACAGCGGATGTACGGACCAGACAATTCATTTTTTACAAGTATTGAGTTCGTTATCCAGAAACCTGTCATCCAGAAAACTCCAAATTATGGAAAGAACATCTTGTATAGACATTTTATCCAAATATTTCAAAATGTTTTTTTTTCTTTTTCTTAATAATAAAACAGTACTTTGTTGTACTTGATCCCAACTAAGATACAGGTATGGGATCCATTATCTGGAAACCCGTTACCCAGATATCTCCAAATTACAGAAAGGCGGTCTCCCATAGATTGCATTTCATCCAAATTTTCCTTTTTCTCTGTAATAATAAATCAGAACCTTTTACTTGATCCTCAACTAAGATATAATTAATCCTTATTGGAAGCAAAAACATCCTATTGGGTTTATTTAGGGGTCAAAGTGAAAATTCGAATTTAAAGGACAAGGAAAGTTAACTAAAGAAGTAGCTAGAAATGTTGTACATGATGTTTTGTGCTTGTGTACCAGCCCAAGGCAACCACAACCCTTTAGCAGTAAAGATCTGTGTCTCCCCAGTAGATGCCGTAGTAACAAAATCACACCGGCACACAGGAATTGGTAAGCAGGAAAAACCCTTGCCAAACTTTTACTGCGGAGTGCAACGTTTCGGAGGACACGCCCCCTTTGTCAAGCATGCTTACCAATTCCTGTGTGCCGGTCTGATTTTGTTACTACGGTGGATTTGGGAGGGTGCCGCATCCTCTTGGCACTTGGCACCAGGTGAATCTGTTTCTCTAGCACTAAGGGTGTGCGAAAGTTTTCTTGTACGTGAATCCCCAGTAGATGCCCCAGTAGCTCCCCATCTTCTTTTCTGATTCTGATTCACTGATTCACATGCTCTGTGCTGCTGTCACTTAATGAGCTTAGGGACCCACTCACAATATACAGTACACGTAGAATAGAAATATAGTCACAATATAAGGCTGATTAGTCATTAATATGGCTAATTACTACATGGCAGCACATAAACCGGGTGCAATTCATATCATACCTATATGGAGTCTTTTGGCTAAGTTTGAGAAGTTGAAGATTTTTTTCAGTGAAATTGTTTGAATCGTTTGATTCGGATGATTTAATCATTCAATTTGAACAATTCGAACAAAAGGGAAACTGTCCACTTTCGTTGGTAAAACACAACTTTACTAAAATTCACCCAAAATCCTACGTATTTATTCAAAATTCGATAAGCATTCGACTATCGAATGCTTATCGAATAGTTTTAGGCTATCATTTTGCTTGATATTCGATTTCTAGAATTCGTACGATCGGATACCGAAGAAATCGTACTTTGTCCTTCGAGCCTCCGATTCGAATGATCGAAGCAGGACTTAGCAAAAGAAGCCTATGGGGGGTTCCCATAGGCTTCTATTGGTGTTCAGTAGGTTCAATCTGGTGAAGTAGGCATTCGAAGGATTTTAAAATTTTAATTCCTTCAATCATCGAATTATCGAATATCTGATCATTCGATCTATTCGATAATTCGATATTTGATGATCGAAGAGGTCAAATTTGTATATTCAAATATCTGAAACAATCGTATCATATGCAATCGAACTACGATCCATTCACGTGAATTTTGTAAATTTGCCCTTTAGACTGGTCGGATTTCGAAGCCTTTTCACTTTGAAATTCGGCTTTTGATAAATCTGCCCCTAATGTTTACATGACTTTTTAGCAGACTTAGGGGCAGATTTACTAAGGGTTGAATTTCAAATTGAAAAAAATTCGAAATTCAACCATGTGAATAGGCAGGGAAGTAAAATCCTTCGAATTTGAATATCTAATTTGAAGGATTTTACCATAATTCGATTGGTCGAACGATCGAATAGGAAATATTCGATCGATCAATGAAGCGATCGATTCTCACAATTTTATCGATGGATCGAATATTTTTTATTCAATCAAAAATAATGAAACCCAATTCGTTAGCTTTGATCTGGCGAACTAGGCAGTCAAATAAAAATTTAAAGGGGAAGTACTTCGACAGTCGAATAGTGAAATATTCGAGTGAAATTTTATTTGAATCATTCGTTTTGATTGAATTTTCAAAATTCACTGGTGAAGTGCTCTTCAAAAACATTTGAAAATTCGAATTCAAATCTTTTTGAAAGTTCAATCGAACTTCGAATCCTTCATGTAAATTTTGTAAATCTGCCACTTAAAGGAACAGTTCAGGGTAAAAATAAAAACTGGGTAAATAGATAGGCTGTGCAAAATAAAAAATGTTTCTAATATAGTTAGTTAGCCAAAAATGTAATGTATAAAAGCTGGAGTGAGTGGATGTCTCATATAACAGAATACAACACAACATCCTGCTTTTCAGCTCTCTAAATCTGAGTAAGTCAGCGACTTGAGGGGGGGCCACATGGGACAAAACTGTTCAGTGAGTTTGCCATTGATATTCAGCTCAGATTCAAAAGCAACAGTTATGACCCATGTGGCCCTCCCTCAAGTCATTGATTGGTTACTGCCTGGTAACCAGGGTAACCAGTCAGTGTAAACAAAAGAGAGCTGAAAAGCTAGGTTAGACTTACAGTCACCCCAGTCTTTATACATTACATTTTTGCCTAACTAACTATATTGAAAACATGTTTTATTTTGCACAGCCTATCTGTTTACCCAGTTTTTACTTTTATACTGAACAATTCCTTTAAGGTATGAAGAACCAAATTACAGAAAGAAAAACCCCTGGTCCCGAGCAGTCTGGATAACAGATCCCTGTACATTTAATCTGTGTTATTCCCTATGGGGTTTATTTAATGTTTAAATGATTTTACAGTACACCTAAGGTATGGAGATCTAAATTGCGGAACAATCCATTATCTGTAAAACCCCAGGTCCAGAGCATTCTGTATAGCAGGTCACATAACTGTATCTACAGTAACCGAACATTAAAAAAACCAACAGTTTAAAACCAACCCCCATTCATATCACAGCTACAAAAGCAGACACCCACTAATCAAGTGGATGAGCAAAACTGTTAAAAAAGTAGCAAAATGTCACCAATTTGTAGACATATGCATTGGAGCCAATTGTAAGTCATCTGCATTATTTTCAGCTGAAAGGAAAACAATGAAGGCATTCATTGGTGTTTTTTCAGGGTTTCCTTGTCTGCCTTTTTCCCCCTGGCAACACGAAATACAAGGGCAATTTTTTTAGGGTAGAAAAATACAATTTTGCTGCAAAACTGTACAAGGCCAAAAAGTTTGCTCATTCCTAGTCATAAATGCATGATGCAAAGACGGCTCAGTGGTTAGTGGTTATCATTGCCACCTTGTAGCACTGGGGTCCTAAACTTGATTCCAGCCAGGGGACTATATGCAAACAGTTTGTATGTTCTCCCCATGTTTGTGTGGGGTTCCTTTGTGTACTCTGGTTTCTCCCCCCATACTCCAAAATAACATACAGTCAGTTAATATGCTCCTGATAAAATTAACTACAGTGTGTGATGTGATAGGGACTTACAAGCCTCATTAGGGTAGTGACTAGTAAAATGTGATACGCATGTAAATAAAAGATAATACAACTAATCCAAATGTATAAAGTGGCCTACACAAAAGTCTGGTATTTTAATCTAGATGGTATGGAGCTGGTTAAACTGATATTCGTGTTCCACTTCATTAAGATCACATGAAAAACCCAAACATGTTCTGGCCTGTCAGTCTTACATTAACCTCTGATAGACCCTCAGATTTCTGTTGCCCTGAAAACCATATATCAGTGTAGCTATGAGCATGGGACCCTCTGTCTTGAAACCATTTTACGGTTGGACTAAAACACTGGGGAAATACATACTGACACCAGCCTGCAACTGCTATTCCCAGGAACAACCATTGCACTTTACATGCTTGGGACCTGTTTTTGGGATAACGGATCTTTCAGTAATTTGGATCTTCATACCTTAAATCAGTGATCCCCAACCAGTAGCTCGCGAGCAACATGTTGCTCTCCAACCCCTTGGATGTTGCTCCCAGTGGCCCATTTTTGAATTACTGGTTTAGAGGCAAGTTTTGGTTACATAAAAAAACAGATGTCCTGCCAAACATTCTCTCCTGTAGACTGCCAGTCTATATAGGGGTTACCAAAAAGCCAATCAGAGCTCTTATTTGACATCCACATGGACTTTTTCATGCTTGTGTTGCTCATGAGCAAAAAAGGTTGGGGACCCCTGCCATAGAAAACCATGTAAACATTAAATAAACCTAATAGGCTGCTTTTGCTTCCAATAAGGATTCATTTTATCTTAGTTGGGATCAAGTACAAGCTACTGTTTTATTATTACAGAGAAAAAGGAAATCATTTTTTTACAATTTGGATTATTTGGATAAAATAGAGTCTGTCATCTAGAATAGATAGGATCCCATACCAGTCTGTCAGGGCCAAAGGCTCCAAAAGGGATTTGTGGACCAAGGAGGAAGAAAAATGCAACACAGGTCGTGGTTATGAAAAGGTTAAACAAAGAGAGGTCAAAGTCCAGGCAAAAGGGTCAATCCAGGCAAAAAAGGTTCACAAGCCGAGAAAGCAGGCGGGAGTCAAAAACAGGAGTCAATAATCAGTAAAGTCACACTCAGGAACTCACAAAGTAAGACCTATATTCGGACAATGTTTGTAGGCCTCAGGCTCCTTTAAATAGGCCTCCATTTGGCACCAAAACATGGGTGTGATGACGTCATGCTGACGCCGGAGTCCATTTTGACACGGTCGAGATAACGCTTGCGTCACAGTGCTGCGCCCAGGAAGATCCATGTGGGGAGGCTGGACACCGCCATCTTGGAGAGGAGAATGGCGGTGAAGGTAAGATGTATTCCTTACACAGTCTGACTTTTTAAGAATATGTTTCTTTCTGATGTAGACCGTTTATCAATAAAAAGCAGACTTTCATTACTAAATATGTTCGCTTTTCTTGAAAAACTGTATTGGGCTTGTTCCCTTTGCCATGCTAAACGGTCTTATCTCTGTCTCTCTACTAACTAACGCCAGTAAGGGGTCATAATCCTGCAGTGATGCAACTATGGGTCTCAATTATGTCCTCTGACCACTGTGGTCTAAATGTTATTATAAAGAGCCCTGTAATAGCATTGCCAGAAAGCAAGACAGAACTGCTGCTTTGCAAAAGAAAGAAGACAATCATAAAAATACAGGTATGAGACATGTTATCTAGAATGCTCTGGACCTGAGGTTTTACAGATAAGGTGTCTTTCTGTAATTTGGATCTCCATACCTTAAATCTACTAAAAAATATTTTAAACAAACCCAGTTGGATTGTTTTGCTTCCAGTAGGGATTGATTTTACCACTGATCCCCAACCAGTAGCTCGTGAGCAACATGTTGCTCTCCAACCCCTTGGATGTCGCTCTCCGTAGCCTCAAGGCAGGAGGTTGTTTTTGAATTCCAGGTTTGGAGGCAAGTTTTGGTTGTATGAAAACCAGATGTACTGTCAAACAGAACCTCCTATAGGCTGTCAGTCCACATAGGGGCTACCAAATGGGCAATAACAACACTTATTTGGCACCCCAAGAACATTTTCATGTTAGTGTTGCTCCCCAACTCCTTTTACTTCTGAATGTTGCTCACAGCTTCAAAAGGTTGGGGATCCCTGGATTATACCTTAGTTAGGATGACATATAAAGTACAGTTTTATTATTGCAGGGAAAAAAGGAAATCATTTCTGAAAAGTTGAATTATTTGCTTAAAATTGGGTCTGCTTCAGATTGCCTTGCTGTAGTTTAGAATTTTCTGGATAATGGATCCCATACCTGTAATAACTATATGAAAAGTGGAATAATCATAAGAACAAAAAATATTCCTTTCAAATATTGTAAGCATGACAATATTGAGTCACAGACTTAAAAACTGTCTGGGCTTAAAGTAAAGCGGGGCAAGTTTGATAGATCGGAGTGTGCGTATGGGGTTAATGGCTGAAGATTGAGTGGTTCTGCCACCATTGTTGAGCCACTGCTGTATATATACTGTAAATTAAAGGATGTATTATAAATGAAATGTATACTATTTTTATATTGTCTTGTATTCTGAAGTATTATAAATTAAACTATAGCAACTCTATGTTTATCCTTTTAAGTGCTTTGGGAGCTATCATAATTGAAATTGCCACGTGCTTTGGGATATTATACATGGAATTGGCCCTGGGATACTATGAAGGGATGTGAGTAGAACATTTCTTTAATGAGCATCTCTAAACCACAAAAAAAAATCATTTTGAGCCTAAGCTCAAAAATTGCTGAGCATAGGGGAGGTCACCACTTCTTCTCAAACTCTAAGTGAGCTTCAGGTGTATCTGGTAAATGTTCCAAACAACCCAGTCTGTGCATAAAACATGATGGCTACGTACCATAACAACTCCACCAGACTTATCAGCAGTGCACATGCTCATTATGGGAGCCATGCCGATGGTCGTCCCTTGGAAATACACCCCACTGAAAAAGAAAAAAAAAAACAGAAGGCGTGAGTGCTAGATTTAATGCGACTCTCCTTTTTCACATCATCACATATGAACAATGCAATCCACTGCTGGCTCTGCTGCAGAGAAAATGTTTCATTATTCACACTGAAGCTCCTGAAACGGAAAGACATCTCATTTTCTCTGATTCCCATTAGGACAGCACAGTCATTTTATGCATGTGATTATTTGTCATAGTAGTTATGGAACTGCCGGAGCACAGAACCCAGCAAACGGAGGAATGGGAAAGCCAGGATACCAGAATATTTGGCAGAGCTCAGTTTAATGTAGGCTCTTCCACTGCCTGTATCTGAGCCTGGTGGCAAGATACATGTGTCAATAGGACTTAGTCCCTTGCTAGATCTGAGGCAGGTAGATTGAATTATAGGTGTTTATTGCGTCACCTCTCAATGATTCTCTATTGGAAAGTTATGACATGGTGAAGGTCACTGGTTTCGGGGCATTCCAATTTTCCTCCAAGAAATGGTGTAAACCCAAAAAGTAGAACCAGCTACTGCATTCTAGTACTGTAAATGGAAAATGTTTAACTTCAGGCACATGTAAATGATCGGAGGTAGCGAATGCAGATCTGTCTCTTTTTTTGTAGTTAGCCGTCACTATACAATTAGTACTTGCCACATACCATATTAGAAAGCAGGGGTTTCCTTTAGATTGCCATCATTTTCCTAGATGATACCTTCAACAACCCAACAGTGCCATGAAGATAAAGCTTGACCAAAATCCATACCACAGGGGATGGGGGGGTAGACCATGGCTGGTGGGGATAATGGGCTAATCCCATTGGCTGACTGTTGGTAGGTAGCCAGTAATTCCAAGAACCAAGTGAAGACAGCTTCCCTCCCACCTACCCCCTTTAGTTAGTAGGCAAACTCTAATGTTTTCCACATGTTTAATACAATGTAATGTTGTGAGCCATTATTATTATTATTTTTCACCATTCTCTTGTGTCACAGCTTTAGGGTTTTTGCACTGCCAATGGCCATTTCTAGATTCAAATTTAGTGAGTTAAGCCACAAGGTGGGCGGTAGCCTATGGTTTGCTCCCTTTTGTGGTAGGAGACTGCTGTTTATTGTGTTCCCACTTCATGCCTGCTGACTTGTTCAACAGCTGGCATACTTGTAATTATAAAGGTTGTAATTACTAAAGCTGCTGCCTTTATCTCCTCCATCAAGGTGTAAAGTGTTTTATTTGTTATCGCAACTGACCGCAGCTGTTTATTGGTTTTGGGTCCATAACAGCAAAGAAACCTAACTATGTATTTTTGCAAAGGGCTAATTTGCACAGTGTTAGCAAATGAGCCCTACTAAATTCTGAGATATATCACCTTATTGTTTGATTATTATGGATGGTTTCCCTAGTATGAGGCTGGATTTGTACCCTGAGCAGCTAATGCAGAAGATACAATAGCTAATCTGTAGGGCAATTCATGGCCTTTGATTTAATACTCGTTACTTTATACTGCTTGTTGTGCAACCTGACACTGTCCATATTTACAGGCTACAATTCATACAATTAAATATACAATTAATATATTATTCATGCCATCAATACAGATCATAAATTGATATTTGTCCTCTTGAAATCGAGTCTACGGTTTAAGAACTGATACGAGAACCCTGATTCATTAAAATTGCATGTGCATAACTACCCTGTCAGAGCTTTTTTCTCCTTGTGAGGGTGGATTTTAGAGTGTAATTGACTTGTGATCCATTGGGAAAACGGTTTGCAATCTAGATAGTATGTCCTCAGGCAACGAAGCCAAGGTTGCTGCCAACTAACTCAAATATCAGATGTTATTAGATCATAAGGAATATGTCAATTTAGTTGCCCGGCAAGACTGAAGGTAGAAGAGTTTGTTCTGTGAACTTCAAATTGCTAAAAATAGGCATAACGGGATAGTTCTTTCCCCACTGCTCTGCCAAGAGATAAAATTACTATTCACTTGGAATACTCTGCTGCCTTTATCTGGTAGGCTGCAACACATACTTTGTGGTATCAGCCATACAAATGACCTATTATAGCCTTCAATTGCACAGGAAATATTTCATAATTAACCCGCTGATACACTCAGCTCCAGGCACTCCGACTGAGCGACAATATACAGGATACTATGATTGCCGAGGGCAGCTGAGTTGTTGCTGGCAGTTGTAGCTTGACTACAGCAGAAAAAATGGAAGATAGAAGCCTTACTTTATTCCTTTAAATGCCACTGGGCTTACACAGCTGAAAAGTGTCGATATCAGAGAAATGAGGATGGACATTAAATTACTGTAAAATTTAGCCAACTGCAAGAAATTTGGGTTCCATAAAAACTATGCCCAGGTTATATGAAATGTTTAGTTTTGTGCAATAAGCTGTGGTATCGTTAATACTTGGAATACATTATAGGTCTCTAGTGCTGTTGCAGGTCAAAGTATAATAGATTTAATCTCAATTAGTGTGTCTCTAAACCTCCAGCTGTACATTCAGTTTCCAAAATCTGTCATAGGGTGAAACTTTAGTATATTTTAGGATATTCTGTAGATTCAGTGAAACCTGTGTTGGAAAAGTAGTCCTATTGTGTGCTAGTAAGCTGGAGTTTAGTTTGCCGGGGGAGAACTTTGCTGCAACACAGCTGAAAGTTCCATCTTTTCACAGCTGGATATCGTGACTGACCAGCATCCGTCCCACTCTGTGTAACCATTAGGTGGTGGAATTCTTGCTAAGTGGAGACTTTGGCCTGATTTTAAGCAGGTCAGTGGCAATATTTTACATGAACTCTGCCACCCCCTGGTAACACATATATTATCTTCTGGACAAACCAGAACCTTTAGTGTTACTTGTAAGGTTAATAAAGAAGATCTGGAAGGCTACAGAATACCATCATTAAAGTTGTGGTCATATCATGACATAATGGTAGCTTAGGCAAGATCAACATGCAAGCAGAGACAGTTTCATACAATAATTTGGGAGGAGGAGAAGGGGTAACATACATTCACCTCTTCAAATTCCAGTCTGGCAAATACAAAAACAAAATTTGACCCGTTCGAATTTCAGTTAGGCACATTCAAAGAACAAGTATTCAATAAGGCTTTGGTATGTTGGTAGTACGTTGTTGGAACTGTATGTAAGAAGTAACCTCAAGGTACTCTCCTTGGTTATTGGTAATATTAGACCTTTGGAGGTCCTTGCACTAGTAGAAGGTCTGTTGTAGAAAGCAAAGATGGTCTCATCAGTTTTCAAAACTTTCCTTCAAAAGGACAGGATTACACATGTATTTATAAATGTTACTACTGGGCCTGTAACATAAACCAACTGATATTCTATAATCATGATTGGTGGTCTTCATACTATTTAATTCAATTAGGTTTGGCTCATAACCTTGAAATATCTATATGGCAACTTTGCTCCTTTAGCAACTCAGTCACGAATATCTATGGCAAAAAATAAGTGTTCACCTATAATTTGACCCAATTAAATCTTCAAGCTGGTCTTTCAGAAGTATCTAGGTGTGAGGAGTATTCAAGGCACACCTTTGACTCATAACCTTGGAATACCTATATGGCAACTTTGCTCCTTTAGCAACTCGGTTAAGAATATCTAGTGCAAAAAATAAGTGTTCACCCCTAATATGACCCTATTTAATTTTCAAGCTGGTCTTTTGCAAGTATCTAGAATTTAAAAAAGGGATTCTTTACGGATTCTTTACGGATTCGTTACAAATTCTTTACTCTGTGAGCAGTCCTTCAATCACTGCTCTAATGTAAACTACAGATGCAAATGTTGTGTTTCTTTAAAAACATGCAGCAGTTTAATTACTAATTAGTTTACCTGTATTCTAAAAGGAGCTTGGCCCATCAAAGCCTTGATTAGTATTCATTAAATTATTAGGATGACAATTTAATTGGATGCAGCATTATTGTTTTTTTAAATAAAAGATGTTTGTCTTGTCTATTGTACAAGTCACAGCATGAGAGAAATGACTTGCTTTACATATAAAACAGATCAGACAATGTGTCTGGATCTTTCTACACATCACAGTGAGAGCTTCAAATAATGAACGGAGCTTTCCTAACTCTTTAGAGGAATAAGCCTGGTAAACAAACTAATTTTTATGGTATGACTTGCAAATCATTCCCCTCTTCCTGTGATTTTTTTTCACCATGGCAGTCAACTTGGTGGATCACATTTCATTCTCACTGAAAGGCAGATCAAGTAATTGATGATTTGCAGACCTGACAAGCTGTGCATTGTCATGGGGTTTCTGAGGTAATAACTTCAGTTTTCTCCAGTCCAGAAACTCTTGGAGACTGGTGAAGGGATCTTGGGTTATAGAACATTTGTCTGAATCGCTCCATATCTCCACACCGACTAGAGCCACTCGAATATTCAGTGGTCTGAAAAACTATGATAAACAAAGAGAGTCGACAGTTTTACTTGAAAAGACATAAATGGAAAATAATTTCTCTCAATATATACTGTAGACATGTGTCATTAAGAAACTTGAAACTTTCCATTAATTTACAAATACATTTAATGTTAACACTAATTCAAGCGGAAAACCAATGGACATTATGCTGCTTTTTGTCTTAAAGAAGAACGTGGAACTTGCTACCTGAAGATTACATATTCTGCCAACATTTTCTTGAATATGTCAAACACAGTGGTTCTTACATTCTTCTTTAGATCAGTCACTTGATACGTTTTCTTGGAGGTTTCATGCATTTATAGAGATGCTAAAAGCCATCGGTGCTCATTTCAAAAGACCAGATCACAGCCACCATTATGGACAATAATACTGATATCACAGGGTTGTGTGCTTAAAAAGGAACTGACCCCTAACTAAGAATCTGGCTAGAAATGCTGTAGTTTATGTATTAAACATACTATATTAAAACAGAGGTTCACCAGCCCTCTAACAGCACTAATTGAGGCTTTCAGAGCTGTCAACACCATCTTCGATCATTTTCTGAGTGTAGTAAGTGACATGCTCGGTGTGTTCTGGGCAGCTGTTGAGAAGCTAAGCTTAGGGATCATTGGAAATCATCTAGCATAAAATGAGGTTCATAGAAGCTGATGCTAAAGGGCTGATTATGACAAATTTAAATGGTTTCTAATCTGGGCTGGGGCATCTTTAATTCTAAAGGGCTGTGGTCTCCTTGGCTTGGTATAGAAGAAGAAAACATTACATATAGAATTTTCTAGCCTACTTGTTAACTTTAGCTTCTCTATATTTTATGACAGTGCCATCAGATTAGCAATTTTCTATCTACTTCTAAAAACAAATTATTCAGCTTGTGCATAAGTAGGGAAAATGGTTCAAACTTGTAGGTACTACGAAAAATTAAGCAGCAGAGACACTGGTTATGGACATGCACTTGGGGAATATGCTAGATATACAGGGAGAAGCTGTTATATCAAGCTATTCCATAACCACAGACCCAATATTTTGCATTTGGGGAACCAGTTAAGCCTTTGGTTTCTAATATTTTATCTAGATAATAGCTACAAGTGTGAGACCTGTTTTCCAGAATGTTCAGGACCTGGGATTTTCTTGACTTGGGGATAAAGGATCTATCTGTAATTTGAATCTCCATACCTTAATTCTACTAGAAAAACATGCACCCAATAGGCTGGTTTTCCTTCCAATAAGGATTAATTATATCTTAGTTTAGATCAAGTACAGGGTACTGTTTTATTATTACAGAGAAAAAGGAAATCATTTAAAAAAAATAGAATTATTTGGATGAAAAGGAATCTATGGAGATGGCATTCCCGTAATTTGGAACATTCTGGATAATGGTTTTCTACATAACAGATCCCATAGACATTAAACATAAAACCTCTCATAGTAATAAAAGGACTGCAAACTTTGGAGTTTTCACTTAAGTCATTTTACCATAGTTTGATTTATTCCAAGAGATAATTTGCTGCTTAATAATCAGATGCATTTTTTATAATCTTTACACAAAATGCATTTTATGGGGAAAATGAATATTCATCATTAAGGTGCCCAGCTGGAAACATAATATTTCTGCTTATTTTGTAGAGATTATATAGAGTTTTCAATGCAGATATTCCAAATCTATTCATATTAGACCTGAATAAATGTATTTTACTGTTCTTCGTGCCAGGCAACATTAAAAAGTGCAAATATTACTGCGGTAAACTATAACTAGGCATATGAGTTACATAAATTTCCCCAGGGGGGTTTCCTTGTTACAGGAGGTCATAAATGTTGCAGGTTTTGCAATTATCAGATTGACCTTGGCTGACAAATGCATTCACAATTAAATAAATTGTGGGATTAGCAATGTTAATAAAAAACATGGTACATTTGGAAATAGAAAGAATAAAGAAGAATTTAAGTTTTGTTAATGAGGCTACAGATGGGACACTACAAATGAGATATGTGTAATGGACCTGCTCAAGGGTTCTACAATGTGATCTTTGTCTATCAAAACGTTAGTTCCTTCACTTTGAGTTAAAAGACAGAATTGCATAGTCCAAACAATGTTAGTAAATGTAAGTGGAAGGTAATATATAGATAGGCCTATAGTAACAGTGGATAATAGTCTCTGGGAAGGGAGTGTGGCTGTGGGATAGCAGGTATAGTAGGGAGAGATGGTGTCTATAGTAACAGTGGATAATAGTCTATGGGAAGGGAGTGTGACTGTGGGATAGCAGGTATAGTAGGGAGAGATGGTGCCTATAGTAACAGTGGATAATAGTCTCTGGGAAGGGAGTGTGACTGTGGGATAGCAGGTATAGTAGGGAGAGATGGTGTCTATAGTAACAGTGGATAATAGTCTCTGGGAAGGGAGTGTGACTGTGGGATAGCAGGTATAGTAGGGAGAGATGGTGCCTATAGTAACAGTGGGATAATAGTCTCTGGGAAGGGAGTGTGACTGTGGGATAGCAGTTATAGTAGGGAGGGATGGTGCCTATAGTAACAGTGGGATAATAGTCTCTGGGAAGGGAGTGTGACTGTGGGATAGCAGGTATAGTAGGGAGGGATGGTGCCTATAGTAACAGTGGGATAATAGTCTCTGGGAGGAGACTGTGGCTGTGGTATAGCAGAACCAAAAAAGTGTGCTGTTAACATATGGCATGGCTATTCAGATCACACCAGCTACTGTTCTAATTTGGGACCTGAATTTCACAACATTGTTGATGAGACCTACTTTACATAAATAATTGAAATAATTGAGACACACAATGACTGTTTTGCCTGGGTGGTACCACTACTAAACACTCTCTAAGAGAGTTAAAAAATGAACATGAATATTTTTTTTCTCCCACAGACAATCTTAATTTGCGACAGATCCAAGCATTTATGGGAAGAAATGAACTGACCTTATCCACATAATTTGCCATTTCTATCAGCCTGTGTTTGACTTTGTCCACGTCCTTTCCTTGTCTCTGATACTGTGAAATTAAAACAGACATGTTATCACCATTTCCATTTCATTACTATGAAATGACCTTTATCAAAAGGTTTAGCTAAATCTAGGCAACTTTGCCTCTCAGACAGAACATCTTTTCACAATGAACACAACAACTGAGTTTATACCCCATAACATATGTCTTTCCAGATAAGCGCAGAGGTTACTGCTTGATGGCATTCTGGGCAATGATAATCATTTTTATTGCTCAAGAAAAGATTCAGGCTTTATTATACCAAAAAGTGAAACTTACAGAGAAAAAAAAAATTCCCTTTTTTTTTGCAGCATCTACAGCTCTGAATAATGTGATGGGGCTAAACCTAGAAACAACGTTTGTTCCTTCAGCCAGTTCTTTATGATGTTTTGATATTGTGTGATGTTTGATGATAATTGTTTATGCCTTTTCCATAAGCATTCACTTGTTTACCCTGATCAACAGCAAAGCAAAATATGCAGATCTAGCAAATTAAAGTAATACTCAAAGTGCTAGTAGCATACAGTACAGTAGGACCGGGGTTCCCAACCTTTTTTATTCATGAGCCATATGCAATTGTAAAAAGAGTTGGGGAGACACAAGCATGAAACATTTCTTTGGGGGTGCCAAATAAGGGCTGTGATTGGCTATTTGCCATCCCCTTGTCAGGAGAGCCCATTGGCGCTCTGCTCCTCTTCCTCTTTGGCCAAAATGGTGGCGCCCATGACCCACATGGTCTGCCGCCAGCACAATGATGTCAAAAACCAAAATTCAAATAAAGGTGTTCTATAATTCCTGTTAACCTGTTTCCTGACTGATATTATTCTGCCTGCTTTTGAACTCTTGCCCGGACTTTGATTACGATTTTGCCTGAACCCTTTTGTACTGCGATTTTGCGACTTTAACCCCTGAAGTTTCCTCCTTGGTTCTGACATCTCCCGTTGGGAGCCGATTGGCCCCCCTGACACCCCTATGTTGACTGGTAGCCTAAAGGAAGCTCTGTTTGTCAGTATAACTATTTTGATGCATCTAAAATCACCTTCTTTGAGGCCACTGGGAGCAACAGCCAAGGGGTTGCTCCCATGAGCCACTAGTTGAGAAACACTGCTGTAGGACATGGACTCGGCATAGTTGATAATACAGAAGGGGCTAATAAAATACTATTGGACATGGACTTCATACATGGCATTGTCTATAATACTCATGGGGCTTATAAATGGACTTCATACATGGCATGGTCATTAATACCCAATGAGCTGATAAATGGACTGCATTCATGGCATGGTCAATAATACCCAAGGGGCTAATAAATGGACTTCATACATGGCATGGACGATAATATCCAAGGGGCTAATAAAATACTATGGGACATGAACTTTAAACATAGCATGGTCGATAATACCCAAGGGTCTAATAAAATACAATATGATGGGGACTTTATAAGTGGCATGGTTAATAATATTCAAGGTTCTAATAAAATACTATAGCACATGGACTTCATACATGGCATGGTTGATATCTGAATAAGCCAAAATATTAGTGGAGAACTGGACCAACAGCTGATCCAGAAGCTGACCCATATCTATGACTTCCATCCATCACTCTATCATTTTGACACATAGGTCAATGGCACAGGGGGCATAACTTCCACTGGCATTTTTCCTCTGTTGCAGGAGGGTCCAACCATGGTATGGAACCTGAATGTACAGTATGTTGAGTGTGTGGGCCTTAGACATGCTACCCACAACCAGCTCGGGCCTCAGGCATGCTTCCCACAATCAGTGTAGGCCTGAGACATGCCAACCCCAAGAAGCCCACTGAACTACCCAAGCTATATGTGCACGCACCATTGGCACCAAACCCATACAGTAAATAGAATGTAAACCATTACAACTTCCTGGAAGAGTACAGAATTTCTTGATTTAAAAACTTTTTTATGCCACTTGGTAAAAACTCGGTGTCTCACTTTAAAGCCCATAAGCACATAATATTTAATTTGTATCTAATAAATCTTATCCGCTCCGGAATATCTGTCAGCATTATATCAAGATTGTACACAAATTTATATTCAAGTGCAGCGCATAACACAGAAAATGCAATTACAAAGTTGTTATACTTTTATACATTATTTATTTTTTCTCCTTTGCTGTGTTCAAGAAAAATATGACACATTGATTATGCTCACTGTCTAAAAAAATGCTTCGGCTGACATTTACATTGCCTATAATGAGATCCCTACATGTATCATATTACACATTAGAGACATATTTATTTATTAGTTTCAATTATTTATACACGTTCTGCAAAATATCACAGTCTTCGTTCTTCAAACAGAAGCAAAAATTTGCATCAGGTTAGTAAATAAATAAAAAGCTATGGAATTTTTTTTTTTTTGCAGCATTTCCAGGCCTGGCGTGTATTCCCCATTTATAGTCAGATTAGTCCCATAGGCATCCGTGTTTGGCTTGGCACAAGCCAGAACGGCTTTCTGGAAAGTGATTGGCAGGTTTTTGTTGCTTTGAGGAAGATGTTATATTGGCCAGTATGAAAGTTCATTTATTTATTCTGACAATTTTAGAGTCCTTTTAGCTAATTAAAAAGAGTTGTCAGTTCTTTTTCAGTAGCTTCCTCACTTATTGGAGCTCAACTTTTGTTTGCCTCTTGAAATAAGTCGCTACTTACTAAATAAGTAACCTTACTAATTTTGTTCAGCCTGAAACCATAAAAGTAATTTGTTTTAATTCCCAGGTGTATCCAATTCAAGTTAGTGGAAGTGGCACAAGATGGCTCAAAATGCCCCACATCTTATAAAAAATAGGTGTCACCAGATTTGTGCACTGGATTTTGATATGGAATAGTTTTTTGCTTGAAATGCTTGGAACAAATTTTCCCTTTATCATCGTTAGATATAGGATGTGTTTAGGGATACTGTTGTAACCCTTTCGACACCCCTATGTCGGTGTAACACTCCATGTGTTGCGCTTAACTGATGGCATGGGACAAACCTGAGCCACTCTGAAGTGGTATTGGGAGAGACTGGGTACCTGGTACTTACTAGCACAGTGCCTCCACCTAGTGGGATCCGGGAATGCACCTACGGGTGATCCCACTAGGAATGTAGTAATAACACACACACAGTATTGGTTAACTTGAATAACAGTTTATATAAAATAACTGGCCAAATAGTACACGCAGCACTCCTAACCGGTGGCAATAGGGCCTTACTAATTAACTTGCTAGTGCCAAGCTGTCTAACTAAATAAAAAAGGCAAAGTCCTTCAATAAAACATTCTCTTTTTAGGGGAATGTAACATAAGTCGGTAACGCAAAAACTATTCGTAATGTGAAAAGTTAAGCCTTTGCGTGAACAAATTTTGCTTTGCGCGAATGCAATATACCTTTTGCAAACCCATGAACTGTTTAGTGACCAGTTCCTCCAGCGGAAAGCCGTTTGCGAATTTTATACTTTGCGCTAATGTGATGTCAATGTAATAAAACTTCTTACTGAGAAATTCACAATGTTTGCTCCAAAAGATTACGACACCTTCAAGCACTTCTTAAGAGTGCGCAATTGCAATCCGCAATAACAATTTGCAATGTAATAACCGTTTAAGGAACAATATTACATTGCGAGATGTGGATTTTTACTCTTATTGGTGCGCAATGTTTTTCTCTTTGCAATTTTAATTACATTCCCCCCTTTATCTTCAAGCACTTCTTTAGGGTACTGTCCCTTTAAACAGGATACTCATACAAATCCTCTTCAGATACTTTATAGCTCTCTTCAGGCAAGTTCAGCACATTCAGGCATACCAGCTCCTTTGGATGCTCAGATAGGAATATCTTGCTGTTTGTTCCTCCAGTCTGGATTCTTTTCACACTCTCTGTCTCTCCAGGCACTGTATGTGGCATCCCTGTGCCAGCCTGATCCAAACGAATGCTTTGGGTGCAGCCTCTCAGCTCTCTGGGCCCACCAGCAACTCTCTGGCATTCTTCTCTGTCCACCATGCGGTTCTCCATGCCAGGCTTTCTTCTTTTGACAGTATCTGTGATTTCCTCTTCCTCCCAGCCACTCACTAGCTGCTCTGTCACTTCCTGTTACACTAGGGTTGCCACCTTTCACTGAATAACTGGTTGCTAGGTAACAGCTTACAGCACACAGACACAGTCTCTCTGCTCCTGCCCTTACAAGGATAAGTGCAATGTTTTAGCACAGATTCCCTATACTGTCATTTACAATTGGATTCTGGCATGTCATAGGTTATCTCTTGTCTGTCTAAAACATAAATTTTGCCAAATTTGGCCGTGGCAGCAAGCAGTAGCAACCAATCATAAAAACCTTTTAAGTTTGTTAGTTAGTTAGTCAAATATTCTGAGACACTCATGAATGCTGCTTTCATTAGTGTGCTCAGATGAGCTATATGGTTCAAAAGAACTAACTGTTCTAACTAAGCCTAGATCACAGTAATTCCCAACCAGTGGCTCGTGAACATGTTGCTCACCAATCCCTTGGATATTGCTCCCAGTGGTCTCAAAGAAAGTGCTTATTCTTGAATTCCAGTCTTGGAGGCAAGTTTTAATTACATAACAAACTAGGTGTACTGCCAAACAGAGCCTCCTGTAGGCTGCCAGTTGACACAGGGGCTACCAAATAGCCAATATATACCTCATTTGGCCTCCTCAGGAAGTTTTTTCATGCTTGAGATGCTCCCCATGCTACCCAAAAATGGTTGTAAATCACTGTCATGGGGGGCTATATAGCCCTTGTTCCTCTGGTCTAATTGGGGGTCCTGTACATGGGTTAGCAATAACATGGTGCCTACAATGTATTAGGACTGAATGATAAAGGAATTAATCTAAGTGAGCAATGTAGAGTATTTCCTTTGATATGCTAAATCATGTTAAATCAGCTGAACCCTACAACTTCCTGATAGATGGAATAGCCCCAATGCAGCAAATTCCAATTGTAACAATAGGGTTGTTAACTGTGAGTCCTATTTATGCTTCTAAAATGTGGCCTGAGATATATTAGCAAACTGAGTCACTTTTCCCATCACCAGACAGTTCTGTAGAAACATGACCAAGTTGCACTTTCGAGTTCCAACTCCTTAACAATTCACAAGGGAATGTTAAATGGTGGCTTCTTTGCAAATGTAATGGTGGTGTGTGCATAGGTGTTCTTGCTCTTCAGTAGGCTGTTTATGCAACGGTACTTGGCACAAAGGCATCGCCTTAAATTGGCACCCCACTGCAGTCTCAAACAGCCATACAGATTCACTATGCCTAGTGTCAGACTGGTGCCAGGGGACCACCAGAAAACCTTAGGCAGGCCCACTCTCCAAACAATTTTTGCTTCCTGCTTTCTTTTTTTCTCTTTCTTTCTTTTTCTTTATTCTCTTAATTGCTTCTCCTTACCTACAACATTGTACCATTATCTACATTTCTCTATTTTTGTTCTCACGGAACAGGCATGCAAGTCAAATGTTTAGGTGAGCTGGGTCCACCAGAAACTGCGTCACCACTATGCAATGGCACATTGATGACTGAAGACTTAGCAAAAGCCAAATTGGGATTTTTTTTAACTATATACCTCAATTCACTTATTGGTACTGGTGGACAGGGTGGGTAACCTGGCGTTTAAAACAACTACTGTAGTTCTCCTGTTAGTACATGGCTTTACTTAGCTTGACCTTCTGTTAAGCTTGAGGCTTATTGAAAGGTATTTACAATATTATGGATAACAACTGCAAAGAGAGGAGTCCCCTAGTGGTGTTAACTGATCACATACAATTTGTAGCTATCCCCACACAGGGTAATACCTTCTATATTGTCAAGAATGAGATGTTTGCTTTCTAACAGCAGACAAGTAAATGCTACCTCATAGGTGGTTGCTACAGGTTAGCAGGTTAGCTGCATATATTATTACATTCCCTATTTATGTTTCTTTTACTCTTCTTTTTGCAGGATGTTTAGGTTCTTACACCCAAGGCTGTCATCATTTGGGAACAGGTAGGACATCTGTCAGAGGCCTTGAAAAAACAGTGGGACTTAGTCTGCCAACAACAAAGGGAGTGGTGGAAAAACCTGGGCTGGGCTTTGTGTTTAAAGAGCTGGATGGGAGTCAACTCTGCATGTGACATATCATAACCACTACAAAATTAAGTGGGCTGTATACACCTTTATTTAAATTTTCTCAACATGAGCACAACAAACAGGACTTGTGTTGAACCCCCACCTGCCAATCAAACCCCTGCAACCCTGCACCTCCTGTTCGGCATTGCGAGGAGGAGTAATTATAAAGAGGGTTTAACTGTGAACTGATCATTTGTTTCACAACCATAGATATCTCTTTATTAAAACAACAGGGGAAAAGCATCCAGTAACATTTCAGAAATGGTTTCTTACCTCACGATTATCCGCTACAATGACAAGTTCTACGTATTTGGTTGTCTTCACAGTATCTCTTTTGTGCTGCCAAAACAGATTATAAACAATATCCACATGAGTATTCCAACTGAGCATTTCAGCACACAATTCAGACTTTCAAACATATATACTGTAGATTTTTGTGCCATTTTCATTAGGAGAACAATTTTTTTTAGATAATAATAAGAGGAAATAAGCTCTGGAAGCTTGCACCTGATGTCTGTCTGCTACTGCCCAATAGTTTCACAATTCACATTTATAATGTGATAGTTCATACCATCTATCAACCCATCTCCCTTTCAGCTTACCCAATAAGTTTTCTGATTGAACAAAAAGTTACCAACAAAACCAAGAAAAAGAATCCCTTTTAGTGGCACACCCAATTCCTTTTCATTGGTCTCTAAAGACCAATATCACAGAGGCACTTAATCTAACCTTATTTTCTTGAATTCAAGTGAATTTTGCTTAAACCCACTTATAATGCATCATTTTAGAATTTGCACCTCAATATATAAATTGCAACAGGCTTTTAATTAAAAAGTGTTTCTTTAAGGTTGACATTATTGACAATTCTTCAGGATAAAATTAAAGGACAATTTGCCTATATGCTTGAATACTTTGGGCAAAATTAAACTCAGTGAGAAAAAGGTTTATCATGTGAAAAGTCATGGTCAAGATTCAATTTGAAATTAGATTCAGGTGAGAAAAACATCGCTCACAGTGTATCACGTGAAAACTCTATCAACGTCTATGGGGAAAAAACTTGATCTGGATTTGGAGAAGTTTTTTCTCCTCAAGTTGACTTGTCCATGACTTTTCATGTGATAAACCATGATATAACATTTTCTCACTGAACTGAATCTGGCTCAATGTGTGATATATCTGCAAAGCATGGAGCACCACAGAGAGTACTATAAAAATTATTTTGTGAAAAGAGCCGGAGGGCCACGAAACGCATCAAGCATAATGGTTCTGTCCTTATGTGGCGAATCCTTGTACTGATTTTTAAATGGACTAATCAAATTAAGAATTTTTATACTATGCTATGTGGTGCTCCATGCTTTGCAGATGAATCCTTGATTGATGCTATCCAGAGCAGTTTGCAAGTGCAGCACACTGTGAGTTTTTTCCTTGCAGGGAGCTCCCTACAAATTACCCTGTTTTGCATCAACGTGTTATATGTTTTGACAGATCCCTTGCTATGTCCTATTTTACCCTCTATACAACAATGTGGCTCTTTTGGGGGGTCACAACATTCTAATTTTTGGTTTTGTCCCTGGGGGGTCTGGAGCAGCTTACGGGACCACAGGATATGCCATAAATAAATTTTTCATATGAGGTTTGAAATAAGTGCCACTATGAGAACAATTAATTGGGATTGGGCACGCTACTCATAGGGTTCTTGGTTTTGTTTGTATTGTATTCTGATTTCATGGTGTGTTATGCTCTAATATCCACATTAATATACCAAGCTAATGTGGTTTATGCCTCAGCATATAGTTAGCATATTTTCTAAATCATCTGTCTATTGTCAAAGTGAGCAATGGTTGGACCAGAAAGATAAAAGTAACAACATATAGCTGCCAAACAGCAATTTTTTAGACTGATTGGGAATGTTTACAATATAACTGTGTTATATTGTGGGAATGAGAGAAGAAGAAATACTTGGACATCAATGGCCATTCAAACCAATGGATGTGCCTTCTTTAATCTTCCCTGCATGTAACAAATTTCACGAAAAGGCATGGAATAGCTCATTTTAGACTTCTCATCCCTTCAGAGGTCACCTCACAGATGTATAAAGTAATTTTCTCCAACCCACAGAATATTTGGCCCTAATCAACAACCATTAATGGCATAGAGGCGATGTAGTTGTGCATGACTTTTTTACCCTGGCATGACATACTTTTTAAAAAATAAATAAAACATTTTTGAAGGTTGGGTACATAGGGGTTAATACCCCTGACTGTATTGTAAGAAGGTATAAAGAGTGAAACTGAATACCAATTTTTCATTAAGCTCTCTGTATTGATAAATATTTTTCCAGATGGCCCAGTTTGGGCAGAACTGAATCACACCTGGAGTGTGAGGCTTGCAAAGTCTTATTAAAGGAATTGAATAGTACAAGAAATATACTTTAGGCATTATATGCTTTCGAGAAAGCTGCTATGCTCCTCCTTGGCAGCCTCCTCTTCCAGAACTACAGCATGATATATAGACACCAGGTTTTACAGAACACTGCTGCACCCCTCCCTGATGTTCTCTCCCAGAACTATTGATATTTATGGGTTGTCTTGCAATGGTCATCCAAGAAATCTGAAGAATTCCAGCCAACTTGAATAAGTTCACTTCAGGCTAAGTACAGATTGTAGGAAGGGGAGTTACAAGGTGATTGTGGGTTTCATGCAGTACTTCCTGACTATTTAATATAAAAGAGGAATGCCTTGGTTGAACTTAATGGACGTATCTGTGTCTTTTTTCAACCTTACTATGTTACTTGCTATGTTACCATGTTATTTATGTAACACTAAAAAGTAATGATTTTCAGTAGTATCTCAGCAAGAAATACTACTGGTTGTAATTATACAAACTATTTAATCTTCCAAAAATGTTCCTCATCAGTGTGTAAAGTGTCATTCTGGATGCAAGTTTACATATTTGTTCTTTCCCAGCAGTGTTGTCCCCTGTAATTCCAGTATAATTGTAGCCATGCATTGAATTGCATCCTTTGAAATTACACCTGATGCATCAAACAGTGTTTTAAGGCAAATAGGGTGCAAGCTGCATCTAGCACTTCTGTGGGCAGGTTGCCTTCAGAACAAGATTTGCATCCAATTTACTGGGTAACTCTTGGTACAGCCCACTGTGGAAACCCTAGAGCAGGGGTCCCCAACCTTTTTTGCTCATGAGCCACATTTAAATTTAAAAAAGAATGTGAGAGCAACACAAGCATGAAAAATTCCATGGGGATGTCAAATAAGAGCTCTGATTTTTGGTAACCCCTATATGGACTGGCAGCCTACAGGAGAGAATGTTTGGCAGGACATCTGTTTTTTATGCAACCAAAACTTGCCTCTAAGCCAGTAATTCAAAAATAAGCACCTGCTTTGAGGCCACTGGGAGCAACATACAAGGGGTTGGAGAGCAACATGTTGCTCGCCAGCTACTGGTTGGGGATCGCTGCCCTAGAGTGTCCTCTAGGTCTAGGGTGGCAGTGCCCAGTATCAGTAGGCACAATTGCATGCCAGCAGGACAGATGCATTGGCAACCACAAGTGCATGAACTTTTGGATGCAAGTTCCATAATGAATGGTGTCAATATACTCTCCAATACATCTTTGTAGAGCACCAGCACTTCCAGGGGGCATCAGTAAATGACAGTGTGTTATGCCAACGTATTGCATCTATTTTAGCTGACAATATCACATTAGGTTCTACCGGCTGAAGTACTTTGTGCAGCTTCACTTTCCCTGTCTAGTATATGGCTGTAACATGCTAACAGCAAGCTGTGCAGGGTACTAGATAACCCTCAAGTACTATAATAAAAGTGCCCACCTTCTCACTTAAACAAGAAGGAAAGCTACCAAGGTAGTTTATTGCCACTAGATTGGCTAAAATAGTTCAAGCTAAAACACAATATTTATTCTGTAGCATATTTTACCATACCTGAGTAAACAGCTCTACAAACTCTCTCTGTTTGTTTAGGATATCAGCTGCCGTATTAGATTGCTGTGACATCACTTCCTGCCTCGCTCGCTCATATCTCTGGGCTCAGAGAACATCAGGGAGGGGAGGAGGTGGAGGGAAATGGGAGAGAGGATAATAATGAGCATGCTCAAGCCCTAGCCCTGGAGGTTTATACTGAAAACAGGAAGTCTGATACAGAAGCCCATGTGTACACAAGGAAATAACTGCTGTGTTTCTTTTGGCATTGCTTTGAGGGTTTACTAGTCTATTTATATAGACCTTTCTGATAAGTTTTAGTTGTAACCGTTCCTTCTCCTTTAAACAGCAGGGAGTCATTCCTGAGCCAAGGGGTCTAGAAGTGTATCACATCTCTACTTAGCTGCAGGCTTAGCATCCCTAGGAAGGTGAGATTTTTATGCACCCCAGGGATCTTGACATTTCTATGGCTTATTTCTCCGTTAAGGACACTTAAAATAGAGTTGGGTAGCTTGGCTCCCTCATGTATAACAGGGCTTTGTGACAGCAGTGCTCAGTAACTGCCCATCAGCATGCTCCGAGCAGCAACACTTGCCAAAAACGGCAAGAGCAGCATTCTCTGGGCTAGAAATGTGCCTTCAATTAATAGCCTGACTTTTTCTTCTTATAGTAAAACAAGCATTAGAGATGTGCAAAGAAGCAGCAGGAGATTGATAATGTAGCTTGTCATTTAGCATCATTGCAAATTGCCACCAGGTCATAATAAATCACCCACCGCTGTTTTTTAGTGAACATTCCTGGCAATCTGCTTCTTTTGCTGGGCATCTTAAAAATCCCAGTCATATATGTGATTGATAATTTGACTGGGTTGTATTTTTATATCTTCCCGCAAATTGTTTCTTTTATCATTGTAAACGTACATCATTGTCTGTATGGGCCTGGCAGCCGTGTGATCCTGCCCGTGCCCTTCTAGTTCTAATGTTCAATGTATTTTCTCATAGCACCGAATGTTTCTTAATGGCAATGGATTAGATTTTTGACATGAGAGGGTCCTAGATTTTAAATAGGGTTCATTTTTGACTGCAAGTGAAGTGGGCATTGCTATTTGTGCTACAGTTCATTTAATTCAGAGGGGAGGTGTGAAATGACACACTGTAAAACCAACATTCTCCTTTAAAAAGTATTAAAGAAAAGGCAAATTATTTGAAGATAATATCCTACACGATAATAATATTTCTACTGTCTACTGTCTTAGGCTGCTGTAACCCCCACCACCCAAGTCACCCTCCAATTTATTCATATTTAAAGGGGGGGTGTTGCAAGTTCCAGATAGTCGTGACCAGGGCTGCCACTAGAAATCACAGGGCCCCATACAACAAAATCTTCAGGGGCCCCACTCACCCAAGCCCCACCCCATACCCTGCCCACTCCAAACCACAGTTAAAAGACCACACATACATTAGCGCTAAGGGTAACCCACCCACACAAGTTATAAAAAAGCTATTGATGGCCAGGGCCCCCTTATAAGTTAAAAAAAATTGGTGCCAGGGCCCCCCCATAAAAGTTGTTTGAAAAAAAAATATTGTTGCCAGGGCACCCCTTAAAAGTAAAAAAAAAATTGGGGCCTCAAAGAATATTTAAAAAAACATTGGTGGCAGGGGCCTATAGAGTATTAAAATAATACATTGGTGGCCAGGGGATTCAAAAAAACAAAAATACACACATTGGTGGTCAGTAGAATTGAACATGTGGCTTCGGGACTTTGCCTCCTTTCGTAACTAGTGATGGGCGGATTTATTCGCCAGGGGCGAATTCCCACGATTCGCAGCTGAAATTTCGCTTGGCGAAAATTCGCTGGAAAAACAAGTCGTGCATCGTTTTGACGTGACGTGGCGAAAACTACGCGACGCGCTCCAAAAATGACGCGACGCGCCGAAAACTATGCGACGCGCGTCAAAAGCGTCCCGCGACTCGTTTTGCGAATTTTTCGGCGAAGCGAATCTTGGGAGATTTGCCCATCACTATTCATGACTTCGGGTCTTTCCGCCAGTTCAAGACTTCAATTCCAGCTGTTTTTGTGAATTGTGCTGTCAAGGGGAGCCCTGCTATTACGAAAAATGCAGTACAGCTGGGCCCCCCCTTCAGGCCTGGGCCTGGTACAGCAGTACCCCCTGTGCCCCCCTGGCCCTGGTCATTATAGTGGTGTGCTATTTGGCAACATATCCCAGGAGAGCACAGGACACCACATTACAAGCCTATAAGCATTACAATAAATGGTTTCTTTCACTTTATAGCTATTAAGGCAATCATCTCACATGATCTTGGTCTCTTCATGTTGAACATGATTTTTCAGCTATTCATTGGGTGGTTGGCTGGACATGTATGAAAGATATACATAATAGAAATGATTAGGAAAAGAGCAATGGAACAATAACTCATTCAAAAGTGCATTCCAAGTTGTGTGATCTTCTCCATTGCAATCATTCATAGTTCATGGGAAATGAACCACTGGCACAGGTGTGTGTGTGTGTATGTTGGGGGGGGGGGGTCACAAACAAAAACTTTTAATGATACGAGTCATTATCACTCCAGTGTGTTTAGTATTTAATTTAGGGGTGGTTCACCTTTAAGTTAACTTTTAGTATGTTATAAAACAGCTAATTCTAATCAACCTTTCAGCTGCTCTTCATTATTTCTTTTTTTATAGTTTTTGAATTATTTTGCCTCCTTATTTTGACTCCTTTCAGCTTTCAAATGGGGGTCACTGACCCCATCTAAAAACAAATGCTCTGTAAGGCTACAAATGTATTGTTATTGCTACTTTTTATTACTCATCTTTCTATTCAGGTCCTCTCCTATTCATTTTCCAGTTTCTAATTCATACCAATGCATGGTTGTTTGGACACTAGCATCCAGATAGCCGAAACTGCAAACTGGATAACTGTCGAATAAAATGCTAAATAACTCAAAAACCCCAAATAATAAAAAATTAAAACCAAATGCAAATATCACTCTCTACATCATACTAAAAGTTAATTTAAAGTTGAACAAACCATTTAACCCATCAAGAAGGTCTTATTATCCACATATTTGTTATCTGTCTGACAGCTTTGCCTTGTAAGTTAATTCCTCCTTTGTGTCCTAAAAAAGTGTTTTCCTCAGCAGTAGCTGGAGTGCCCATCTCCCTTCCCTTATCCTACTCTTTCATTCACTCTATCACTCTAATTCACTCTACCCAGTCAACCACATCAAACCAACAGCTTTAGCTATTATCTTCATTGCAATGACAGGCAGCTATACTTATCAGGCGCTGACCTTAATCAAGTCCAGTCACAAATCACTGATCGCCTATCTGTAACCTTGACAGGGTCGCTGTCTATAGACATAAATTAGATATGTTCAAGCCACTTTTATCTCCCTAAACTTTCCAATCACCCCACATAATTACCCTTCTCATCACGGTCAAATACATTAGCATGTATGATTTCTCAGATATCCTGTAAATCTTTGAGCTTGAGATGCCCCTGTTGTAGCAAAAAAAAACCACAATCTGATTTCTGCCATTTTTTAAAATTTGTTATATATTAAAATATTACATTTCTAGCCAGCCTAATTAACAATGATTTAAACATGCACAAGGAATATACAAGGACAATATTTAAAAACATTGCACCCTGCCCTCTGCACTACATGGATTGCCATAGGTATCTGTGCTCTTGTAGACAACTCCACAAATACAGTGCTGCCTACATTTGGCAGTGCTGTAATTACTAGGGGTAGCTGCTAGGATTACCACCTGTCCGATACTCACAGATTTTCGGGAGGGCTGTCCAGTTTCCAAATTTGGAAATCTGGACAGGTCTTCAAAATGAATGTCATGGTGATCAGTCAATCGGCGATCGTCAAGTCATAACCCTCCCGGAAGTTCACCCACCATGCCCCTGACATAATCTATCCAACTCTGATGTCACCAGGTCCACCCACTGCCTGTTCTCCCTGTAAGAAGAAGGTGGCAACCCTAGTGGCTGGGAAAAGGAGCATAAGCATCCCCTTCAAACCCTACCAGTGCCCTTACTTGCACATCATTCTGACAGTATATGGGCCTTGTATTGATGGGCACATGATAGTGTTCCTTATAGGAGAAAGAAAAGTCTTTTAACTTGGGGGTGCAAAAATATTAGGCATGCCCAAGTGATCACACTTACCTGAAACCATGTATATGTATGAGCCTTCCTATAAATATACAGTATTATCTAATTATCTTGTCACATAAGAGTGACAGGCCTTTCAGTGGACCTAGGGCAGTAGTATCCTTAATTTTAGAACTATATATGTACTCCACCCAGCAAATGCATGTGGTCTAGTATGAATGTATAACTATTTATCTTGATTTACTTGCTTGTAAGAGTAAAGGAACAGTAACCATTAAAGCATGTCATACTAAATCACGTCTGAGCACCTGACATGCTAAGACACATTTTCGCCGTATCTATAAACCTCTAGGGAGCTCCTGGAGCTACATATCATTGGTTTAATGGCATAATCCCTTCCTGTCAAATGGCTGAAGGACCATATTTCATGGCAATGCATAATAAGTCATCAGATTGACACTTTCTGTTTGCTAACAGTTACTTATTCATTTTACCTTGCATGTTGAAACAATGTTTGGACATCATGGTTGGGAACCTAACCAAAGTTAATTATATTGTATATTTAAGTATGACAGGACAGCCTTAATCACTGTTCCTAGTGAATAACCAGAATGCCGAATAGTCTTTATTACTGTTGCTTCTTCTAAATGTGTTACATCGATCACCCTATCTTCAACCCATATTCCTCAAACTATGGAAGCCCTCTCAGAAAAATGATGCAAGATTGGATGTTAGTAAGTATTTGAAAGCCCCCTTGTGTCGAATTACCAGTTTTTAGTATACTGTGCACGGTTCACACCATTATTGTTTCCTTTATTTAGGAAGGTACCTACACATCAGAAAATTTTGAGAACATCTTCACAAACATTTTTTATTTTAAAGCATCTTTACTATATATTAAGTCAGGAGTGCCCATACTTTACTAATGAGAGGTCTACTTTTAGTGATGCTGTCCCATTATGATACACATCCTTATATCTTCATTTGGCTTTAAATATCACCTATATGCTAATAACCGCTGATGTTCAAACCAAGATCGCAGACTGCTTAGTAGCAATCTCTTCCTGGATGAACCAATGCCACCTCAAGCTCAACTTGGCCAAGACTTAGCTCATGGTCTTCCCACCCAAACTGAGCCCTTCTCTTACTTTCACCAGTATTCATCACATGGATCAAACTGTTATACAAGAAACCAACTGCACAAATCCGGGTTAATAATACTCTTTCGTGGTGTTTGACTTGGGGAGAGGAACTAGACTGGGATGTCCCTTATTGCCCCTCCTATTTGCTCTGGCCATTGAACCGCTGGCAACAAACCCCATTATTTAAAGGTATCTCAATTGGTAAAAAAGAGGAAAAAGTAGCTTTATATGCAGAAGATGTATTACTTTTCCTGGCAGATGCTGGCCCCTCGCTGTGAGCAGCACTGGATATTCTTGAGAAGTTCCGGGCATTAAGTGGCCTATGGATTAATAGGAACAACTCAATTCTTTTTCCTCTGGGAAACCTGGCTGTCATAGAGGAGTCAGCTCTCAAAGTGGTAACCAGATTTTATTACTTAGGTATCATCATTACGGCAGACACTTCTGCGTATGTAACTGAGAATCTGGACCCCATCCTTGTAAGGTTTGAATCCGCAATTCCACACTGGATTAAATTACCATTAACTTTGTGGGGTAGCGTCAATCTATTTAAAATGTTATATCTACCTAGATTCTTATAACCATTATGGAACTCATCACTCTACTAATATTTTCTTTAAGAAAATAAATAGTAAGATAATTTCCTTTATATGGACCAATAAAGCTGCAAGAATATCATGGACTACCCTAACTACCCCTAAGGATAATGGAGGGCTCGCGCTCTCCCACTTGCAACACTACTATTTTGCCTCCCAGCTATCCTATATACATAACTGGTTTAACCCAGACGATAACAACTCCCTAACAAACTTGCATGCCACAATCCTGGAATCTCTGGAGTCCATTCACAACTCACCCTATAGGCATATCTGCAGGATTTTCCAGGAGTGATTACCACCTCCATTAAAGTATAGGCTAGACTACTAGCCAAAGTACATACCCCCCTATCTAAAGTATCTGGTAAGGCTCCACTCTGGAGGAACTCCAACTTGCCTCATATGAGAAAGCTGATAGATTTTCAATATTGGCCTCAAATGGGTATAAGACACCTAGAGGACCTGTTGGTGGAAGGCAGTTTCATCTCCCTAGATCAAATAAAAAATAAATTGAATCGGCAAGACATACAATTGTTTAGATACTTCCAGCTGAGACATGCCTTTTATGCACAGTTCAGGTCATTCCTCTGGCATGGGAAGTCAGACTGTGGACTCCAGACCCCACCAAAATACTATCTCAACTTTACAATATAATTCAATCTTCCCAACCCTATATATATATATATATATATATATATATATATATATATATTTAACTGTACAGAACCGCACTCCAGGCTTCTTTATGCTGTGAATCAAGTCACTTTTATTTGCATGTGTTTCCAACTTTTCGGCCCCCCTTGGGGGGAAAGCCCTTTGCTCCTCACTACATTTTTTCTCTTGTCTCTCTATACATTCCTGTCTTCTTATCCGCTGTTCTCAGAGCCACCTTCACTTCACACCATCCATGTCCACTGTCACTCGTCTCAAACCCTTATATCTTGCTGCTCCTTACCTCTGGAATTCCATCCCTGAATTCCTCTGTAAGGAACCCTTTTTCAACCTCTTCAAGAAAAAGAGCACTAGAACATCAGCCTAGTCCTGTGCCTACTGAATATGCCTTACCTAGTGCACTTTTTCATCTCCATTTGGTGCCTATATGTTATCCCCTGTAAGCTCCACTGGGCAGGGACTGCCTTCCCACTATGTCTCTTACCACATAGCACTTAAGCTCTTTGTCCTTAAATGATCAAAAATAAAAGGATCCTGGAGAACCATATTCATTAATGTGCTGTATTTATTGGCATTCCATGCACGACATGTTTAGAGCCTAGTGACTCTTCCTCAGGTGCTTCCTTTTATTTTTGATTATTGAAGCTGAGTGACCCGACAGAGCCACTATTCCTGTTGATCACAAAAGTGAGGACATCACCATACTACTGTGTATTCTTGTCCTTAAATGAGTCTGTAAATATTTATTATGTGATTTGTCTTCCCCATGTATACTTATATATATTGTACTTCTATGCATGGTACAGTGCTATTCCGTTCCATGGAAAATATTACATGATTTATCGGAAAATGTATATTGTTATATTTCACAAACCACTATTTCTTATCTAACCTTAAAATAAAAAATATCTGAATGCAAAGGATCAAATTGGAGGGTGATTTAGACAACCTGATTTTTAATAGTGCCTTGAGATCTATTGATCACAAGCTAAAGGCAGGCCTGGATTTGTGGTCAGGCCACATAGGCCCGGAATAATTGAAAAAATCCCATAAGCATGCTAGTTTATAGTAAAAAATAGTACATTTTATTAAAATATTAGGGCACATAGGCCCGGGCCTAGGGCGGCATGCCACCCGCTGGCCACAGCTGGACCTGTCCCCACTGGTATGCTGAACCCACTTGGCAACTGGGAGTATTGCAAAGGAGGTGAGTGGGTTGGGGGGGGGTGAGCACAGTGTGGGCGGGGAGGTGTGCGGCCTAGGGGCACACATTTTAGAAATCCGGCCCTGGCTAAAGGTCTACTGCTAGATCCCGATCTAGCTTTTGGCGCCCCTGTATTAAGTGATATTTGTTCTGGGAATTTATTCTCACTCCTAGGGACACATAGGCTTTCCCTGTTCTGAGGTTCCTATGGCTAGCTGTGGTGCTGTTAATTACACTCAACTGCTCTGCATTAACTGGCAGGTGCAGCCTATCCCTAATAAGTCCTAGCAGAGGGCCCTTATTTAAAGGGCAAGGAAAGTCTAAAATAGAATAAGGCTAGAAATGCTGTATTTATTATACTAAACATAATCATGAACTTACTGCACGAGAAACCTAATCAAACAAATTATTTATGCTTTCAAAGTTGGCCACAGGGGGCTGTCATCTTGTAACTTTGTTAAAAATCTTTGCAAGACTAGACTACATACACATGCTCAGTGTGGTTTGGGCTTCTTAGAGATCATCATAAATTATCAAAAAACAAAGCTGCTTGAGGTTGCATGGCTGGTAAGTAAGGCAGGGGCTCCCCCTGCTGTCCATAAGTATGATTGTTTCCCTGCCAGAATTTAGGGACCGTCTGACAATTCCTATCCGCAGCACTAAATGAAGGAAGAATTTCACTGCATACAGTCAGGTTTCTTACAAAAACGTTACCCATTTTTTAATTAAAGTATATTGAAGATAGATTTCTTTTTCATTAAAGAAAGTAAAAATGGGATTTTATTTCTTTGACTTTCCTTGCCCTTTAAACCATGAACTGGCTTCTCTCATTGCCAGTTCCTAGGTCTCCATAACGGTTGGACAGATGGTCTATGTTCCTGATTTCCAAGTCCCAGTCTGATCCTGTTTCTGGATTCTCTGCCGTGCTGGTATTACTTAGTTAATTTTCCTGTTTTCCTGGACTTTTGTTAACTTTGAACTCCTGAACCAGTAAGTTGTTAATTTTTTTATCCGGCATATTTCAGTACTAAGGAACTAATTTACTTTATGTTGACTAAATAAAATCTCTTACTGAAAGCATCCTTCTAGTCTCCTTGCCAATATACTCCCTCCTAGTTTATACTCTTTTGGTCATTCCAATATGGGGTTTTGGCTACTCGGTGTGACATAGTTTTTTTGGAAAATGTTTTACATTTTCTCATGGCACCAATCACAACTACAGAGAAAAACACAATCTTAAATAAAATCTACTAAAGTTCTTAAAAAGATTAATCTCAATCATGTTTTGTCTAAGTGAAATAATATGACTAAAACAAATTAAAATTGAAATAAACTTTCTTGAGTGTTGAAAATCCACTTTCCATTGATTTCAGTCGCATCTCAGTAGGTTCTAGCTGGCACAATTTAAATGGTTTACTTTTTTAGGATTGTTAACATTTTTTTTTTTAAAATGAGCCAAAAAGAAATCTTTACCTTAGCATTCATAACGAGTTTTGTCTAAGAGAAATAATATAATTGAAACACAATAAAATGGAAATAAACCAATAAAAGCCACTTTCCTTTGAAGAAGAAATCTTTCCATTTTGTATTCAGAAAGAGGGATAAAAAATGACTTGTACCTCTTTATTTCATCTTTGCAATGTGTAGGTTTTGGTAGATACTGATTTTTTTGCTATGCAATTAACAAGCTAAAGCACCATGTCTGATTTGAAGCCAATATGAATCAGCAAAGTACATTTGTCTAAAAACAAAACATGTCTAACAGTTGCTTACCCTTCTGAAAGTATCTTGAGAATGCTGGAAATTGTCACTCAGAGAAACGCCTGAGAAGTTAAAATGTTGGCTGCAGGAACCTGAAATCAGTTTTAGATGTTCTGCTTGGTAGAAGAGGTGACTGGTTGTGGAATTAGCCTGTGGCTCTAACACATATGCTCTGTTTTCAAGTGTAATTAATCCCCTGAAAGTAAACAAACAATGTGGTTACTGAAGTATCTGCTTAAGTATTCATTTGCAACGCTAGTCCTGTCCACCGCTCTTTTGCAAGTACATTCTGGCAGTGGAAAAAAAAGATATGCAAAAAAACCTTCAGTTGGTGCAGCATCAATAATGTAACTAACAGGTGGTCTGATCTTATTTCTGCATAGAAATACACCTGAACTGCTGCCAGCTCAGGAACATAAGACATTTTTCTTCTGAAACTCTTTGTTTGGATGACTTTGTGAGATGCCTGGACCTTTTACACATTCCTACAGTTTGTGAATTTGAAAGATTGGCGATGTTTCCACTGAAGGACAATTTCTTCCTATTGTATAGTAGTTGAGATGTTGAGATAGTTGAGATGTTGAACTCTTCTTATCTAGCCATTGATGTTTATGTTAAAGGGTCATGCTAAAGATATACTGACATATTAAGGTCAATGCTATTAGGGACTTTTTAGGAGTAGACTGTAGGTTTGTGCATGTTCAAGAGGAGAACAGCAGTAGTTGTTCTATCAAGAAAGGCATGGATACTAATGAAAATCCTTTGTAGAATGCTATGTGAATTGCATGGTGAGAGGTGCAATTTTTGTCCCCATTGGCATGTATAGTCACAAACTTCAGTTTAGCAGTGAAGATCTGTGCCTCTGAAGATGCCTCCAGAAGCTCCCATTCTTCGAATCACAATGTACAGTACATGTAGAATATAAAAGTCTCGATGCAAATCTAAACAGTCATTAATATTTAGATTCACAGTACGTGCATTCCACCTCAGAATTGAATAATCAGACCAGTAGCATTGGCTTCTATGACAGACAAACCTCGTTTTCTGCTTGATAATTTTCAACAGCCCCTACACTTAGTGTCTCAACCGCTGCCTAGAGCCCACATGTGCATTTTCACTCAAAAGATGGCCTAACAAGAACCAAGAGCTCCAGTGGACAACAAAGGCCTGGATCATTACTGTTATGGGACTGCTGAACCTACAGTATAACTGTGCCAACCAAGTTAAATCCAGTTTACCCGTTATCCTGGATCACCAGTGCTAAATTAAAAATTTTTGAACATTTCTGCTCTGTAACCCTGTGTTTATATATATATATATATATATATATAAATATATATATATATATATATATATATAAAGGAAAAATATAATAATAATAATGCAGCTCAAGCACTTTCTCAAAAAGGTCAATGCACACAAGCAGAAGATATTCTGCAATATTTTCATAAACTGGGGAAAAAACATTATAATTAAGATGATGGTGGTTCAAAGACAAGAGCTCAGCTTGGTTAATGAACTCGTCCATCTAAATTTGAGTTTTCTACTTAGCAGAGCGGATTGCAAGCAAAACACATGAATGGGGAGGGCATTACAGCCTCAGAGAACAGCACTGTACCAGATGTTCTTACTGGGGAAAAAACATGAAGGAGAAAGTGCTAAAAAGGTAGAACATTAATGCCAATTTTTTGTAATTATAGTGATTAAAACAGCCCTGCCAGTAAGCACAGTGTTAATTAGTGCAGAGAGAAAAGGTCATTGTTTGTTGAATAGAGGTATAATTAAATTAAAAAGAAACAAGTCAACATTTTTACTAACCTTGAAAAGAAATAAATTGACTAATTGCATTATTTAGCTTGTGTTTTGATCTAAAGAAGATGTCCCATCCTGAAGTGCTGCCAAGAACGCATGTTTGACAACGCTAGGCATGCTTCCATGGCATACAAATTCCTTTCCCTAGGATCTTTATTATATGCTCTGTGCTCTTTTTAAAGAAAACATTACTTTTGACTTAACATTTTTTCTCATTTTGAAACTAATGTCTGAGAAAAGTCTAGGGGGCAAAATATTAGGCAGCTTCAGCTGTATACATAATATGAAAACTATAGTAATATTTATCCACAATATGTATGTAGGTAAACACAAGTCTGTTTTTGGTCTTGGTTTTGCTCTGGCTCTGGGATTTTCTGGATAACAGATCTTTCTGTTATCATCATCATACCTTAAGGCTACTACAGAATCGTGCAAACATTAACTATGGATTATAGTTTCCATTCCTATATATGGCCACTTTGCTTGCTTTGAAAGTTAACATAACTTTACTCTATAAAGCAGGTGTTTTCAGTATTAATGGCATCAAGCACTTTTTTGTGGTCCAAACATTACCCATAATAATGTTTCAGATACATTGAAGTATTTTCTTGGCGGTCACCCTGCTATAGTTCCATAAATAGCTAGAATAGATATTGTGCCTTCACCCTAACTCTTACACTAAATGCTGTTCAGGTTGCCCACACTTTCTTTGGCCTCTTAGTGGGGTAGCCCAGCATCTGGGAGCCTCAAGCTGTAGAAGTTATATTTCTTCCCCTTACTCGACTATATGTAGTGTATTAGATAGTATCTACTATATATATATATATATATATATATATATATATATATATATCTTACTGAATTTTCATGAGAGCTGATCATAACAAGATTAGGTCTAAAGAAAACATCAAAAGGGGGCATATTTAATAACATTTGAACTGGAGAATGCCAAAAGATTCCTAGCAGTTTAAGGGAGAATTTTGGGATAGTTTTGAAATGCTTTCCTAACTCTTGCAATCATTTCCCTTCCAGTCAGGCAACTGTGTATTGAATCAATACATTTATCAGAACTGATGAATTTATAAATTTGTAATACCGGCCCTGGCCTTGGCTGGTGTTTTACTGGCTAGGCCGGTAAAATACCGGCCAGGTGGCAACCCTAGCTGTGTCCCAACCTGCGTTTGGCGCTTACATGCACACATGCGTACAGTAACTAGAGGAAACAATTCTATCTGGTATCCAACAATTGGCTCATTACGAGGGCCACTACAAACCATCATTTTAAGCAGTTGGGCATCATTCTGTTCGATGGGGTCAGAAATGGGGCTGAGCTCTAAACTGCAAGCAGGAATAAATAGAATCGTTGGAAAAAAGTGAAATATTTGTAATAAAATGTGTAGCTTGGCCCTTTATGACTCAAACACATTGGCACATATATGGGATTTACTGTAGCTTAGTTGACTAATCTGTATTTATTGTATCTGGGCTGTCAAAGAATAAGCCATCAATGCTCTACAATGTTGACAAATTGCCTTGATTTCAGCTTAATTCAATACATTTTAGGTGCCATTTATGGAAGGAGAGTGCAACAATAGGAGCAATCTGACATGTTTTTGGACTGCAACCTGCTTTCCACTATAGATGAATTGTTCTGTGCTCTGTATTAAGTACAGAGATCTATGGTCACCCCCATAAATACAGTGTTGCTTCCTACAATTCCCATTTTTTTCCCTTTCTGTTGAAAATCTGTACAAATGGATTAGGCCAACGTTCTATTTAACTTGTCCTAAAACTCTCCCATATATGACATCTAATGGCCTTCCCCTTGATCCCTCCTTTTCCCAAACAGATAGGGCAATATACAAATACTCATGGTGGCCCTTATCCCTTGATGTGTCATAGCATGGGGTCCCAAGATTTCTGATAGTAGCCCTGATGTAGACAGTTTGCAAAGCCCTGTCATTTTTATTCATTAAATAGGGGGGGGCAAAGAGAGAAAAGGTTTACTCCTCAGTAAATGAGAAGACTAGTTGTAGGTTTAACTTAAAGAAAAGTTAATAGCCCTTACCTGAGACCTGAGCAAGAGCTGACACTGATGGATGACTCAGAGTAGCCTTCTACCTTCCCATGGTAGTAACAGTGATCCTGTTCAAACAAGAAACATGGAATGACAGTTCATACAAAATACTAAGTATTGCTGCCATAATAAATGTTTTTTATAGCAATGAATGAATGAATGAATGAGTGCCCCGGCTCACTTGCTATGCCCATACATGTTGCCTTGTCCTTAAAACATGTGCATATGACTAGAGAGCAAGCTGAGGCAATCTCTCATTTTCTCATTATACTCCTACCACAGAATGGCTGCCCACACTAGCACCTCCCTCCCAGTACTGGGATGACAGCACTCAAGAAGGGGAATTCTTCTGATTCTGATAAATACTACTGTTTCTACCATTGAGAATGCAGGCTCTGTGATAGGTACCTTAAATCAAAGACTCCTTTGTGTCCATGTCAATAATTTGCAAGTCTAATGGAGTTGCAAGCACCTTTGTGAATAGGGTTTTGATGGAGGCAGTTGTAGTGTGTGTTGGACAGCCCTTTTGTTGGAGGGTTTACATGGTTTATTTAGCATATTATATTTATATGAGTGAGGTTACAATAAAATTCCTTGTCTGAACAACCCATTTGTAAAAGCAAGGGAATGCTGCCAAAAACGTCAAAAATGGTTAAAAGATTATTCTGTTGAGGAGGGTTCATTTACTATTTTTAATGCACAACACTAGGTGCAGAAGTCAATGCAGAATGGGGCCAATCAAAATGCTTAGCAGAATATTGTGCAAGGCACTGTTCTCTTGCCCCTGTACTTCAGACCTGCCTTGAGAGGTATCCATTTACATGTAAGTCCTATAGGAGCTCCAACTTGCACCAGTTCAATCACAAGGGCTGTTAATGATATTGAGGCTACTGCAACTAAAGGTGGCCATACTTGGGCCGAGAAAAGCTGCCACTTATTGTCAGCAGTTTATTGGCCAATATAAGGGGCCCTCTGATGGGCTTCTGCAATCTATATCTATCTGAAAATCATTCAGGCATTAATTGGGCAGCCTTAAAATTCCCGTCGGATAGAGGACCACATCACAGTGAACCACCACCTGCATACCTGGCCTAGTGATTCGATTGTTGGGCCCTAAGAAATACATTTTCAAACTTATCCATGCATGTAATTTTCATTAAAGCAATAATGGATGCCCCATATGTCTGTAACCATGAAGAAAACAACAATTATAACAGATACAATAAAAGAAGGTCATAAAATATCTTTGGGTGTTTGTTCTTCATAAACAATGCCTCCATAAGGCTCTGACAGGCCTTCTTACATACACTGGCTGATGCATGATGCTTTCGGAAGGTTGAAAGTAATTGTTTCCATAATTCTGTTGCCACTTTCTCAAATTCCATCCCCATTCATAATTTCTACAACTGGGAGTGTGTGTTGTTTTGCATCTAGCTCCCAACTCTACCTCAAAGACCTCTTTCCAAGAAAACATTATGATTAGCCAAGTTTTTCACTTTGGTGCCTAACCTCAGCTTATCTTATAACTTGTTTGGGCAATATTAGGTTGTACTAAACATTCTCATTTCCTGATAAAGAACAGAATGCCGTTACAATTTACAGGAATCCTTCACCGAACATCCAGAAGAATTTTCATCTGCAAACACTTTAAGATCTAGCAATCGACGTTTATTCTTTTAGAACGTTATTTCATGAGAGCATAGGAGTGTGGCTTTAATGATAATCATTACTACAACATAATATCTTACAGGAGCCTGATTCTAAATTGTGTTCTGCTTCGTTATTCTGAACACTTTCATATTTATGGTCTGTTTAGTACCATTGCAATTAGTAATTTTCTGCTCAAGAAATACTGGTGGTCATGACAACAGACCATTGTTAGTGTCTGCTATTTTGCCCAGATGTAAAGCATAATAGAATTTAAAATTCCATTGGTTTAAAGAAAAACAAGCACATATTATTTTAGCCCTTCATATACATAGTCTGAGTGATTGACTCATGTACTGTCATAGCAACTCGGCCCAAATATACACTGTATGGCCAAAAGTATGTGGACACCTGCCTGTTCAACAACTTTTTCCAATAGTAAGGCTATCAATAGAAATACTAAAACAGGCTTTACTCTCTATTCTTTTGGGAAGGCTTTCCTCTAGAGCAGGGGTTCACAAACTTTTTTGCTCGTGAGCCACATTTAAAGAACAAGTAAACGTTTTTTTTTTCTATCTCTAAATTTGCTCTAAACAGCCCCTCAAATTAATGTACCTTAGTCCCTGCTGCAAGTCTGCTCTGGTTTCTGTGTTATCAGCAGCTTGTTTCACCTTCTTCCTGGTGCAGAGTGAAGCCCAGCCCCTTAGCTTTCTGAGCTGACCTTATATCTTGGACTAGTCCAGAAGATCATTTGCATACTATGACATAGCAGAGAGCAGTGTGTGTAGCAGCTTTTGCTTGGGGAAACTAGCTTACTAATGAAACACTGGCTCCCTCTTCCTCTCTATTGTGGAACAGCAGCAAATGGACTGCTCAGTAAACTAAGGGGCTGGGCTTCACTCTGCACCAGGAAGAAGGTGAAACAAGCTGCTGATAACACAGAAACCAGAGCAGACTTGCAGCAGGGACTAAGGTACATTAATCTGGGGGGCTGTTTAGAGCAAATTTACAGAAAGAAAAAGAAAAACATTTACTTTTCCTTTAAATTTAAAAAAGAGTTGGAGAGCAACACAAGCATGAAAAAGTCCATGTGGATGTCAAATAAGAGCTCTGATTGGCTTTTTGGTAACCCCTATATGTACTGGCAGCCTACAGGAGAGAATGTTTGACAGGACATCTGTTTTTTATGCAACCAAAACTTGCCACTAAGCCAGTAATTCAAAAATAAGCCCCTGCTTTGAGGCCACTGGGAGCAACATCCAAGGGGTTGGAGAGCAACATGTTGCTCACGAGCTACTGGTTGGGTTTATTACTATTTTAAACCAGCTTAGAAGTTATGATCAGAGAATCTGCCCTGTTTCATAGAAAATTAAGGTGGAAATTTTGAGAAACTGCTGAAGAATTTGCGAAGCAGCCAAAAATGTGCAAAACAAATTAAAGTCTATGGGACTATTTGTCAACTTTTCTGTAGCAAAATATTTTCTCTTGCAAAAAATTTTTTGCAGAAAGTTTTTGTAGCAGTTTCACAGAAAAATCTGCAGATGGCCGAAGTGCAGAATTTCTCTGTAAATACATCCAATTCCCTCATAACCATATATAAGCAGTTAGTGGGCATTAGAGTAGAATGTTCTCAGGTTTGGCTACTTTAAAGGAAAACTATTCCCCCTGAACAATGCATGTCTCTATAAACAGATATTGCATAAAACAACTCAGATGTACAACCTTGATTCATGTAAATAAACCATTTTTATAATAATATACTTTTTTAGTAATTAGTAATTTTAAAAAATAAGGACAGCCTCTTGGGATCCTAGGATCCAACTGTGCACACAAATATACCAAACAAACTATAAAGTCTTTTGCTTCAACACTTCTTATAGTTAGGCAGCACGACCATCACGAAATGGTGGTTCAAGGCAAGAGATGTAAAAGGGCAAAATGTACTTAAATATATATACCAGGTAGGTAAGATTCTTTAATATGTCAATTAATTTTATATAAACTCTCTGTTGCTCAAGTATTAATTTTCGGGGTATAATTTTCCTTCAAAGGAGAAGGAAAGCTACTGACGCAGTTGATTGCCAATAGATTAGCCAAAATAGTGCAAGCTATATATTTATTCTGCAGAATGATTTACCATACCTGAGTAAAAAGCTCTAGAATCTCTCTGTTTGTTTGGGATAGCAACTGCCATATTAGCTTGGTGTGACATCACTTCCTGTCTGAGTCTCTCCCTGCTCACTCATAACTCTGGGCTCAAATTACAGCAGGGAGGGGAGAAGGGGGAGAGGTACAGCTGAGCAAACTGAGCATGCTCAAGTCCTAGCCCTGGAGGTTTATGCTGAAAACAGGATTCAGAAGCCCATGTGTACACAATAGAAGGAAAGAAATTATGTGTTTCTTTTGCCAGAGGACCCAGAACAGCATTACTTTGAGGGCTTACTGGTGTATCTATATAGACCTTTCTTATAAAGCTTATTTAGTTTTAACATTTCCTTCCCATTTAAGATATATTTCAGACACTGCCGGTGCCGGTGAGATTCACCTTGTACACTGTCTTTGGTCATGCCCTAGTATCCAACAATTATGGTGGAAGTTCAAGAATACTGGAAATCTCTCACCCAACAAACAAATACTTTTACCTTAACTTGGGCAATTTTTGGTATCCCCCCCCCCCTACAAATACACATTCTGAAAGACACTTAGCGGAAAGATTAATGGCAGCAACCAGGAAGACCATCTTACATCACTGGCTTTCTACAACAACACCCCCACTATCTATGGTTAAACAAAAACTTCATCACATTTTTTTATATGGATTGGGTGGAATCCACAACAAACAGAGAACAATTCACTGGTTCTTCTCAACATGGATGAGCTTTATATGTTCACTTCCGATACACATCAGATACCTTACAATATATGCATTTGGACACACTACGTGGTATGAAACAGAAATAATACTAAATAACAATATTGTTCAAGAAACAGAACAATATATCCAAAACCTACATCCAAACAGTAAGGGTTCACAGGGAGTGGAACAAGCTTTATCCCAGATGTCCCGCAGGTGCTCCGTCCAAACACCAATAAACTTATAAATAATAGATAATGCTGGACAAATGGAGATCGAGGCAGTTTAACTGCTACGGTGCATATTTATTTGCGATCCACACAACATGTTTCAGGCACCATATGCCCTTTATCACTTGAGTTAAACTGCCTCGATCTCCATTTGTCCAGCATTATCTATTATCCAAAACATACATCGTTCACAGGTGCAGAACCCAAATTCGCCCCACCCCCCAGAAGCCACCACATGAATCAGATGCTGAGTAGGAGGAGCTATTAATTACTAACTTTATATAATGCAAGTGGGAAATTATGATGTACAAGTTGTTGCTGGGAAATTGATAACTGGATGATACTAATTCACTAATAATAGTGTATGTTAAACTACACTGGTATTCGTTCTTAATGTATGGATTCTCTATGTTTGTTTGTTATTATATTTGCTTGAAAAACTAAATAAAAACATTTTTTTAACAAAAAAAAAAAAATCTAGAGATTTAGAAGCTACAGTCAATAAAGTGGACCTTAAACTGCCAGTGCCTAAGAAAGGGAGCAATGATGCGGCATACATCAATCACTGCTAATCTAGATGGCAAGCAATATCAGTAGCAAGTCTGGGGATAATATGTCAAGCTGCCCTTTCTGAAGCTTGAGGATACAAAGTACATCCACAGCGACTTTAGCAAACATCAGTAATTACCAGGAAATTTAAACTCCTCCACTGCATCTCTGGGTCCGAACAGCAATAAACCTCTATATTCCCAATGATGGATGGCAGCATTTGTTTGTTTCCATTGCGTGACTGTGTGTATATGCAGTCTGTATGATGTCTTTACAAATTAAACATTTATGGATTATTTCATCATCGTCATTATTATCACTATCATCGTATTTATATGGTGCTATTTATATAGCGCAAGTTGTGCAGTCCTTAACAACATCAGGATATACAGGGCATTTAAAATAAAAACATGTTAGTGAGAGCTCAATGGGGAACTTTAACGAGTGCAATAACGACATGGTTAGGATATTCTGGCCGCTCGCAGTAAGGGCTGTATATTTGGATACTGTAGAACTCTGGATACAAATAAGTGCTGTGTTGGGTCTTTTAAAAGGGTTGTTCAGCTTTGAGTTAACTTTTGTGATGTAGAGAGTGATATTCTGATACAATTTGCAATTGGTTTTCATTTTTTTTATTATCTGTGGCTTTATTAGTTATTTAGCTTTTTATTCAGCAGCTCTCCAGTTTCATCAATTTTAGCATTCTAGTTGCTATCAACCATGCACGGATTTGAATAAGAGACGGGAATATGAATAAGTGAGGCCCTGAATCAATGGGATAACTACATATGCCTCGGGTGGGTCTGGGGTTGGTCCTCCCTTCCACTTTCTATTTCTTTTAATTGATGTTCTCACAACTGAGCGTCCCCATACAACAGGGGAATGGGGTTGCACAGAGGCGACCCGGACCTGAATAGAAAGATGAGTAACAAAAAGTTGCAAAAACAATACACTTGTTGCCTTACCGAGCATTTGTTTGTGAGATTGGGTCAGACACCCTCATCTGACAGCTGGGAAAAGTCAGAACAAAAAGGAAAATAACTATTTAAAAAAATGAACGGCAATTGCAAAGTTGCTTAGAACTGGTCATTCCATAACATACTAAAAGTTCACTTACAGGTGAACCACCCCATTAAAGAAGAAGGAGTTCAAGGTATTAGGTAAGAGATTACTGTCCCAGGATTGCCTACCAAATAGCTAACCAACCCATTAGCCATAGTGTTTTCTTGTCCTTTACACAAGGGTTTACAGAATGAAACAATAATGTTAGAGGGCTCCATTCACAAGAGCATACTATCCAAAGCGTATTATAATGGAAATGAAATTAAAATATGCATTTGTTATGTCACAGTCTATCACGTGTCATCCAAGCATTTTCACCTCCCCTTCAGAGTCTCATGTTGTGTAGGAAACACAACTTTTTCAAGGTCAAACAATTATTTGATTATACTCTAATGGGGTTATGTAATAAAAGGCACTAAGTTTGCCCAAGGGCAGTAACCTACAGCAACCAATCAGCAGGTAGCATTCACTAGTCACCTGTTTAAATGCAAGCATTTTATTGGTTGCCATGTGTTACTGCCCCTGGGCAAACTTAGTGCCTTATATTACATATAGGGGTAAATTATATATAATAACAAGAACAATGGTCACAGTGAACTCAACCAGTATATGAGGTCCAGGTGCACCAACCTGAACTTGCAGCTAAGGAAGCGGATCCAAACCATAGAGCAAATGGACAGGCACTCAAATGGAACAATCCTCCACACAGTTGTGTGAACGAAATAAGTTTATTTAATAGCCATGGCACAGCCTTACGCATTTTGTATCAACACTGATACTTAATCATGGGCATGATGAAATGATGAACATTGTAGAGTTAGGCAAGGTATGTATACAAACTAATGAACTATATGACTGTGGTGTGGGCCTCTACTAATAAAGCATAGTTCAATAATCAGTGGAGTTTCCAAATACTTATTCTATGTAGTCAAAATCTTTCACAGTAGTCTAATCCCAGACAGACCCCCAGTCCAGGGGCCAGTAATTAAGGTTAAGTGAGTTACATCATTTATAAATTATCCAATCCAAGAAAAAGGAAAAGAAAGGTGTGTTCACATTGATTAAATCAAGAAATCAAGAAAAAATATATCTTTTAAAATCAGTAAATATATTTTTTCTTGATGTAATCAATGTCAATCCTTAGTTGGGATAATTTATATTGCTTAACCGATCACTGTTTGGTTCACACACTTTTACTGAGTTAGACACTGATTGGTTATACACTGATTGTTTATTACCATATATGCAAATTGTAAATGGTCATTATCCCCCCTTTAAAAGGATTCCTTGGAAGGGAGGTCGCTAGCCTATAAGTAAGTGGCACGAAACGCGTCATGCTTGAATATGTCCTAATAAAGATTTTATATTTTTATATCGTTTGGGCTCCTTTTTCAACCAACAGTAAGTTTACCCTGCTTTTATTTTTTCTTTGATTAGGCAAGGTATGACAAGCCATTACCTAATTATGCTCTTCATTCCTGCACAAGAAATAAAAGGCACTAAACACAGTGTGATTGCAACTGAATACAGTGGGATTATGTGGTCAGTCTCCCATGGAATATGTTCTCTTAGCAAACCAGTGTGATTGACAAAGCATCAGTAGAGCCTGCTCAGTGCTGGTCATGAGAATTGGAGGCAATTAATACATATTTCATGCAGTGTCATTGGAAATCATTGGTATGGTAAAATAAACCCAATTCCATCAGAATTCTTCAGAAATTCTCATTATTTACTGATCTTCTAGACAAAATAATTCTATAGAAATCACTTTTACCTCTGCATGAAACTGGAATATTTCAATTATACTTCCCCATTTGTCCCTGCCTGTCTCTTCCCATAACCATTGGTATCAATCCTGCCTGGTAAAACACCTCTACTGAGTGCTACACATTTATGTTTCTGAGCCTTACCCCAATCACAGCATCATCACAAACATCATTTTTTGACATTGCGCTGCTAGAGAAAAATAAACATTTACATTGGTTTGTCAAACATTTATGTGAATCAAGAAGCTCATACTTAGGTGAAATGTAGATGGTTCTTTACAGTCTGTGCACAACTGAGGAACAGTATACAGAACATATACAGGCATGGAAACTCGTTATCCAGAAAGCTCCGAATTACAGAAAGGACATCTCCCATAGACTCCATTTTATCCAAATAATCCAATTATTTTATAAATGATTTCCTTTTTCTCTGTAATAATAAAACCGTGCATTGTACTTGATCCAAACTAAGATATAATTAACCCTTATTGGAAGCAAACCCAGTCTATTTGGTGTATTTACTGGTTACATGATTTTCTAGTAGACGTAAGGTATTAAGATCCAAATTATGGAACAATCCATTATCCATTATGCGGAAAACCCCAGGTCCCAACCATAATGGCAAGTTCAAAAATGGACAGTCATTTCACACCTCATTTTCACACGACATTCATTAAGGTCATTCAAAAAGGCGAGGTTTCCCACTGTCAGCTTTGTCAATTGCCACATTGGAACAACATACATCCATCATCTTGAAGCTGAGTGCTGATGCCATCCCAACTTCCAAAAACTTCTTGTTGGCCTCTTCTCTATTCTGGAGAGACATGCATTATCCCTGCTATAAAGAATTGTGATTTTTAGGAGGGTTCCAGCAGCTTTCTTTTCATTTGAATGCGAAATGCGTTGTGTATGGCAGATTTCCTGCTCAAGTATATTCATGGTGATTGCAAATACACATTTGAGATGGACCATGGTGTAGCAACTTCTTATACTGGGTGTAACCAACTATGAAGTGGACAGTAGGACCTTACAAGTAGCCAAGAGCATTGTTATTTTTTATTGTCATTAATTCTAATGAATACACAGATTAACCCAACAGCTTTTGGACAAGGCCATTACATAGAATTACTACCCTTCTATAGCCTTCCTACACCTCCCCCCCCCATTACCAAGACATCTGCCCATGGAACACTATGGAGACACAAAACTACTGATATGTGCTGGGGAATTATTAGCAGCTTTTCTTAAATTGCCCTTCATAACAGGATGTGCTAGGACGCCGTCCAGGAAAAGCACAGAAATATGAATAATATACAAAGGGGATTAAGGGAAAATATGGGCTTGGCAGAGAAGATAATGATGCAAACCTGTGCTAAACAAGCTCTCCTATGCATTCTTTTCTGGTGGGCTTGTCAATGGGGGGAATAAAGAAATCTTTTAATTGCATGAAAATTGCAAAGAACATGAAAAGAACAGGTTACTATAAATATATATATATGTAGACTTATGTAGACTTCCTCCCAGCATGTTGTCACTCATTGAAGGCTAAGTGCTTACTATGAAAGCCTCTCCCTTTAGCACAGAAAAAAAACCTGGTGAGTGTGTTAAAGGATATTAAGGGTTAGATGTTAATAGGAGATAACTATCATGATCTAGCAGGCCCTAAATGACCTATATAAAATATAGGATGGATAGCTCCAGGGCCGGGCCAAGGGGTAGGGAGAATTGGCAGGTTCCTAGGGTGCAAAACTGGGGGGGCCCCAGGCACACACCTTCTCTGTCTCCTACCCCTTAGTCTCGTCCCTGCGTCCTGAAGTTGCCGGAGAGTATGGAGTTTTTTTGCTCATACGTGAGTGTGACATTTGGGTGCATGTTGTTTGTACAGATGCGCACGTCCTTTTTTCTGGGGGGGGGGGGCGCGTCATTTTCAAGGGGGTGCTGCGACCGGCCAGGTTGTCTAGGATGCCTGGTTGGTCAAGCTCAGTGCTGGATAGCTCTTGGGTAAATACAGTACAGGTATAGGATCCATTAACCAGAAACCTGTTTTCCAGAAAGTCCTAAATAACGGGAAGGTCATTTCCCAAAGACTCAATTTTAACCAAATAACAGTTGTAAAATGATTACCCTTTTCAATAAAAAGGTAATTACTTGATCCCAACTAAGATGATTCATCCTTATTGGAGCCAAAAACCAGCCGATTGGGTTTATTTAATGTTTAAATTATTTTTAGTAGACTTAAATGGGGTTGTTCACCTTAACTTATAGTATGATGTAGAGAGTGATATTCTCTGACAATATGCAATTGTTTTTTTATTATTTAATTCTGTTGTTTGCAGTTTCCGAATTACAGGGTCCAAATTGCACAGCAACCATGCATTGCTTTGAATAAGAAACTGGACCTGAATAGAAAGATGAGTAATAAAAAGTAGCAATAGCAATACATTTGTTGGCTTACAGAGCATTTGGTTTTCAGATGGGGTCAGTGACCCCCATTTGAAAGCTGGAAAGAGTCAGAAGAAGAAGAAGACAAATAACAAAAACTATAACAAATAAATAATAAAGACCAATTGAGAAGTTGCTTACCATTAGTCATTCTATAACACACTAAACATACTAACTAAAAGGTGAACCATCCTTTTAAGCTAAGATCATAATTATATATAGACTCCTTATTAGGAAAACCCCAGGTCCCGTGCATTCTGGATAACAGGTTCCATACCTGTACTTGCAAGTGTCCAAGTGAAAGCTTTCTTTGCTCGACAACTATCATATTAATGCAACTTGCTTGTTCCCTGACCCATTAGTCATTTTCAGTTGTATGTTTAATCAGACCCTATCTGCTTACATCTAAAATCTTAGTGCACAGTACAACAGACTTCTCTCAATAAAGCGTCACCTACTGTACAAAGGAATCCTCACAGGTTTAGGCTGCTTGATCAAGGGCAGTCGTAAATACACTGCAGGGCCCTGTCTTGCTGCCAAGTAAATTCTCTTTGCAAATATACAAGAAATGCTTAAATAAATGTCACCTTCCTTATAATGCCAGCATTGGCCTGAGCTTCAAGCGGCTGATATATATTAAAGAAGTGCTGACCCTATTTAATTCAGTCACTATGACATATTAACATTTGATTTGACAGAATTCTCAATGCAAATTGCTGTTTCTATATGGAAGCTCCATCTTGGCAATGCTGTACTTTCTATGAACCAGTTACATCCCTGGGTATCGTCACCCATGAAAAGCAAGTCAAGCCTTTATTTTGCCATGTACTAGATGCAAAGCAAATTAAATGCTGGCAAGGAAACACAGTTTTGCTCTTAAAATGACATTTTTGAAAAGTTCAGTTTCATGGAATACCCTATAGATATTATTCTCCCACTGGATTGTAAAGCACAGCCAGTGCAGGTACTGATCAGATGCCAACTACAGACTTGTTCAGGGTTGGACTGGGCCAGCAGGGCACTGGGGAAAACCCAGTGGGCCCCCCAACTCTTGTGGGCCCCGCCGGCCTATGTCCACACCCACATCTGCTTCTTAATGCCACAGGAGGTCGCGTAAAAAAATTAGTGCGTGCCACCGCACCGCCCCCACACAGGCGCGGTAGGGGGTGCCGGAGGAGGGCCCTGGGGCAGTAGCACCCAGTGCGCCCTCAAGTCCGACTCTGGACTTGTTGCCCCTAATAGGGGCTCATCAGTGTAACACAGGGTGCCTGACCAGCATTTATAGAACCGATAATGAAAAGAATGAAAGAGACAGCATCCAGGTCTCTAGTCTCCTTTACCATACTCATACCTCAGACCTTATTGAAATCACGTGTGCAGGGAATTGTGGGGTTTGTAGGATGCAGGCTGAGGACAGATGCTGCTGATACAAAGTAACAGTAGTCAGCCAGCTCAGCAAAGTTGTCAGACAGATCAGCAGGAGAGCAGGGGGATAGGCTTAGGGAGCTGTCAGAAACCATTAAAAATCATGAAAAGTCTGCATAGTTTTTAATTTATGTACATTTCAAAGTTGCTTGAAATTACATTTACTATTCAAGAAGCTTACGTAATGTTTTTGTGGAGTTCCCCTTTAAGAACATGAACTATAAACTCACAGTGGTAACTGTACTATGCAGAGAAATAACTTGCATGTTTGTCATTAGAACCCAGTAACAGCAAGAAAGATTTTTCGGCACACAAATATTGCAAGCAGGTAAAAACCTTGCTAATATTTATTGCAGCATGCAACGTTTCGGGGTTACCCCCTTTATCAATGCAATTGATGCTTGATAAAGGGGGTAACCCCGAAACGTTGCATGCTGCAATAAATATTAGCAAGGTTTTTACCTGCTTGCAATATCTGTGTGCCGAAAAATCTTTCTTGCTGTTACTGGATTCCGGGGTTGCCGTTTCCCCATTTTTTCTGAGCACCAGAATCTTCACCTGAATTATTAGGGAGTGCGAGTACACACTGGACTGTCATTAGAACCCCACATACCTCACCACCATGCCAGTCATTCCACCAGTGCCACACTCACATGGGCAAGTAGAATTTATCTAAATATACTCTATCCTTTACCTCCAGGGAACATTACCCCAAGAGTTACCAACCGAACTGTACCAAAAAGAGAATACTGACCCATCTCCAGTCTGGCAAGCATTCCACTGCCAAGTCAACCGGACAGTGGAATGCCATTGTAGAAGCAGAATCTCAATGTATGTGCAATCAGTGTTGGACAGGGTTGTCCATGGTTGACCAGGGACACCACCGCAAGGACCCACCACCAAGGTCCCAGGCAGTGGTTCTGCAGTACCCATGAAATCAAGGCTGGGTGGGATGTGGGATGGATGGTAGGTAGGCAGGGTGGGCGGTGTGCCCGCCCCCACCACCCACACAACTTTAAACTTAGATTTTGGAAAAACAGTTAAAAATAAATAATGGAAAGTATTTGAAAAAAATCTTTATTTCTGGAATCTAAAAGCAACTGAATTGAAAAAAGTGTTTGGAAGTTGAACAATCCCTTTAAGCCGAATGGTCTACAATACTGCAGACCCCATAATCCAGACTCCCTTGTTCCCCGGGAAAGCTGTGGGGTCTGCTTTATTGTATTCACTCCCCTGGGAAACAAAGCCTCGGGCCTAATGCAAGCACTTACACTCAGAGTGTAGGTCTGGAAGCTACTGTAGAAATACTGGTTACTGTGCCTACTATCTACTTGAGAAATTCTCTGGAGAAGGAAATTTCATTGTCTCCCGTGTTATCTGTGAAATTTCATTGAAACGTCGTTGTTCCAGAGGCTGCACTGAAAAACCAGTCAGGATATCTTGAGCTACAGGAAATCTCACGTCACCAAAGCTTCACCTACACTGATTGCTTTAAGCTTCACTCACTGAAAATCACTTCTTATTTAATGCTCACATGAATGACTGCCTTTCTATGGTCAGATAAAACCCTGGAATCCCCTGGAGCCCTACCACCGCCATTCTTTCAATCTACACCGCTTATCAGTAGAAATACAGGTGATTTAAACAGACTTCTGATATAATTTTGTTTTTCAGCGCCTACCTGTTAGCTAGGGTTTTATGGCCTGAATAGAATGAGAAGCAATGAAAAAAACAATAATTATAAGGGTAGAACTGCACAAGCGTTTTTGGTCAGATCGACGCCTGGCGACAAAACGCCGGTGACAAATGAAACGGAGACGCAGGTGTCGAACTTCTCATTGGACCGAATGAAAAGTCGCAAGTAAGAACTAAATTAGATCCGACACGACTGTCAGATGTGTATCAAGCAGCGTCTTCATCCAATAGTCTTACCTGCGACTTTTAATTCAATCCAATTATCATTTGACGTGTGCGACGATTTGTCACCAACAATCTGTCGCCGGTTGTCAATTTGACCGAAACGCTTGTGTAGTTCTACCCTAGTAGTTGTAGCCTCAAAGAGAAGAGTTTTACTCAAAGTAATGCTATTAAGATACCTTTGAAATTGTGATTAGAGGTAAACAAGTTAGGGACCACCATGTGGGGGTTTACCTTGATGTGGTATGGGGGCTTATGAATTTTATGATCAGAACTTTGTAACAAAAAACCCTGTTTTTCAAAATTTACATGCATTTGCTTATCTACTTGAATTATTTTGAAATTTGCTTTAGGTGTGCACCCACAACCCCCCCTCTTTTTTTGTATCTACCCTAAAGTTGTAGCCTCCAAGAGAAGAGTTTTTGCCTGTTCAGACCAATGATCCCACCCCCCCATCCCATTTAAAAACTCAAAAAATTCAGTAAAAAAAATCACTACCAAATTGCAAAGTTGCTTGGAAAACATTCAATAAGACTTTCTATAACATCCATAACAGGGGCCCTATGCAGCCTTCCCTTCCTACCATTCCCTAAGTTCACCTGAATGACACACAAGTTAGGGAGCAGAGGGGGTTGCTTTTGAGTCCCCCCTCACACCTGTACCTCTAACGAATGCAGAGTTCTATTTAAAGGGATAGTGTTAGGTCTGCTCTAAAGTAGAGAGCTGAGGCTTGCAACCACTCAGCTATAGGTGAACTCAGTGTTGATGAGGCGGCCCCTATGATCACTAGTCAAGATATTTCTCTTTGCAGTGGCTCTTGAACTCTAATGGGGTTCTGTTTCTGGGATATTATGTTGCACTTCACTTGTTTAATATTTACTCTTTCAACTAAAATTTAAAAAAAAAAATGCAGCTGGGATATTATTTTTCTCACTTTCTTTTACCATTGCAACAAGTGGTTACTCCATAGAGTGTAGAACTGAGAGATCATTTTCATTCATTTCAATTTCATTTCCATCCCATGTCCCCATAGCTGCAGATTGTACACTGTAGAAAACTCATACATCAAAGTCAGATGGAAGGATTATGCTCCAAAATTAAATCTAATTAGAACCACTCTTTAGACATCAAAGAATTCTCTGCTAAATTAGACAACAGATGGCAAATCAGAATGACCCAAGCTTTAAATGGGACTGATGTACCAAGCAGAACCCACTATAAAACTAACTGTTATATGTACATAGAGTTCCATCGCTAGTTCCTTTCCCCATCTGTATTTGCTCATTTCGACCACAAGAATCAGCGAGTCGTTGCAGCCACATGACAGAGAGAAGCAGTTGCACATGTCCAGTTTGTGAGTCCAGGCTGTATGATAAAACTGTCAGGCATGCTTCCTGCACACCTCTTTATTTATCTTTGCATTTCTGGAAAATGACGAAATAGACTCGGGCCCCTCTTAAGGCAATGATGACTTAGATACTTCTAAATGACTAAACCATCTCTCTCTCAAAAGAGCCCATTGGGGATATGGGCAAAGCCGCCACATTGTGCATTATTCATCCCGTCTGTGTGAGCTTTTTTACATTTCCTCACTTTGCATTCTCACTTTATATTTGTCCAGGACAATATTTCCAGCGCTATTCATGCATAATAGATTGTGCGGCTGATTCGCAGTGAAACGGCTGTGAGTTTTATATACACAGACAGTAAACCACACAGTTTAACATAAACGTTTAACATATTTCTAGTAAAGGCTTTATGAGCTGCAGAATAAATTCATTTGGAGCTAATCTCCAGGAGAATTGTTTCCCTTAACCTTTCTCCCTCCTAGGAAATCCACTCTGTGACAGGGGCAGGGCCACTGGGTTATAAGTGTGATTGGGGCAGTCTGGCATCTGGTATTCCAAAGATATGCTTGGCTGCAAACCATTATTTAAATGTGGAGCACAAATCACTTATATGAGTGCTGTAAATGAAATTAGATATTTATTTAGTGAAAGAAAGAAAGAAAGAAAAGGAGGAAGGAAGGAAGGAAGGACAGAATGAAAGACAGAAGGAAAGAATGAAGGAAGGACGGAGAAAAAGAAAGAAAGAGAAAAGAAAGAGAGAGAGAGAGAGAAAGAAAGAGTGAGGGAGAAAGAAAGAAAGAACAGAAGGAAGAAAGAGAAGGAGGAAGGAAGGACAGAATGAAAGACAGAAAGAAACAATGAAGGAAGGAAGGACGGAGAAAAAGAAAGAAAGAGAAAAGTAAGAGACAGAGAGAGAGAGAAAGAAAGAAAGAGGGAGAGAGAAAGAAAGAAAGAAAGAAAGAGAGAGAGAGAGAAAGAAAGAGTGAGTGAGGGAGAAAGAAAAAGAGTGAGGGAGAAAGAAAGAAAGAAAGAAAGAAAGAAGAGGAAGGACAAAGGGAAGGACGGAAGGAAGGAAATGTCTCTCCTTTATCACTAATAATCCCACTATATAGCTCTGCCATTAATACGCACAATTGGTCCCAATGACTTGATTAGTCTTTATGGTCTGTATGTAATACAACCTTCAGTGAGTTTGTACAAGTGCTCCCCATGCTAGTTAAATGTTATGAAGGTGATTGTTTTGGTTAGAATAATCTGTTTTATGTTAATGTAGTGTACATGTGAATTTATATATATATCTGGGTTCAAGGTATGGGTACTGTATATCATGGCTATGTCCGATTCCCATACCCAGGCTATTACCAACATTCCCATCAGGGCTGGACTGGGAGTAAAAAGCAGCCCTGGCAAAAGTATCGAAACAGCCCATGTATTCACATGCATGCAAAGCATGATATATATTTCCAACCCCAAAATTAACTAGAACTAGTGTTTATTAATAGATAGTTTAAGAGTCCATTACCATATAATCCCCAGCAATATTATACACCCTATGTGCTGGAACTGGCCCTTGCAACAAATATCTCACCCTAGTTTCTATCATAACTATTGAAACAGATGGATTAGTGCCCCTAAATTTACAGTACAGTATATACAAAATTTTCTTTTATGTGCCCCCAGCTAGACCATGTACCCTGGCAGATAATAGGACTATAATTACCATGTGTATCATAGAACCAAAGTGTGACATACTTGAAGAGACTAGTCTGTCTCATGCAATTAATGCTACATATCAGTGTTCCATATACAGGCTGAAATGATTGTTCTGAGCATGGATCCTCCTGTTACCAACATGCCTATCATAAGCACAAGGGATTGGGTATATAGAAAGCAACTCTAATATTACTAACTGAAGTTGGTCAGAATTCCTGGTTCCGCCCATATGTCAGTACTGGTATAAGCACTAACAAATGCATCAGTTTAGCTGTGGCTGGATATTATGGACAGCTCATTTACATTTCTAAAGTGATTGGCTCATTTACATATTAAAGACAGACTTAATTTGCATTTTTAGGCGAGCAGCTCATTTACATTTTAAAGCAAATGGCCCATCGGGCATTTGCCCGAACCCACAGATTGCTAGTCTGGGCTTGGTGCCCATTGTGTAAGTGAATATGAATGAGTGACTAGGGCAGTGTCCAGGGGTGTATGGGAGCCAGCCAGGGGCCCCTTTATCCTTTGCACCTTTGCATGTAAAACTGTCATGTTACAACTGCATGTGAGTTATTAACTGTACAAAATGTAGCACCTAAAGATACATTTACTTCCCTCAGTTCCTTATAAGTTCTGTTAACTTTAATGCTTATTTACTCATTTTTGAGCTGTAACACAGTTGTCCCTTGGGCTCCACTTTTTTTTGAAGAGAATGTTTTAGCTCAGGCCCCTGTGTATGTGGGTCCCATTGCAATTGTTCCGCTTGCCCCCGCTATAGTTTTACCTGTGGGTAATGTTTCTCTCTGCACTACACCGAAATACAGAGGAACAACAATGGCAAGTCACTAATTGGCTGGAGAAAAAGAAAAACACAAGTTCCTTTTTATTCTCACTCTTCAACTTCAGACCAATGAAATCAGTGGTGTCTTAAGAAGCAGCTCATTGGAATAACCGTGGGAGAAACCCAAGTCTATAATTTTAGCGGCATCCTTAGACAGAGATTTATTTGGAATCCTCAGGCCCGCTAGTAGTTAGAGCTCAAGTTGGTGGCAAAGTCGGCAGCAATAAAAGCTGTAATACTGTCTAACCTGAAACCTGAAAACTCAATTTGGTTGCGCCTTCAGTTAGAAGTTGATTAAGCACACTTATCACAAGCAGCTTTCCCTGCAGACACTGTTTTACTGCAGAGATAATGTGTATATCAGCTAAATTAAAGGCTTTTAGATGCATTTATATGGCCAGGCAATACACTTTACTTGTATAAAAGGCTTTCTATTTAAATGGATGCTAACATGTTGCCGGCAACCCTCTACATCGTCCATTAGCGTACTTCTAGGCAAGGTCTGTTTATCAAATGTTTTAACTGGATAAAGCTTCTGTCCTCCTGTTATCATGGAATGTATTGCCTTTGACATCCATCCACAGGAGGCTGGTTCTGGAGGTACAATGAAAGTTCTTGGGCTAGTGGGGTTTGGTATAAAGTATTCTGGGATATGATTAGTTTAGCAACATCTGCAGCTTGGATATCAAGGTCATCCTTTCTTTCATCATTATGCAGGTAATAAAGATGGCCATACAGAGGCAGAATTAATCACATTGATTGGGGCCCATTAGATTGATTCAGCAGTCTATATGCCCATGAATGAAGACCTCTGATAGGCCCACCCAACCGATTGCTGGTCAAAAATCAGGCAGATGTCAAACAAGCAGGTCTGATTTTTCCCATTGGATTGAGGACTGCATTGACTCATCCATGCGTTCCTTGGTCCAATGGTTCGTATTCCAGCTGTTGTTATTCAAAGGGTCAATGATCAGATTAAAGCCTGATATTGTCGACCTTCGGTGGAAATATCAGGAAAAGAACTGCTCATTTGGCGAGCCCCCAAAAGTCAGGATCAGGGTGGTTCTGATAACTTCTCCCCACCTGTTGGACTTTAGGACAGAATGGAGTATACTACTGTATATTCGAAGGACAATTCCAGCACCAATACGGGTGACCCCAAACTACAGTAGCAAAGAGCACAACTTGGTTGGGATTGATCAATGTAGAAAGCATGCCCTTGTATTTTTAAATAAGCCCTCTTAAAGGACAAGGAAAGTGTAAAATAGAATAAGGCTAGAAATGCTGTATTTTGTATACTAAACATGAACTTACTGCACCACAAGCCTAATCAAACAAATGATTTCTGTAGTTTATGCCCTCGGGCACCCAGTCCGACTCTGAATTTGGCACTTCCGTCTTGTTGCATGTGCTTCCTCTCAGCGCGTCGGATCTGAAGTGGTGTCCAATTCAGCCTACCAGCGTCCAATTCGGCAAGCCGGTATCCAATTCAGCGCAGGCTAGGCTTGGCGGCCCGTTTCTGGGCTAGGGCTCGCAATTGGGGACCCATTGTTTTAGAAAGGCCAAATTTTCAATTGGTTTTCATTATTTATATTTTATAGTATTTGAATGATTTGCCTTTTTCTTTTGAATCTTTGCAGCTTTCAAGCAGGTCTTGCTGACCCCTTCTAAAAAGCAAATACTCTGTAAGGCTTTAAATGTGTTGTTATTGCTACTTTGTATTACTTATCTTTCTATTCAGACTCTGTCATATTCATATTCCAGTCTCTTATTCAAATCAAGGCACCAAAATTACCACTCTCTGCATCATACTAAAAGTTATCTCAAAGGCGAACAACCCTTTTAACATACGTAAATAAATCATGTACATTCAATGATGACTAAATGATTATTTAAATGAAACAGTATCCCTCTGACCCTTGCAATTCTCTGCATTCTCTGCTTGTATTGAGCCAAGGCTCCAATTCCCACCATGTCTGTTCTGCTACATTGTATCAATAATCAAAACCAACAGTGCAGCGTATAACAAGGGACGGATACTGTTTTCGCTGATTGTAGCTGTAAGCACACCCACAAATGTCATCCATGCATAAAGCACTCAAACCTGCTTACTCATCTATACTATTGACAAGAGCCAATAAATTTAGTGCATGAGATTCAAGGCTCATTATGAGTCAATGCAAGGCAACCATGTGCTTCACATCCACCTTGATGAAGTGGTAAGTACAGGTATAGGACCTGTTATCCAGAATGTTCAGGACCCGGGGTTTCCCGGATAATGAATCTTTCCATAATTTGGATCTTAATAGCTTAAGTCTAATAACAAATCAGGTAAACATGAAATAAACCCAATAGGCTGGTGTTGCTTCCAATAAGGATTAATTATATCTTAGTTGGGATCAAGTACAAGCTACTGTTTTATTATTACAGAGAAAAGGGAAATCATTTAAAAAAAATTTGGATTGTTTTTGATACTGACACTAAAAATTTTATTTCAAAATATTAATCTACATGAAAAGTCACCTATAGGTCATGCTGATCGTTTTTCACGGAGAGTTCTGCCTTTGTAATTAATTGTTACTTGAACTTCGTTAACTTGACTGTTTTGTCAACCTGACTGTCCCATCTCAGCTACAGTTTCTAATGCTAATGGACTCCTGCTGCACAAATATGGCAGCCCCCTCATAGGGAAAAAAAGGGGGTAAGAAAGGTAATGTAAAAGCATCAGGCAGATATGGTTATTGCAAAATTATAAATAGCATTCAAAGATAATTTTATGATAGATATTAAAAAAGTATATTTTATGGTGTCAGTATCTCTTTAATATGGAGTCTATGGGAGACAGCCATTCTGTAATTCAGAGCTTTCTGGATAATAAGTTTCTGGATAATAGATCCTATACCTATACAGCAGGGGTCCCTAACCTTTTTCGGTATGGGGACCGGTGTCAAGACAAAAAAAATTCCAAGTACCGGGTGGGGGCTCCGGGGGGTCGGCTTCCAATTTGGGCACACCGGTGGGGGGGGCTCATGGGGGCCACCGTCCAATTTGAAGCACCTTGTTAATTGAGGGATAGGCTTTGCGGCCAAGTTCAGGACTACCCACGGTTCTGGGCTGTGGTCCGGGGGTTGGGGACCCCTGCTGTACAGTGTACCCTTTGTGCTCAATGTTGCCCCACTTAAATTATATGGAACTAAAGGGTGCCCTTGTGCACAGAGCTGACCTTAAAAAATATTTTGCCCTTCCAGTATCCGGCACAATAGTTTGCACCAGGTTGTGTGTGTGTGTGTGTGGGGCAGGTCTGGACTGAGAATCAAAATAGGCCCTGGCATTTCAGGTCCATAGAGGCTCAATCAGCCCACACAGAGGCCCAAACAGCCCTCACCAGCCCATTAAATTCTGACTTTCTATGGCACCTTATGGCAGCTCCCATTTGCCAGAATCCACAGATTGCCAGTCCGGGCGTGGTGTGTGTGTGTGTGGGGAGGGGTTCACGTAGTATTCTGGGGGGGGGGGTGTTCACGTAGCATTCTGGGACAGAAAGTTTCATTTTCAGGAAAAAAACCCACCAATACTCTCTGATTATTTGGCACTTTGACTCCTAGCATTTCTGGGAATTCAAAATGTGCTTATTTATCTGGTGTTTGTCTAAATCTCTCTTTCCATTACAATACAAATAGCGAGAGTCATAACATAAGCTGTTAACGATGCGTGACCTTGAACATTCTGTTTATTTATATAAGAATATATAATTTGCAGGCTTTTTTATTCCTGTAAGGCAGGTCTCCCAGCTGCCTAGAGGTTCTGGCTAGACGGAATAGACTGGGACATTAGTGAAATAAAGAGCTAATCTCTAGTGTCTGGCTGCAGATGGGGTCATTCACCCTTCCAACGATAGGATTCAGAAAGGGAGAGCCATTAACTGGATTTGGGTTATTTCCAGTGCTTAATGCACAAAAGTCATTTCAAAGTGTCTAAAAAAAAATGATACTTTCTTTTTTATCTGTATGAATATTTACATCCTGTATATCAGATGTTCCCCAGACGGCCGGATGGTTGGTGAGGGTGACATCTGGGGACAGTGCCTGTTTGTTCTCCTAAATCCTCCCAGAAGTCCAGCTTGAAAGTCACATGGAGTCAGATCTGTCCTAGATATTCTACTACTTGGACAAGGTTCTAAGTGCAAAAAAAGTGCAATCTGCCCTCTCATTTGCTCTTAGCGCCCTTCCTTTTGCTTTTACAGAAACCTGTGTTTCCCCTAATTAATAGAGAACTGCCTCTGTCCGGCAGCACTGTAGTCATGAAGGGTGACACATAGGAAATGATGGGCGAATTTGTCCCGTTCACGAACTGCAAATTTTGACGGCCGCGACAATTTTGGACTGACTATTTGGTCAAACTGCATCAGAGTTGATTGGAATCAGAATAATTTAGACGGGCGGATTAATTATATCTTAGTTGGGATCAAGTACAAGCTACTGTTTTATTATTACAGAGAAAAACTAAAATATTTAAAAAAATTTGGATTATTTGATTATAATGGAGACTGGGGGGGAAATTCACAAAAGCATGAAGAGTCTAACACTAGCACAAATTCATGACGTCAATTCGTAGCTTCACGAACATGGACTCTGTCTAATTTTCGCTAGCGAAGTAGATAGACTAGCGCAACTTCGCACCCTTACGCCAGGCGAAGTTGCTCACTGACGAAGGATCGTAATTACGCAAATTCACTAAGATCAACATTTTCCTGAACGTTACCACTTATGCTAGACTTCATTTCGCCTGGTCAGACCTGGCGAAGTTCAATACAATAGATAGGAGGTTGAAAAAAAACACCAAAAAAAAAAACCGCTGGCGTGTTTTACCATTCTAGGGTGATAGTCTGAAAGTCTGGGGGGTTACCCTCCTTCCCCCCTACATTTCCTAACATATGGCAACTCAAATATACAGGGGGCACATGTAGGGCAATAGGACAACTTTATTTTATTTATTAAAGATTTCCTGGGCTTGTGTAGTGGAATGTAGTGGCTGTTACATATACTTCTATTATACGCTCAAGTTCGTGCCGTATGCAAATTAGGCATTGCTAGCATAAATGCGCTTTGCCTGGCGAACTAACGGTAGCACTACTTCACTTACGTTCGCCGACCTTAGCGTAACTTCGCACTTTAATGAATTTGCGTAGTGCTGGCGAAAATTTGTCTGGCGAAGTGCGGCGAACGTTAGCGAATTTTCACCGCTTAGTGAATCTGCCCCTTTGGTAGACAGTCTTTCTGGATAATGGGTTTCCAAATAACGGATCCCATATCTGTACCTTAAGATCCAGATTTAAGAAGTCTTAAAAACCTCACTATAAAATGAAAGTAATCTGTCAGGACAGCTTGTGTTAAATAAGGAATCATTTCATTTCCACGGTGTATAAAAATGAGGAGTAGTTGAATGTAACAGCAATAATGTATTAATACACTTAGCCTGGCAGTCACATTGTGCTTCACCTCCACTCTGTCCAATTCTGATCATAAACGCAGTGTCACTGTACAATCACAGGTCATACGGCGCATTAGTCCCTAAATCTCATCTGCACATTCTCCCGTAATAAACTCTGACTTTTGTTCAAATCGTGTATGTTAAAAAGAAATTAGGAAACGCTCAGGAGCAAAATGGACTGACAATACCACCTGGTCACTGTGGGAATGCAGATTGGCCAAAATAAAGCACCTTCCCTACACTCATTCTGATCTACACAACTATGGGTATTTAGGGTCGGGATGTTTTATCAGTGCTGGGGGGGTTAAGGAATTAAATTGTGCTCAGAAGACTAAATTGTACTTGCGGATTTGGGAGAATTACATTGTCACATTATTATTATGACTATCTACCTATACCATTATGGGATCTGTTATCCGGAAACCCATTACCCAGGCAGTCCCCCATAGACTCAAATAATTCATAATTTTAAAAATGAATTACATTTTTCTCTGTAATAATAAAACAGGACCTTGATCCCAACTAAAATATAATTCATCCTTATTAGAGGTAAAACAATCCTATGGGAGCTTCCCATAGGGTTATACAACAATTCGGTAGGTTTAATCTGGTGATCTAGGCAATCGAATAATAATTTAAAGGGCAAGTAATTCGACCATCGAATGATAGAATAGATTTTTATTCGATCTATTGTAGTCATTCGATTCGATCGAATTTTTAAAATTCGATGGTCAAAGTGGCCACAAAAACTATTCCAAAATTCAAATTCAAGTTTCGAATCATTCACATGAATTTAGTAAATCTGCCCCTATATAACCTTCTAGTATCTCTTGCTTTTAATCACTTTTTAAACGTATTAAGACCCTGGTTTTCCATTAAAGATAAACACACAACCATATAACAGAGTAGCTAAGACTGAAAAAGGTGCAAGTCCATCAAGTGTAATCATTTTTCTCGGATAATTCCTATCTATCTTACATTACATATTTGTTTGGGTGAAGGAAACGGAGACTGAAATGCCCCAACTCACCCAGAAAGGCATTTGGATTAGTCCATGGGCTAGCATTATATTATATCAATGCCAGTTGAAAGGAAACCTTTCTTGAAATGATCTATTTTGGGCTGTTTAGGTTATTGTTATACTGGAGATAGCAGAGCTTGGACCCCTTCCTGCTCCACGCCTCCTTGCTTATTCTCCTGCTGCAGAAGAGTGGAAGGGGGATCGCTTGCCAGTATTGGGCTGAGCCTCGTAGGGCTTATCAGACAGCCCTTTACAATTAACTGAAGGGTGGAATATTATAAGTGTTACATAGTCCTGGCAGAAGAAATATAGGACTGATATTGTTGATGACATTGTTTGGAACCCATATGGAAATTTTCTGGAACCCAGTCAGGCCAGTCCAACCCTCTTTTTAGCTAGCACACAATGTATGTTACTGTCTTCTCTTAAAGTAAAAGAGATGAATATTCTTTTGACGGAGGAAGCCTGGACCTCTATTCTGCTCCCCACCCATTGCTATGAATTTAAGAGCTGCCAGTGTTGGGCTGGGCCTTCTTGTGCCTACTGGTGTAGTGTTTAGTAACAGCCCTTTTAAGGATTTGTTTATAATGCCTTGTTTGTGTTTATTGCTATGCAGCACTGCTGATGCTAGAGGGCTCCCTCTACAGGAGTCCAGAGAGTATCCTAGGATTCTATGGTCAGGATATTTTCCATGTGGAGTCAGTTAGGCAGTTCTACAATCTCTTGAAATAAAACATACAACCCAAACCTTCTGTGTGTGTGGGTCAAGATTCTACAACTGGAGAAGCTTATATCAAAGCATTTAGTTAAATATTATAGGTGTTACATAGTCCAATGGGGGAAATAAGAAACTGTCCTTGTTTCATGGCCAGGCAAACATCCTCAGGCAGGTCAGTCCGGCATTATTGTTAGCCAGCATACAAGGTGCTACTGCCTTCTCTTAAAGCAAAAAAGATGAATATTGGAGGCAGCAGAGCCTGGACCTTTAGTCTGTTTCCCACCCCATTCTCTTTCCTCCTGCTATGAATTTAAGAGCTGGACGGGGGATTATTTGTCAGTGTTGGGCTAGGTCTTCTTGGCCCATCAGAGAAACGTATATCTGACAGCAGATAGTTGTAAATTGTGCTAAATGGCATAGGTCTTACATACTTTAGTCCTATGGAGGGGGGGGGGATAAAAAAGACCTATGGGGGAAATAAGAAACGCTGATAGAAACTGTCCATGTTTGAGGCCCACGCAAATTTCCCCAGGCAGACCAGTCCAACACTTTTGCTTGCTAGCATGCAGACTGCAGGTCCTGTTCTGCTCCCCAACCCATTACATTTCATGCTGCTATGAATTTAAGAGCTGGAGTGTGATTACTTCCAAATGTTGGGCTAAAGCTTTTAGGTCCCAATTGGAAAACCTTACATCTCAAAGTTGTAGATAGGGCTGTATGTTATGGGTGTTATATAGCCTTATGGGGGGATTTAGAAATGGCTGATAACAACTGACCTAGTGTGGGGTCCACACAAACATCCCCAGGTTGCTGCTTTCTCTAAAAATAAAAGAGAAATCCTGCTGTGACTATTGTATCCTTTCCAGCGAGAGAATTAAACAACCACTATTTATTTTTATTTGCAACCCTAAAGCTGTCCATGTATGGAAGTATGGGCTGTACAATCACTGAGTATATACTGAGATCTATGTTGTGGTATTTTGTGATTGTGGGCTGTTAATAATAAGTGCAAAATGCTTATACTTTGTCAATGGTGACGTGCAATGTGCCAACCCTCTTGCATTTCCAATACACATTTGCCTGGACACCATTCAATTGCTTGTAAATTCAAGGTTTCAAAGTTTGGCAACAACAAGGCATAGCGCTGCTTTGTGGAACCTGAGTTTTTCGATCCACATGTCGCTGTTCAGCCTGGACTTTAATAAAGCTTTTGTTGTGGTATCATGACCTCCATTCTGAACCAGTGCCACAGAACTTACCGTGTATTTAAGTGCCGCGGACACAAAAGCTCCATCTTCCGTGTAGTGCGTTGCGCTAAAGTTTCCAGCAAAAAGACCCCTGTAAAACAAAAGGACGTTGGCGTTAAAATTGATGGAGGAAACCCATATTTCGGTGGCTCATTTGCAGCAGAAAGCCTTCATTAATTAAATATAGAATACATTAAAAAAATAAGAAGAGAGTGAGGTGCCATCTGTGTTTTCCATATTTCAGTCTGGGACATATATGAGACTGCGGGAAAAAAATGGCATTATTGAATTGGGAAAGAATTTGTTTTTAGAAAAAAAACTGTTCTGATTAATGGGAAGAACAGTTTTTTGTTTGTCTAGAAGCATCCAGATGGCTCTGTATCTAATAAACACAACTGAAATGTACACATACGATTATTTATACTTAATGGTAAACATGAAAATTAATCTTTATTAACTGTGGTAATTCCAAGGTAAACTGATATGAATTTAAACAGCTACAGTATGTTAAAATGAATGGGGAACTAATTGAACTAATGCTTTCATTATATAACTCCATTGGAGTCCCAATTAAAGACACATCGGGATGATTTCTTATCTTGTGTACCAGTTTAAAGGGCAAGGAAAGGCAAAGAAATAAAATCCCATTTTTACTTTCTTTAATGAAAAAGAAATCTATCTCCAATATACTTTAATTAAAAAAATGTGTACCATTTGTTTAAGAAACCTGACTGTATGCAGTGAAATGCTCCCTTCATTTAGTGCTGTGGATAGGAATTGTCAGACGGTCCCTAACCTCTGGCAGGGAAACAATCATACTTATGAACAGCAGGGGGAGCCCCTGCCTTACTTACCAGCCATGCAGAACTCAAGCAGCTTTGTTTTTTGAACATTTATGATGATCCCTAAGAAGCCCAGACCACACTGAGCATGTGTATGTAGTCTAGTCTTGCAAAGATGTATAACAAAGTTACAAGATGACAGCCCCCTGTGGCCAACTTTGAAAGCATAAATAAATTGTGGAAATATCTTGTAAATTATTTATGTGTCAAGACATGGCCACAAAAATGGGCATGGCCGACCAATTTGACCGCGCTAAGGGTGGCAACTTTTTTGTCCCTCTTTTTATTTCCAAAATATTGGGAGGCATGTTCTATGAAGTTGCTTCTGGAAGGCAGGCTTTATGTATCATGGTTATTTAAAGGATAGGTTTGCCACCTGTCTGGATTTGTCCGGTATTTTAAAGGGCTGCCCAGGTCAAAACTTCCTGCCCGGTTTTCCAAATAAGGAAAACCAGGCAGGATTCCCCATGATTGACACGACAATTGGCCTATTGCTCCATGGCCACACCCCTGATGTTACGGCCCTGCCATGTCCGGCCTCACCCTCCTCTTCATCAAGGCCCCTGCCTGGTCTCCCCCGGGTGAAAAGGTGGCAACCCAATTAAAGGCACAGTGTCCTGCAAATAAACCCATCAGCCTCTCCAATGTGTGATTGAGGATCAGGGAATCACAGAAGGTATCACAGCCCCGTCTGGCCTGACCCTGGGTGGAGGCACACCAAATCATAGTGTACCTACTCTCCCCTGTAGTGGAGATACAGGACTCCAGTAGCGGCACAGGGAAGAAAATCAATGTTAGATTCCCTGCAGAAACTAAGGAGGGCTACACAGACTGAAAAAGATAGGAGAAAAATAAATATTTATAGATGAGAGAAAACAATACTGAGGGATACACATGCCATATGGGAATGTTAAATTAATCAGGTTAAAGATGCAAAGCTATAAATGAGCAAACACTGAGCTAAGAGCATAAACAAATAACAGCTCTAGGTTATTGTCTTACGAGGCGCTATTGATCATGACTTCAACCTATGGCTCTGCAGCTGTTGCTGAACAGACATTTCAAACTTCCCCAATACCATTGGCTCTTACAGGATTCCGAGGCTTTTCGTAGTAGTAAGGACCAGAAAATGATGTGCTGCATTAAGAAACGTGTAGATTTAAATGTGCTCCTACTATGCACATAATTTTATTTATTTTATAAATATGGGCATCATTTATTAAAGGGGCCATTTGCATTTAAGTTACTTTTTAGCATGTTATACAATGGCAACTTTTCAACTTATCTACATTTTATTTGTTACAGTTTTTTTTAATCATTCGCCTTCTTCTTCTGGCTTTTTCCAGTTTTCAGATGGGAGGGGGGGGGTCACTGACCCCATCTAAAAAACAAATGCTCTGTGAGGCTACACATGTATTGCTATTGCTACTTTTTATTACTCATGTTTATGTCCAAGCCCTTTCCTATTCATAATCCAGTCTCTAATTCAAATCAATGCATGGTTACTTGGGTAAGTTGGAGCCTAGCAACCAGAATGCTGAAACTGCAAACTAGAGAGCTGCTGAATAAAAAACGAAATACTGTAAGTCAAAAACCACAACTAGTAACAAATGAAAACCAATTACAAATTGTCTCAGAATATCACTCTCTGCATCATACTAAAAGTTACTCAAAGGTGAACAACCTCCTTTAACAATGGCACAAACTAGCCCACTGACCTTGAAAAGCCTCTCCTACTTGATCCTATTACACTCAGCACACAGCTGGTAAGAGAATAACACTCATCACAGATAATAACTAAATCTTTCAACTATAGGTTTATTTCCCAGTAGTTCTGTCTTCAGCCATGCAGCTTAGGGGGAAAAACAACAGGATCTGAGCAACGTGCTTCATAAACTGGGCTTCCTTTCAAATTGCAAGTATCATGTGGACAAATACATTTCCTTTAGAGACACATTAAGGATAAGAGACATTTTGAAATGATCATAGGTTGGGTGATAATGGAAAAGTTTGTTCAATGAACTTTGTGGTTGTGTGTGAAATAGCATTGCCTGTTATCAAGCCACATCAATTTATAAAAAAGGAAATAGTTTTCGATATCAGAATGGAGACATCGTAGAAGAAGAGTATATTGCTATTAAAGGGCATGTAAAGGCAAAAAAAAATATCCAATTTTTACTTTCTTTAGTGAAAAATAAATGTATCTCCAATATACTTTAATTAAAAAATGTGTACTGTTTTTATAAGAAACCTGACTGTATGCAGTGAAATTCTCCCTTTATTTACTGCTGTGGATAGGAATTGTCAGACGGTCCCAAACTGCTGTGCAGGGATACAATCATACCAATGAACAGCAGGGGGAGCCCCACCTTCCTTCCCAGCCTTTCAGCAGCTTTGTTTGTTTCCCTGTAGAGCAGTTGGCAAATATGTAGAGATATGTATTGGATTTTATTTTTGCCTTTACATCCCCTTTAATGTTTCCAACTCCAGCTGCAGGGACAAAGATCATGGAGGCAGAGTTAAACAGATAAACTGGGATACTATTTGGAGGATTATTTTGCTGCAGCCACTGGTTCTGCAGAGTTGGAGAAAGTTTGTATTAAACAATACAAAAACTATAAAATCCACATTAGATTACATGACAACACAGGACCCAGTCTGTATATTCTGATTATTAATCAGTCTGGCAGCATTGGCTTCTGGCAGATATTATTTGACTTGTGCTGTTTCGATAATTTATGATGATCCCTAAGCAGCCCAGATCCACTGAGCATGTGCACAGTCTTGGTCTTGCAAAGATGTTTAACAGAGTTACAAGATGACAGCCCCCCGTGGCTAATTTAGACTTTCCTTGTTCTTTAAATCTCCAGAATGTCCTACTCCAAGTCCCACTGGATAGATGTCACATGGGCTAGTTCTGATGTCTTAGATGTTGTCTTAATAGAATCAAGGGAGATCAATTAGAGGACATTGTGGACATTTTAGCCAATGGGTGTGTTCTTCCATCCTGCATTATGCTTTCAACATTCCACTGCATTCATAATGACAATGTAACAAGAGCACCCTAGTCTGTCCCTTGCCCATACTTGAGTGTTTCCCAGAAGAGTAAAACAAGTGCCTTACCTTAGGGTTCAACACATATAGTGTAGATAATTATAAGAGTTTAATATAATTTTAATTTGAATGTTTTAAGAAAGTAGGAGCTGCACCTACAAAATACAGAGGCACTCGAGTTGAATATCTTGAAGACACTTTGAAGATACCTCATCATGTATTCAGAGAAGAGAGGAACCTCACTAATGTCTTGGAACTAGAATATAGGGCTAGGGTTTACATCATTTTGATGGCTGTAACATCTACTTTTAACAGGTTGGAACATTGTGGCAAAAGCACATTTTTCAGTATTTGGTAGTGGCCATGAGAGTGAATCGGAGCAGAAGCTTGCTAGAGCAGTAATCCTCTCATTTTCAGATGCTGCCTCCTGTATCTGCAGAGGGAAGGCACCCTCAGTTCACATCTATTAGGACAGACCCAATGATCTGATGGAGAACCTGTCAAAATGAACTCCCAAGATGTCCATTTACAGTCAATGATAACGAGGTCAAAAGCATTTAAACTGTCCAACTGTATCAGAGTATGTACGGCCATGATGAGACTTAAGAGTCTTTTAAATCTGTGAGAACGTGAAGGTGACAAGGTGAAAACAGCTAATTATTGGTAGTTTTGCACACAAAGAATTATACCTTGCCCCATACAATAGTTTTAAAAGGCGAGACTTGAATGAAATTAAATGCACGCTATTCAGAAAATTGTTTTATTCAATCTAACATTGTGTAACCTTCATTACGTTGTAGAACTCACGTCTTCTTGTTCTTGTTTTCAGCTCAGCTTTTCAGCTGGAAGAATAAGACCGGCCTACCATCTAACAGTATGTTACATGGTGTTGTATGTTTCTCAACAGGGCAGCCTTTCTCTTGTGCATGACTCTATGACACAGAGAATGAGCCTTTATTAATGAGAAGAAATGTGTTAATCGCATTCACCTTCTCATTTAAAAGGTATTTATAGAACCTCTGTGGTTGGGGAACACTGAACATAAAGCATAAATTATCATCATGTTGGTGGTTGTTTAAAGGGAGTCTGAAGTCAGAGGACATCTAAAAATGTACATGGGATTGTAGACAATGGCTAATTATAAGAAGAAAATAAGAAACAAGGACACTTACATGATAAATGAACTCTTTCTATTCATTAATCACCTCGCACCCACAGAACCCATGGCACGTGTTATACAACATTTCGAGTCAATATGGCTGTCTTTTGTCTGCACTAATGACCATTTAAACGGCATTCTTTATTGTGATTTAAATGATCACCCATTACAATGATGTTTTATTAGATCATCCATAATTATATTGACTTAAAAAAACACCGGGGAGCCAAGTTCCTTGTGTGTTCCATGTAAGTGGAAATCTTTGAAGCAAAATGTTACAATGTTTACAGATAATTCTTGCTGATTTACATATAAATGGCGGACACTGTGTTGTTCTCTCCTAAATATAAGCATGGTCTAAAGTGAAACTACTTTTTTGAGTTTGTAGAAACAGACTAGAGACATTGTGGGTACTGCCGGTAATCAAACTCTGGTCACTGTGTTGCCATTCACCTGCATTACCCCAGCAAGCCACTGGAAGCATTTAGCAATTATGTTCTCCAGTTTCAATAACTGGCTTCTAACATTCCTTTCTACACAGTGCCCTCCTGTCAAATTGTTGAACTCATTTGTTATTTGTGATCAAGCAATCAGGGGCTTTTATAGGCCTGCTTCCTGCAATTCCCAGTTGCTTGATCATTATAGTCCACAAGCCTGAGCCAGCTGATTATTCTGTGTTACTGCTTGCTCCCTGCCTGATTCTTGCTTTGTTCCTTCTTTGATTCCTGGTTCCTAATCTCCAAGTCCTTTCCTTGTTTCTGTGCCCTTGTTCCTGATCCCAGACAATTTTCAACTGATCTCCTGGTACTGACTTCAGCCTGTTTTCTGGCATATGCTTTGTCTGCAACCTGTCCCTGACCTCGGCCTGCCTACCAGACTTCCCTTGTTTTCTGCCTGTCCAGACCTTCTGCCTGTTTAAAGGACTCTAGCTGCCTGCCACTGACCACAGGCCTGGTAAAATGACTTTTTTTTATCTCTAACCTTGCATAGAACATACTATATTGTTCTCTACTTTCAATAATAAATCCTCTACCAACAGGAATATGCCATCTGCCAATTATCCTCCATTCCTGTATTAACTCATTACACAGTCCGTAGGCTCCTACCTACCAGCCACACATCTATGGCTTAGCCTGGCAGATGGAGCAAAGCTTTTCCATTGCTGGAAACAGTCTCTATCAAAAATTTGGTCTGTGAGAGCCCAAGTTATGTAACAAGCCTTACATTTTGTTAAAAAGAAGGTGTTTGTCTCATATCACTTCACAAGCCTTCAGAAGGATAATAAGATGCAGAAGGATCTAGAAGGGCCTGGATCATTGATGACTTGGTGATTTTCTACTGACAGAAACGTAGAAGGGTACTTACAAAAACTCCAAAATTTCTCTGCTTTTTAAAATTAAAACAAAGTCGACCTAACGCTCATCCATGAAAGTAACTAATTTATCAAATAATCAGCTTGAAAAAGTTTTTGTTTTGACAAAATCGTGCAACAGTTCAAATCGTACAGCTTTTTTACATTTGATGCCCAAAACCCCTGACTTTTTCAGATTGTCCAGTTCAGATCACAATGTCAAGAAACATCTTCAAATTGTAAAAGGGACATCTACCATTGACTTCTACATGACCTCAACAGGTTTTATCTGGAGTATTTTCGAATTTTGATTTATAGCACCTTTGGGATACATCTCTAAAAATTGTAGGTTTTCACCCTAAAAAACTCAACCAGAAAAGAATTGATGCTTCATAAATAGGCCTGCTTATTTACAACTTCTTTACCTGATTTGACAACAGAAACACTGGGTCAAACCAAGATTATGCAAACAGTTGGTCCCTAGACCAATAATGAGGTCCTAGGTAGACCTGATGGTAGAGGACTACAGTACATCAACACAGTCCTCACCCCATGGGATTTTTTAACCTGCCCAATAAATATCTGGCTAGATATTGGTCATCCAGGATGCTCCCTGTTTTACAGGGGGGAATAAGATGCCATCTCATCTCAGCTTTTATTGGTCTGCCTGTGGCCACCTTATCTGATTAAACAGCTATTATGCAATCTAGCCAACGCTGTATGTTTGAAATGAATATACCCAGTTATATGACTTTCAGACATGTAGCTCAGTCGTATAAATTTCCCTCTCTAAAAATAACTTCATTTACTTGTATGATTTAAAGGCACAATGACCAGATCTAGGGGTGTCATCACATAACTGCAGAGAATGCATACGATGAGGGAGATATTACTGCAGCCCCCTTTCATATTAATATAAATACACAGCAATTAGCTATATTTCCATGCTCTGCTCAAGGAAAATGCGTGGAAGGTACTTATATAATACGGTTCAGTACTTTGTTTTATTTGCAGAAACAGGACATCTGTACATAATCAATGTATAAGTAATGCAAATGATTATTACTGTCCTTCAAAAATGCAAATGCATAAGAACTGTGATTTTATAGACTATAAAATGAATAATGATGTTTATGCCGACCTCTCATGCAAATCCATAGATTAAAAATAATTTTTCCATAATAATTTGTCCAGGCAAACAAATGCATCATTTATTTCTGTACTTAACAGGGGGAGCATTAGCTTCAATTTAGGTATTAATCAGCAGGATAGATTATGTGCATCGGCAGAGGAAAGATGTAGAGAGGGTTGAAAGCAGTAAAGATTAAGACCAGGCATCCTAGAAGAGAGGCAACAGTGGAGCAGCAAAGTGTGCTGGGGTCGTAGGTTCAATTCTAGCCAGAGCACATCTGCATGGAGTTTAGATCAAGGCAGTGGAGAGGGGTTAAGACCAGGGATTCCAGAAGAAAGGCAATAGTGGGAAAACACAGAGGAACAAGACTTAGCGTTGTGATGGGGTCCTGGGTTCAATTCTAGTAAGAACACTATCTGCAATGAGTTTATATGCCCCCCAGCATGACTGCATACAATTGCTTCCTCACTTTAAAGACAACCAGGCTAGTTGGCTCCTAACCATAGAGGTAAGCACAACAGGGACTGATGTGAATGAAGTAGAACCTCTACAAAGTGTGTCGGACACACCAACAGCTGTGGGGTGAGGATTGTAATGAGCTCAGCAGGTTATATTAATTAATTTTTATATATGAGTACATATCAACTTCTTTGAGGTTTGGAGAGCTCTAAAATGATATTCTTGTAGAGCTCAGTAACTCCTTGTTATGGCAAGGGGAGCAGTAGAGAGCACTTGGTTGAATGCATGCTGTAGAAACAATCTCTGACCTGAATTGGACAGTCAAGCGGGAGCATAATGTGTGAACCAAGTCTATTTATTGATTTAAAAAAATGGATCACAGATTTGCACTTAACAAATAACAGCCAGATTCAATTCAGAGAGTCTAAATTATTTCTAAATTACACAGTTTACACTGAAAATAATTCACTTTACAATATAAAATGTATTTCCTGAATCAACAAGTGGATTTGTTTTAGTTGTAATATTGGTGTGTAGGCAGCCATCTCCGGTCATATTGAGGAGTTAAAAACTTTCTTTTTTCTGAATTCATCATCTCAAATTGAATCTCATCCATAAGTTTTCACAGGATAAACCTTTTTCTCACTGAATTCAATCTGGCACAATGTGTTATGTTTGCTTTTTTCATCAGAAGAAAAACTGTCAGTTGATGACCCCTATCCATGCTTTTAAGTGTTACTAGATACTCAAGATACACAGAACATCATTTAACGGTTGTAAACAGTGCCAGGGATTAGTGAATGAGGTTCTTGGGGCTGTGGGTTTCTTGCTTATGCACCATATCCCTTTGCAAATGAGGACTATAATCTTTAATTGTGAAGCAAATATTTACCTTTTATGATGTTACTGACTCTACATGGTACTAAAGGGGGCAAAAAGTCAGAATAAAAAGGAATGGCAGAAATTAGTGTTATTATTAGAATGTATTTATATAGTGCCAGCATATTTCGCAGAGCTGCAAAGTAAATGTGTTTATACAACTAAATCACATTAATTACATACTTAGAACATATGGAGTTACATACATCACAACCAATACTGGTACAAAAAGTGAGGAAGGCCCTGTGAAAAAGAGCTTACAATCTAAAGGGAAAGGGAATAAGACACAAGGTGTGGGAGTAGGCAAGATTAGAATTATTTAAATGAGAGATGTGGTACTGTATGTGGTATTGTATTTGATATTTAAGCAGCGTGAGGGTAAGCTTCTCTAAAGAAGTGCGTTTTAAGAGATCTTTTGAAAGCAGAAAGGTTGGGAGAAAGTTGGAAAGACCATGGGAGAGAATTCCAGAGCAGGGGTGAAGCCCTTGCAAAGTCTTTAATGTGAGTATGTGAGGAGGTAATGAGAAAATATTTGAATAGCAGGTCAGCAGAGGAACATACTAAGCAGTTGGGTGAGTATATTGAGATGAGTTCTGAGATATAGGGTGGGGCAGAGTTATGAAGTGCTTTGAATTTCAGGGTCATTCATTTGAATTTTATTCTGAAATGTAGCAGAAGCCAGTGTAGATATAGACAGAATGGTATGGAAGATGAGGAGCGTTTGCTGAGGTTTATGAGCCTCGCGGCAGTGTTCAATATGGACTGGAGAGGTGACAGTCTCTGGAGGCCAATTAAAAGAGTTACAGTAGTCTAGACGTGATATAAAGAGAGAGAGTGTATAAGAACTTTGGCAGCATTTTGGGTGATAAATGATCATATTTTGGATATGTTCCTTAGAAAGAAGTGACGTGATTTAATAAGTGACTGGATGTGAGGAGTGAAGGACAGGGCAGAATCTAGGATAACCCAAAGGCACCGGACCTGGGGTGATAGTGGAGTTGTTAGCTATGATAGATACTTCAGGGATGTTAATGGTGTTAGAGGAAAGATAACCATTTCCATTTTAGAGAGGTTTAATTAAAGGTAGCCTTGGGACATCCAAGCTGACAGGCAGGATGAGACCCGAGTTCTGGGTTGAAATCAGGAGAGATAGATCTGAGTGTCATCAGCATAGAAGTGGTAGTGGAAACCATATGAGTTGAGTAAATTGGAGTGTAGGGGAGGAGTTTTAAGTAAGGTTTACATTCCTGTTAAAGGGACTGCACAGTGTATAGCAGCCGAGAGAAATGCCTTCTTTGTTTTAATTTGGAAACTGCTCACCAAATAGAGAGAGTGATGGAACGAGGAAGGTAGCTTAAGTTGGGGTATATTGGTCAATGGATATAACAATTCATAGCACAGTAAAATCACTATATATGCAGTATATAGCTCCAAGCTAAACCACTTAATTCTCCCCTATACTCTGCCTCTATGTAGCACATATTTTATTTATCTGCTACCAAGAAGTGTAAAAGATGTAGAAGATGATGCATCATTCAGACTTCATTACCCTCACGCATATGCTTTTATTCATTACTTTGAACTATTAGCCACTTTGTTTAGCAAAAAAATTCTACTGTTTTCTATACATTTAGAAGAAAAGAAAGGAAAGAATGCAAAACAAAGTGTCAGAGCAAGCAGTATTTATCAAGGAAACATAATGTGCTCGACATACAAGGAGTTGGTACATTCTAAACTGGCACTAAGGATGATTTTAACCATTTGTATTTTGCTAATGTATGTACATCATTGTGATTAATAATGGCCAGTGCTTGTGGCTCCATTCTGAGGAAAAGCCTAATAGATCTATAGTACAGCTATGGGATCCATTATCCGGAAACAAAACCTGTTATCCAGAAAGTTCCGAATTACAGAAGGGCTGTCTCCCATAGACTCCATTTTAAACAAATAAGCACCAAAATACAGGACTATCTCCCATAGACTCCATTATAAGCTAATAATTCTAGTTTTTAAAAATTATTTTCTTTTTCTCTGTAATAATAAAACAGTAGCTTGTACTTGATCCCAACCAAGATATAATTAATCCTTTTGGAAGTAAAACCAGCCTATTGGGTTTATTTAATATTTACATATCCGGAAAGCCCCAGGTCCCAAGCATTCTTGATAATAGGTCCCATACCTGTACTATATATAAAGAATGAGCCACAGTAATTCTTTGAATCTTAATATGTGAGTAAGTTGAGTGCCAACATTTAGACCTACCCATCAGTTGTATGCACACTCCAATATTTAGAAGTTGGAATTTAATCAAGGCCCAAGTCACCGAATTAGTAAAAAGAGTATTGCGGACTACGTGCAGGTATTGGCCAAATGGGAGTTGAAGTTTAGCAAATACAGGCCTGTTTAATTAAAGCAACATTGATCCAGGGTTACATTATCTACTGGGATCCTCCAATGGGACTCTAGCTACACCTAGCTGATCTTTATTTGTTGCTGGAGGAATTAATCCACTGAGTGCCATACATGGAGGCTTTAACAGGTACTACACATTGCTCTGCGTTATGTTTTTCCATGGGGGCAAGAAAGAATCTATAAACCTACAATCTATGGTGAGGGCAGGTGGTACAATGCTAATGCCAAAAGACATATTGGTTTGAGTTGGTTTGAAAAAGAGCCGGAGGAAGGTTCAAAACGTAACTAAGGCTTTGGTCTAAACCATGACTTTAAGCTCTGCTTACTGAATTGAACAATGCTAATTCCACCATAAACTCTACAATCTAGATGGGTTTTGAAGGGACTCAAAGGGACAGATTTTCTCTATGTAAAATGTAAACAATGAAAAAAATTAAATGAAGACCAACTGCAACTGACTCACTCATGGTTTATACACAATCTTGAATTGTTAAGAGTTTTAGGGAATCATTTATTCGAGTCGAGTTGTGTTTTCCCTGAAAAAACTCACTAAAAAAAGATGTTATGCCCTGAAGCTGCTAAAAGCGCAAATCCAAAAATACTCCAGCTAAAACCTGTTGAGATCATGTAGAAGTCAGTGGTAGCGGTCCCTTGAACCATTTCAAGATGTTTTCTGCCTTACTGTCGTTCTTGCTCGAAAACTCAATCAATTCGAGGTATTCAAGGTTTTTTTTAGCTGATTAGTTTAAACATTCACATTTTTCTCCCTGATTGCAGTCGAGTTTTTTTACATTCTTTTTTTCATAAATAAATAAACATTCAAGTTTTGGGTTTATTCAAAGTATAAAAAAACTCATAAACTCGACCAATGAGCACACAGGTCATTTCTTCCATTGCCATGACACCACAGTTCCGGATAAAATGCTGACTAAAAGTAAATGTACAGCTTTCCTGTACCTGGCAGTGGAACAACATGGATTCATTTACCTTTGAAGGTTGGGAAGGGACTGTGGTTCAGAAATTAATTCACCTTTTGGCTTCAGTCCATGTACATGGAAAGATTAATAGTGCGAGAGATTGCCAGTTACTTAAGCTAATTGGATCAATGAGATTAAGAGACTGAATGGATCCAAATAAAGTTGATTTATCTTGTTTTACAGGTTTCAGGCCCAATCCATCATAACAGCTGCGGTGCAAAAATAAATGTCAACACGCAATTATCATTCTCCCCCCTGCTGCCTGTTTTTATTGCTTCTTTTTATTGTGCCGGCAACATGAGAACAAGCAAAGGAAAAGGGTACGTGGGACCACACAACATGGAATAATGACGGATGGAGTCATTGGCAAAATGCTCTTCATTTATTTATTGGTGCATCTGGCACACCTATCATGTGGGTGGCTATGTGTGCCAAATGCATAAATCACAGGCAGTCATTATAGAACATGATAAAATGGCTGTCGATATCTATTGTGGAATGCAAGGACAACCCATTGTTGTCTTTGTTGCACCTTAAAGGGCACCAATATTAACAAAAATAATTTTTTAAGTAAATACGCTATGTGAAAGTTCAACAAATCCGATTTTTAAAACAGTTAGAATTGTTTGTATTATGTAAATCATCAGCTCACAATACCTTCTGCAAAATCTCCCCTATCTCCACTGCAGTTCTAGCTGGGGCAGGAATCTTGGATTTCACTGACTCTTCCTACCTATATCTTCACAGCCAACGGCAGCTCTGAAATCTCGCACATGCTCAGTTGAAATTTCTTGGTTGCCTATTAAACCTTCTAAGCTATTTTGAAATCTGAAACTTCTGTGTTAGTGCTGCCACCTTGTGGAAGTTGCTGTGTGCCCTTCATTTGCATAATGACATCACCAGCAGGGGATAAGATAGGGAAATCTCGTGATATTTTTAGAGTTTACTAAAGCTAGGCATTCTGGGTAGAATACTCAGGGCAGTGCTACAATCTGAACATGCTTGTGAACTCATTTGCATGTTGTAGTCACAGTATGGATTACCTCTGTGAAAGAACCCATTTGACAAAGTATGGGATTTTTTAAAAAAACTGCTGTTTTTCCCCCAAAAAACTGTATATGTAGGTTGATTAAACATGTTTAGGTTGTACCGGTCAGATTGTTAATATGTGTTTGATTTTGGCTGTGATTGGTGCCCTTTAATCTTATCTTACCTTAATCTTATCTTATTTCAGTACTTATTTAGGGCAATGACATATGTATGACTTATATATACATATATATATATATATATATATATATATACTATAGTGGGCAACAAAACATCCATTGTTTCCTTTCCACCAGCAACTTTATGCCATGTCCATTTTCCCACTGGCAATTTGCATGTTGGCCAGGGGAGAGGAAAAATTGTGGGGCGACAAAATGCCCATTGTGTCACTGTTCTTATAGTCATGTGTTATAATCATGATCAAATAGCCCAAAATTCGATTAGAATTGAAAAATTTGAATTTCGAGGTCCTTCAGCTTAAAGCTGCCAAATTGCCATTTTAGCCTATGGGGGACCTCACAGAACTTGTCCTGAAAATTTTCCGAGTTTAAACGATCTTTCATTCGATCAAATACGACCTTTTTCGAATTAAAACGCCACATTCGATCAAAAATGACCCCCTAAAAAATACGATGGTCACATTTTGAGGTTTTTTCACTTCAATATTCGACCATTAGTAAATCTGCCCCTTGGGCATTAATCAAATTGACATACCTTCTCTACATGGGCTGGTACTTTGATGTAGACCTTCACACTATGCTTTGCTCAATTTTGCATTTACCAATATAAAAATAAATATCTGCAATATAAATCTGCATTCAACATAGAATACTTTTGCACCAAGAAAGAAGGGAAGATTTTATAACCCTAGCTGCGTTTATGAATTCACTTATCCCATAATAAGGAGAATAATGTGTTTAATCCACACTTTGTTTTACTGTTTATTTAATTCGACTATCGATCATTCTGTGTCTCTGAACATTAGGACCATCTTTACGTTTCATAAACATTCCCCAATTAAAGCAGCTAATCAACTCCTCTCAACATTTCCAATCAATCCTTTTTTTCCTATGCTGTTGATTACATTACATTCGGCTTGTTAATTTGCTTGATTTTACTAAAATCCACTTATTTTTTTAATGGCATTTTTTTTTCTTCCCATGATGGTGGAATGTAATGTTCAATCTTTAAATCTGCAACTCCTGGATCTTGTTTAACACAAACGTTATTTGTTTTGGCAATTGGGCCCAGGGTTGACTTTTACACATATGACATAAGACAACAAAATGTAATTAGTTTTGTTAATGATATTCTAGTGTCGGTTCATGGACCCCTTTATTACAGATACTGTGTTCTTTGTAAAGCTCAAGTGGCATGAAAGTTGTGTTTTTGTCTAGGAAAATATATATTTCTGCCTAAGGCACTATCCGAGTTAACGTGAATATGAACATCACTAGAACTGCTGTATTTACTGTATATACTGGACTTACAGTACTGTTTAATTCAGAGGTTCAACAAAAACACAAATAATGAACTGTACCTTTAAACTTGTGCTTAGCATCTTACCAAAGTACAGGGAGAAAGGAGTACTCACGATAAAAGCTTTGCAGATTCATTTTGCTTTAGGAATTCAAAACAGATGCCAACATTTATGGATATAATGTAAGGTTACACTGGACCCTATACATAGCACATGCCTCTTTCTTTCTCAGCCCCAGGAGGTTCTCTACATTAATGTTCTTCTTTTCTATCTTACTTTATTCTTAGTCTCATCTTGTTTCTTCTTTCCCTAATTTGGCCCAACCACATTTAAATGAGAACCTTGTAAAAAGTTTAAAAAACAATTGCAACAAACTAGTATAGCTGGGCTGCAATTCCAAGCGTGCTCTAACCTTTAACAATATGGTAGAAGCTGTGGTCCAGCAAGAGAAGGTTTATTACATTTAGGAATCCTTAATATGGGATGTTAACATGGTTGCTCAATCAATACTTGCTCAATCAATACTTGCTCAATGGTTGCTCAATCAATACAAACAATGCATCTTTCAGTATCTATAATTCATTTTGGGCTGCCTACTGTAGTACCCTTTGAACATGAGGATATGGTAGGAAAATGTACCAACCTATACAGCTCACAAAATGTTCCCATCTTCACCTTAGAGTCTTCAGCTTCACACCTTAGGGTAGATTTCCCATGTTGACCCTTTCTCACACAACAGACAATCAAAAGTCTTATTTATACCCTCATCATATTCCATATAGACTACTGAAACACACTGCTTTGTTGACTCCCCTTGTCTAAACCCCCCAATAGTATTAACACTGCTAACAGACAAAAGCCTCTCCTCCTGCTCTACCAGTGCTGCTCCTCTCTGCCAGTCCCTACCCCTACCCTGACTAGCTGTCATACACAGAATTCCCTTTAAGATACTTGTACTTAATTCCAAAGCACCCAACAATGTTGTACAACCATACCAAATACACACCAAGATGTAACCATTGCTCTACACATGACCTCTTCACTCCACCATTACTTCTTCAGTCACCGAAATCTAGGACTTTAAACATGCTGCACCCACCCCCTGGAACACCTCCCACATCCCATTAGACATTTCCATTACTACCAGGCCTTCAAACAACCATATATCCCCTTTTCAGTTAAATCTGTAATCTAAGCCCTCAACAATTTGACAATCTTCCTAGCCCCCCTTACTGTTCTCCAACTTACTTTTACTCTTTTCTGTTTTATACTGCATACTTACCACTACTACCATGACCGACAGGTCTTCTACAAGCACACCAGCCACCTCCTCCTTATGTCTCATCTCCTCAGTTTTAGGTTGTTTCAGTAGGGCCCTACTTCGCATTATTGAAGGAAATTTCCTGGTCCATAGTCAAAAGTTGATAATTTCACCAGTTTAGACGTGGGGACTGGGTAAACATGCCCCAGACCTACACCTCAAGATGGATGTATTCAACCATGGAAGAAATAGCAGGCACTCACAGATCCACGGACAGGCAAAGTAAACAAACAGCCTTACGCATTTTGTGCAATCAGGCACTTAATCATAGGCTAAAACAGGAACAGTTTGGTATACCACTTTAAACCCCAAACCCACCAATCCATACAACACATTAATCAACCAATCAAAAAGAAGGGGGAAGGAAATTAAAAACACGTTAAGGTTTATACACATCAGAGAACATACCAATAAGAAATTATCTATAATAGCAGGACACATCAAAGTCATATTTCAAACCCTAGCATTGTCCTGTATTTAAAGGAGAACTTTACCCAAGAATTAAATAAAACCCCTACCTAGTAAACAAGATAGTCCCCCCTCGCTGCTACCCCTCACAAAGCCCCTACCTAGTAAGCAAGATAGTCCCCCCTGCTTCCCCTCCCTGCTTCC
>CM044443.1:20069888-20154673 GCA_024363595.1 Xenopus borealis | reverse complement strand
GATTCACCTACCCAGTTAGCAAGATAGTCCCCCCTCCCTGCTTCCCCTACCTAGTAAGCAAGATAGTCCCACCTCCCTGCTTCCTCTACCTAGTAAGCAAGATAGCCCCCCTCCCTGCTTCCCCTCACATAGTTCAATAGGTCTGAACATTTTTTCCACCTAACAGTGCAGAATAAGTGCAGCAGCACTTGTGGACATCATCTTCCAGATGGGGAGTCTTTATCTGTAACAGAGTGCTGCACTGGCACATACTCATGCTTCCAGAGCATACCAACTGCGAACACACCAAAAGTGCAGGAGAGGAATTGAAGAAATCCGAAGAGGACCTGAAGATTTGGAAGATGGCACCCACAAGCTCCGCTGCTCTTACTTTGTTAGGTGGGGAAAATTTTATGGACATTTTCAGACCTAGGGGTATATTAATCAAAGAGTGAAGTTAAGAGTGAAGTTCCGCCACTAGAGGGAAAGTCCGCCGCTCTCTATTAATTTCTATGGGATTTTCAAAGGCGTATTTATTAAAGGGTGAACTTTCACTTCACCCATTGATAAATAGGCCTTTCAAAATCCCATAGAAATGAATGGAGAGTGGCGGAATTTCCCTCTAGTGGCGGAACTTCACTCTTTGATAAATTTACCCCCTAGAGAACCATGCAAGGAGAAGCAAGTGAGGGGGGACTACTTTGCTTATTAAGTGGGGCTATTTAGAATTCAAGGGTTTAATGTGAAAATCAATTTCCCTTTTATTAATTAATACGGATATATTACCTCCGCTGAGACCCAGAATGACTCTTTCCTCCTCCTCATTCCCTCCTAAATACTGTGTATGCAATTGTAACAATCGTATTGTCTAACAGTGTTCTTGCACACATTCCTATTATCTTTTACCCATCATGGTTATTGCATTTATAATAAAGCTATTGTGCATGTGTAGAAATGTTCTTGCAGTCATTCTCCTTCTTTTTTAGACTTTAATGACTGTGAACTAAAGCAACTTATTGATTCCCTCTTCAGCACGGAATGAGCACCAGAGGTCTGCATATGAAACATCATTTTTGAAGGTGCTCATCTTGATGGTGGCCCCACAGAAGATAAGAGGAGAAAGCATGACACACATGCAGAGGTACAAGGCAGCAATTTACGCCCAGGGTTTTGATCTCTGCACACGTGGAAGCCTACCTCTTGACACAGAAAAGCTTATTAACACTGCATGGAATCTAATTAAAGATTGGAGCCAGTTCCCCAAAAAGCCAATTTCCAAGAGAAGCCAAAGTGGATATTGAGATTTCAGCGGAGCTCATCGATGTAATTGGATTTCTTGGGAAGACTGAACAATTAAGGGCATAAAAATCTATCTTATGTGTCATCCGAGGCAAACCGCTCACAAAGAGGTCTCTCTTTGTCTCTCTACAGTACATACATATTTTTCAGTAGACAGCTAAATATTCGTAATTTCAAGTAGACGTGGTAAAATATTTCCGCTTTGAATATTTTTACTTGAAACTATCTGGAGACTCCAGACATAAATGTATAATGAAATGATTGCAAGCGAGTGATGAAAAGTCGGGCAAAGACAACAAGTCATGTAGTTCTCGGCTGAAAGAGAGAACCTGGAGGCATTAATGATTAAGTTGGGAACTTTTTTTTATCAAGAAGGGGCCTGCGTGGGTCTGTTTATTAAACAGCAGTGAGCTAGGGTGCAATTTGCCTGCCATTTTAAGGCCATAAAGTGTAAGTAATGAATGGTTTTCCCTTTCAAAGCTGAATAAGTACAGGGCCCTTTGGGGATATGGTGACATTTTTGGAATTGCATCTCTATCAAACTCATTTACTATGGAGCTATACAAAAGACAGTGCAATAGACGGCCATTACATGCTTAATTGATCTCACCAGCATCCAGCCATTATATTGTGTCGCCTGCACTAATTGTTACGTAGCATCAAATCAGCATCTAATTGATCTCCCAGGTACAGTTGAGATTATTAGATCTAGAGGGAGCCCTGTCACTTAAAGGCAGTCGGCACTCCCATCACTTCCAGGCAACTCTCAGCCATGTGCGGGGACTTGTGTTGGAAGAATTTTCTATTATTTACAAATATTGGTTTATTTTTATTATTTATGGGTTATCTGTACGTGTATCTGTTATCTGGATACCCATTATCCAGAAAGCACCAAAATACAGGACTATCTCCCATAGACTCCATTATAAGCTAATAATTCTAGTTTGTAAAAATGATTTCCTTTTTCTCTGTAATAATAAAACAGTAGATTTTACTTGATCCCAACTAAGATATAATCAATCCTTATTGGAAGCAAATATTTAATGTTTACATTGTTTTCTAGTGGACAGCGGGGGTTATTTAATAAAATTTGAATGTTAAAATCTGAGTTTTTTTTTTCACTACAAAAAAACAATTTTTTTTAATAGATTTATTATGCCCCAATGCTGCAAAAAGCCCAAATCTGCAATCTCAGACCTGTCGAGGTCCTGTATAAGCCAATGAGAGAGGCATCTATCTCAATTTAAAGTTTTTTAATAGTCTGAGCTGGGTTTAGCCAACGTTTTCAGGGTTTTCGTTCAAAAACTCGAAAAATTTTAACGATTAGGGAAGAAGGCACCAAAATTTTTAGCTGTTTGGAAAAAAAACAGATAAATTGATGCATTTCAGTAATAATATTATTTTCAAGTTTAAATTATTTGCTTTAAATGGAGTTTATGAGAGATGAATAACGGATCTCATATAGGGTCGCCACCACACCCCGTTAAAACCGAACACATAGGGGCAGATTTACTAACGGTTGAATTTCAATGTGAAAAAACTTCGGAATACCACTACTGAATTTTTTTGGGGGGGGGAGCATTTTTGATCGAATATGGGTGGTTTCGATCGAAAATGATAGATAAAATAGATAATTATTGCACGAAACCCAGCACAGAGCAGAATATCTTCGGAACTTCTCCCATTGACTTATATGCAGCCTTGGCAGTTCTGAGATTTTCGGATAGGGACTTTTTCCATCCTCTGGTTATGATAAATCCTGAAAGATTCAAATTTCTTTTCAACAAAAAATTTGATTCCATAGTAAAGAATATACACGATTTTTTGGGGTTTTTGGCATTCAGATTTTAACAAGTAACCCCATGTGGAATCCACTGCCTGCATGGCTAATATCTATTAATTTGCAGACTGCACTGATTTACGTGTAGTCATGCATCTAAGGGCCCTTACACATGGGCATTCATACCTGCGCTCCCCTGCTTTCCGTTTTGCTGCGCTCAGCCGCAGGGGAGCCCAGGCCTAGACGAACACAATTCTTTTGAATGAGACTGTACCCACCAGACGCGTGTAAGCGCCGGACATAGGTTGGGACGCAGCAATGAATTGCTAATTGGCCATGCAGGCTGTGGATTCCATATGTGTTTGGTTTTAGGGCGTGTTTACATATGGGCGTTTTTGGCTGCACTCCCCTGAGTTGCGCTTTTGTCTATGCTGTTCCCAAATTGCTACAGATGGATTTTATTGTAGATAAATTATAAATTATATTCTGATATAATTAGTTAATACTTCTCAGCAAAGGTCATACTTTCACCAGAAATTAGCCACTTTCTCTGTGCCAGAATTAGCACTAGATTTTGCCAGAAAAAAAACTGCCAATATCATTATTATCCACCTCTTTTCTTCCACATTACCCAATGGGATTGGAATCTTCAGCAGTTCTTTCCTGTCTATCTAAGAAGCCATTGAGGTGTCCTGATTGGAAGAAGCTGGCACAATGAAAGCTTTTTTTCCTATAAAGAACAACTGTCGCACAGCTTCTCTAATATAGCAGGGTTCATGAAATTAGCAGATGAGTTTTCTCATCATTAGTTATGATTAGTGATGGGCGAATCTCACTCTCTGTTTCGCTTCGCCGAAAAATTTGGCGGAAAAAATTTGCAAAATGAGTCGCGCGTCGTTTTTGACGCACGTCGTGTCAATCGCGGCACCGCGCGTCGTTTCCGCCATGTAGCGTCATTTTCAGCGCACGTTGCATCATTTTCGCCGCACTGCGTTTTTGACGCGCGACTCTTTTTTTGGTCTCACAATAAAGGGAAGCAGTGGTGGTTTCAACTATGCACTAAGCTGACACTATGGGGCAGATTTACTAAGGGTCGACTTCGAGGGTTAAAAAAACCCTTGAATTCGACCATCGAATTTAAAGGGAATTATAATACTTTGAATTTGAAGGATTTTACCACTATTTGAATATTCGATCGAACAATTGAATCGTTTGAATCGAACGATTTCAACCATTCAATTAAAAAAGAACCCTATGGGAGCTTCCCATAAGGTTTAATAGCAATTCGGTAGGTTTATTCTGGCGAACTAGGCAGTTGAATAAAAATTGAAAGGGCAAGTAATTCGACTGACGAATATTCGCATAGAATTTTATTCAAATTATTCCAACCATTCGATTCAATCGAATTTTCAAAATTCGATGGTCAAAGTGGTCTTCATAAATATTCGAAAATTCGAATTTAAATCCTTTTGAAACTTCAATCGGATTTCGAATGATTCATGTGAATTTAGTAAATCTGCTCCTATGTCTGCTACTGACGGTCAGGAGGGAAACAGCCATCTTGGAAGATAGAGTCCATCTCCCCAACATTTGGAAAATAGAAAGAACGACTACAAGATTTGTGATTCACAGTGCACAGCAATTTTTTGACCACTCCCATTTTATGGCCACACCTCTTAAATACCTCAAAGTTTTAACACATTTCTATGGGGGTCATTTATAAACTTCGCGCAGGGCAGATTGGTTCGCAGAGTGAATATATTTGCCCTGCGCCTGGTTATATTTATAAAGCTGAATAAGAGTGTGCAAACTCGCAAAACAGATTTGCGAATTTGTTTTTCACATTGCGAATGTCTATAGGAGCTTTTTAAATATGGCAAAAATCACAAATTGCAAACACTCTGCGTCACAACTTTGGTGGCGGAGAAAATATTCGCAAAACTGTTTCGCAAATTGCGAATTTAAGTTACTTTTAACGCTTTTTTCGCGCAAAACAACCTCGTAAAGTGCCTGTACTCACGCAAAGACCCATCTTGTTTGCAAGCTGTTTGCGAAAATTAATTCACAATGGGAATTCGCAAAAACTGGAAAGACAGGCACAGTAGTGCAATATTGTAGCGTTCAGGAAAAAGCATGGGCAAAACTACCATTTGCGAACAATTATGCGCTGCACGAACTTTATAAATGACCCCCTATGAGTTTTTACGTTCAGGGATTATGTCTTCTTACAGTTTTGCTAAAGAAGGTGAATTGCCCTTTAAGCTGCAAGTCACAGTTTCCCCAAAAGAGACCTGTTTATCTTAAACAGTTACAATTGTTTCTTTGCTTATCTCAAATAGTTACATATGTAAGTGCAAGTGCTGAGCATTCTGTGCTCTCTGCCACAGGCCTCTTATTTAATTTTTAGAAATTTGGTATCATTTTCTGGCTGTTCAATGCAGGAGATCAAAAAGAAAGTCTGGACATTTCAGTAACAGTCCAGGACTGTGGACTGAGCTGTCAAAATCAGGACTTTCCCATGAAAAACTGGACCAATGGGAGGTATGAGAGGCCCAGTTATGTTGCAGGTTGGGCTTTGAGTAGGAGAGTGTATTTCTGATCATGTGGGAGCTTCTGACCAGCAGCTGTGACTCTCCAAAATAAACCTGGGTAAAATAGTTTTGTGGCCAATGATACTGGTAGTAATGCTGCTACTCGCTTTTGGAAATGCTCCAACTGCCACCTTGTCAACCTTCCCCCAGCTGTATAGTGTAGAGTATCTGAGAACCATTATTTTGCCGCTAAAATGGATGGTTTAACTTTAACTTAACTTTTAAAATGTTATAGGACGGCTAATTCTAAGCAATATTGGTTTTCATTTTTTAACAGTTTTTGAATAAGTTGCCTTCTTCTTCTGACTCTTTCCATAATGGGGTCACTGACCCCATCTAAAAAAACAAATACACTTTCAGGCTACAAATGTTTTGTTACTTTTTATTACTTATATTTTTATTTAGGCCTCTCCTATTCATATTCTAGTATTGTATACAAAGCAATGCATGGTTGCTAGGGTAGTTTGGACCCTAGCAACCAGATTGCTGAAACTTCAAACTGAAGACGTGCTGAATAAAGCAAAAGAAGAATGAAAACGAACTGCAAATTGTCTCAGAATATCACACTCTATATTATACTAAAAGTTAATATAAAGGCGAAAAAACCCCATTGACAAGTACTGTAAGAACATAAAGCTCCTGTCTGGCTGTATTGTATTGTCATTGTTTCTTCTCTTTTTTTCCCCCACATCATTAATAATAATGATTTTAATGATAAAAGCAATCAATCAAAGGAATAGCAGATATATACAGTAGATGGAACAAAGGGATGCTACACGAGTCATTATTTACTTCTACTATCTGCTTCGCGTTTTTCCATATCATCAGTGTTGCAATGAGAACACAATCAATTAAAACATCTGCTCAACCCCATTGTTTTAAGAATATGTGAGAAGTTAAATAATTTACAACTGATGCCACTATGGTGAAAAACACGCTGACCTTTAAATATATATATCAATGCTTTAGAAACAGTAACGATAAATGTCTCATTCCATTTTATTATGGAATGATTATAATTGAGGTATGGGACCTGTTATCCAGAATGCTCAGGACTTGGGGTTCCAGATAATGGATCTTACTGTAATTTGGATCTTCATTTCTTAAGTCTACTAGAAAATCATGTAAACATTAAATAAACCCAATAGGCTGGTTTTGCTTCCAAGAAGGATTAATTATATCTTAGTTGGGATCAAGTACAAGCTACAGTTTTATTATTACAGGGAAAAAGGAAATCAATTTTAAATATTTGGATTATTTTAATCTAATGGAGGCTAAGGGAGGCAGCGATTCCCGAATTCGGAGCTTTCTAGATAATGGGTTTCGGATAATGGATCCCATACGCACATATTTGACTGACTCTTGCAATACTCTAAAAGTGTGTATAAGAAAGGGTCCAAATTACCCTAGCAAACATGCATTGTTTGAATGAGAATATGGAATATTAATAGTGGAGGGTTGGAACAGCAAGGTGAGTAATAAAATGTAGCAATAACAATAAATGTGCAGCTTTAGAGAGGATTTGTTTTTAGAGGTTGTCAGTGACCCCCCTTTGAAAGCTAGAAAAAGTCCGGAGAAGAAGGCAAATGATAAATAAACTATAAAAAATAAATAATGAAGACCAATAGAAAAGTTGCTTAGAATTGGCCATTCTAAAACATACTAAAAGTTAACCTGAAGGTGAAGCACCCATTAAACATCTGTAATTAATGCGCAAGTGTTTTTCACTATTGTATGGAATGTGGAGGGAAATGAACCAAAGGCAGATAAGGACATAAATGAACCTAGCAACAATACTGGTGGCACAGCTATTCTGATAAGTTTCTCCTACACAATTAAAAAAATCAGTGGTCTTCAAAGTGATCATGCCAACTCACTAAAATTAGCTTACTGTACATCCTGTTCAATCTGGGTGTTCTGCTGAGTTAATCATGATATTTTAATCTGCGTTATACAGGATTCTATAAAGAATCAAGAGCTGCCCTGCAAAGATTTTACTTTTATTTTGGTTAACAGAGACGGAGAGGAAGGAACGAATGAACTCTTTTTGCTAACTCTCAGCACCCCTCACTTAATCACAGAAATATGAGAATTTTCCTCCAAGAATTATTCCTACTAGTCCAGGTATGGAATCCGTTATCCAGATATTCCATTATCCAGAAAGCTCTGAATTACAGAAAGGCCATCTCCCATAGACTCAATTTTATACAAATAATGCAATTGTTTAAAAAGGGATTTCCTTTTTCTCTGTAATAATAAAACAGTAGCTTGTACAAGATCCCAACTAAGATATAATTAATTCTTATTGGAAGCAAAACCAGCCTATTGGGTTTATTTCATGTTTACATGATTTTCTAGAAGCCGTAAAGTATGAAGATCCAAATTACAGAAAGATCTGTTATCCAGAAACCCCGAAAACCTGAGCTTTCTGGATAACAGGTCCCATTCCTGTACATTCGTACCTAAACAGTGCCCCCTCAAACTGAGCCAATAAAGAAAAATGTCTGGAACCATGCACCTCCAAAACAACTGGAATAATATTGATAATATGATTAAAATGTATTGCCACATATAAGTAATTTTAGTATATAAAAGCTGTCTGGTTTTCACATTAGTTTTATTTCCTTGTGTTGGAATCAGCACAATATAAACATTAATTTATTTTAATCATAGTCAATTTATGCTGTGATAAAGTAAATTCTGTATGTTTTTGGAAATCCCAATAAAAATGTTGAAAAAGATAAAAGCTGCCTGGTCGTCATTTTTGGTGTATTATTTCTTTTAACTGTTCAGAACAAGCAGAGTAGCATGTAAGGAGATGAAATTATTTGTTTTCAAAATGTAAATAGTCTAGGCAATATTTAGTTCAGATCAACAGTTATACAGTTAATTTTTGACCTAAAATCAGTAACAGACAGACAATACTCAGACCAGGTTAGTTTCTGCTTCTTGTAGGGATGCACCGAATCCACTATTTGGGAATAGGGATGGCGCGAACTGTTCGCCGGCGAACTTGTTCGCGCGAACATCGGCAGTTCGCGCGCGACGTTCGCCATTTTGGGTTCGCGTTAGTTGGCGCTTTTTTTTTGCCCTCTCACCCCAGACCAGCAGATACATGGCAGCCAATCAGGAAGCTCTCCCTCCTGGACCACCCCTACACCCCCTGGACCACTCCCCTTCCCTATAAAAACCGAAGCCCTGCAGCGTTTTTTCATTCTGCCTGTGCTGTGTGTGCTTGGAAGAGCTAGTGTAGGGAGAGAGCTGTTAGTGATTTGAGGGACAGTGTATAGTAAGTTTGCTGGCTAGTAATCTACTGTTCTTCAAACAACTGCCATCTAGCTGTGTGAGCTTGTCCATAATATTACCGTCTCCAGAAAAAGCACCTGAGTGACTTTTTTCAAGCAGCCATAATATATTTTACGTAATCCGTATCCACCGCTGTAGTAGTGTATACGTTGCCCTTGCAGGCATTGTTTGCCCAGTCTTTAACCAAGTGCCACCTAGCTGTGTGAGCTTTTTCACATTCCGTGTCCAGAAACATCACCTGAGTGACGCAGTGTGATTTCTGCCCTTTACAGCACAAAACGCAGCGCTGTGTCAACAATGTATTTTTTAGAAACATTTTTGCCCTTGATCCCCCTCTGGCATGCCACTGTCCAGGTCGTTGCACCCTTTAAACAACTTTAAAATCATTTTTCTGGCCAGAAATGTCTTTTCTAGCTTTTAAAATTCGCCTTCCCATTGAAGTCTATGGGGTTCGCGACGTTCGCTAACCGTTCGCATTTTTTGACGCAAGTTCGCGAACATGTTCGCGAACTTTTTTTCCGACGTTTGCGCCATCCCTATTTGGGAATCCCACGAATCCTTCATGAAAAGATTTGGTGGAATACCGAACCAAATCCTAATTTGCCTATGCAAATTAGTGGCAGGAATGTAAAAAGTGGAAAAATTTGTTTACTTCAATTTTTTTGACAAAAGTTACATGATTTCCCTTATCACCCCTAATTTACATATGCAAATTAGGATTCGGTTCAGCCAGACACAAAGATTCGGCTGAATCCTGCTTGAAAAGGCAGAATCCTGGCTGAATCCCGAGCAGTATCCTGGATTGGTTACATCCCTAGTTCCTTGTGAGGGGTAGACAGGGAGGCATGAGACTGTTACTACCTCTAGGAGTGAGAGCAGCAAAAACGTCAAACGAGTGAAAAATTGGGGTAGTGATCCTGGGCGATTATCGACCAATTAGGGATTGAGAGTGTGTATGACTAGGTTAGAGGCAGACTAGTGGAGTTGTATTGAGATATTTCCGGAGATGGGCCACTGCATGCTGGTTAAAGCAGATAATTAGGGGGACAGTTTGTTGGGAGATGAGGCCCCCCCTTTATCTTAACTGGCACTTTGCCAGTGCATTTCCACATGACAGGGGTCCTGGAGGCTTCACCAGAGACAGAGGACAGAAGTGGATCTTCTGAAAAGAGTAAGTTGGTAAGCTGGTTCATTGAATCAAGTGTGCCACCCCTACTTCTTACAGCAAAGGCCTCTACTGTATCTGGGCTGGGAGTGTACCAACTTTACTAGTAGGGGGTTGAAGGACAACATCTCATGCCACAGAATCTTCTGAAATGATCTCTAAAACTTTGCCAATACTGGGCATGTACAATTGAAGCTGGGTACAGCTCCAGAAATACTGCCATTTATCCGTGGCTTGTGTTTTTCTTTAAGATACGACATAATATTGTGATATGATATTAGTATGTTATTGCGCTTTAAACATCAGCACAAAAATAATAAAAATATATGGGTTAAAAGCAACCAAACCCAGTTTTCCTGCAGATCTACTAATATCAGGTTTTATGGACGTAAACCTCAAAAAAAGCAAATATGAATGAACTGATTGTGAAGTAGTGCAGAACCCTTGCACGTATCCCTGTAAAGGAGCAAGCACAGAGCCTGTGTGTGAGTGCTGTAAGAGGTTACCTAGCAACCAGCTGTACTGTGATCTCAGTGCAACAGGAAGTGACACAGCAGCTAGTGAGTGCCTGCCAGGAAGAGGAAGTAGCAGAACCTGGCAGAGGAGAGCAGCCTGGCAGAGAGAACCACATGGTAGACAGAGAGACTAGAGAGAGACTGAAAGAGGAACTGCTGGTGGGCCCAAAAGAACCACAAAAGAAGACATGTGGTTCAGGCTGGCACATGGAAGAGACAGAGAGTGCGAAAGAAATCCAGATTGGACAAGTCAGCATCAGCAGGGGATTTCCATCTGAACATCCAAAGGGGTTGTTAGTCACACTGCAGGGCTGCAAGTGTTGGACTTGCCTGAAGGAACTGTGTGAATCATCCAAAGGCACTTTTGGAGTGAGTATCCTGTTAAAGGGACAGGACCCTGAAGGAGACCCTGAAGCTTTTCAGAGACTGTGTTGTTGGTAGGGTTGCCACCTCTCTAGTTTTCACCCGGACAGCCTGGTTTTCAGGAGAGCTGTCCGGGTAAAACCTGCCTGTCCGGATTTCCAAATTAGGAAATCTGGACAGGGCTTTAAAATGAATGATGTGGCATTCGGCCAGTCGGCGATCACCACGTCATAGCCCCACCCCTGACATCACGGCATCACTTACCCCCCCCCCCCCCGAGGTCACCAGCACCGTCCCCTACACCATCGAACCAAAAGGACTTTGAATTCTCTTAATCTTTCAGATGACCAAGGGGGTTTTGAAATGGTTACAGTATGTAGAACACCTTTGTTGGTACATCATTAAGTAGTATTGAACAAAAAGAGCTCAGGGACTTGAATATATATTAAGACGTTTTAATTTACTTTGCACTAAAAAGAGGAATACTTAAGAGGGATATAATGAGCCATATATATTCAAGAATGGATGACTTGAATGAATTTATTGGCTCCTAGTGTTTACGGATCCCCCTTACATTCTCTTACACAACCCAAGAAGCTTTAAAACATTTTGTGTGGATTATACTTAGATCCATCTTATATCAATGACATTATAGTCTTGTCAGGAAACAGCTCCCTTCGTTAAAACAATCATGCAAATGAAATTTGCCAGGCATAATTAGCCCATGCGGTAGTAGAGAGTTAAAATACAATGATTAAATGGGGAAAAAAAAACAATACAATTTGTATAAAGTGCTGGGAGTCAGGGAGTCTTAACAAGGAGTCGCTCAGTTCATTTAGGAAAACAAACACCCAAAGAAATAAATTCAATTTAATTAAACAGTGTGGGGTGTGCTTTCCTTGTCACCACTAATGCTAATAGTAACCAATGTATTTCTCATAGGTCATTAGGTAAATAATGTATTTGCATTCAATCTGCTCAAAGATGTTGGTATTTGTAGCATGAAAAAGCAGTTAGACGTGAAATCAACTACTTCTGAAAAGCTTAAAGGAAATATCTATTATCTGGAAACTCGTTAACCAGAAAGCTCCGAAACAGTGAAAGGCTGTTTACCATAGTCTCCATTTTATCCAAATAATCCAAATTGAAAAATTATTTCCTTTTTTGTCTGTAATAATAAAATAGTACTTTGTACTTGATCAAAACTACAGTAACTACAGTATGGGGCACATTTACTAAGGGTCGCTTTTCGAGGGTTAAAAACCCTTGAATTCAACCCTCGAATTTTGAACGAATTAAAATCCCTTGAATTTGACTCTCAATTTCGAGGGGTATTAACGCAATTCAATTTATCGAACAATCGAATATAAAAAAATTGTTTGAATCGATCGATTTGAAAGATTTTAAGCAATTGATCTAATTTTTTTTTATTTTAAACTTAGCGTCTCATAGGATTCTATAGCAATTCGATAGGCTCAATCAAATTTTTCTTAAAGGGACAGTACTCCGAAAATCGAATTCGAATTCTCGAATTTGATTCATTCAAATCGAATTTTGAGCTATTCGATAGTCGAATAAGCCCAAAATTAATTCAAAATTCTAATTTTTTTTATTCGAATTTGATTAGAATTTTCATTTGGAATCAATTCTACCATTGATAAATCTGCCCCCAAGATATAATGAATCCTTATTGGAGACAAAATCAGCCTATTAGGTTTATTTAATGTTTAAATAATTTTTAGCAGACAAAGTATGGAGATCCAAATCTGGAAAAAAAAACGGTCCCAAGCATTCGGGTTAACAGGTCCCATATCTGTCCATGAAAAACCATAAAAAATTAAGACCAATATGAATTTTTTCAGATCTCTGATCAATGTCAACAGCATACTAAATGTTAATATAAAGGTGAACAACCCTTTCAAAGGATATATGAACCCTTCCACAAAAATGTAATCAGTGAACAGTCATTAACTGCCACTCTGGTTGTTAAACCTCCTCTAATTACTTTGGCTGTTGGCTAATGAGCATGCTCAGTTCTTCTCAGCTCAGATTACTAAACACACCCACCAGTCTAATAGCCAATGAAGAGATAGCATTGCTGTTTCCCATAGACACTCTAGCTGTCTGATTGTTTTTCCTAACCACCTCGGCTGAACTCAGCTTAAAGTCAACCCTCCCGGCGCAAAACCCCTCCCCCCAAAATGATCAAACAGTGAGGGAAAGGTGGGGAGCCTGTACTGATCATTGTGTAGACTGAGCAGGAGGTAGTGCCAGGACTAGGATGCACAAGTTAAGGCCCCATACAGGGGTCAATAAAAGATGCCAACAGACAGAGTCGGCAGCTTATTGGCCTGTGTGTGGGGCCATCCGACGGGCTTTCCTGATCGATATCTGGCCGAAAGTCGTCCAGATCTCTATCGGGCTGGTTAAAAACCCAGTCGGATCACAGGCAATCCGACCACCCGTATCACCTCCATTATGATCCAATCATCGGGCCCTAGATCGGATCAGCCCGATATTGCCAATGTGGGCATATCGGGGAGAGATCCGCTCATTTGGCGATATCGCCCAACGAGAGGATCTCCCTGTCTATGGCCACCTTTAGGGGGGCCAGGATAGGGAATGTCTATGTCACTCCCACCAACTACAGTGTATATACACACACTGCATATATTGAAGGTCTGCTAATCTTTGCTATACATGCTTGTGCAAGGGCAAAAAGGAGTGGTCAATGCACTGTCCAGAGGCTAGCTTTACACCAATGTTTCCTCAATTTTCATTGTGCCCATGAATGTTCCATGAATCCGTGTCCCGCTGGTGGGCAGCCATTCATTCACAATGATAAAATGCTTGAACACCCCTGAAAAACATATATTTAAATCTATGTAGCGTCTATTTCTTTCATTAATGGCAAAAGAAAAAAAAAAATCCAATATTCTACTTCTTTATGACCTTGACAAAGTTCTTGTTATTGTTCCAAGCCTCCTTTTCTATAAGTTCTTCAGGGCACTGAATCATTTTGCCATTGTTCTATAGAGCAGCATTTACATCACAAGGCAGACCAATATCAGGAGAAAGTATGAATATGATTATAATTACAATGAAGTGCAATTGAAGGCAATGCACATGTATTACAATCGGCAAGCTCTCAGTCTGCCCGGCGTTGCCATGGATATTGCTACCTCGACTGTCTCCCTGAAGGTCAAATCTGCTCTGATGGCAATCTCTTCTGGATTACTGGGCCAAAATCACAGTGTTCTGCCAACTTCTTCATAGTGTTAACAAACTGAGTTCCTGACATCCCCTCATTCCACATGCACTGATGAAAAAAGATTGTTCCGCTATGATTAATGGCTGTGGTGAATGACTTTTTGACATGACGCTCACAGTTGCATCGTTAAGAGACGATGGGCAGAATCGCCGTGACTTTCTCCGGAAATATTGAGATGTTCTCCCTGTGAATAATCTTGGCGCATAATGTGAGTAAATGCACGGTGCCTTGTTACTTCTTATTGTCTGCAGAGCAATGAAATTCAGGAACAGCTGTCATTTTATACCATCAGGGAAATCACAAAGGTGTGATTACTTTGAGAACTTCAAAAAAAGAAAATGTAAGGATGAACAAAGCAGCAAAACAAGACCTTCTATATGTGCATGGATATGCGGATATTTGTGGATTTTTTTTTTACATTTTCTGGTAGACTTTCATTTAGTTATCTAAAGTCCAAACACTACTGCAGCAGAAGATAACTAGCGAGCGGACCTATATATCCATTTCACACATGGGTGTCCATAGTTGCTCACTTAGCTTCTCCCCTGTGGTGTACTGGTATCTTTTATTAAGTTCTATAGTTGTATATTGGTTACCAGTTAGTAGAGATAAAGATACAGGTCTGGTTTAGTGATGAACTAATTTATTCACCAGCCATGGATTTGCGTCAAAGTACCAAATTTCGCTATGTGCTAATTTTTTCACTGTGGGAAATTTGTCATGAAAAAATGACAAAAAGAAAAAAAACTCCCATTGGCTAATGCATCTGGAGAAAAAAGTTGCAATAAGAAAAAATGGCCATGGACTTTAATGCATTTGGAGAAAAAAAGTCACCATAAGAAAAAATGGCCATGGACTTTAATGCATTTGAAGAAAAAAAGTCACTATAAGAAAAAATGGCCATGGACTTTAATGCATTTGGAGAAAAAAAGTCACTATAAGAAAAAATGGCCATGGACTTTAATGCATTTGGAGAAAAAAAGTCACTATAAGAAAAAATGGCCATGGACTTTAATGCATTTGGAGAAAAAAAGTGGACATAAGAAAAAAATGCCCATTGACTATAATGCATTAGGAGAAAAAAGTCAGCAGACGAAAAAAAGCCACTTGAATTACATGGATTTGAAGTGAGAAAGATTGTCATGCGTGTTAAAACGCACTTTGACTTCAATGTGTTTTGGGAAATTCTGACGTTTCATCAAAAAAGTTGCAAAACTGTGAAAAAATTTGTGAAATTTCACTTATCACTAGTCTGTTTTTGTATTGTACACATACATGACCCTTGCTTGATAAAATAGAATGGGCATTGATGGGTGATCAGAGGTACACGTACCAGGACCATGTGCAATACCAAGAATCACTAAAGTGGGTGTAAAGGCCACCAGATGCTGGAGCAATAGGAATGCAGGAGCATTTCACCATCTGCAGACTGATGGAAAAGTCTGGGACTAGCAGATGCCAGAACAGTACCTGTCTAAATGAATAAAGCTGATGGTAATGTTTTATGAAGGAGGAATTAAAGTCCGAGCCTGTCTTCCATTGTTTGGGCAGGGTTCCTAGCTCCACTGCAAACAAACCTTAAAACAGAAGGAACTCTACCAAGCTAGTACATTGCCAATAGCTTAGCCACACCAGTGCAATCCAGAACCCCATTTTCATTCTTTGGAATGCTTTCCATACCTGAGTAAAAAGCTCTAGACACTGTTTCAGTTTGTTTAAGTCATAGAGTCAGGTGTAACTATTGCTCTTCTATAGCTGGACCTTAACCTCTTCTGGTCTAATACAGCCCAAAATAACATTACGGAACATTGGCCTGATCCCCAACATCAATGGCCAATCTGGCTCATTCTCTTATGGTTGAATAAGAGCAAATCCCACCAAGAATGTTCCATTCCCAGAAGAGAAGAGACAGCTATAGCAGCAAAGATAAAAGCAATTTCATAGTAATACCTTTTGCTTTGGTACAGACATGTGTGGACACTTTTGACCATATAGTGTATATTAAGTGGCATGAATGAAAACAAGAACAGTGTGTGTGTGCTATACAATGATGGACTTCCCATACTTAAAGGTTATATATATATATGTCTTGAGAAAGGTCCAGACTGGACCGAAACGTTGACAAATAAACTTCACCTTGGTTGATTCTACTATGAAGTCCTGGAGTGCGTCATTCTTTGGAAAAGGATTATATATATATATATATATATATATATAATTTATTCGGTTTTTGAACCATGAATTTCTTTAATGTGTGTAAACCCAGTTTTGGTTTATTTACAATATAGTAAGTGGAGCACATGCACACAGGTTTCCAGAGTTCACTCTTAAAATCCTAAAATGTCTTATTTAATCTGCTGAGCTTCAGTGGTGCTAAATTATTTAAACTTTTATTAGTGTCTCATAGCCATTAAAATATTTAAGCAAAAGGCACATTTTTGAACCTGCAAATAGAAAAAAACAGTTACATAGTACTTTAATGCCTCTGGAAAATCTTTCACTTTAATACCTCTGGAAAATCTTTCCTTTAATGGATCTTGTGGATGTATTGAAATAATTTTATTATTATACAGGAGCTGCCTTAATTATTATTAACACACAGCTTAAGACTGGGGTCTACTGGGCCCACCAGTGCTGCAATCGGAAGGGCCTCCCTTGTGACCTCAGTGTCCCCTCCCAACATCCAGCTCCGCCCTCCACGCAGCATACCTTCTGATACCTCCACCCTGTCAACTGTTGTGGAGTGTCAGCAGCATACGGGTGCAGGTCTGGGCCGACGGGGTCCATAAAAGCCAGGCTTGCCATGTTTTTTCCCTGTTTCCCGCCAGCCCAGGCCAACCCTGTATTTTTAAAGTGCCAATATATTCCCACTGTACAGATTCCATACAAATACTGTTCATTAGAACTTACAATCTAAAAGGAAGAGAAAGTGGTATGAGACACAAGGGGGTGGGGTTATTTAGTAAACTTTGGTCTGGCTTTTTGGGGCAAAACTCAAATCTTTCAGGTTTTTTTTTTAAACTCTAATTTTTCGGGATTTATTAAAGATCAATGAAGCAAAAAAGTAGGAATCTGAAAAATTGCCATCTCTTGAAGAGACACCTTCAAGAGATGAGTGACTGGCATGGGTCAAGGGGCTAACTAATGTGCCAGATATCCTTCTAGGAATCAATTATCTTTGATTATATGAATGAGGACAAGACTATGGCGGGGAAGGAAGCCCTCCAGGTCACATGTATCATAGATGTTAAAGCCTCATCTATGATTCTCAAGCCAAGAAAGCAAAGAAACCTCAGACACTTGAAGCCTGAGCTTATTGTTCAATAGAACTGTTTCTGTGCTGCTTACCAGCTGCTACCAAACAAGAACAATTATATTGGTATGTGCCAATATATAATAAGAATATATTTATATATATATATATATATCTGGTGAATGTTTATTGAGTGAACTGTTTTAGAGGCATATGGCTATTTTGTGGGTTGATATAAATTTACATTTTTTCCATCATTTAAAAATATTTTTAAATCAGCAGTTAAGTGACCTATAGTAACGGGGCCAATATTTACTCATAACAAAAAGAACGGAGAATAAAAGAGATATAAGAAACTCAAACAAATAAATCTTGACAGAGGAGCCCAGTCCTCTTAGTAAAAATATGTTCAGTCTTTATAAATACCAGAGAGGTTTAATTATGCGGTTACCGATCTTGTTTGTATTTAAAAAAATAAATACTGTACATTCCACATAGCCCACCTCCCCTCTTTTTTCTTGTGTATGGGAACCCTTAGCAGCTGTCAGTGCATAACCATTAATTAATACTGTTTCACTAAGAACCTGTTGCAGCTGATTCTATTTTCCAATTAGAATCCTACTGCCTTTGAAGGTTAACGATCCTTTAAATGGATCTGCTGGCCACTGTCAGAGAGAAGAAGAGAGACCAGAAAGGGGAGACTAAAGTAATAAAGCTTATGGATGATTTTATTGATGAATAAAGGCTGCTCAAGTTGACAGTGTTTATGCCGGAAGAAGCTGCTGCTAAGGAGGATAATATTTTTATGTATAAACTTTCTTGTCCCTCAATCTGGTAGATATACTAAAATCTTCTATTTCTTGATCCTGTGTTAAGACGAATTGCATAAATCTGATAATGTAGCCCTCAGACCAGTGCTGATCACATTAAGGGCTGAACTAAATGGAGCGCCTACTTCAGATCCGACGCGCTGAGAGGAAGTGCATGCAACAAAACAGATGCGCCGAATACAGGGTTGGACTGGGGGGGCCCGGGCCCAGCGGGACTGCTGTCCAGGGCCCCCATCTGGATCCCCTGGCCCCACTACTGCAACGCAGCGTGGTGCGCATAAGTGAACGGAATCTGCAAATTGTTTTTTCTTTTGTAGGGCCAGGAGATCATGAGAGGGGGCCAGTCCAACCCTGGTCGAATATAATGTTAGTAATAGAAATATTGCACACCCACAAACTGCATGCATCCAACATGACTGTCAGATGCGAACGTGACATGTTGCGTCTTCATCCGACATGTGTTGTGTTGGATGCATGCAGTTTGTAGGTGCAATATTTATATTACATTATATTCAGCTCATCCGTCTCGTTGCATGTGCTTCCTCTCAGCATGCCAGATCTCAAGAAGGCGCACCACCTTCTTAATTAATAATAACTTAAAGGGCGCCTATCGTCAAAAACAGTTACCCCCAACCAAATGTGCGGGCTGATAGAGCCTGCATTCTGTTGGGGGAACTGGTGTTTTTTTTTTTTTTTTAAATGCCCCTCGCCAGCGCTAGCGTGCTCGCACCGGGAGGGAGCTCGAGGTGTGAGCCGCCATGACAGTCTCTGCTCATGCACCTTTGAGCGCGACATGAGGCGCATGTGCATTAAGAAAAGCCCCCAACACTGACCGCTTTTATAAATGCGAATGCGCCTGACGTCACACGTGTGCAAATGCACAGAGACTGTCAAGAGGCGCACATGTCGGTGCGAGCGCACTAGCCCTGGCGAGGGGCATTTTTAAAAAAAAAAAAAACACCAGTACCCAGTATGCAGTATCAGTTTGAATAGTCCCAGGTATGAACAAGGTCCAATATAAAGTCCATCAATGGAGTAAAAATCCATGTCCAATTACTGATATGGGGCCAGATTCAATTCCGTGAGAAAAAGATTTATCATGTGAAAACTCATACATGAGATTCAATTTGAGATGCAATTCAATTCAGAAAACTTAGCTCACTCTTTATCATGTGAAAGTCTATAGAAATGGAACTGAAGTAGGAGAAACAAGTTTTTTGTCTTCGAACTGAATCTTGTTCCATGAGTTTTCATGTAATAAATCATGAGATAATTTCTCACTGAAATGAATCTGGCCTCTAACATAGTCCTTCAGAAATTGTGGGATCCCGAACTTGTCATATGAAAGCATAGGGGCTAATCCCCATTGGAAAATCCTTGTGTGGCTGGAATTATCTATTTTTAATTTAATAGTAAGGAGTGCTGTCTCCCTAATTACCAGCAAGGCTAAATCATGAAAGCCAGGGTGATCATGGGACACTCTCTTCAATATTCCATCTCTATTTTTAACCCATACTGCCTATTTATCTGAATCCAAGTCCTTAGCTTCCTAGTTTCTCACAATTTTGTTTATTATTCTAGCAGGGTTTGTCCCCAACTACCCTCTATATTTACTTTGCTGTGCTTCAGCCTTGTTTTTTGTCAGCATATGGCTTGGGAGGGGTATGTATGTCATTAAGTTAATATGAGTGGGAAAGGTGGTGTACTTTCATCTCAAGAGTATCTTTTGAAGGTCATGGTTGGACTTCCAGTTGGAAGGCCCTGAAGCAGAACTGGAAATTCATTGCCTGGAAAAGGTAATCCATAATTTTAATATATTCTAGCCCTTACACCAGGGGATCTTACTACAGCATTATTCTGCATACTTCTTTTATCTGATGAGCCCTGTGTGCTGTTTCTATTTACCTACAGATACAAGAGCCCAAGTATCTTGCAATATACTTCAAGGCTACTGGCTGCTCCGATACAGCATTCTCATCGACTCTCTCATGGTGTTTAAATGATTTGAGAATGTAACTTGTCTGACTAGTTTTCATTTGTTACTGCAGAATAGTTCACACCTGAGAACTTCTCCCTCTGACTGTCCCTGGCATGTTGTTACTGCCTTAGGCTTGCTGTTAACATTGGAGATTTATTGTTATGAAGGTTCCTCAGCCAGTATGGAACATTTAGACACCCCCTGTAGGAGAATTTATTGTTTACTGTTCCACATGCAGAGAGGAATTTTCTATCGCTTTTTCACTTGGCATTTTAAATATACTTATAAATACATTATATACCTTTCTAGCTGTCTGCATTGAAAATGAGGCCCTTCTTTTTTACTGATTTTTTCAGTAAACAATGACACAATCAATGCAACAGGAGTATAAGCAAAGATAGATACATATGCAAAAATAAAAAACAAACTTTCTTTCTCTAGATTATACAGAAACAAAAAATTAATGAAAAGCAAAAACTCATAAAAAAAACAACCAAATATGAGAAATAATAGAAATTGCATTGAAATGCAGGAATGGCTTCTTATAGGAGCCTTAATAAAGATACTATTAAACAGAGACCATCTCCTCAGATTGTCTTGTCTTCATATTGTGAGGGGAAATCATTACACTTTACAAATACATTAGAGGACATTATAGACAAATATCGGGGGACCTTTTTACCCATAAAGAGGATCAGAGCACCAGAGGCCACCCCTTCAGACTAGAAGAAAAGGACTTTCATTTGAAGCAGCGTAGGTGGTTCTTCATAGTGAGGACAAGGGCCGCCATCAGGGGGGGGACAGGGGGGACAAGTGTCCCGGGCCCAGGGCTGAAGGGGGGCGCAGCAGCGAGCGCTCACCTCCTGCTGAAGTCTTGCGCAGAATGCGGAAGTGCCGAATGTTTGCGAAGTCCTGAAGCACCGAAAATACCCGAAGTCACGAAAGGAGCCGACACATGAAGTCCTGAAGTGCCGAAAATACCCGAAGTCACTAAAACAGCTATAACTGAAGTCCTGAAGCCACGAGTTCAATTCTACTGACACCAATGTGGATTTTTTTTTTTTTTAATCCTCTGGCCACCAATATTTATTTTAATACTCTTGAGGCTCCTGCACTAATTTTTTTTTTTAAATATTTTTTTGGGGCCCCAATTTTTTTTTTAACTTGTCGGGGGGGGGGCCTGACCACCAATTTTTTTTTTAAATATTTTTTTGGGGCCCCAATTTTTTTTTAACTTGTCGGGGGGGCCTGACCACCAATTTTTTTTTTTATATTTTTTTGGGGCCCCAAATTTTTTTTTTTACTTGTCGGGTGGGCCTGACCACCAATTTTTTTTAAAAATTATTTTTTGGGGCCCAATTTTTTTTTACTTGTCGGGGGGCCTGACCACCAATTTTTTGGAAAAAAATATTTTATGGGGCCCCAATTTTCTTTTTAACTTGTCGGGGGCCCCGACCACCAATTTTTAAAAAAAATTTTGTTGTACGGGGCCCCGTGATTTCTAATGGCAGCCCTGGTGAGGACAGTGAGGGTGTGGAATGCACTGCCGGGTGATGTTGTGATGCTCATTCTGTTGATGCTTTCAAAAGGGGCTTGGATGATTTTTTTGGACAGACATAATATCAAAGGCTATTTTGATACTAAACTCTACAGTTAGTATAGCTATGGGCAAATATGGTTTGTGTGTAAGAGTGGAGATGTATGTGTGTATGTATGTTGGGTTTTAATTTGGAGGGATTGAACTTGATGGACTTTGTCTTTTTTCAACCCATTTAACTATGTAACTATATATTATGGTAGAGAATTTTATAGATGTTCTCCCTTTCTTAAAGGGGCACATTTACTAAAGGTCGAAGTGAAAATTCGAATAAAATTCGAATGTTCGAAAATTCAAATTTCTAAGTAATTTTGGGTTACTTTGACTATCGCCAAGCATAAAATTTAATTTGAATTGAAAAAATTAGAATTTTCAAATTTCGATGTACTTGCCCTCTAAAAATCCTTCAACTTCTACTATTCAAAAGCTTTAAGCTGCCATACTGGCATTTTAGCCTATGGGGGACCTCATAGAACCTGTTCTGAAAAATTTCCTAGAATTTGCAGGATTTTGCAGAGAATCGTTCGATGGAATCGAACAATTCGAACGATGCAAACGATTTTTTAAGCTATTGAAAATGGACCTATTCAATCGAAATAGGTCAATTTTTGTCCGTAAAAGCCCTTTAAAAATATTTTGAGGGTCGAATTTCTAAAATTTTTTACTTCTAAGATTCGGCCCTTAGTAAATCTTTTTTGTCTATTTTTTATGGAAAATTACTCACAAATGGCAACGGAGGGAGACAAATGAAAATTAGTTTGAAAAAAATTTGAGGGATTTACTTCATTGTAAACCTCCTTTATGTCCAGGAGGTCCTTCTTACAGGCCTCAAGAACAATATGTCTGAAACTCCTTATTATCAGAGAAACATCTGCAAAATGTACAATAGTGTACAAACCACACACATTCTAAACAAACATCACTTTTCCCCTCAAGAAATTACAGAACATTCAATCGAATCTGTCCAAAACGCTTCTTTATAAATTGTTTGCATTAGTAATAACTACACTATGGGAGCCCTGCTTTAGAGTTTGCTCATGTAATCCGAAATACGGCTGAACATACAATAAGCATTCCTTATTCTGATTTGTCTTTAGTGACAAGCACGGCAAAACACACAGCCTGGTAATGCTTGCACAACGTTGAATATGAATTGTCAGCTGGTCTGAATTACAGATCTTATAGTGCCTGAGACATTTTGCAAGTTTCTGTTAAGGAAATTGCCTCTCTGATTAAGATTTATAAAGTACTGAGTACAGCATCACTTTTTGCATCCAGACAAAGGAAAATAAATTGCCTTTTATCAGAAAAGAAAACAAAAAAAGAACAAGATCTGTATACTTTTGCTAAAAGTTAAATTTAAGATAGCTCACTTGTTTACCAAGACAATAAAGATATATTCCAGCATAAAGAATCTAGAATCTAGAAGTATAACAAATAAAAATCAGAACTTCTAAGGTTTAAAATCATCCTTATTAATTAAATAGCAGAAGAATAAGATATGCCCGGACTCTGCCACTTCATTACTCCCTCTCCCTATTTGTGTCTCTCAATGCTTTGTCTGAGGACCCCTCACTCTATAGCACATCTTTAGGAAAACTAATTGTTTGGAACCTAATGGTGTCTACCTCTCTAACAGATCTTTCTACTTTGCAGTATATTGAGTTACAATCTGAATGACACAGTAACACCTAAAACTTATGTCAACTTCCATTCAAGCACACCGTTCACTGTATCGGGATAATTTTTTACTCTGTTTTACACCCCATATTTACCCTTTTTCAAATCATGCAACTTTTTTTGTACAGCAATTCCCAAATATGCCTTTACCTTAAATTGAAAACCGCCCAAACGCTTATTTACTTTCCTATAGGTATGGGACCCTGCTATCCAGAATGCTGGGGTCCTGGGGTTTTCCGGATAAGGCATATTTCCATAATTTGGATCCCATCATGTAAACATTAAGGGACACATTTACTAAGGGTCGAATTTCGAGGGTTAATTAACCCTCGAATTCGGCCCTCAGATTAATTTGAATCAAAACAGCTCGAATTCAGAGCTTTCTGGATAATGGATTTCTGTAGAACAGACCCCATAATGGGACAATGGGCCAACATAGATTGTTGCAATTCCTCCTTATAGGCGTTCCACTCTACTCTCTTTCACCACTGCATTATGATCTAAATGCAATTGTGAGACTCTCACTGTTATGTTAGTTATGCAAAGTCCTTCACTGTCTCGTAATTTCCTTCAGAATTATTTGTTTTATTCTTTATTTATATACAGGGAGTCCTTGAGTTACATACACCTGACTTACGTACAACTCCTACTTACACACCTAGGCTATTACAGTAATGTACTGTGGTGTGCTTGGCCTTTATTAGCATTCAGCTTTAAAGGAAAAGTAAATGTTTTTCTTTTTCTTTCTGTAAATTTGCTCTAAACAGCCCCCCAGATTAATGTACCCTAGTCCCTGCTGCAAGTCTGCTCTGGTTTCTGTGTTATCAGCAGCTTGTTTCCCCTTCTTCCTGGTGCAGAGTGAAGCCCCGCCCCTTAGTTTACTGAGCAGTCCATTTGCTGCTGTTCCACAATAGAGAGGAAGAGGGAGCCAGTGTTTCATTAGTAAGCTAGTTTCCCCAAGCAAAAGGTGCTAAACACACTGGTCTCTGCTCTGTCATAGTATGCAAATGATCTCCAGGACTAGTCCAAGAGATAAGGTCAGCTCAGTAAGCTAAGGGGCGGGGCTTCACTCTGCACCAGGAAGAAGGGGAAACAAGCTGCTGATAACACAGAAACCAGAGCAGACTTGCAGCAGGGACTAAGGTACATTAATCTGGGGGGCTGTTTAGAGCAAATTTACAGATAGAAAAAAAAGGTTTACTTGTTCTTTAAGAAACCACCTGCCCTCTGTTATGTGTTGTCTACAGCAGAGCACAGAAGGTAAAAATACATATAAGGGATGCACTGAATCCTTTATTTTGGATTCGATGAACACCCCAAATCTGTTGAAAGATTCAGATGAATACCGAACTGAATCCAAACCCTGATTTGCATATGCAAATTAGAGAGGGGCAGGGTAAAAGATATTTTTTTTACTTCCTTGTTTTGTGACGAAAAGTCACATGATTTTTTGGATTCGGTTCGGCCAGGCACAAGGATTTGGCCGAATCTGAATCCTGCTGAAAATGGCCGAATCCTGGACCGAATACCAAACCGAATCCTGGATTCTGTGCATCCCTAATACATATGCACATAAAGGTAAAAATAAATACTATGTTAAGACAAACATCTGTCTTGTTGCATTTATAAATGTATATGTTTCAACCTGCATACAAATTCAACTGAGAACAAACCTACAGACCCTTTCTCGTACTTAGCTGGACTGCCTGTATTGGCAACATATTCTGCCGCTGTTTGCAGGGATTATACATCATTCCCATCACTTCCTGCCCCAGTGGAACTTACAGTAAAAGGTCCCTATCAAATTCACATCTACAATATGATCAATATGTTATAAGGAGTCTGTAACACCCTTAAAAATGAAGCTCTGATGTTGAAATACATTCCTTTGTGCCTCCTGCCTGTTGTGTTTGGTAGCCGAGGGTAAGGAGAGTAGAACAGTGCTTTATTAGCAGGTTCATGCAGCCATTACATAACAGCATTAAGTCTAACTTTCACTTTCAAGTTGTACAGAAAGTCCTATGTATGCACAGTGCCACCTGCAGGCCATTTGTATAAACACCACACTGCCTCTGACCATTGCCTTTCTGCTCCTCCCATTGCCTTTCTGCTCCTCTCATTGCCTCTTCCCATTTCTTACTCAAAGATATTGAATCTATCAAGCCATTGCCTGTCTTTGGTATTTACTGCCATAGACTCTTTCCTTCCTTCCAGACCTTCAACCACTTCCCCACCTGTTTAAAGAAACCTATTTGACTGAGTTTATTAAAATACCATAAAGATTCATCTCCAACTTTATGCGCCAACTGTTCCCCATTCCTTCAGATTGTAAAGTCTTGCAAGCAGGGCCCTCTAAACCTCCTGTTTCACAGTATAAAAGTTGTTTGTTAAAGGGAAGCTATCAAGAAAACAAAAAGTTAAAGTGTTTCTATACATCATCTTACTCCCTTTGCCTATAGACTTTAATAATGCTTGGATACAAAGCCTGCATGTAAACCAAAGATTAATGGGACAGGCATAATGAAGAATAAATTGATTATTTTTAGAATTATATTTCTATAAGATGAAATAAGAAATTACATAAAGTCATTTTTTTCCCAATAGCCCCCCTTTAAAGGGGGGGCGGGTTCGCCTTTAAGTTATCTTTTAGTATGTTATAGAATGGCTAATGCTAAGCAACTTTTCAATTGGCCGTCATTTTTTCTCTTTTTTTTTATTATGTGCCTTCTTCTGACTCTTTGCAGCTTTTCAATAAGATCACTGACCCCATCTAAAAACAAATGCTCTGTAAGGCTACAAATGTATTGTTTTGCTACTTTTTATTACTCATCTTTCTATTCAGGCCGCTCCTATTTATATTCCAGTCTCTTATTTAAATCAGTGCATGGTTGCTAGGGTCATTTGGACCCTAAAATTGCTTACTGAAGAGCAGCTGAATAAAAAGCTAAATTACTCAAAATAATTAAAAAAATAGCAAATTAACTAATTATATCATTCTCTACATGATACTAAAAATTTGTTTAAGGTGAACAACCCTTTTAAGTTACTCTAAGTCATCTGTAAGTTTTAGAATTTTTGTCAATACTCTGTAACTTGATTCAATTTCCTGATTCCCTTCGTATTTTGGTGATGGGTAGGAAAGTCGCAATATTTTCCAATGGTAAATAGAAATCTAATTGTCTGAACGTGGTGATGAAGGAGAAAAACACAGGTAGCTTGTTTCCCTAAAAAAGACAGACCAGAATAAAACAGGCATCTTGTTCTACCTAAATAAAAAGCAAGTGTTCCAGCTTAACACCTGAATTAGACAACAAATAGATTTCACCATAAAATCCCCAGTGTGCACCATCCATCAGCCTCTGCAATTCCTTTTATAAGTCCCCAATTTTAATTGAAGTATTTCAGTGTGATTGCTTAAATCACCTTTTGTGACCACTCACTTAAGCAAGCCTTTCCTAAATGAACTTATAATACCAATTTCGCTGAATGTGTCTCTTGAAACATCAGAAGCAAAGCCTAGAAAGGAGGAACACATAAATGACATGTTTCAATTCCCAACCTTCCCCATTGACTGTTTGACAGCATTGTACATTATAAGAAGTTGCAAAACAAACAAGAATGTATGAAATGCAAATAATATTAAGGTGATTCACAGTCCTGGCTTCTCTGTATGCTGGTACATGTCACTGCAGAAGGGACACCCCTCCTTTTTATTTGTAGAGACATGAATATAAGATGACATTTAAACTTCACATACAGTAATTCCATTTAAAGCATTGGAGGTGCATTCAAAAATGCAATTAAAAAAAGGAATGTGTCAGAAGACTTTGAGTCATGGAATGAGCCCCAGCCTTTCCCACTTCCATTCTTATAAAGGATATCGGAATGACTCATTATCTTAGAAGGGCAGATTTTCACCTTCATCTTTGTTTATAAAATAAAAGGTCACCATTAAAAGTCACTCTGAAATTAAAATGGGATTTTATGTCATTTGACTGTTAAAGAACCTCTCAGGTTTGATTTTAGTGCAAGTCCAAGTGCAGTTTATTGACAAAAATAGAAGGCCGACTTGTAGTGGCCCAAGGGCCCTTTTTATGGATCTAACTAGGGATGCACTGAATCCAGGATTCAGTTCGGAATTCGGCCATTTTCAGCAGGATACAGATTCGTCCGAATCTTCAAAATCATGTGATTTTTTATCACAAAACAAGGAAGTTAAACATTTTTTGCCGCGCATATGCAAATTAGGGGTCGGATTTGGTTCAGTATTCGGCCGAATCTTTCTAAATGGATTTGGGGGTTTATCCGTATCCAAAATAGTGGATTCGGCGCATCCCTAGATCTAACCAGGTCAACTACTGGGCAATTTTCAGTTTTGGTTCTTATAATACCAGAGTTTGATTGGACAATATGGAGAATAAAAAATCAAACTGTACGAAACACTGATACCTGTGTGACTATTCGGTGCTATTAATAAGATCCTCAATTTGAAGAGCCTCACAAACATCTTGGTGGATGTTCCATCTCTAATCTTTGTAGATTTAGGGAGTTGTTTATTAAAGTCGAAATTTTAAATATTCAGACTTTTCGGGGAAAAAGTCAGAAGAAAATCAATTGATTCAGGGAAAAAAAATCATATGATTCATATTTTCACTCAAATTTTTCGTGTCTGTCCCCGATAAAATTGTGGACTTTTTTGATTAAAATATTCAGCTAAATTCGGACTTGGATAAATGAGGCCCACTATGTCTTTCTCCAACAATGCTCCTTATCCTCTCAAAAAGTCCTACTGCCAGACGTGTGATTATACAACAATAAATTAAGGCCCAGCAGAAGACATGATATTGTAACGATAAGTTACCCTGGTGGTCCAGTAGCTTACCCTGTGGCCAGCTGGGATGATTGTGGCACGCGTCCTTCTCATCTGAGTGCCAGTTTCTCTGTGATGCGCACTTCCGGGTTTTACATGCCTTATTGATTACATCATCGTGCATTGGTGCAAAATTCAAAAGTATTTGTTAGGTTCACTTCAACCTGTTCCTGGGTGTTTATTCTTAGTGAATCCTGATTGACTTTCCTGGTCTTGACCCTTGCCTGCCTGCTGACCATTCTGTACTCTCCAGTCTGACTCTTCCTGTTTGTTGACTATCCTACGCTCTCTAATCCTGACCCTAGCCTGCCTGATTACTCCAAACTCTCCAATCTGACCTTTGCCAGTCCACTGACTATTCTACGTTCTACAATCCTGATCCCGGCCTGTCTGACTAATCTTTATTCTGCTTGTGCTGGCCTAGCCTGCCTGTTTCACGCTGTGTTGTCTGGCCTGTCTTCCAAGTGGCGTTCCTCCATCTAGTATCCTTGGTGAGATGATCGTGCCCCTTTGCTTGTCCAGAACCTTTAGCTTTGCTCCCCTCTTAGTAAGACCTGGTGGCATCCAATTAACCAAAGTTTCTCCCGAGGTGAAAGGCGGTGGTTATTGGCAGAATCAAAACAAGAGACCAGGGAGCCTAGCACTGGTTCTGGATTTAGGGTGCCGTTCGTGACAGATATAATGTTAGAATTGGAAGGACCAGAAAAAAAGATTTAAGCAAAAGGAACAGAAGCCCCAATTCAGCTCATTTTATGCATATCCTATATACAAAATACCTAACATGCATAAATACCTTTCCAGGCACAATTACAGACATTTATGCAACTGGGTTGTATTTTAACCTTTCTGTTTGTTATACCACTAAACTTGGCAGCTATAGAATATTATTTAATATTTTTTTTTTCTCATATTGTCTCTGTGGCACGGTTTTTTATGTAGGGGTATAAGGAATACATAACACTATGCACTGGGGGGAGGGGTATAATGTTTTCTCATTGGTCTAGGCTCACTGAATGTACTTCCTATTTCCTAGACTATAAAAGAGGAGGGAGCAAATGGTTCTGTCTTTTTGGACTCCACCTAGTGCCAGGATGGATGCTCTTAACTAGGGGACATTGCGACTATGGTGAATGGTTGTAGGTAGCTCCTGTTATAGCACAGATGGTGGGATAGATAATGTGGGTTAGTAAGAGCAGCTTTGGGTTCCATTGAAGATATTGTAGTATGGGATTCCCCAGGCAGCTTCTGCTAGGTGATGTGTTATATGAGACCATGACATGACCATTCCATGTGCAAAGGAATCCACTATATTATTCCTCCCTAATTCATAAATATTCCCCAAGCTGATATAATCATTCTTAATAGAAATGTGTCCTATTAATATCCCTTGGAGTGAAGAATTTGTAAGCCTAGTAAGTATATCACCGGTTGGCATGTTGACTCTTTGCATTTAATATTTCTAAATTGCTAGTTGTGAGTGTATCTTCATGCACTTAAAGACTATTAAGTGGTGCAAATTCAATTTCTTTCTAATTAAGCATGTGTCCAACATGGCATAAAAAGTCTTGTGTAAAAACGAACACACTATTAGAAATATTCATAATCAAGTTGAGGTTCTTTGGAGTCAATAGGGGTAATTTACAATCACATCTGAAACTGTGGTCAAGTAATAGGGATGCAGTTGTTGACCGAGATTGTAAAAACACTGCAATCTAGGTAAAAAATATAGCAAATTAAAATTGCAGTTTGCACATTACACTTGGATAAGTAAAGACCATTGGTGTGTATGCATATTCCATAGTTTCCTGCACAGTGATGCTTGTGCTGCCAGACACAGTGTTAGTCTGCAATATCTTATGGGCAAGTCATTTGTGTGTAGGTGCAACATACTGCAGGGACAATTTAGTATTCAACATATCAATGGTTTTTTCAGTGAATGTATTTCTAATGGGGCTATTGACATAACATTTCAATCCAAACATACGAAGAAATCAATACAAATACGTCCATAAATGAAGGTATGTGTAATAAAGTGGAATGACACAGGGAATAAGTATTGAACACATGAAGACAAGGAGGTGCAAAAAGACATGGAAAGCCAAGAAACCTGCTGAAATCTGTCAATATTTAAAAAGCAATCCTGCCCCCTATCATTTGCCTGGTTATTGCATGACTGGTTATTGACTCCAGCATTGGTTAATCACATGCGAGTTGTGGTGCATGTTATTTTGCAGGTTCTTGCTAACGCACCACTATTTCTGTGCCATTTCAAGCACAATCAACACTTTTTCCCTACAATGTGCAGTAGCCACAACTGGGCCAATGTACTTGGCACAACTACACTGTACAGTAGCTTGCGCAAATGCATGTGATTCACCAAAATACTGCTGCATGTGCACTGTGTTGCAATTCAAACACAGTAGTCCACTTTCAAAGTCTGTCTGGCCTTATTTACAGTGTTTGGAATGAGAGTGAAGTGTTGCATTCTTTAGGTGCAACTGCGGGGTGTTGAGGGAACACTTAAGAACTCCTGACCAGGCAGTACTTTAGCTCCAGGGTTCCCTAAGTTTCCTGCATCAACAGGTGCAGCAGCTCCCGAATTGGAATGGAGGTCAGGAAGGTACACAGCACAACTATACGGATGTGTATTTGGACGCAAGTGCCTTTAATAAAAGTGGTTTTAGACACAACTCACTGCGGGGAAAACACAAGTTCCCCATTGTGACTGCGGACATACTGTAAACAAGCCCTATGGTGTTTTATCTGCATTATTGTACTTAGAACACTTGTATAAAGAACCCATTACCGTTATTAGCTTGTACTTAGCATGATTCAGCAATATCATTTAATACCTATCATAATGGTCTGTTAATAGTAGTTGTGTTCAGCTGAGGAAGGGTTGATATATTGAAATATCTAACACTGAAGGCAATACAGCTAAATACAGAAGAGACACCCCTTTAGCGCTGTGATAGACAGTACATGTCAGTGAAGTTTGTAAAGCTCAAGAGTATCAGACAACTACACGGGTCAACTAATAATGTGTCTGACAACAGCTGTCACACAGGCAACTGATTCACTTTGCAGTCAACACAATAAATGCCTTTGCCATCGTTGCTGGTAGTCCCTTGCCCAACAGCTGGGCTGACCATCTTTCATATCACAACACAATCAATCCTAATTATATACCAATATGTTTCTTTTCTGGCTTCCTTAAAAAACAAATCTGTTTCCTCTATCACATTTGCATAATCAAATGATTTTGTTTTATTGTTATGATTTTCATATTAGTGCTGACATTTAGCCAGTTTCAGCCAAGTGGAAGTTGGAAATAAAAATCCCAGGCTGGAGGAACAGTGTCAGTCGGCATTATGGATGGAGAAGGGATAGAGTGCCTAAAATATTTACTCTATTGCATGCTCCTAAATTGGGTTTTTTTTGTAAATATAATATATTTACTTTGTTCTGAAGGTAAAAAGCAATGAAAAGCTACTTACAAGTTAGTGTAAATTATGAACTTTTAGTACTGGTTTTACTAAGAACAAAGAAGCAACCAAACAAATTAATAATGTGCAAAGCGTCTAACGTGCAAAGCGTCTAACGCTAGCGCTAATTCGCCAGCATGACGTCAATTCGTAACTTCAGAAATTCTCTAACACCGGCTCTGGCGAATTTACACTAGCGAAGTAGATAGACTTGCGCAACTTCGCACCCTTACGCCAGGCGAAGTTGCGCACTGATGAAGGATCGTAAATTCGCAAATTCACTAAGATTAACATTTTCCTGAACGTTACCACTTACGTTAGACGTTACTTCACCTGGTCAGACCAAGCAAAGTTCAATACAATAGATAGAAGTCCCAAAAAAACGCTGGCGTGTTTTACCATTGGAGGGTGATAGTCTGAAAAAGATCGATATTTTTTCCTAACATACTATGGCAACACAACTATACAGGGGGCACATGTAGGGCAATAGGACAACTTTATTTTATTTATTAAAGGTTTCCTGGGCTTGTGTAGTGGAATGTAGTGGCTGTAACATATACTTCTATTATAAATTAAAAGTTCCCGCCGCATGCAAATTAGGCTTCGCTAGCGTAACTGCGCTCTGCCTAGCGAAGTAACATTAGTGCAACTACGCTACCGTTCGCCGACCTTTGAGTAAATTGTAGTGATGGGCGAAACGGCCGCATTTCGCTTCGCCGAAAAATTTGCGTCGTTTTTGACGCGTGTCGCGTCATTTTTTGACGCGTCGCGTCGTTTCCGACGTGTTGCGTCATTTTCGATGCGTGTCGCGTCGTTTTCACCGCGACCCGCGACTCGTTTTGCGCGGCGAATTTTTTTGGGTGAATTTTTTTGGTAGTTTCGCGAATTTATTCGCCAGCGGCGAATCGCGGGAATTCGCCGCGAATTCGCCCCTGGCGAATAAATTCGCCCATCACTAGTAAATTCGTACTTTAGTGAATTTGCGTAGCACTGGCGAAAATTCTCCTGGCGAACTGCGGCGAACGCTAGCGAAGCCAACGCTAGTGAATTTTCGGAAGTTAGTGAATTTTCCCCATAGACTCTATGGTGCTGTAACTATGGAAATATGTAATAAGGATGCACCAAATCCAGGATTTGGCTCGGGTTTCAGCTGAATCCAAGTGTTTTTAAACAGTATTCAGACTTGACCAAATCCAAGCGCCTGGGTGAGCTGAATCTGAACCATACAAAACCCGAAAAAGGTGCCCTGCATGTTTCATGTGTGCATCAATTTTTGTGTGCATTGCTGACACGCCTTCTCAAAAGTCAGTCGTATACCAACAATTCAGCAATTTCCAGGTTCAGATTCAGTTTGGGAGTCAGCCAGACCCAGAAAGAAGCACTTGGGGTTCAAGTTTTTTTTAGAGGGTTTTGCCTGAAAACTCTAATAATTTCAGCAATTTGACTTTTTTCCCCGCACGAAGAGTTTTAAGTTTGCGGGACTCGAACTCGCAGAATCAGGTTTTTCACATTCGAGTTTTTCCTTAAATAAGATACCACCCAAGGTGAGTTAATTTGAGGTATAAAAACCTCTAACACTCCACCTTTGATTAAAAAAACCCTCAAACGTGTTAAAAAATTATGTCTGACTTTCAAGTGGACCCGTCACCCAGACACAAAAATCTGTATAATAAAAGTCCTTTTCAAATTAAACATGAAATCCAATTTCAAATTGTTATTAAAGCATTCATAGTTGTTTTAAGCTCATTTAAAAATCTCAGCTGTCAATCAAATATTGTCTGCCACTCCTCTATGCCTTAGGCATAGGGGTGGGGCAGATAATTACTTTCACTTTCCATTCAGCACCTCCTAGATGTCACTGCTCTCCCCACACATTCCCCCAGTTCTCTTAACCATTTAATTGTGTAGCCAGGACATGGGGATAGACATTGGGTCACCCATTCTGGTGCACAAACAAGATTCTGAGATGATACAAGGCTTGCCTTAATAACAGTGTCCACAAAATGGCTCGTGCCTGTTTGCTATAATTATGAATTCCCAGACTGAAGGAAACAAGATTCAAATAATTTATATAATGTAATTAATGTTAATTTTGCTTGACTAATGTGATAAAATATGATCTTGAATATTTTTTTGAGGTGATGTGTCCACTTTAAACATGGAGGAGTATCATTGTGCCGAAACAGGAAGCTGTGTTACAAAGTAGGAATCATTGATTTATCCAGGATCAAACCAGGGGCCCTGAACTAAATCATGAAAATGCCCAAGACCATTACTCCTTTCCATCAAACATTTTAGTTGGCAATACAGATTGGAGCATATTTCTTTCTTCTGGCAACTATCATATCAGGAATTGTCCATTAATGCCAGATGGTGAGGCTTGTGTGTGGTTCCCGCTAAAGGAAACCCAGCTGGGTATCTGGATACTTTGGGTCATAATGCGTATTTATCCCAAATGTGCAGGAACCTTAGTTGTTTTATAAACTCTTGCTCAATGATGAATTCTTATTCGATGTTGACATTATTATCCCAGTTTATTTCAATATCGATTTTAAAACAATTTATGGGTCTTTTGATGTCTAAATATCAATCTCAAATATAAACGGGCTTGTTTTGCTCTTCTTTAATTCCGCTAGAGTTAAGAGAAACAGTACAGTGAGAGACCACATATTACAATGCAGAAAGTAATTTAGCGGGAGCAATTAATGATCTGTTATTTGCAGGATTACTTGTATGGAGAGAGAAGCACGAGCCTTCAGGGACTCTTCTCCAGCATCATTGTTTATTGTAGATGTAAGTATTTTCCTTAATCATTGTTTGCTTCTGTTGCCAACAGGGAACATCTTCACTTGCTTAAAGGGAAAGTATGAAAGGAAAATGGTCAAAGCTGAATTCCAGTCATATAACTCCAGCATAGAACATTTATTATACCAGCTGGTTTCAGTACTGGCCAAACTCTGTACTGTTTAAATTAAAATATGTACTGTTGGGTCAGTTTATCAGTATGGGGCAAACTGTAGACTTGCACTTCCCTATAGACAAATACAAGGTCCTCTGCACTCAACCCATTATCAATATATTTAAGACATTGAGACATTCTGTGCATACAGCTACTAAAAAATGCCTTACCCTTTAAACAACAGGGATTGTTTGTCCATATATTGCAATATATTTAAGATGGCCAACTACGTCAAAGTCATCCCATATCTGGCCAGTCCTACGCTCAATTTCATCTGATTCATTAAGAATTCTATTGCTTTGTTATGCATTTTACAAAGGGACTAAGTTTTACCTGCAACTTACTTGCTGCATTCAAAGTAAAACTCCAAAACTTGGTTGCCTTTTTATAAGACACCAGTGGGATCACCTGACTATAGCTGGGAAGGGTGGGGGCTACAACAAGGAGCTGGTCACTGCTCTAGCATAACTACAACAAACAAGGATCCCACTGGTGTCTAATAACAGCTAATTACATTAACAGAATTTCTTAACATTGCAAATTGGAAGATTTATTAATGAGGTTTTCAAAGATAATAAACATAATAGAAATACCCCTAAATATCCAACTAATGGGATTATTTTTCTGCTAAAATTTCTTAACATTGCAGATTGGAAGATTTATTAACTTTGTAAGTTATAATTCCTTTTAGATTTCTGGCCATTTAACCAGCAGTTTAATTTAATCATATTTAGTCAATATTATCATGTAATCTGTAGGTTTGATGTGTTCATGTTTTTATTGCGAGGAATGTTGGGGTGCTTTTACAAATATTTTTACATACTTTATATTAACAATGAGGTTTTCAAAGAGAGTAAACATAATAGTATTGATGTCATAATGGTTGCCTAGCAACCAGTATTATAATAACTCTGGCTAACCAGTTCAAGTAATTTTTGTAGTTGATTAGGTACTGAACAGCGCTTAGAGCGAAACTGGACAAATTCGCCCATCACTGATAGTTTATTAAATTAATAGAACACCCTCACAATTCATATTGGAAAATGTATTAACTTTGTGAATTGTAAATGTTGTGAATTGGAAATTCCTGGCCTTTTACCCAGCAGTTTAATTTAACCATATTTAGTCAATATTAGTATGTAATCTGTAGGTTTCATGTGTTTTATGTTTTTATTGTGAGGAATGCTGGGTTGCTTTTTTTACATAATTTATATGAACGATAAGGTTTTTAAAGATAGTAAACATAACAGAAAGACCCCCAAATATGCAACTAATGGGATTATTTTTATGACTAATGATGTCACAATGGTTGGATAGCAGTCAAAATTATAATGAGCCCGGCTGTTGCCTACCAACCAGTATTATAATTACCCAACTAACCAGATCAAGCCTGCGGATGTAATTTTTGTAGTTGGTGAGGTAGAGTACTGTGATACTGTTCAGCACTGAACCAATTATACTTATTATAACATTTTTTTAACATCGTAGAATAATTATTTCAACGTATGTTTTATTTTTAAGCTAAAACTACAAAGTGTATTGTTTAACATTTTCCTAACATTGTAAATTGGAAGATTTATTGATCGAATTGTAATTCCTTATTTCCTGGCCTTTCAATTTAATCATATTTTGTCATTATTAGTTTTTAAGTTGTAGGTTTGGTGTGGTCATGTTTTAATTGTGAGAACCACAATACTTTTCAGTGTTAAACCAGTTATTTCTATAGGATAAAACTCCTTTGAAATCAAACATAATCTACATTTATTGAGCAAAACCTATCTGTGAGCGTATTCTTAAATGCAATTACATTTTAAATATCAATATTGATCATTGCCTGAACGTTTACTATTCATTATCACAGACCAGGCAAATGAACGACTGGTTATAGGCAATGGTAGCTTTTACATTCTCTGTTCATTTGATAAATATTAATGTGAGATGATTTCTGATATCCTGGTACATTGTTCTAGATCTGACTGATTCAGAATTGATCTTTCTGAATCAGTTTTATTGTATCCAAATAATTCAGTGGTGCTTTTTCCATAGGTCAGTAGAGAGAAAAGGAAAATATTTTACTTTATTTATAGTTTTTACTTAATTTTTTTCAGCAACAACAACCATGGGGAGTTATTATAGCGCATTAGAAAAATGTTGCGAACAATGTTATGTAAAAAAGGTAAGAACAATGAGAATATTCTTCTATACTATTAATAGACTTGCTAAATTCATACAATCTTTACATTCTATGCATACCAACTTTGTCAGCAATCAAGGGCCGCTAGCCAATTATTGGCAAATATTAAACGACGATAATCAAAAATACCATTGCACTGCTGTGCCCGTCTTTCTGGTTTTTGCGAAGTCACATTGGGAATACATTTTCGCAAATGAGACAGGTCTTTGCGTTAGTACAGGCACTTTGCGAGGTTGTTGTCCGCGAAAATAGCGTTGACAGTAACTTAAATTTGCAAAACTGTTTTGCAAATATTTTCTCCGTCACCAAAGTAGTGGCGTAATTCAAATGCAGAGTGCGCGCATAAATATTTGCAATTTACGATTTTTGCCATATTTAAAAATATCTTATAGACATTCGCAATGTAAAAAATAAATTCGCAAATCTGTTTTCACACTCTTATTCAGATTTATAAATATAACCAGGCGCAGGGCAAATATATTCACCAATTTGCACTGCGTGAAGTTTATAAATCAGCCCCCTGGCTTTTGACTCTGTCCTGCTCTAATGAAATATATAAGAATTCTTTAGAAATGAAATAAAAGTTGAGATCAATTTAAAATCTTTCAATGCTAGCGGCTCTCTAAGGGCTCCTACACACGGGCGTTTTTGACCTGCGCTCCCCTGCGTTGCGTTTGGCTGCGTTCAGCCGCAGGGGAGCGCAGGTCTAGACGCACCTCATTTTGTTCAATTAGGTTGTACCCACAAGACGTGTGTAAGCGCCGAACGCAGATTCGAACGCAGATTCAACATGCTGCATTTTTCCTGCGTTCGGCGCTTACATGCGTTCATGTGAGTACAGCCCCATTGAAAATAATTGAGTGCGTCTATACCTGCGCTCCCCTGCGTTTGAATGCAGCAAAACGCAACACAGGGGAGCGCAGGTAAAAACGCCCGTGTGTAGGAGCCCTAATACAAGCCCCTCATTGCCATATAAATAGTTAAAGCAGAAGAAAAACTATTTTATTTTTATAATAAAAAGTAATTCTAAACAACTTTTTTGTTCAGTGATTCGACTGTTGTTTCTAAATGTAATTCCTACTGAAATTTCTCTACTGGTATATTATTGGTTTAACAGTCAGAGCTAGAGTACAGAGAAGGGAAAATTCTGCTTTCAAATGAAATGACATCTATTTTTATTTAGATAATGTTGATTAGATTGATTTTCAATGTCTATTAAAAGGACATTTTAATTGTTTTGGTCAAGCGTATCAAAATTGTTATCCAAATTTTTAATTCCATGATTAATATTTTTTCTTCAGAAGCCTGTACAGCGTAGACAACAGGAAGAAACCAGCTCTGCGACAACAGCTGAAAGTCCTTCAGGTGCAGTATATGTGGAACCACTTTTCTTTTTTTTTTTTTTTGCCATACTGTAAATCAGTAAAATGTTCATGTATTCAGGCTCAGATTTGTGGTGAGGTCACAAAGGCCCAGTCCTAGGGCTGCAAAATATTAGGGCCGGCATGCCACCTAGCTGTTTTCTGGGGGCACTGGGGACCCACAGCTCCCCAGAGCTCCGCTGCATCAATTCGTGGGGGGTAGTACCCTCAGGTGGGCGATAGGACCACTCGGCCTAGGGGTGCCCACAAAGGAAATCCGGCCCTGAATGTATTCCTATAGTTCTCAGAAGTTAATATACACTATAAAGTTAAAACATGTTTACATTATAATGAGCCTGGCTGCAATAGAGACAATTTCTATCCAGCTAGTGTTATCATTGTAGATGTTGTAGTTCCTGTTCAGACCTAAACCAAATATTCATATAGGATCAAACTCCTATCAAATCAAACATATTCCTACATTATTGAGCAAAACCTATCTGTAAGTTTATTCTTTAAATGCAATAACATTTTAAATATCAATATGGATCATTGCCTGGACCTTTTCTATTCATTATCCCAGACCAGGCAAAAGAACATCTGGTCCTGTAGAAGGATATGGGCAATGCTAGTTTTAATATTCCCTGTAAAAAAAAAATATATTCATATGAACTGATTTCTTATTTCCTGGCACATTGTTCTATATTTGAATGATTCAGAATAGATCTTCCCCAATCAATTTTAATGTATCCATATAAGTCTTTTCTGGAGTGAGTCTTCCAGACTGGATTTATAAAAGGATCTTAATTTCTAACATTTTTGACTTTTTCTTTTTTCTGATATTGAAATGATTTGTTTTTTCAGGAACAACGATGAAGGGAAATTGCATTAGCACACTAATAAAATGTTGTGAACAATGCTGCTGTGTAAAAAGGGTAAGAACACTAAGACTATTTTTTATATACTAATAGACCTGCTAAATTCATATGATCTTCACATTTGCATACACGTGAACAATATAAGGGGCTGTTTAAGATTCTAAATTCATGTTCATCTTTACATTTTTATGTATACCCACTTTGTCAGCAACCAAGGGCCGCTAGCCAATTATTGGCCCACATATTAGGGGCTGTTTAAGATTCTACAAAGACTAAAACCAGTGTAAAAAGATGATAATCAAAAATACAAAATCTATGATTTCTATAAAAACACACTGACTTTTGACTCTGTTCTGCTCTAGTGAAATATATATAGGCATCCCATAAAAATTAAATGAAGTTCAGGTCAATTTAAAATCTTTTAACGCTAGCGGCTCACAGGGCCATCTTCTATTCTAACGGATTCTTCATGGATCTGACGGCGATGGGCTGCGCATGCGCAGTAGGACGCCGGTACTACTGCGCGGCACCGAAAGTTCACGGAGTTCGCTGATTGAACTTTGTGAACTTTCGGTGCATGCGCAGTAGTACCAGCCGGATCCAGGAAGAAGAGGAGAAGCCCCCATGAAGAATCCGTTTAAATCACATAAAAATGTTCAGTGGTTTTACTGTTGTTTCTAAGGGGCAGATTTACTAAGGGTCAAATTTGAGGGTTAAAAAACCCTCAAATTCAACCATCGAATTTTATGGTAATAAAAATCCTTTGAATTCGAATATCGAGTTTGAAGGATTTTACCACAATTCGATTGGTCGAATGAACAATCGAATAGGAAATATTCGATCAAACAATAAAATCGTTCGAATCAAATGCTATTAACCATTCGACCGAATTTTTTTACTCGAACAAAGATAATGAAAACCAATTCGGTAGATTGAAACTGGCGAACTAGGCAGTCGAATAAAAATTTAAAGGGGAAGTTATTCGACTGTCGAATATTCGAATAGATTTTTATTCAAATTATTCTAAACATTCGATTCGATTGAATTTTTTAAATTCGATGGTTGAAGTGGTCTTCAAAAACATTCGAAAATTCTAATCTTTTAGAAAATTCATCGAATTTCGAATCATTCATGTGAATTTAGTAAATCTGGCCCTAAATGTAATTTTCGAATATTCAAATAGATTTTTATTCAAATTATTCTAAACATTCGATTCGATTGAATTTTTAAAATTCGATGGTTGAAGTGGTCTTCAAAAACATTCGAAAATTCTAATCTTTTAGAAAATTCATCGAAATTCGAATCATTCATGTGAATTTAGTAAATCTGGCCCTAAATGTAATTTTTATTGAAATCTGTCTGGTTACTTATATGATATTTTTAGTTCAACAGTTAGAACAGACAGGGACAAAAACAATTACATTCCCTTTAGGTTTCATTAAAAACAGCTTTAAAACTATTTTTGGTCAAGATTTACCCCCAAATGTTTAATCCTATGATTATAATTTTCCTTTAGAAACCTGCACAGATTGAAGAGGTGAAACCACTTGCAGTGCTTCAAGAAACTCAACCTGAAAGAACTGAGACACATCAGGAAGAAACCAGCTTTGTGAAACCAGCTGAAAGAACTTCAGGTGAAGTATAGGAGGAACCACATACTGTCAATCATATTCTTAAAGATATTTAAAGTTCATTAACACCATAGAGTTAAAAACTGTATTCAGGGCAGAACCCCACAATGCGATGTTGTGCAATGGGTCACGATGCGAGGAAACACACCTGACCAGTCAGAGGCGCCGAATATAATGTAAATTATAGAAACATCGCAGCTACAAACGACATAATGTATCCAACGCAACCTGACTGTTGGTTGTGAACACCGCATGTTGCGTCTTCGTCGTGTTATGTGTAGTTTTTAGCTGTGATGTTTCTATTACTTACATTATATTCCGTGTCTCCGTCTGGTCCTGAATCACTCTATTTGTTAGGGAATTGCCAGAAAACCCCAAATTTTTCAGATTATCAGGCTAAAATCAGTGCAAACCATGATTTCTTCAAATTGGGATAGGGACATCTGCCACTGACATAATACATACACATGACCTTAACAGGTTTAGGATGGCAGATTTTCAGATTCAGGCTTTTTGCAGCATCAGGGTATTATACATTTTTGAAATCGAGTTATAATAAATAACCCCCTTAATGTTATATCTCATTCTCATCTTATTTTCACCTGTAATTAAAATATTTCTAGACAGCAATAGTCTTCCTTTAAAAAATACGCTATAGGTGCAAATAGGGCCATAAATGACATGCAAAATAACTGCTTATTGTTTTATTTTCTAAGGAATTGTGGGTCTTACAGCTATAATAGAGCCTTATTGGCAGCCCCTTAGTCTAAGCCCAATCAAACACAGTTTTCTTTACCAGTGCAATTATGTACATATATTACACTATATATATTAGGGATGCATTGAATCCAGGATTTGGTTAGACATTCGGCCTTTTCCAGCAGGATTCGGATCGGGATGAATCCTTCTGCCTGGCTGAACTGAATCCGAATCCTAATATGCATATGCAAATTAGGAGTGGGAAGGGAAATCACATTTTTTTCTCACAAAACAAGGAAGTATAATGTTTTTTTTCGTTCCTTGCATATGCAAATTAGAATTTGGTTCGGCATTTGCCCAAATCTTTCATGATGGATTCGGGGATTCGGTTGAATCCCAAATAATGGATTTGGTGCTTCCCTAATATATCTATATATTTATATATATATAAAAAAAATACTGGACTCAACAGGCTCAGTTAGGATAACTGTAACTATTTTCTATTAAAATCAGTTATCCTAACTGAGCTTGTTGAGTGCTGTATTTTTTTTCCTATTCTGTACACATTTTACCTGCACCCAGGCAAGCTGTGGTTTTTGTTTGGTGAGTGCTCCTCCATGTTCCATATATATATATATATATATATATATATATATATATATATATATATATATATATATATATATATATATATATATATATATATATATATATATATATATATATATATATATAGATATAGATATAGATATATATATAGATATATAGATACATCCAAACACAGTCCAAGGAGCCAGCACTCTTGTATGAGGGCAAAATATGCCTGGGTGCAAAAAAAGCCAATATTTAGAGATAATTATCTTGAAAAGAAGGGCTTGCACTCTCAGGTCTTATCAACAGATGAAGGAGTTTTATTTGCAAAAAGTAAAGCCTAACGTTTCGGCTAGCAATCTAGCCTTTCTCAATATATAGATATATAGATAGATATCAAATAATCAGATATAAAATTGAACTACTAATTTCAGCGCATATCAAATATAATTTGTTTTGTGATTATTTTTTAGAAGGGATAAAGAAGCCTGAAGAAGAAGAACAACAACAACAGCAAGAATTATATATTCCTCAGATCATCTCTGAAGGTGAAGGTGCTTCCAAAGTAAGTAAAAAGCATGGTTTCCTAAAAGGGAAATATTTTTTAAATTTGAAAGTTTCTTTTATGAATGATATCTCACAAATAAGACTGATGTTTGTATCAAACAGATTAAAGATATAAAAGATATTTAAATATTAACTTTTTATGGACAATTTAGACATTTTAAAACCCCCGAGTTGCATTGGAAGATGAGGAAGTAAAGAGCAGGACGATTAGTCAGATATTATATACTATGGGCAATAATCAGATTGATATTTCATATATATGGTCTTCTAGCCATATAAATAGATTCTGATTGTATCAGTGATTACAAACAACCCTTATTTATGAGGTGTCTACATCCTGATATATGTATGCATACATTTATTCATACAGTAAACTATACAATAAATAATCTTAAAAGACAAGAGGAAGCAAATCCTCTCCCCAATCTTTATCTCAAAAATTCCATCGATATAAGAATTGTGATTTTTTTTTATACGAATCCAAGGGTGCTATTACTGCAAAATAATGAAATATTTTATTGTTGCAACGTCTTAGCTGTCATATTAGGTATTAAACACAGTAACTAAATGATCTACTTAGCTGTCCTATCATACTAAGCTGAATTATCAGCGCAATTCAGCATTTAACATAAAGCAACTACATTATTTCTTTCTTGATTCCTTTCCTAGGGTTTGTCTGTTAAAGATTTTAAAGTTACAGGTATCGATAAAGCACCTGAAGGAAGGATTGAAGACATCCCAGTGCCACGTAAAATCGAAAGGGTAACCGACGCAGATTTCCGATTTGGACCTGTGCTGGGAAAAGGAGCATTCGGAAAGGTAAATGACTGTGTCTGCAATTAAAATCTTGACTTTTATTAAAGTTTTCATTGTAATTTAAGATAAATGAATGTCATTGTAAATGATGTCTTTTGTTCTAGGTGTATCTGGCCAAATTCAAGAGAACAGACCAAGTGGTAGCTGTCAAAACTTTCAAAAAGAAACATATTTTTGCAGATATTGACTGGTAAGTTTCACTGCAATTAACTGTAAAAGATCTAAATATTTTGCAGATTTTGCCATAAACTAAAATGAGCATGAGTTATCTAACAAACCTCTAGTAAAAATGTATACAGCAAATAATATGTTGAATATTTATAATGATTTTATTTTTTCAGTCTAATACCAGAAAGGAACATCTTAAGGTTGGCAAAACAGGCACATGCACCATTCGTCGTGAACATCGTTGCGTCGTTCCAAACACAGAGCCATGCCTGTCTAGCAATGGATTGGGCAGCTGCTGGTGATTTGAATAAACAACTGAAGAAGAGAAGATTAGAAGAACGAGCAATTGTGTAAGTACAATAGTTTACATCAGGGGTCCCCAACCTTTTTTGCTCGTGAGCCACATTTAAATTTAAAAAAAAAGTTGGAGAGCAACACAAGCATGAAAAAGTCCATGGGGATGTCAAATAAGAGCTCTGATTGGCTTTTTGGTAACCCCTATATGGACTGGCAGCCTATAGGAGAGAATGTTTGGCAGGACATCTGTTTTTTATGCAACAAAACTTGCCTCTAAGCACGTGCTTTGAGGCCACTGGGAGCAACATCCAAGGGGTTGGAGAGCAACATGTTTCTCGCAAGCTACTGGTTAGGGATCACTGGTCTACATAGTCAATAGATCTGTGGCAACATTATCATCATCCAGCAAATGTTCATTACACATACTTCAGATTAGCAAACCACTATAAAAAATCTTTCAACTATCTGTCAAAATGTTAAAATAATCTAATTAAGAGTCTTTTAAAAAAATAATTAATCAATTTTAAATAACATAAAAATAGAGATTAGCATTCCATTTAAAAAGCCACATGATTTTAACTGATTGTGTTATTTTAAATGATTTGTGGCATTTGGCTCACAATTCGGTATCTTTCAATTCCATCTTCTTGATTTTAAGAGTTTTAGGTTAATTTTGTTTTATTTCTACCTTTACAGATTTTATTCAGCCTGCATAATTTCTGGATTGCAGTTTCTACATGATAACAACATCATTCACAGGTAAGCCTTCCTGAAGGTGACAAAACATACAACTGCTTCTAAGGGAAGTAACAAACGGGTCATTTGATTGCATGCACCCGTACAAGTTACAACATTTTAACAACTGACACATAAATGCAAATTATAAAAATGCAGGGGTGACTTCTTTCTACCACTAAAACATTTATTTTAACACCACCACCATAATTAAACTTTAGACCACCACCACTACTACTTGTTCACAGTTTAACAATTTTTTTTTTTTTTAATGCAGGGATTTGAAATTGGAAAACATCTTGATGGATGAAAGCGGCTATGTAAAAATAGCAGATTTTAGTTTTAGCAAACAAGGTAAGATTTCAAATTAATCAATATACCGCTAGTAATATAGTAGACGTAGCATAGCAAATACTTCTTGTTTCCAAATAGAGGTTTCTGTTTTACCTCTAATTTGTAGTAATGTAGAAAAAGATTTGTACAGATTGGCAAACCTTCCAAGGGCGAGTTAAAATTAATTTAATGCTAGTTCTATTTCAGAATTGACAGCCAATGTTCTAACCAGTCAATACAATTCTAAGAAACTGTCATAATTAAAATTGTCTTAATTGTCAGGAAAAATATAAACAACTGCTAGAATTTCAGTAAACCTGTGATTAATCTCCCATTGGACTTAAGCTGGTATCACAAAGTTTACTTGCCTGTAATAAGCCTATAATGATTAACTGGACAGAATAAAAATGCCATTCCATTTATAAATCTTGCCAATTGTGCGTATCTGTATTTCTAACTTGTTTTACTGAAGTCCTAGCCTAGATTGCTGGTAGTTTTAATTTAGAATGTTTACTAAATCATTTTCTGCTTGCCTTTGAAAGTTTATGAGAATAATCAAAAGGGACAGATATGTCGCAAATGATTTTTCATAAGTAAATATAATAGCTATGTTAGAAAAGGTTAGGATGTTAGTCTCTACTTTTAGATGTAATTTTTGAATGTGTTGATGACAGGCTACTTAATCTTTTCATTTTTTTGTTCTTAAGGAGTAAGATATGGAGACAAGGTCCGTACCCACTGTGGAACAGCATATTACATGGCACCAGAAATCGTCAAAAGAGAACCCTATACCAGAGCAGCGGATTGGTGGGCAGTAGGCGTAATTATCTACCGTATGCTTCTTCGTGAGGTAAGCACAACGTATCTATGATAAGAACAGTCCTTTTCTATTTTTATTTATTGGTGTATGGAACTGCACCTGGCACTTTCAAACTGAAGTTAATAAAAGGACGATTTGAAGTGTTTTGTCTTGAGCTAAAAACACACCAGTGTGACAAAACATTCCAAAAGTCTTCTTGCATTTGACAAAGGTTTTTTTTATAAAGACATGAGACATAATAATTGTAATATTAAATAAAAGAAAGTAGGCTTTTTCATAAGAGTATAAAATATGCCAGATTGCTGATACCTTCTAGTTCTGCCGCCTTTATTTCGCCATTAATATATACATTTTCTAACTAATATTTCTCTGCTGTTGCAGTACCCATTTGATGGACTTTCTGCAAAGGGAATAGCTAGATGCATCCTGAATAAAGAACCGAAATATCCGAGGAACTTATCTCCGAATACCCGTACCATAATAGTAAATGTAAGTATTCTGCCACTTTAGCCTTTATCAATTGATCACATCCGAGAATCTAGAGTATTTGCTAACTGATCTTTAATTTTGTTCTGTAGTTACTGAATAAAGAGCCTTCAAGACGCCTAGGATCAAGTATAACGGGTGCAGAGGATGTAAAGACGAGTCCATTTTTCGAAGTATGTTTATATTTTAGACATCTCAACTCGTTCTCATGTTTAAAAATAGAGCGTAGACACACAAGTTTTTGGATTTTTGTCTTTTACAAAAAACTTGGAAACTTGGAACACTGTTCTTATATTTGATAGATGTTTATTCTGCTTGGGTTTATATGCTAAACAATTAGCTAACACTACTATAATAATTTTCATCTGTTTTACAGAATATGGACTGGACTGCACTCTCTGAGAAAAGATTGTCACCTCCATACATCCCTGCTATCAAAAAGCCGAAAGATAAGAAGTTTAAAAGAAAACCTGGCTTAAAACCTAGTCATTACCCAGTGGATGATCGCATCCACAAGTATTTTAAAGATTTTGATTATTTTTCAGGAGCATTTTAAAGACCTTTTTTTTTCAGGCCCTATATAGTGATGGGTGAATTTAATTGCCTGGGGCAAATTCATGGCGAATTCCCGCAATTATCGAAACGCCAGGAAAATTTCACCTGGTGACACGGGAGTCTGTTTTTAGACACCGGTGCCCATTGTCGACGTCGGAAAATGGACGCTGGCGTCCGTTTTTACGACGCCTGCATTAGGCACCAGTGTCCAAAGACGGACGCAGGCGTCTAAAAACAGACGCCTGTGTCCAAAACGAAACATGACGGCGCTTCTTGAATTTTTTGGCGAAGCTTAAAACCCCAGTTTCACCCATCACTCTCGCTATACTATTTCCCGGTGTGACATCCATCAGACATCCATCTATCCACCACTATTGAGTGGTGTTGGAAAAGGAAGAGGCTCATCCTTATTCTCAACTGAAACCAGTAAGTACGATTTTTTGTATGATTTTTTTCAACCCTTGGTGATTTGCATTGACTAGTGAAATAGGCGAATCTGAAAACAGTGAGTTTAGTTTATAGAACACTTATTTAGAATTCAAAAGCTGAAGTCTCCATACTCACATAGCCATGAAAGCCCGTGGAAAACACATACACCTAAGGCAGAATAGTTTCCTCTGAAGGCCGCATTTTTCCATTGTAATCTTAATAGTATTGTGATGTGAAATACATGGGGACAGAAACATCATTCCTGGCTTTTCTATAATAATCCTAATAATAATAATAATATTTTATTCCATTTAGCACTGGAACATGACATCAGGAGACACTGGGCATACCTGCAGAGTTCAAGATCATCGCCAACTGCTACAACTCAACCACCAGCTTCGAGAAAATGAGACTGACTGCTTTGCCATCTGAATACCAGATCACTCGCATTTTATAAAAACTGACAATAAAAAATTCTATATTTTTACTATTATATTCTACATTATTTCTTGAGTATATAATCAAATTGGTCGCCAAATATTCCTTGTCCGAATTAGGTATATTTAATGAGGTGGTTTCAGACCAAAATTCAATGAGCCTCCTTTGCTTTGCAGATATAAAGCAGTAACATGATAATGATATGGATCTACAAGATCATGTTATTAAATGCTCTGTGACTCTGTATACTGTACTGTATACTATTTATCTTCTCCTCTGCATTAGATTTATTTGAAACACAATGCATGCCCCAGGAATTAATGTCTCCAAAAGGGAAAAGCTAACGCACTGTACTTTTTGGTGGTTTTGGTGGACTACAAGTTCTAACACACTCCAACAAATTATATAGTGTTAAAGCATTATGAGACTTTAAGTCCATCAACATCAATGTTGTATTCTTAAAGCAATAAATGTGCATCACACTTTGTACATCACAAAGCATTAAATGTACATCACACTTGGGCTCTCTAAAAGAGGTGACACCAGTTTAAAATAAATCATAGTTTAATAACATAAAAGTGGAACTACTCTCTAAAATAGGTATTCCAAATTCAACTACAGGTGCAAAATGATTCTCCAGTGAGAATACCTCCCACCAGTTAATCTCTAGCAGTGTTGGGTTTCTGTAACATATTTATTCCCATGAAACCTGTGTTGCTCATATTACTCTGTAATCAAAGTTTAGAAGGGAAGGTATAGAGCTGTATAGCTGTTCAGAGCAAGAATAATGGAACTAAAGTCTTAGTTATAATTGGGATTCCCTCCAGAGCCCCTATTCCCCGTTTGCTGTTAACCACAATAGAAAGCAGGGTTGCTTGCTATTGTTCTGTGGTCCACTATTCCACAATGTTCTTAAAGAAGAATGGTACAACTGAAGTTGATTGGAACCTGGCTTTATCTGTGGATGCTTAGTGTTGGACAAAGCAGAGAAGAGGACCTGAAGCAGTATTAGATGGTGCTCACCAACTAGTATCTGACTGGGTGATCCAGAGCCCACTGGGTACTCAACCTCAATCACCCCATCACTCCAGTGGCAAATACCCCCACTGACACAAACTCCATCCCCCATTACAACCCCTGCCACCTTGTACCTCCTCATCCAACCCCTTACTACCTGCCCCAACTATGTTCCTTCATCTATTTTATGGAGTCACTCCAAAATTATGGGCCCCATAGAACCCAGGCTAGTAGTTATCCTGAGTCAATCCAGTCCAACCCTGTCAGCAACACCACCGGCTACTATACCTTTCAGAACAAGGTACAACAAACTGCTGGTTCTCCTGTTACCCTTTTCTGGGTATGGTTTTTAAAATGCCAGTCTCAATAGCGATCAATGGAAAGATCATGGGGTGACAATCATGAAAACAGTGGAGCTCATTTATCAACACTTGGCAAATCTGCAACCAATTTTCCCAGTGTTGATAAATAACGCCAAGGAGAGAGAGTCCAGCAGTAACAGCAGGCAGGATTATCAATGGATCAATTAGACAACTAGGTGACTGATATTGTACTAGCAGAGATTATTTTCATTAGACAATTCTCTTGCATCTCAGATGCCTAGAGCTAAAACAAAATCAGTTTTCATTTGTATGTCCCCTTTAATAAACCTCGCTAAGATGCCAGATAGCAGCATTAAAAGTAAAATATAACTTAGAGCAAATCGGATAGAAACTACAATTCATGACATTTTCAATAAAAGCTGCTAATTGTGTCCCACAATCTAAGTACAATATGTGACAAAATGCTCCTTCAGGCAATAGAAAGGCAAACTTGCATTTCAGAACCCAAAAAAGTCCCCTTTTTATTCTTCAAGGTTTCTCCCTTATCATACAGCCCTTTAAAATATGTTGCCCTTATTTCAATGAATAATAATAGCTAATTTAATCACATATTAACATTAACTGGGAGATCTATATACATTTAAATGCTTTAATTTGAGTGAAGCCCCAGGAGTTCCGCTGGTTATTAGATGCGACACGGGAATCCAGCCAATTTTAAGCTCTCTGATGATAGAATCTATGAACCATGTTTTTGTTTAATATGTATTATATATTGCTGCCAACCATCTTCATTGTACCGTTTGTTGCCATCAAATAACAAGTTGAAAATAAACATTTGATTATTTAGGCATAGTCTGGGGAACAGCGTTCCCATCTATCAAAACTGGTTCAACACAATTCATTTAAAGGAGAATTCAACCCCCTTGGTGCAAAATAGTGCCAAGCGGACCGGTTGCCCCCCCCCCCATGCCATGCGCATGCACAGATTGCCGGAGGGGAGGGTGAGTTAGTGATGGAGGGGAGAGAGCACCAGTGGGGGAGGGGGGGTCAAGAGAAGAGAGCACTGGGAGGGGAGTGAACATGGGGTAGCAGAACACAGGTACCTGCCCAGCCCCCCCCCCCATGGTTGTGCCCTAGGCAGGTGCCTCTTCTGCCTTTCCCTAGTTCCGGCCCTGGCGCAAAACTCCCCCCTCTCCTGAGTAGGGCCCCCTCCTCCCCCGGGTAAATGCCCCTAACTTGTTACCCCTCCTTCTAGGTCCTCTCCAGCGGAGTTCACAGGCAACATCTTCCCCCGAGAGGTCTTCTTCCTTGATCCATCAGAGTCTTCTGGTGCATGGGCAGTAGAAGACATTGGTCTGTACGGATCTACTGATCTACCGAAAGTCACAAAGTTTCCAATTTCTTTTTTCAAACTTTATGACTTTCGGCGCATATGCTGTAGATCCTACTTCGAATGTGCCAGAAGGCACCGATGGATCGAGGACGAAGACCACTTGGGGAAGATGGTGCCTGTGAACTCCGCTGGAAAGGACCTAGAAGTAGGGGAAAGTATCAAGTTAGAGGGAATTTGCCCGGGAGGAGTTAGGCCGGGGGGAGGAGGGAGGGGGGCCTACTGAGGGGAGGTGGGGTGTTTGCGCCAAGGGTGTTGAATTCTCCTTTAAGGACCATGTTATATATTCATTTTATTAATCAGTAGATGGTTAGTGCATGGATATGTTTAATTTTAAAATCTCAGAGGTTCACTTTGATATGTGAGGTTTATTAACACAACAACCACAGACTCAGCTGTGCCCAGTTGTGCAGTATTAACACCTAACATTAAGGGGACTATTTATCAAAATCCAGAATGTTCTTAATATTTTCTGAAAACCTGATCAAATCCCTACAGACTTTTTCACCCTATTATCAATACATTTTCACTAAACTTTCTTGTGTTGGAAAAGTCTTGAATAAATTGTGAAAAAAAAAACAGAATCGTATGATTTTTTTTTAATTTGACACTAAACCCTGTGATTTTTTTGGATTTCAAACCCAAAACCACAATATTCAGATAATTAAAAGAAACCCAGTGCAGATCACAATGTCTTGAAAATGTCAACGGGACACCTGCCATTGACTTCTACATGAACTCTGCACATATGAATTTGAGTACTTTTTTATTTGGACTTTTAAAAAACCATTTGGTTTCAATAAATCTTGAAAAATTCAGGTTTTATTTTCTATGGAAAAATTGTTTTTCCTCTTTGACAGTCTGACCAGAATAAATTCGACTTTGCTAAATAACCCCCTAAAGGTTCTTGATTTCAATCGCACTCCTTGCACTTCCTCACTGCCGGTGTGTTGGTCCCACCTCTGGTTCCAAATTGCATGCAAGTGTGTGTATTCAAGCTGGTGGTAACTTTAGGGTTCCAAATGCAGCCTGTGTTTTTTAATATGTGTAGTGGACTTACAGCATCTGGATTAATTAAAGAAATTGGCCAAAATTGCATTGGATGCATGTTCCCATTGTGGCCACAACAATTCCACAAATTGCACTTTGCACACTGTACATGCCTATACAGGCATGGTATCCGTTTCCAAGAATTATGGAAAGGCCGACTCCATTTTATCCAAATTTTTAAAAATGATTTCCCTTTTCTCTGTAATAATGAAACAGTACCTTGTACTTGATCCCAACTAAGATATCATTAATCCTTATTGAAAGCAAAATTTAATGTTTACATAATCTTCTAGTACACATACTGTAAGGTAGTAAAATCCAATTTTTTTGGGTCTGGGCCCACCAGGGCTGCTGCCCCACCCCTCCAGAGGCCTGCCTCCTAAACCAAAAATCCCACTCTGCCTCCCTAGCCCCCCCCCCGCTTACTTGTGATTGTCATTTCTTCAATTCAATGGGTTCAGTGCCCACAAGGGCTGGTGGATCAAGGCCCATGCCCCCCAAGTTGAGTTTTCTGAGCACAGGCTTCTGGGTCTGGGCCAGCAGGGCCCTGGTGTCCTGCAGGCCTAGACCAGCCTTGGTTATGTGCTTTCAGAAAGAGCCAGTGCTGCATTATGGAACTGCCTTCTGATAGCCTATTGTTTCTCTTACTCAATGCAACTGAAGGAGTCGCAGTGGGACATGGAATTTTACTACTGAGTATTGTTCTTAGATCTATCTTGAAGTTGTTATCTTGTGTTAGGGAGCTGCTATCTGGTTACATTCCCGTTGTTCTGTTGTTAGGCTGCTGGGGGGGGGAAAGGGAGGTGGTAATATCACTCCAACTTGCAGTACAGCAGTAAAGAGTGATTAAAGTTTATCAGAGCAAAAGACACATGACTGGGGGCACGAGGGAAACTGACATGTCTAGTCCCATGTTAGATTTCAAAACTAAATAAAAAAAAAATCAGTTGCTCTTCTGAATAATGGATTTCAGTGCAGAGGTCTGCTTGAATATCACTATTATCAAAGGGTAAGTAGCCACGTTTTGGCATGACTTAGCCGACGAATCCACATAAAAATTACACTGAAGACTTTACATCCTCATCACAGGCACTTTCCAACTCCTTTTTATCTTTTTCACATATGCAAACTTTTCAAGCAAAAGAAGCTGCATTATGTTTCAGTGGGTGAGGGGACATTGCTGGGCAACAGAGAAGCAGGACTGGTGATCCCTTATATTGGGGCAGCCGGCCATAGTGGGTCTCTCCCATCAGCAGACAGAACATTGCAATCGTCACTGCTTTCTCTCTTTCCACATTCAGCTATTAATGTTTTTTTTTTATTTGCTAAATGCCTTTCTCCAGGGGAATGTTGGGTAATTCTTTGCTGCAATACAAAAGCCCCAAGGGATCTGTCTACAGTTACTGTAGCATGCACTTTTGACAAGGGAACAGCAAACACTTCATTAATCTCCGGACAAAAGTCTCAGGCTACATGGAGAAGTGAAACTAAGCAGCTCCAAGCCGACTGTCACAATATTTCTCCGTACAAAAAATAAATGTACTTGGATGCGGCATTGTGTTGATATTTAAATAAACTGTTTTGCGTGTGCACGGGGCAGTGTTATTCCTAAACTTGTTTGGTTTGCCCAGTCTCTCAATCTGTTCCATTCCCTTGACCTGCCACTAGGGCTCATTTACAACTGCAAGTGCCCCCAGTTAAAATGGACATAAGGCTGCGTTAGTTGAGGGTAGTCATTAAAGGTATTTGCACCCATGCATCTTTCCCGCCAAGGTTTCCCACCTGTCCAGTTTTCGCCCAGACAACCCTATTTTTGGAAGGACTGTCCGGGTGAAAACTGGCTGTCTGGATTTACAAATAAGGAAAACCAGACAGGACTTTGAAGTTAATGACATGGTGATCAGCCAACAGCTGACCACCACATCACCAGTCCTGTCCCAGATGTCACCAGGTCCACCCCTATGTCACTCACCCCGCCTCCCAGTCTGCCCCCCAACAACACCCGTACCGCCCCCTCCTGACCGTAGTTGGGAAAACAAAAAGGCGACAACCCTAGTTCTGCCTCCTCTGTTAAAATGGGTGCAAGCGCTCCTATGAACACTGGAAAACTCTGGAGCTACTGCCACCTTCAAAATGACAATAATTACAGGGGTCCCTTCATACTCTGGGTCAATAGGTGCAGCAGACGTTTGCCCAAAGAATCATGGAAGTGATGCCATGCCCACTACGAACATTTTTGCATCCTATTTGTCAAAATGCAAACAAAATTGTGTTGGTTTTTAAAGGGTTGGTATGTTCTAGAATTGCTTATTCTAAACAACTTATCAATTGGTCTTCGTTGCTTCTTTTTTTTATAGTTTTTGAACAATTTAACTTCTTATTCTGACTCTTTCCAGCTTTCAAGCGACCCCCATCTAAAAAACAAATGCTCTGTAAGGCTACAAATGTATTGTTATTTTTTATTTCTTCTCATTCTCTCTAGAATTCATATTCCTTTCTCTTATTCAAATCAATGCATGGTTGCTAGGGTACCTTGTAGAGATGCACCGAATCCACTATTTTGGATTTGGCCGAACCCCAGAAGCCGCTGCGAAAGATTCAGCCAAATACTGAACCAAATCCGAACCCTAATTTCCATATGCAAATTAGCAGGGGGAGGGTAAAATAGTGGCACACAAAGTGCACGATAAAAAATTTTTTTACTTCCTTGTTTTGTGACGAAAAGTCACATGATTTTTAGGATTCGGTTCTGCCAGGCAAAAGGATTCAGCCAAATCCGAATCCTGCTTAAAATGGCCAAATCCTGGCCGAATACCTTGTACCCAGATTGCTGAACTTGCAGACCAGAGATCGGCTGGATAAAAAGCTAAATAACTCAAAACCCACAAATAATAAAAACTGAAAACCAAATGCAGATCAGAACATTAATGTCTACATCCTACTAAAAGTTAATTTAAAGGCGAGCAACCCTTTTAATACGTGAGGCACGTTTTTGTAGAGGAATCTATGGGATGGGATTTGATACCAGAAATGGATACAATTAAATATAAATATGTATATTTATCTATGAACCCCCTGGTCATTCATATATTTCTCATTATCACGTGTACGTCAAATGGTTCTCGGCAACGCTTTTATTTACCCACCATTAAATCAACGACTTCAGCAGGCAGTAGAATATTGTACATGAACGCTGCGTCTGAATAGCAGCCAAGATCCAAAGAAACTGGGAGCCGTTTCAGATAACCTTGAATTTTTAATGGTGAAAAACAGAGCGGGGTCTTTAGATACTGTTTTACGGCATGAAATAAATACAACAGCTTCTGCGAGCACAGACGAAATCAATGGCCGTAATATGTTTGTCAGACTGCTCAGCTGCAAGGCATATTAACATGGATACTCAATACTGGAGATACTTATCTTATTGCCTTAATAAGCCTTATTACTCAACAGCCAGAGTTGTAAATTGCTAAAATGCCTCAAACTGCAGCCGTTTCCATAACCAGGGGCGCTACTTACAAAGGTGTGATTAAGCCCCCCTTTTTTTATTATTATTATGATAGTTAAAATTAATTACGTATGAATATTTGTTATAGATAATCACATGCAATCAGTTCTCATGTACAAAGATTGGCACTTACAGGGACGCTTGTTTTTCCCGCAATCACATATATTCCAGCGTTTTGATATGCGGCGTTGGCTTAATTAAATTTGATTGGCACGCCATCGATACGGCATTTAAATTTAGCTGGAATAGTGATTGCCGTTACAGAACGGCATGCTGAATAGTTTTAGTGCTACACTCAAATGGAAATTATTTAATGGCTGCGCATAAACCTTATTTTTTTTTTTGGTTATGTCACTGGCTTGTTTCTAAAAAGCCAAAAATAGCAAAATTGACAGTTTGTTATGCAAATATTTTTGGTTCCAAATAACTAAAATGCTCATATAAAGCCTGTTTTGGTAAAATACATAATTTTTCAATAATTTTTGGGCTGGAGGCAGAGCATTCCTTCCATAGGCTGAAATCCTGCTTTCATTTGTAACTAGCCTATAGAAGGATTGCACCTCCCCCAACCCAGCGTCACTAAAACACTCAGACGAGTGTTACATTAGCAGTGTCGGCTTAATGAAGGTTTGCGGGGCTGAGGTTGGCTTTGGGTGAACTTTTAGAGGAAAATATTCAGTGTGCAGAACCTCCTTAATATGGACATATTCCTGGACATATTTTTATAGGAAGGTAACGCTTTAAGCCCTTACTGGAGTTAGAGTTTGGACCAAGGAGGATACAGGAACATACAGACAAACAGAATTGCTCCTAACACACGGAATCCAAAGGGGGTTAGCAATCTCATAGTTGCATCCCTGCAAAAAGTCAGGGCAGGCAGCATTAGAGCAGTCAAAACAATTTAGAACAATTTAGAACACACCCAGGAAGTTACAGAATAATAACCTATAATCTAGAATTGAACCTGGGTCCCTGGCATCTTTTTATTTTTAATTTAGCTGCAAACAGAGATGACACCGCATGTCGGCACTCAAAAATATTGGCACTGGTGTTCTATGGCCACAAGGCGTCATCCTGAAAAGCCTGCCATGAAGAGTGGATGTGCCAGGAGGTTCTCCTTACAGCTAAAGAGTTACAGTCTTATTTAAAATGCAGGATGCAGCGTGCAAAGAAAGGCCACAAGAGACCATTTTTGCACTTTGCTGCTTCCTGCCTTGTGGAACTTGCCATAGGCCTCCTCTCGGGGAGCAAGGGCTCTATAAGTGATTTGCTGTTGGAATGGTCCACTGAATTAACTGGCAAGAGCCAATGGGCTGAGTAACCAGTTGCAAATATTACAGAGACTTGAGAGAAACTACACAGTTGAACAAAAGCTGAAAAAACAAGCACCCCAGTGTATAATGATCTGACAAAAAAACAGAAAAAGTCCAAATAAAGGCAATTGGTCTGGGCAGGCAGAAAACAAAATATGTCCACATTCAGCCACAAAGTCAGGGCAGCAGCAAGCAAACAGAGTTCATGAAACAGACAGTCGGTCAGGGCAGGAGGCAGACAAGCAGGAATCCAAATAACAGGACAAGGGTCAAAATTGGGGAGTACAAGAATAGGGGAACAAGGACAAGCCAGGAATGTTCTCTCAAGATTCCAGGAGACAAGGTCTTCAGGACACTCAGGAGGCTTGGTCAATGCAATAGTATAATGATACAGTCCAGGGTATTGGAGGATTCAGGCTTAAATATCCACTTAATTAGGCAATTGCCTGCAGCTGAATCACATTGTCAGCCAGGGAATAGAGCCAGGAAGAAAAGTCATTGATATTAACCACCAGGCCAAAACCACAGTGCCTCTTGTGCATCAGCCTGGAGGAGCAGCAGGCAGTATTCACAGGGATTGCATTTGTGCACATGCACACAAATTTTGAGGTCAGCATATGCAACTATTTGTGTTGTGCACAAAGAATGTTGTGTCGAAATCAAGGACCACATTGGCTAGTTGATGCTGTCCTCGTCCCTTCTGCACCCATTGCCATTGTTTGGCCCTAGGGCTGAATGATCGGATTAACCCGATATCTCCCTGCCTTTTATGGGCATAGCAGGGAAAAATCTGCTTGATTGGCAAACTTAAGTCTATGGGTAGAACTACGTCTGATTTGCGCCCCAGCGACGAAAAGCTTGCAACAAATCAGAGTCCCGATGGGTCAAAAAATAATTGGACTGCCCTAAAATCTGCCTGTTGCAAACAGTTTCTGTCTGGAACCTCAGTCCCTCTCTTACTCTTTACTAGGCCTCAAACTGGCCAACAACTTTATCTATAACCAAACACCTTTTGGAGGAAGGTAGCAATTAGCAGAACGTTAAAAAGGGTAAACGCGTTGCATCCTGTTTTAGTGATAACAAAAGCTACTTCATCATCCACTAGATCTTTATTCAAATTTATACTCTCTAAGACCTTAGGGCTTTAGAAGGCCCAAGCTCCTCTAGACTCCACCTGCTGGAATATGAAGAATGTCAAGGAGCATTTCCAGCAAAGAAGTTACAGCGAATGCAGAAAGCCTCAGGAAGTCTGGCTACCTTTCCTCCATTTATAAAACGCCATGCTACAGCTAAAGTGCAGACTGCTTCTATGTCAAAGAATAAATAACATCCATAAATACTCAGTTATGAGTGTTCATGCCTTTGGCCTACAGATGAACTGTCTATTGCTATGTGCATCACCAAGGTCTGAGCAGAATTCCAAATACCTTTTATTTGCTGCATGGGCAGGGAACAGAACCAACCTACACAAGAACACGAGAAGATTTGCAGAGCTGGATCATTAGACTCACTTGTGGCATTGGCCTTGCAGTGTTTTATATGGACTCATTCAGGGGACAGTCAGAACTAGAATGAGAAGTTAATGTACAGTCACATATGGAAAGATATATTTATTACCTTCTAACTGAGCTCTTTATAGAGAAACAACCAAGTAGTCCTTTAGTACATGTATGGGACCTGTTATCCAGAATGTTCAGGACCTGGGGTTTGACGGATATGGGATCTTTCTCCATACTTTGTCTTCTAAATAAATAATTTAGACATTGAATAGACCCAAAAGGATTCATTTTCCTCCAATAAGGATTAATTATATCTTAGCTGGGATCATGTACAAATTACTGTTTTATTATTACGGAGAAAAAGGAAATCATTTCTTAAGAACGACAGCTATGTACTTATAACAGAGTCTGTGGGAGAAGGCCTTTCCAAAGATTGGAGCTTTCTAGATAACAGTTTTCCAGATAATGAGGCCCATACCTTTAGTTGCAGGGAGCTGCAAGTTGGGAAACACTAATACAAAATGTAATCATCGCCATACTTGCCTATGCTTGCACCCATACCCTTCTTTCATGTCTTGCCCAACTTGGTTTTTACCCTTCTCCCTTCTGTGCTGCATGGCATTTCCCCATTATATGCTGTTCAAATGCTGACCCTTTTTTGCACCCCAAAAAAAGCCCTACCAGGTAAAGGAGAATTTTACATTATTATAAAACTATGCTGCACTACTCAGAACTTTCACAAAAATGTCAGCAATGTTTCACAATGGAGAAAGTAGTATGCAAAGTGCAAAAAAGGCACTTTTTTTGTTTCACTTTGCAAAATGCATTCTGTTGTTACTGAATGGGTGCCACCCTCTGAGCTCCATTTTGAAATGAAAAAGCCTGTGCCTAGCCACTTCAATTGAGCTCCACTTGTGTTAGGCAGTGGTCTATGCAAGAGGGGCAGGTGGGGGGAGGCATGTAAGCACCTCCACCTGCCCCTAGCTGTCCCCTTATAGATGCTTGCTACAACTGAGCCCTTCCTTATGGCAGGCAGTGAGCATAAGGCTCATCTGTGTCTCCAGATGCGTCATTTTGCTGTTTCCCAGGTTTTAAAGGAGAAATAAAGCTTAACTAAAAAAGTAGCTAGAACAGTTTTATATGATGTTTTATGCTTCTGCACCGGCCCAAGGCAACCACAGCCCTTTAGCATTAAAGATCTGTGTCTCCCCAGTAGATGCCCCAGTAGCTCCCCATCTTCTTTTCTGCTGATTCACTGATTCACATGCTCTGTGCTGCTGTCACTTACTGAGCTTAGGGACCCACTCACAATATACAGTACACATAGAATAGAAATATAGTCAAAATATAAGGCTGATTAGTCATTAATACAGATAATTACTACATGGCAGCACAGAAACAAGTGCAATTAGCATCAGAATTTAATAATCAGCCCTGTAGCATCAGCTTATATTACAGACCAACCTCATATTCTGCTGGATAATTAGTGACGACCCCTAAGCTTAGCTTCTCAACAGCTGCTCAGAGCCCACTGAGCATGTGAGTGTCACAGACACTTTCCAAGATGGTGACCCCCTGTGACAAGTTTGAAGTCCTGGATCATTGCTGCTATTGACAAGCTGAAACTTTAGGCTGGTACAATAAGTTCAATAAATAAAATATGGCATTTCTAGCAGTATTTATTTTTAGGGTATAGTTCTCCTTTAAATTGGGTACAAGAAGTAGAGTGCAGCTTTTCCCGAGGAACAAGAGCTTGGGATGAATCCCCATTGGCGCCACCCCTCTCCTGCTCCACAATTAAAACTTTAGTGTTTGAGATCTCTATGCACTACCAAAGCCGAATTTCCATTTTAGAAACCAGAAATTTGGCTCTTAAAGTTACAGGAGGTGGTTTTTGCTGTCCCTGGTAACTGAACCCTCAACTTGCCTCATGGAAGGAGTGGCCCTGCCCCTTTATGTGCTAGCTCCTGCACTCTGGGGAAATGTGAGCAACCCCTAGTATTTTTTTTTATCACTAACTAATATTGGCTTAATTATCTTGGCTCAGCAATCTGTGGTCAGGGATATCCTTGCACTTTGGCCTGACGTGTGGCTTCTAGGAATGCAGTTGGACATCCCCACATGGCTGTGAAGTGGGAAAATAAACAGAGAGGCCCAGTAATGTTCTGATTATTGCTGCGAGGCTGCTGGAGAAAGATCACAGCAAACTTCATAGCAGAATGTGTATTTTACACAATGTGTCATTTCAGAATTCAAAAGAGGAGCTGGCACAGGGTGCGTGTGGCTGTTACCACAAAGGAAGCCATAAAATGTAAATTGCCATAGAGAGTACAGACAAGCAAAACCATAAATATAATACAAATTATAAACCATTTCAAAGCTAGTAATGTGAATATGTCCCTTGGCAGTACAAATTATCATTAACCTTGCGAGCAGCCAGAGGACTGCACACAAATGCAAACGTTCCCTGCAATTCCAAATTGTATATTCATTTCACTGCATGAAAGTTTAAGACAGTGGATGGATAATTATGATGAAATGAGCCAACATAAAAGAGAATATAGCCGGCCTAAAGCAGTGAGAAACGGGGCCCTTGGCATGGCACTGATTTGAGGCCCTAATGCACCACTGCAGTGAATCTATGTAGTGCCGCTCATATATATATATAAATAGAGCTCTCTCTCAAACATACATATAGAGATCTCACCTAGACACACTTACAGAGCCCTTCAAGGCACACAAACAAAGAGCTCTCTCCTACGCATACAATGCTCTCTCCTAAACACACATATAGATCTCTCTCCTAGACATGCGCATAGTGCTCTCTCCTAGTCACACATACAAAGCTCTCCACTAAACACACATAGGGGCAAATTCACTAAAGCGCGAAGCATCTAACGCAGGGATCTGCAACCGTGGCTCTCCAGCTGTTAAGGAACTACAAGTCGGACAATGCAATGAAGGAGTCTGTCATGATTCATAAAGGCAAATGCATTGTGGGACTTGTAGTTCCTTAACAGCTGGAGAGCCAAGGTTGCAGATCCCTGATCTAATGCTAGTTCTTATTGGCCAGCGTGACGTCATTTCACAACTTTGCCAATTTACTAACCGTGTCCCTGGCGAAAATTCGCTAGTGAAGTAGATAGACTAGTGCAACTTTACACCCTTACACCAGGAGAAGTTGCGCACTGATGAAGGGACGTCACTACGCTAATTCACTCAAGTTCAAGTTGACCAATTTATTGAACGTTACCTCTTGCGCTAGACTTTACTTCGCGAGGTCAGACCTGGTGAAGTTCAATACAATAGATAGGAGTTTGAAAAAAAAAAAAGTCCCAAAAAAACGCTAGCGTCTTTTACTTTTTTTAGGGTGATCTGCAGTGGCTCACTCTCGGTAAGTGGACTAACTGTGCACTCAAAGTCCAGCAACCCCAGTCCCAAGTGTTCAAATCCTGAGTGGTCCTTACACATACAATGTGACTACCAGTCCCTTTGGATCCTCAGATGGGAATCTCTTGCTGTTTGTTCCTCCAATCTGGATTCCTTTCACACTGTCTGTCTCTCCATGCACAGTATGTGGCTTCCCTGTGCCAGCCTGATCCAAATTAATGCAATTGGTGCAGCCTCTCAGCTCTCTGGCTTCCTTCTATGTCCACCATGCGGTTCTCTATGCCAGACTTTCTTCTTTTGCCAGTATCTGTGACTTCCTTTTCCTGCCAGCCACTCACTAGCTTCTGTGTCACTTCCTGTTGCACTGAGATCACTAGCTGTTTGCTAGGTAACAGCTTACAGCACACAGACACAGCCTCTCTGCTTCTGACCTTACAGGTAGTGATGGGCAAATCTACCCCGTTTCGCTGAAAAATTCTCGAATTTCCAGCGAAATTCCCGAATTGGCGAAAGAATTCGCGAAACGAGTCGCAGCACGTCAACTTCGACGGTGCGTCGTTTTCGTTGCGTCAATTTTGACGCGCGTCGCATCGTTTTTGTCGCCGCAAAAAACGACGCGCAACTCGTTTGGGCTACTTTGATCGAATAGCCCAAAATTCCATTTGAATTGAAAAAATTAGAATTTCAAAGTACTTGCCCTTTAAAAATCCTTCGACTTCGACTATTCGCCAGCTTAAAGCTGCCGAATTGCCATTTTAGCCTATGGGGTACCTTATAGAACCTGTCTTGAAAAATTTTCTAAGTTCCGAGAATTCAAAAGGATTTTGAGGAGAATCATTTGATTGAATAGAACTATTAGAACCATTTTTCATTCGATCGAAAATGGACCTATTTGATCGATATACCTCTATTTTCAATCGAAAAAGCCCTTTAAAAAAACTTTGAGGGTCGAATTTAGAATTTTAATTCTAAAATTCAGCCCTTGGTAAATCTGCCCCATAGAGATCTATCCTAGACACAGATATAGAACTGTCTCCTAGACACACACATAGCTCTTTCCTAGACACACACACTGCTATCTCCTAGACACATACACACAGCTCTCTCCTAGACACAGATATAGAACTGTCTCCTAGACGCACACACACACAGCTCTCTCCTAGACACACATATAGAACTCTCTCCTAGACACAGATATAGAACTGTCTCCTAGACACACATATAGACATCTATCCTAGACACACATATAGAACTGTCTCCTAGACACACACAGCTCTCTGCTAGACACACATAAAAAAACTCTCTCCTAGACACAGATATAGAACTGTCTCCTAGACACACATATAGAGATCTATCCTAGACACATATATAGAGCTGTCTCCTAGACACACATACAGAACTCTCTCCTAGACACACTTATTGAACTCTCTCCTAGACACACATGAAGAACTCTCTCCTAAACACACATTATACAAATCTCTATCCTAGACACACATAGAGTTATCTCTCTTAGTAGGACCTAGGGGTAGGCAGATGATGCATGAGTCTATGCGTGCAACAGAGTAGGGGTGCTGGGTACAACCCTCCATTGCCTGCTTTTCCCTAGTTTTAGGCCACCAAAAGATACAGAGTGCACCAGTGAAGTTGAGAGGAGAGGAAAGTCGTGGGTGCCGGGGTGCTTGTCTTGGCAACCCTATACCCACCAGAAACACACAAAGAACTTTCACTTCTATCTGAGCACAACTGTGCACATCTAAGCATTCCTGTGTGAGCACTAGGTGCAGATACCTAGGCTATGCTATTTGGCTGGACAGTAGCAATTTTAACTGCAGTCCCCTCAGGTCTAACTACCAATGGCATACCGAGGCACAAATATGCCATTACTTATAAAGTTATGGCATTTCTTAGTAGCAATTGGTAATTTTGATTCTAGTCTATATAGGAGATCGACCAAACCAGATGTCCTAAAACCCTAATATCCAGAATAACAGCATGAATCTGCAAAATTAACAATTTTGTTTTCCCTTAAATATTATTATTTTCCATACAAAACAGTGAATCTGATCTCAAGATGCCACAGTTTGACCCTGTGTGCAATTATATCCTAATTATAGTATTTTTTGAAATGTTATGTTGTATTCTTTCCCCTAGAATTGGAGGGTTTCTGTCTCCCAGGGGATGCCCAAGCCATACACAGCAAAAGCCAAATCCATATCTTGTATTGATGAAATCTAATTATGTCGAAACAGTCTGTCTGCAAGTTGAAATTACAGCTCTGAAAATTAAATTGTGTGTCTTTCCCTTGGCTCACTTGCAGAGAGATGTCCATACTAGAGGCACAAAGGTCATCTCCAGATACCACAAACCACAATCTTTAGGTGGAGGCTGAAGTTTTGTATTCTCTCGCTTTTGTGCCAAACTTAAACTGAGTCTGATAACGGATTTTTTTTTTTCATATTATAGTGCTCTACCACTATGGGAAACCTTAGAACATCTTTGTTTCAAAGATATCAGGCTGGAGATCATGGTAAACTTCCTTTCCAAGTACAGAAAGATGTTTTTTTGTTGTGCACCTGGATAATGTCTACTATAAACTGAGAACTTTTTGAATATTAGTACAGCTATGGGATGCATTATCTGGAAACACAGTATCCAGAAAGCTCCATAGTAAGGAAATGCCGTCTCCCACAGACCCCATTTTATACAAATCCACATTTTTTTTCTCTGTAATAATAAAACAGTACCTTCTACTTTATCCACACTAAGATTTAATTAATCCTTAGCGGAAGCAAAATAAATGTAGTGGGGTTATTTAATGTTTACATCATTCTTTAATAGACAAAGTATGAAGACTCCAGATAACAGAGATATCCCTTATCTGGAAAGCCCCAGGTCCCGAGCATTCTGGATAACAGGTCCCATACCTGTATAATGGTGATGGATATATTGTAGGTTGAGAGAGTGTCTACATGCCTCCCACCCTTCATGAATACAGCATTACACTTTATTTATAAAGGGAATAAAGGTCTTTGAGCTCCGTTTGGAGTGCAGAGACCTGTGGCATTGCAGAAAACATGCACCCTGCACTTGATTTATGACCCCTTATATATTTTGCATGATTTAGCTTTAATAACTTTATATATTACTTTCATCTCTGGGAGGTGCTTTATTGAAGCGTTCAGCTGATTGTACATTATTGGCCACTAACTAGTCTAGTATCTCTTGACCAAGCATGCTTAGTATGGGGCCAAATACAAGAGGTCCTCTGGACTCAACCCATTATCAATATATTCAAGACATTGAGACATTTTGTGCATACAGCTACTAAAAATGCCTTACCCTTTAAACCAAACAGGGATCTTTTGTCCATACATTGCAACATATCTAAGTTGGCAAACCGCGCCAAAGCCATCCAACATCTGGCCAGCCCCACTCTCAAATTGAATCTGATTCATCAAGAGCTATATTGCCTCATCATGCATTTTACCTGCAACTTACTTTCTGCTTTCAAAGTAAAACTCCCAAACTTGGTTGCCCTTTTATAAGACACCAGTGGGATCACCTGACTATAGCTGGAAGGGGTGGGAGATACAACAAGGAGCTGGTCACTGCTCCTATATGAACTATAACAAACAAGGGAAAGTTGTGCTCACCACTAATTTTAAAACCATTTGAATTAGCTTAGATGTCTCAATGTCTTGATTATATTGATAATGGCCTGGGTTGAGTGCAGAGGACCTCTTGTATTTGTCTATATGTATTTTGTGTAGGGATGCACTGAATCCAGGATTCGGTTCAGGATTTAGCCTGGATTCGGCCTTTTTCAGCAGGATTCAGATTCGGACCAATCCTTCTGCCTGGCTGAACTGAATCCGAATCCTAATTTGCATGTGCAAATTAGGGCCAGGGAGGGAACTCAGATGACTTTTTGGCACAAAACAAGGAAGAAAAATTTTTTTTCCCTTCCCACCCATAATTTGCATAATTTGCTAAATAGGGGTTGAGTTCGGTTCGGTATTCGGCCAAATCTTTCGGGAAGGATCCCTAATTTTGTGGTCACAGCATCACTGCACCCTTGCCTAATGGTTTTAAATTAGTGGTGAGCACAATTTTCCCTTGTTTGCTATAGTATGGGGACAAACTGATAACTTCCCTAATACAACGGGATTACAATTCTATAAGATGTCAGTTGTGAAGGGCAGAAATCCCATCAGTTTAAGCTGGGCATTCATGGCTAGATTCTCTTGTTTTGGTGAAGTGTCAAATGAATGGATCTTTGCTTGAGTTGGAAACCCTTTAGCTGGGCCAAGTCAAGCTGATCCAAATGTTTGGCCTCTGCACAAGTGAAATGATCCTAAAGGAAGCCTATGCAAGGTCTTTAGCAGAGGGCCTCATCTACATGCTCTCAAGTCCTTGTCTCATGTCTTGTTTTGGCCTTATATTGGTCAGGTGGGCAGGCTGTCGGGAAGGCCCATAAACACACCTTGTGCAGAATAATTATGCAGGTACGGGATCCATTATCCAGAAGGTCTGAATTAGGGAAAGGCCATCTCCCATAGACACCGTTTTTTTTTCTCTGTAATAATAAAACAGTAGCTTGTACTTGATCCAGATATAATTATTCCTTAATGGAAGCAAAACCAGCTTATTGGGTTTATTTAATGTTTATATGGCTTTCTAATAGACTTAAGGTGTGGATATTTGAATTATGGAAAGATCCCCTATCTGCCAAGCCCCGAGTATTCTGGATAACGAGTCCCTGTACAAATGTTGCTGAGTAGTGCAAATAAGTCAATGTGTGAAAGCGTTAAACTTTAATTTGTAATGAATGTGTTTTTAAAATACCCAATTTTCTTTACTGTAAAAACGAACATTTTTTTCAAGCGTGTCAACCCAAGTTCTTTGTCTCTGAGGAGCAAATATTTTTACTGCATTTCCATAGATTTCCTCTGAAACCTGTTAATTTAGCAGACTTAGACTATTCCATGACCTGAAATGTTGGTCAGTAAATTTTTAGTGCAGCATCTGGAAAGCATACATGCTCCAAGAACATGAGTTCACCCCGGCCATCCATATATCTTCCTTCAATGGAAATCACTTTCACTTCCTCAAAATGTTTCTTTGAAGATTAAAATATCGTAGGCAGATTAATAAATAAAAATAATCTGCTACATTCTTTTTTTTTCTGCAAACTCAGCATTTCAGAACACCCAGGGGAATTTTCTATAGAATGTAAAGTTGTAGATAAAGAGTTTGCACTTGGACCAATTTTGTGCAACTATTCAGTGTGGAAACAAGAGAGAAAGTTTCGAAGAAGAGAATGGAAAAGTCTGATTTATCTTGTTGTTGTTGGAACCGCGCTACAAACAGATCGTTGCGTTTACAAGACGGAGTTGAAACTCATGCGGGTTTCTCTTGATACATTATATGATTGTCTTACGAATCAAAGCAGATTCTTTTTTCTTTAGAAAAACAGAGGAGGGTATTTATCCAGTGACAGTTCTGCAGTGCTATTGTATATGACTGTTGCTAATTAATTGTGAAGATAAGTTCAGCCCCTTCTTCCCCCATCTGAGTTTCTACTAAACTGCCTGAGGGGATTTGCTCTAAGTACTGGTTATCTTTCCACTACAGGGGATTCTCTCAAATTCCACTCACTTCACTTCCATCTGAAATTAATTTCAGGGAAATTTACAAAGAGGGACTATAAAAAATAAAGAACATGTGCCTTTGACAGGCTTCCCAATATTTCCAATTATAAAAGTTAAAGGGTGGGTCACCTTCACATTAACTTTAAGTATGTTACAGAATGGCTAATTCTAAGCAACTTTTCGATTGGCCTTCATTATTTCTTTTTTATAGTTTTTTAATTATTTGTTTACTTTTTCCAACACTTTCTAGCTGTTACTGTCGTTGTTACTTTTTATTACTCATTTATCTATGGAGGCCCTCTACTATTCCAGTAGCTAATTTCAATCAACGCATGGTTGATTTGGACCCTAGTAACCAGATTAAAATGCAAACTGGAGAGCTGCTGAATAAAAAGCTAAATAACGTAAAAACCTCAAATAATACAAAATGAAAACCTAGTGCAAAAGTATAACCCTCTCTACAACATACCCCCCTTTAAGACATTTTTTGGCTATAGCTTCAATCCATCCAGACCATACAACTATCCAGAAATCCATGCCCTGACCCTCTTCAACTTTACATCCTCTTCACCTGCAAGAAGAGTGACTGCTCTTTGTATGCCCAATATTTACAGTATAAGTAAGGAACATTTTATACAGATTCCCGAATGCTCAGGACCTGGGGTTTTCTGGATAAGGCATCTTTCCGTAATTTGGATCTCCTTACCCCAAGTCTATTAAACAATCATGTAAACATAAAATAAACACAATAGGCTGGTTTTGCCTCCAATAAGGATTAATTATATCTTAGCTTGGATCAAGTAGACGCAGTTTTATTATTACAGAGAAAAAGGAAATCACTTTTAAAATTTTAAACTATCGGGTTAAAATGGAGTCTAGAAGAGATTGCCTTCCCGAAATCCTTTCTGGGTAAGGGGTTTCCAGATAACAGATCCTATACCTGTACTATACTTTACATTGGTGGTTTGCAACCAGTAGTAAATGAGTGAAGACCAAGCTGCCTATATTGTATAATTTATATCAACCTACATATAACCAGGATCTTTACACCTAACCACCCAGGAATGACCAAGGTGAACAACCAATGTCCTTGTTTTATTATGCAACTTTAATGGCTAATTTACAAATGCAGTGCACAAAGCAAAGTGCAAAAGTAAGACACAGATAACCATGTTTATCCACAACTTCCACTGATATAAGGTGTGCCCCCTAAATAATGTCTACTGCAACTTGCTAGCGGTGTACAAAGGCTACTTAGCCTACTTTGAAGATAGAAATGTCCAAATATTGGATAAAGAAGACCGGTGGTTTGAACGAGGCGTGAAAGAGGTGATTCATGTCAACGTGGAGAAACCATCCCTGAAAAGAGGAGGGGGCCTTTGACACCAATGGTGTTCTAACATCTGCACCCTGTCTATTTCAGAACACTTCACACATACATTCATGCAACTCTCAGTAACACCTGTTTCTAGGAGTTGCATGATACCTTGGCAATCCTATCACAGTAGCCCCACAAAATCTTCCTCTGTGAGTTTCATCTGAAGAGTTAAAATGTGCTCTTGTGATTAGATTAGTGGAAGAGTTTTTATGCCGAGGACTTCCCATACCGGTCAGTTGAACTGAAGAAGCTGCTCGGATGAGTAGTGAAATGTCTTCAGTGATTACTCAGCAAGTCCAGTTGATTATCACCTCTCTGAAAAGTTCCAATGTGCCATTGTGCTTGCAGTAGTGGAAGAGTTTTTATGCCGAGGACTTCCCATACCAGTCAGTTGAACTGAAGAAGCTGCTCAGATGAGTAGTGAAACGTCTTCAATGATTACTCAGCAAGTCCAGTTGCTGTAGAATTAATTATACTAGATATACCAATGTCCATAGTTTCAATGCCTACATAGTCCCAGCTGCCACTATTATTATCATAAACATGTTTGATGGAAGTCATGATGATAGCAAGGCTAAAATGATGAATATTCATGTAGACTTTTTACCATACCGGTACCTAACATGCAACTCTCATGACCCCTTAATACTACATAAAGTTCTCCAAGGAGGATCATCCCTACTAGCGCTATCAGTCAACTCATTGTTACCTTCTGCTCCATATGAACTTCAGGTTCAAAGCCAATCATTTTCACTCTGTCATAGTACGATACAGACTGGAATTTGCCAATCAATTTGACAAGAGGGGCCAAAGAGAAAGCAAAGCATCTGCAGAATTAAGCTATGCAAATGTCATCTTGTCGGGGTCTCCAAGAGACTGAGTGTTACAGTTCTGTCTCTTGTTTGCCCTGTAGACAGAAGCAATAAATACAGCTGGAAAATCAATTACTGTGTAACGCAATCACAGAACGAAATGAATATGGGAGCAGGCAGGGAAAATATGTTTTTAATTAAAGCTGTGTATCTGAAGATGTCTGATGGGATTCAAAAGCTGCTGTATCCATTTATTTTAAAAAATGCCTAATCATTTATTCCATGTTTTCTATGTTATTTATTTGTCTGTCAAGGGAAGGTGTAGGTATATACATGAGTATAAAAAATATGTGCTTTGTATCCCTTTTTTCACCTTGGGACAGACTTCATATAACATTGTGACTTTTTTTAAATCAAGAGTGGAATTTTACTTGCTTAATGATAGATTTTATACATCCTAGAAGGACAATATCAGGCTGGGGTACCTGGTAACTGAATATCTTATTTTTCCTCCTTTCAATCACCTTATTTGTTCACTGTTCGGTGGTTATACAGATGCAGTCACTATCTCATTTATCCCACTTAGCACAGAATATTGTGTCACAGCATCCCATCCAATTAAAGAGTTCACCATTGAAAACAATGGTGCTTTGGTATGCTAATGAAAAGGTTAAATGCATTAAATGAGTTAAGATAACTTTGGATAACACAGTTTCTTCAATTAGCCCTGAGTCACGACACATTTAACTCACAAATCCAAGTGACTGCATCTGTATATAAAATGTACATTAACTCCGCTCAGTTTTAAATTGGTTTATAATGAGATGTTATGGGGTAGGCAGATGGAGAGTTTGGAAGGATTAGAGGGAGAGTTGCAGAGGAGGGTAGAAGTGAGTAGTGAGCGAGAGGCTGAGGGAAGAGTGGAAGATGCTGAAGGAGGTAAAGGAGAGAGTGCAAGGGGTCTGCCTTGGACATCCTTATGCATTAGCCTGGATCTGCCCAAATCTAACCCTAAATGACCTTCAGGTTGGACTTGCAGGTGTATTTAGGAGAATATTTAGCCATTCACCCTAAATCTCACTTTAACTAAGCTTCAGTACCCACTTTAGGCCCCCCCAGTGAGCCACCCCCCAGTTTGGGAAATACACTTACATTCACAAATAAACAATGATATAGCATGCTCCTTCAATAATAGACATTAGTAATATGCAGTTCAGGAAGAACTCAATCCAACCCAACCCTAATCCTCAAAGGCTAACCTGCACTCGACTCTAACCCACAAAGTGTAGGATGAGCACCCAACCTGTACCCAACCCGTGTATTCTGGCTCTGTATGCTACTTCTGTGCATTCCTCTGATTAAAAGAGGGAATCTTAAAGGGATCCTGTCATGGGAAAATTTTTTTTTCCAAAATGCATCAGTTAATAGTGCTGCTCCAATAGAATTATGCACTGAAATCCATTTCTCAAAAGAGCAAACAGATTTCTTTATATTTCATTTTGAAATCTGACATGGGGCTAGACATATTGTCAATTTCCCAGCTGCCCCAAGTCATGTGACTTGTGCTCTCATTAACTTCAATCACTCTTTACTGCTGTACTGCAAGTTTGAGTCAAATCACCCCCTCCCATTTTCCCCTCCAGCAGCCTAACAACAGAACAATGAGAAGGTAACCAGATAACAGCTCCCTAACACAAGATAACAGCTGCTTGGTAGATCTAAGAACAACACTCAATAGTAAAATCCCATGTCCCACTGCGTACTATTCAGTTACATTGAGAAGGAAAAACGACAGACTGCCAGAAAGCAGTTCCCTCCTAAAGTGCTGGCACAAGTCACATGACCAGGGGCAGCTGAGAAATAGACAAAATGTCAAGCCCCATGTCAGATTTCAAAACTAAATATAAAAAAACATGTTTGCTCTTTTGAGAAATGGATTTCAGTACAGAATTCTGCTGTAGCAGCACTATTAACTGATGCATCTTATAAAAAAAAAAAAACGTTTTCCCATGACATCATCCCTTTAAGTAGCAGAAGAGGAGTGTACTTCTTCAATCTCATCTGCACCCAACTCTAATCCGCAATGGCTGAACCTGCCTGATCAATAGTAAACCTATGGGCCCCTATGGGTTTCGGAAAACCTGCACATCAGTAATAGACATAATTTAGAACATGGACCGACTTCTAGGTGCTTATGTATATATTTCCTAGTGTCTAGTAACCCACAGCAAGGAATTCAATGTTTTCTTCAATGTTCAATGTCTTTCTTCAATGTTAAATCAGTAGCAAACTTGGCATGTTATATATATTACATAACCCAAAGCCTTTAGGTGCAGAGTGATATTTAGAATTGTGTCAACATGAATTCCTTCCTTAAATAATGACTTAATGCATAGTCATAATTAGTGATGGGCGAATCTACCCAGTTGAGCTTCGCCAAATAATTCGCGAATTTCCAGCGAAATTTGCGAATTCGCGAAAAAGTTTGCGAAACGAGTCTCGGCACGTTTTTTGTTGCGTCGTTTTCGATGCGTGTCGCCTCAGTGTCGTTGCGTCGTTTTCGAAGTGCGTCGCATCGTTTTTCTTAGCAAATTTTCGCTGGCGTTTCGCGGGAATTCGCCGTAAATTTGCCCCATGCGAATAAATTCGCCCATCACTAGTCATAATGAATGCCCCTCATATGTATTAAGGCATAAATACTCTCACTTATACGATATTTCCATACACGCGCAGTAGAGAAACTAGCTTTTGCATAAAAGTACAGAAGAAAGTTCTAGAAACCATTGAAAATTTAAAAGCCTACTAACGCATCAGACAATCAACACAACAAACAATGTGTCCCATCATTTTATTCCCTAAATATTTATCCACCTGTTGCTTTTGTATGGAAGCTCATTTCCATGCTCAAAATACAAACAGACAAATATCGCAATTTATAAGGCAAATATGATTCCACAACTAGCGTGCATATCTCCTGAGAACATCTGCCGCAGCACCCAGAGCAGAATACTAATTTTATCTTGTTTTGTCTGAACATGGGGGAAAAGTGTTGAACTTTTCATAACTGAAAACAGTATTTTGTCTAATGTAGATATGTAGAATATATACACCCAGAAATACTTAAAATGAAAGCAAGAAGCAAGAAATAGTCGAAACTAATACCCCAGAATGGCTAACAATGATTTCAATGAGTTCTACTTCAATACACACTATATAAAACTTACTATTAATGCAATTGCTTGAATAGACCCAGCACAATATACAATTACACTGTAATTTTCTGAAGTTTTGCTTTAACAGTGTCTGAATTGTGTTCGCTGTTTTGCCATCTCAAAAAAACTAGCAATTATCTTGAAAATACTTTGGAAATAAATTATATATTATTTACAAATACTGTCTTTAGAGAAGGATCTATAAATACTGTTTTTTTTTTTAGAGGATAACAAAAAAAGCAAACAAGATGCTTTTAATGTAAATGTAGGTTTTCATCATGTTATCGGTTGCTTAACGGGCTCCTTTGTGAAAGTACAGAGCAATAGCGTATGGTGCAAGCATGTTTATGAGCAAGTACCTTTAATTAATGGTCATAATCAAGTAGATTATTTAAAGGACAAGGAAAGTCTAAAATAGAATAAGGCTAGAAATGCTGTATTTTGTATACTAAACATAAACATGAACTTACTGCACCACAAGCCTAATCAAACAAATGATTTATGCTTTCAAAGTTGGCCACAGGGGGCTGTCATCTTGTTACTTTGTTATACATCTTTGCAAGACCAAGACTGTGCACATGCTCAGTGTGGTCTGGGCTAAGCTTAGGGATCGTCATAAATTATCAAAACAGCACAAGTCAAATAATATCTGCCAGAAGCAGATACAGCAAGACTGATTAATAATCAGAATATACAGACTGTACTGGGTCCTGTGTTGTCATGAATCTAATGTGGATTTTATAGTTTTTGTATTGTTTAATACAAACTTTCTCCAACTCTCCAGAACCAGTGGCTGCAGTAAAATAATCCTCCAAATAGAATCCCAGTTTATCTGTTTAAATCTGACTCCATGATCTTTGTCCCTGTAGCTGGAGTTGGAAACAGTAAAGGGGATATAAAGGCAAAAAATAAAATCCAATACAAATCTCTACACAGTCTTCGACTGCTCAAAAGGGAAACAAAAAAAGCTGCTGGAGTTCTGCATGGCTGAGAAGTAAGGTGGGGGCTCCCCCTGCTGTTCATAAGTATGATTCTTTCCCTGCCCATTAATTAGGGACTGTCTGACAATTCCTATAAACAGCAGTAAATGAAGGGAGAAATTCACGGAATACATTCAGGTTTCTTATAAAAACGGTACACATTTTAATTAAAGTATATTGGAGATAGATTTAAATATAGTAAAAATGGGAATTTATTTTTTTGCCTCTCCTTGTCCTTTAACCTCCTTTGTAAAAGAAACAGAGTGCCAAAAACAGATGCAGTTGGCTCTGTGTTTCTCTAGGTAGAGAGTTTTCAGTCAGCACTCATTCCTTCCATTAAACAGATTCTTTGGTGCACGTCCCAGAATTTCCACCTGGATCTGTTCAGTTTCTACAATTGGAGAGCACCAATAGTCATGAAGTTTTCTTCAAATGCCTTTATTCAGGTAAACATGGGCACTGACCCAGAACAAATACAACGTTTCAGACCCACATTGGTCTTTTCTTTTCTTGAGAAAAGACCAATGTGGGTCTGAAACGTTGTATTTGTTCTGGGTCAGTGCCCATGTTTACCTGAATAAAGGCATTTGAAGAAAACTTCATGACTATTGGTGCTGTCCATCTGTGTTTCTCTAGGCCTAAGGTTTGATGATGTAATCTATAGGCTCAAGTCTTTGTACTTAAATGAATGCACCACAAAGAAGTTTTTTTTAGCTAGGAATTGTCTTAAAAAGTAAAATATTTATAGGTTCTTGCATATTTTTTTTAGTTTTTAGTTTTTTTTATGGTTTTAGAGAAAGTGAGTTTAGTCATGGTTTCAAAAATCTCTAAGGGCTGAACTCCACAGGACGATCGGATGCGATGTGGCGCCGAGTGACCAAACGGATGCAACAAGTCGGAAGTGCTGAATATAATGAGAGTGATAGAAACTGCTGGTATAAACTACAAATGACTGTCAGATGAAGTCGCAGTGTGCGGTGTTGTGTCTGATACATGTAGTTTTTACCTGCAATGTTTCTATCACTCTCATTATATTTGGCGCCTTTGACTTGTCATATCAATTTCGTCGCTCGGCAACGCATCACACTTGATGGTCCTATGTAGTTGAGTCCTAAGGCTGGAACTATATGGTGCAACACATTGTACATCCTTCCATTCCAATATGTTGAGAGAAAGCGAATGAGTAACATCGGATGTAATGTATGTAATACAAATGTTGCATCTACAAGGTGTTTGCATCCAACACAACTTGATGTAGGATGCGAATGCCGCATGTTTTGTCTTTGAATTTATTTAGAATTGCATGTCACATAAGGATGACCTTACACATTTCATGCCTAACATGAGTATAGTACTCTGTACTGGTAGGGTCACATACAGGAAGCACATAGCTAATCACTGACTTCTCTGCCTGCCAGTCTGATCCTTAATGGTAAGGGAAACAGATTAATTGTAGATTCCCACTAATAGAATGAGCAGAGTTGATCAATGCATTCGGTGTCATATGCGGTGTTTTCCGATTCTCAGCTATTCCAGAGATTGATCAACAGTTCTAAGCTCTTTAACTCAGGCACAATAGCGCCGCTTGATATATTAATCAGTAGGGTTGCTAAGAAAACATAGATCCAGTTTAATAGGTCATAAGAGTGCACAGTTGCTATTTTCAGTGTTTGGAGCTGCTAGTTATTAGATAATGAAGCTATGTACAAAGTGGATATCATTATTGCAAGCACTACATTTGGGACCCAGTATGACTCAGTTTGGACCTTTAATAAGCAAGATGACAAAGTGCATATTTATTAGTGAGATCCTGCTGAGGTTTTGGCAGAAAATTATTAATTTTATTATAGATTGTTAGCCAAAAATGGCTTGTACCCCAGTTTTGCTGCTTTGTTTGTATGCTGAAGATGACATCCGTAATGATTTCTCTCAACCTTATGGGCTGCAAAAAAATACAGCTTGGGCAGAGAAGATATTTCTCATTGGGCCCTAGTACCTCCCCTCCCATTTTGAATGAATGCACATTCATGTTCTATGATTGAATATGTAAATAGGTTTAATGGATAATAAATCGTGCTGCTCGTAATGATAGCGTGACATACAGAGTTGTGGCTCTCATTTGTGTGTCATCAATAGTGATGGGTGAATGTGACCCGTTTCGCTTCACCAAAAATTCACCACCGTGGAAATTAAAGTCTATGGGCGTCAAATTTTTTTTGACACACAGCAAATTCAAGTCTATGGTCAGCATTTTCGCGGTGAAACAAGGTGAAAAAATTCATTTATCACTGGTCATCAACTTTTTTCCGACCCATGTGACATTCTGGCCCACCATATTGGTACAGCTGTAACCATACACACATTTTAATGAATATCAACGAAATGTAGTCATGAGATCTGTTGACCACAGTAGATGATCTTTGGCTGATATGTCCACCAAACCATTAGGCAGCGTTACACTGAACTCATGTTTTGTGCACTTAGCACCCAGATGTACAACTAGAAGAGGGCCACAGCCAAGCTGACATTCTACCTGTGCCTATCACTATTCTATAAGTCAGAATGGATATTGTACATAAAAGGATATTGTTTTAGCCATCATGCACAGATCAAATGTCTGGCAATTTAGTAAAGGAAGGTTGCATTGATTTTCAATACCTGCTTGCATGGGCATGGGTTTCCTTGTAGACATTGATACTGAATTGTCAACATCTTGAACCCCCTTCTTGTCGAGATCTCAAATAAAACTTCACAATGACTCATGATCTTGACCTTGTTCCAAGGGCACGTAGACTAAATAAAACCTTTATCTTCAGTGCAATAAACTATTATTGTAAAATATAGTAGGGTTGGAAGATATCAGCCCCCAGCTTGGCTGAATCAAACGCCTCTCGTCATTTCATAATTGTTACTTAAATATAACTTTGTGCCACTGATATCAAATTATCTGGCAGTAGGACAAGAGTTCCTTTTCACAAAGCACAGTATGCATCCAACATCCTTACCATATTGCTTCACAACATTTAATTTCTTTAGCAATACACCCAAAGACTTTAATCTTCTAGACAATTTTACTGTAAGAAAAAAAAAACAACTAGTAATTGCTGTTCATGTCTTTAACTTTTTTATTTTAGTGGCAAATTGAAGAAAGGCAGGATCTGGGATATGTATTTGATGTAAAACGCCTGAAGTAGAGTAATGTATCAACTCTTACTTGAAAGACTTAAAATTAAGAGAGAGGGATTGTGGCTTGTTTAGAGTTGTACGAATGGAATTTTGCAAAGTAAAAATAAAATAAAAAAAGCATACTAAATATCCTCAAGGTTTAATTGGATTATTGTCCAACTTTTATTCTGTCAGAAAGATCAGACAGCTGTATAGACATTGTACGTTTCTGTCTGGAATTATGCTTTGTGCAAGTATACATCGATATTAAAGTATAAATAGGTTCTAACTGTCTCCTGTCTCATAAATCAGCATTCTGATTTTGCATCCCTGACCTACTTCTTCAATCAAATTGGTCCCATATGAGACCATCATTAAGTTCTGTGGATCAAAAAGGCACGCAGGGCTGTTTGATCAGGTAGCGCTGGTCCACCCAAGGCAGATCCAATTCAAATTAGAGTATGATTATTAATCCACACATTTTATATATCTAGAGGGCAATACAATTGGCAGGGGCGTACATTTAGGGGGTACTCAAATTTATATCATCTGGACCAAACTTCCATCCATGATTTTCTCTTATTTATCAATAAAATTAGAAAAAAATGGATCGAGAAAAGCTAAAAGTGAAAACTCGAATTGTACAAATTTTTGCGATTTGACACCCGAATCTCTCGATTTTTTGCGGTTATTCCCCAAAAACCCTGAATGATTATCAGATGAATCCCAGCGCAGATCACGATATCTTCAGTCTGCAAAAGGGACATCTGCCATTGACTTCTTCTTTTTAGCAGCTTTGGGTTATAACAAATCTCGAAAAATGTAAAACATTTTTAAAACAAAAATTTTAGTTTTTGCCTTGGCCAGGAAAAAATGAGGTTTAGGAAATACCCCCCTAAATTTTTGCATAAAGCATAATCTGAATTTTTCCTCTTTTGGGGAACTTTTGTCTTAATCCCCTGCAATATTTAGGAGGCTGATCTATCAAAAATCAAGTTTGAATTAAAAAAAACGAAGGGAAAAAGCTGATGTGGAGAAAACGTATTTTCCAAAACCTTGAATAGGTAATAGGAATCGGCAAAAAAACGTAAAAAGTCACCAGAAAAAAAACTCGGCAAGTGAAAGCTGGCGAGGTTATACAGAAGTCAATGGGAATGTTCTCTAACAACTTTATTTGTTTACCCAGTTTAAGACATTCCAGATTTTCAGCCTCATTGAAAATGAATGGGACAATGAGATTCTCGCTGCATGCAACTTTTTTTACCACGAAAAAAAACGCAGTGAATATTTTGCAGCTTTTAAAATAAATAATCTATCATTCCTGAAAAAAGTAACAAGAGTTTTGTCTGCATTTATTTCCTTGTGTGTTTTTCTTTACTTACAAACTATTACTGATAAATCTGCCCAAGGGTTTGAGTTTCAAAAACTTTGAAATTCAAATTCAAAAAGACCAACTGAAATTATGTTTTTTTTGTTTGATTCGGTCAATTTTCGATCAAATTCAAATAGTTTGAATAGAAGTAATAACACATTCGATTGAATTTGATTCTAAGTTTTTCCCCCAAAAAAACTTTGAATTTTCAAAGACCACCAGTTGACTTCAGAGGTTCTTGGAGGTCCCCCATAGGCTAAAACAGCAATTTTTTTTTGTAAATGTGAATCAAATCTGGACTATTCCCTAGTCAGGGTGCACAAAAATAACTCGAAATTCAAATTTTCTTAATTCAAATTTTCACTTTGACCCATGATTGTAAATTCAAATTCAAATTTTTGAGTTGGATTTTTGGTCAAAATCTAAACTCAAGTTCCTGTAGTCAATGGCAGAGGTCAAGTTACCCATTTGAAGATATTAATAACCTACCTGACATTTGTGTTTTTTTCGGAGAAAAAAAATTGATTTGAGTTTAGTTGAATTTACCCCCAGGTTTTGAGCATTCTGGATAAAAGGTCCCATACCTGTAACTATATGTGATCAATTTATTCTATTCCCCCAAATAAATAGTACATTAGGTGCTGTGTGTGTTAAGACAGGGGTCCCCAACCACCGGGCCGTGGTGGATGGATGCCGGTGTGCCAAATTGGATGCTGACCCCCCCGGAGCCCCCCCCCCCCGGTCCTTCAACGATTTTTTGCCTTGACACCCGTCCCTGAACCAAAAAGAGTTGGGAACCCCTGTTAAGATAAGCCTGAAAGCAGCACACCCTAAACACATAGTAAAAATGCAAATCCATACCAAATGGAAATATAATGATATTAAACATATAATAAAGGTATGTTCTGAGTAGCTTATTCCAGATCTACTCTTCTTTCTGGCCAGATCCTGCTATAACCCTCCCTGACCCAGTTCAGGTAAAATCCTACTATCTTCTATATTTGGATATCCATTTTTGTACCCGTAAGGCATCATTCCCCTCATCCCTGAAATCCAGCATAATGACGGGTCAGTACACATACATATTAATATATGCATATGTATTTTGCTGGGGGAAATGTAAATTGTGTCATTCCTGGTGCATTAATGCACAAACTGCTGAAAACTGTGTTTTATTCATTAGGTCAGTTGTCAGATGTAATGACGGGAAAGAGCAGCCCTAAAAGTAAAAACAAATCTAAGGCAAATGTTAAAGGAGAACAAAACCCACTGCTATTAAAAATCATGTCATGTCATTTCCACCTAAGGAACATATCCAAAATACAATCATTTATCACCCAAGATGCTGCCAAAATTCTTATTCACTCTCTTGTCATATCGCGTCTAGACTATTGTAACTCTCTTTTAATTGGCCTTCCCCTCCAAAAACTGTCTCCTCTCCAGTCCATAATGAACACTGCTGCTAGGCTTATACACCTCAGCAACCGCTCCTCCTCTGCCATACCATTCTGCCAATCCCTCCACTGGCTTCCACTGCCCTTCAGAATTAAATTCAAATTAATGACCCTGACATTCAAATCACTTCATATCTCTGCCCCTCCCTACATCTCTGAACTAATCTCCATATACTTACCCAACCGCTTACTACGCTCCTCATTACCTCCTCACATGCTCACATTCAAGACTTAGCAAGGGCTGCTCCCCTCCTCTTGAATTCTCTCCCACGGTCTGTCCGACTTTCTCCCAATCTTTCAGCTTTCAAGAAATCTCTAAAAACCCACTTTTTTAGAGAAGCCTACCCTCACTGTTAACTACTCAATGCAATACCACTTACAGCTGTCATCCTCTTTCTCCACCAGTCTTTGGAAGGAGACCAGCGTTTTCTGTGCATGTGCAGTTGGAGAAATATTTACGGTACCAAACAACTGCGCATGCACCGAAAGTCACAAAAATTTGTCGTGACTTTCGGTGCTTGCATAGTTGTTCGGGACCAAAAAAATTCTCCAACTGTGCATGCGCCAAATCTTCGCTCTGCTTCCGAACATTGATTAAGAAAGAAGATGCGTCCATGAACCCGAGGGTAGAATAAACGCTCTAAGGGGTAAGTAAAAAGTTTGGGGCATTTCCCGGGGGGGCGGCAATTAGGCTGGGGGGAGGAAGGAGGGGGTTCTACGTGGGGTGGGGGCAGAGGGTTTTTTTCTTAACAGGTTGAATTCTCCTTTAAGTCCATGGCCCCATTTCATCTATGGTTGGCAGCTTTGTTGCTGAAAAATGTGTCCATTTTAAAAGGGGAGGGGGTGGAAATATGATGGTTGGGGAAATCACATAAAAAGAGGTGTGTGAGATACTTAGAGGGTAGTGTGGGCACATATCAGAATTAATCAAGTGTCAGTTTGGTGGACAGAGGGGCAGGAGAGAAGAGGCCAACCTGAAAGCAAGGATTGGAGGAAGGCAGATCAGAGGACACACAAACTTGTCCAAGTAAGGCCTGCTTCTCACTAGCTGTACTTGTAGCTGTTATTTTCTCACAAACTGAGCTTGGAAATGGGCAGAAAAATGTAATTAAGTCTTGTCAGCCCATGTTATTTATTTATTTTACCTAATAAATTGATAACGGTGTTTACTTCCTATTTTATTACCCTCTGAGTTAGTGTGCCATGGCAGTAAAGTAAATGCTTTCTATCACACAAACTCCTGCCAAAAACGAAAATGTTTTTAATTATACACAGAAAAAAAAAATAACATTTTTGGTGCATCGTACATCACCTTCAAAATGGCAAGGCCTCCTTCAACAGAAAGCTATATTATTGCTCTACAAAAGTACAAGTATAAAATAAAGCATGAATGTTGGATATCAGGGTCATAACTACAGAGAAAACAGACCCTGCAGCTACAGGGGCCCAGAAGATTAGAGGGCCCAGTGAGGCCCTAATTTATGAGCAATTCCAATATATTTTGGCAGAAAAGGTGAACTTTCACTGAACTGTGGACCTACACTGAATTTGCTGCAGTTATAGCACTGCTGGATACCTTTGAACTGGTTTGAGAGGTTTAAGTGGGTCATACAATCACACGTTGTTCATGGTTTCAACGCAACAGAATGGGGAGAGGCAGACGCTGAAGGCCAGTTATTATGAGATTATGGTTGGCTACGTATTGGCTGCTCTAGATATCTCTGCAATTAAAGGATGAATATTAGATGCATGATTGTAATTTTGTCATGAGCTTAGTGGGGACTGACCCCATGTTGGACTATTCACAGGGACTTGAATTCAAGATTTCATACCATATAAAAGTCACAACTGCAAGCTGATATGTTCTACAATAATGAACTTTCATTAACCAAGGGGGCCAGTAAGAAAATTCAGGGCACAAAAATATAAACTGATGAAGGAACCAAGGTTGTAAAAATACTTTTTTTTATTCTGCTTTATGCCCATCACCTGCTGTATATGGAACAAAACCACCTTCCTATTTCAGTGGAAAGCTCTAGCTGCTCCAGAGAGTGTTCTTCTGGATTAGTTAGAGCAAAAGGCTGAAGTAAGGTCAGAATATACCCTTATATACCCAGTGGCGTAACTACTCCCTGGTGGGCCCCGATACAGGATGGGCACCTGGGCCCCCCTCTCAGGTGCTTACCTCTATAAATCACATGCTGGAGTGTTGATGGCATGTGTGCTGTAAAATCTCCCCCTAGATAGCTGCCTGCCATAACCATTTTTGTGGCTCCGATGGGCCCAAGGGGGTGGGGGCCCTGGTGCAATTGCACCCCCTGCACCCCTGGTAGTTACGCCACTGTATATACCCTTAGAGTAATGCTGAATCCTCTGTCAAAAGAAACACAGCATTTCTTTCCTTCTATTGTGTACACATGGGCTTCTGTATCAGACTTCCTGTTTTCAGCTTAAACCTCCAGGGCTAGGGCTTGAGCATGCTCAGTTTGCTCCCCTCCCCCCTCCCTACTGTAATCTGAGTTAAGAGTTAGTGAGCAGGGAGAGACTCAGGCAGGAAGTCATGTCACAGCAAGCTAATATGGCAGCTGCTATCCTGAACAAACAGAGAGAGCTTCTAGAGCTGTTAGGTATGTGAAAACATTCTATAGAATAAATATAGTGTTATAATTTGCACTGTTGTGGCTAATCTATTGGCAATAAACTGCTTCTCCTTTAAGGTTGGAGTCCACTGATCCAGAGAGCAGCAAAAAGAAGACAGTAGGGCAGGCCTCATTCCACCACTTTGGGATTTGATTGGCCGGGGGATTCTGGTTAGGGATTTGGGGCCTAGAGTCTGGCTTACCAGAACTTCACAACAGGTTCACAACTCCCTACTACAGGCTATGAAACTTTTCTTAGTTGCAGGTGGCATGAGCCCCAGAGGCAATTTAAAAGGGCAGTTGGAAAGGTGAGTGGGAACTTGTAAGGCCTGATAGGATGTAGATAACCTTTGGAGGGGAGCTTGGATAGGAGATGTGACACAGACTTCAGGCATGGACTCAGTTCAGTTCTGTTGGAGAATACAGAGTATGTTTTGGGGGTCAAGTTGTTGTGTGTGGGTGCAAGGAGGGGCGAGGGGTATTGTCAATCAATTGTCAATCTCAGTGCTGGTCATGGCTTTCATGTTTATTTGCCCCCCCCCCCATGGGATTACAAATAATGTCTCCTGTCTTGTAGGAGAGCAGTGAACTATCTAGTCCATCTCTGACTCTTCCTTAATGTAGAAGTGGTTATTTGAGGGAAAGACAGGTGAATGATATAGAAAATGTGTGACTCTTCAGATGTCTCAACTAAAACCCCTCGAGCCCTCAACTGCAGCTGCACCGATTGACTGGGCTGTGTTTAAAGAAGGAGAACCAGGACAAAATGCAAGTGAAAATGTTACCATTTATTAACATTTCCGTTCCACATTACTGCATTAAAAATGCTTGTGCTAATTATATCTGCTTGAAAAGCCATAAAAATAAGAGAAAAGCTTCTCAGTGAAGCCTTGGTGATAATGACAAAGAAATTCCACTTAATCATTTACTTAATAAGCTGGGCTATTTTTTTTTTTCTTATGTAAAGAAAACTTAAAGGTCAACTCAAACAGAGATCCAATTTGACTGGGTGGAATATCCTTTATCCCATGGGCTATAAAATGGAAATAAATTGTAAGCCTTTATGGAACATCGTTTAGACAAGGCTCTTCATTATAACATTATTTTGCTGGTGATATACAGCACAAAAAAAGCCGATTGCCTTAAAGGAACAATTCAGTATAAAAATAAAAACTGGGTAAATGGACAGGCTGTGCAAAATACATAATGTCAAAATATCCAAAAATGTAATGCATAAAGGCTGGAATGACCAGATGTCTAACAGAACAGAACAGAACACTACTACCTGCTTTTCAGCTCTCTAAATCTGAGTTAGTCAGTGACTATAAGGGGGGCCACATGGGACATAACTGTTCAGTGAGTTTGCAATTGATCCTCAGCATTCAGCTCAGATTCAAAAGCAACAGTTTCTGGCAAGTCTCTGGCACTGAGAGTTACCGACTTTGGAATGTTGATTTTATACATATGCATTGCTTCATACCAATACCCAGGCCATAATGCAGGTTCCACTCATATATAGGGTTGCCACCCGGCCGGTATTTTACTGGCCTAGCCTGTAAAACACCAGCCAAGGCCGGGGCCAGTATTACAAATTTACCGCCAATGTAGCTGCCGGTAAATTTGTAATACCCCTTAAAAATGGCCCTTGCCTTGCTTTAAATCCAATGAAAAACTTACCTTTCTCGCGTCTTCAGCCGATCGCTCGCATGGCTCCGCCCCCTTTTACGTCACACCCCGCCCCTTTTGACGTCACGCCCATTTTGCCCCCGCCCCCTGCGGGCCGGTAAGGAATTTTTCAAAAGGTGGCAACCCTACTCATATATAAATTATTACTATCCTTTATATATTATTTATATAGCACCAGCTTTGGAGTGGCCCGGTGGGAAACCGGCAAAAAACCTAGGGGCCCTGGCCCTGATGTGCCCCCGGCGGACCCTGACCTTCATGGGCCCCGGCCCAGATCCCCTCTCCCGACCCTATCCCAAAAAAATTTGTAGCGTCACACAGAGACGCTCACACAATGCAGCACAGCTTCTGTCGCACATGTGCACACTGCCACAGGAGTGAGTTCGGAGAGGGCCCTATACAGCGGAGTCCCAGGCCCCCCAGTCTGACCCTGTATAGCACCAACATATTCATAGATGATGCATCATTCACAGCATTCTCTGATCCAGTGGAGTTCCTATTTCATTCACACATGGTCCAGTGTCACATGGTCCAGTGTCAGCCTGGGATTTCTAGGCTTAATAATTACTCTTCATATATACAATAGGCTAGTTTCAGAAGGGGGGGGGGTTGTTACGTTTTGGTAGCCAAGTATGAGCAGAGTATAACAGCGCTTTATTAGCAGGTTCATGCAGCCATTACACTTCAACAGTAACTTCAACTCTAACACTTTAAGCTGTGTAGAAAGTACTGTGTATGCACAGTATAATGCTTTTGCCCAGTGACACCTACAGGCCATTTGTATAAACACCACTAGGGATGGCGCGAACCGCGGAAAAAAAGTTCGCGAACGGTTCGCGAACCCCATAGACTTCAATGGGAAAGCGAACTTTAACAGCTAAAAAAGACATTTCTGGCCAGAAAAATTATTTTAAAGTTGTTTAAAGGGCGCAACGACCTGGACAGAGGCATGCCAGAGGAGGATCATGGGCAAAAATTTATCTGAAAAATCCATTGTTGACACAGCGCTGCGTTTTGTGCTGTAAAG
>CM044443.1:20034308-20065756 GCA_024363595.1 Xenopus borealis | reverse complement strand
AATAAAGCTTTTGAATTTTAAATGCTGCATGGACCTCCTCCCTGACTAAAAAGTGTGTTGTAAAATAACAGACAACCGGATACAGCCCAGCACTTGGATGGCCAAACTGGAGCAAATATTTGGTGACCTCTTGATGCCAACTTTACAGGTCAACGGGCAGTCAATAAAAGCCTCCGCTCATATCTAAATAAGGCTCTGGGAAGGAAAGCTCTCCAAATGAAATAATTGACATGCTCACATTTCATATGATATACGAGAAAACACTCAGTCTATAATTATAGCATTTTACCCTATAAGGCAAGGCAACATTCTACTTGCCCTTTAAGAACGCAGACCAAGGTTAGAATAATAACAGTAACAAAGAATACAATTTATTCCCTGCTACAAAACCTCTAATCTACAGGAAGAAGCAAATCTGCAAGGTTTGATGGGTTTTTTTTTTTTTAACTATTCTGGTTATAAAAGTCTTTAATTATGTATCTGAAATGCCTTTTAAAAAAGATATTGTTATTGTGGCTTCTCTCGGAGGGTTATAAAGGAGGTTTATGGGTCACACAGAGGTTTATACTTTCTATATATACAGTGCACAGAACACATACTGATGTTGTGAAATGATAAATTGTCTGAAAAACAATTTTATAAATTCCTTTTTTTGCGGCTTTGGGTCCTGTCTGCAGAATAGGGTGTTTTTCTATTGCTCTGAAAGTGAAAAAGGGCTGTGCATGTTGATGATGAATTCTCTGTGCGGAGATTGAACTAATCCGCAGCACATTCATTAGAGAGTATAAATTGCAAACTGCCAAACAGCGTAATGCTGAGCGACGTGCTTGATACATCTTTCACCCGCTCTGAAATCCCTAAATGCCCAACAATTATTAACTCCAGCCCGTGGCCAGCTCTAGGATTGCTCGCAGACGCGGACATATTCACGCCATTTGCTTTTGTACCTTTAATATTTACCACTTTCTAATTAAGATTCCAAGACATTTGGCTGTTTGTTTTTACTTTTCTTATTCTGCTTTTCTCCAACATGAAATATCTGGTTGCCATGATCCACACCATGCAATTTGTCTTGTTGGAAAAAAAAAAACATGAAAAAAAAATACAGCAGTGGCAGTACAGGTATGGGATCCATTATCTGGAAACCCGTTATCCAGAAAGCTCAGAATCATGGGAAGGCCGTCTCCCAAAGGCTTCATTAGAATCGAATAATTCAATTTTTTTTTTTTAGAAATGATTATTTTTTTCTCTGTAATAATAAAACAGTACTGGAGGCAAAACCAGCCTGTTGGGTTTAATTAGTATACATTGTAACACAGTAAGTTAGGTTGAAAAAAGACACACGTCCATCAAGTTCAACCTTATAACTTTTTTTAACCTGCCTAACTGCTAGTTGATCCAGAGGAAGCCTCTCCCCAGAAGCCTCTCCAATTTGCCTCAGAGGGGGAGAAATTCCTTCCTGACTCCAAAATGGCCCAGTCCCTGGATCAACTTGTATAATGAGCTATCTCCCATAACCCTGTATTCCCTCACTTGCTAAACACCATCCAACCCCTTCTTAACACTATCTAAAGTATCAGCCTGTACCACTGATTTAGGGAGAGAATTCCACATCTTCACAGCTCTCACTGTAAAAAAAAACCCTTCTAAATATTTAGGTGGAACCTCTTTTCTTCTAATTGGAATGGGTGACCTTACGTCAGCTGGGATGACCTTGTGTCTGATTATTAAAGGGATACTGTCATGGAAAAAAATGTTTTTTTTTTCCAAAATGCATCAGTTAATAGTGCTGCTCCAGCAGAATTCTGAATTGAAATCCATTTCTCAAAAAAGCAAACAGATTTTTTAATATTTCATTTTGAAATCTGACATGGGGCTAGACATTTTGTCAATTTCCCAGCTGCCCCTGGTCATGTGACTTGTGCTCTGATAAACTTCAGTCACTCTTTACTGCTGTACTGCAAGTTGGAGTGATATCACCCCCTCCCTTACCCCCCCACCAGCAGCCTAACAACAGAACAATGAGAAGGTAACCAGATAACAGCTCCCTAACACAAGATAACAGCTGCCTGGTAGATCTAAGAACAACACTCAATAGTAAAAATCAAGTCCCACTGCGTTACATTCAGTTACATTGAGAACGAAAAACAACAGCCTGCCAGAAAGCAGTTCCCTCCTAAAGTGCTTGCACAAGTCACATGACCAGGGGCAGCTGGGAAATTGACAATATGTCTAGCTCCATGTCAGATTTCAAAACTGAATATAAAAAAAATCTGTTTGCTCTTTTGAGAAATGGATTTCAGTGCAGAATTCTGCTGGAGCAGCACTATTAACTGATGTGTTTTGAAAAAAATATGTTTTCCCATGACAGTATCCCTTTAATTACACAAAAATACCCTATTTGGCTACCAGATTTCGGACCCGTATCTACACACTAATTACAAATGTAACAGGCCTAACATTAAAGAAAGACCCAGGAGATACTCTGATTCACAAGAGAATTCCAGGAGCCAACAAATATCTAAGGAAATGAATAATGCATATATTTTCAGCCTCTAAACAAGTCCTAGACTTTCACTCAGGATTGATAATGCACTCACACTAGACATACTAACTAGCCAGAAAAATGTCTCACAGAAAATCTTCAATAAAATCTGGAACCCTTGGCTGATACACAGGAACATTTTGTTGAACTAGCTGCTCAACTCTCTCTCACTCCCACTCTGACTAAGTACAGAACCCAAATTTATCCCATAAATAGCCCACATGACTGTAAGTGCAGGAAAACGAAAATACTCAAAGGCATAACTCCCCAACATTGTGGAAATAAAAAGGACAAAAAAGTTGCCACACTAATTTTTTTTGGCCTTGCCCATTTTTGTAGCCACACCCCATAAATAACATGATCATTTTACAAAATTTGAAGGCATCCAATACCTGTACAGGTATGGGACCTGTTATCCAGAATTCTCGAGACATAGGGTTTTCAAGATAAGGGATCTTTCCATAATTTGGATCTTCATACATTGAGTCTACTAGAACATTATGTAAACATGAAATAAACCTAATAGGCTGGCTTTGCTTCCAATAAGGATTAATTATATCTTAGTTGGGATCAAGTACAAGCTACTGTTTTATTATTACAGAGAAAAAGGAAATTATTTGGATTTTTTTCCTGTAGTTCTGAGCTCTGAGCTTTTCTGGATAACAGGTGCCATAGCCATATAAGCAATTTCTCTTGCTTTGCTGGGTTATTTTCCACAGAGCCCCACAAAACACACTACATTCTTTTGTGTCTTTACTGCTTGATGGACCAAAGGGGAAATTCACTAAAGCGCGAAGTGTCTAACGCTAGCGCTAATTCGCCAGCATGACGTTATTTTGCAACTTCGGAAATTCACTAACACCGACTTTGGCGAATTTTCGCTAGCGAAGTAGATAGACTTGCGCAACTTTGCACCATTACGCCAGGCGAAGATCGTAATTCACTATTCACTAAGATCAAAATTTTCGTTACTGGTCAGACCAGGCAAAGTTCAATACAATAGATAGGAGTCCCAAAAAAACGCTGGCGTGTTTTACCATTGTAGGGTGATAGTCTGAAAAAGATCATTTTTTTTGGGGGGGGGGTTACCCTCCTTCCCCCCTACATTTCCTAACATATGGCAACACAACTATACAGGGGGCACATGTAGGGCAATAGGACAACTTTTTTTTTTTTTTATTAAAGGTTTCCTGGGCTTGTGTAGTGCAACATAGTGGCTGTAACATATACTTCTATTAAACTTTGAAATTCGCGAAAATTAGGCATCAATAGCGTAACAGCGCTTTGCCTGGCGAACGAACGGTAGCGCTACTTCGCTAACGTTCGCCGCCCTGAGCGCAAATTCGCATCTTAGTGAATTTGCGTAGTGCTGGTGAAAATTCGCCTGGCAAAGTGCGGCGAACGTTAGCGAAGCCAACGCTAGCGAATTTTCACATCTTAGTGAATTTCCCCCCCAAATGTCTTATGAGTGCACAATTCATAGATCTAGGTGACAGAGAGAGGGCCATTAGTGATGGGCGAATCTCCCAAGATTCGCTTCGCCGAAAAATTCGCGAATTTCCAGAATAATTTGCGAATCGAGTCGCGGGACACTTTTGACACACGTCGCGTCAACTTTGGCGTGTTGCGTCGTTTTCGCTAAGCAAAATTTTGCTGGCGATTCGTGAATTTATTCGCCAGCGGCGAATCGCGGGAATTCGCCGCAAATTCGCCCCTGGCGAATAAATCCGCCCATCACTAAGGGCCATTGATACTATTTCTCCATTTATACGCCTTCTCATATGGGACACCCACTCTATTGCATGTGGGATATGTCACAATTAGCTCGTAAGGAGCATGACCAAGTGACCTAGCTGCATTTTCGGTCAACACTGAGATCATGGGCAGCCAAGGATAGTGGAAAATTGATTTTACGGGCATCGGGGCATCAAGAAAAAGACCACAAGATTGCTCATAGCCTTTACAAACAATGGCATAAAATACATATATATATATATATATATATATATATATATATATGCAATCCCTTTTAACTGAAAACTATGGATCTTTCCAAGATCCTGTGGCAGCTAAGGTTTTTTTTTTATCTTGACTATAACTCCAGCTACATGATCCAGTCACCTTAAGCTTCTAGAGAACTTCATAATGCCTTTGTAATCTGGTTCATACAGAGCATTTGCGTCTACTTTGAGACTCATCAGGGATGAGAATCATTCACTAGATGTCTCTGCCACCTGCTTCCAAGAGTCACTAGATCTTCAGTAAGTAGATTAAGTAATAATGCCTCCAAAACCGTTGGAGAAGTTCATCTGTAATATACTATTCTGGAAACGCTGAGCGACACGTTCCATGGGCTTGTTGCAGTTGTCCAACAATTTCTTCCTACAAAAGATAAAATGTGTCTCCAGCGGAGGAGAAGAATTGATTAAATCTATTGTACCACTCAACTGCTTGATAGATCCATGTAGTCCCACGGCAAATACATAAGGTCTCAATAAAGTCTATTCATTCTTCTTAGACGCCTAACAGTAAGCATGTATTGTGCAGAACAAGCACGCGGTGCATCTGTCCGACATAAAAGGGCAATCCAAGGGTATTATAACATCTGAAAAACACTCAGAGAAGAACATGTAATGATGTTACTCTTGCGGGAGTGGTGTTTAAGGGGATACTGTCATAGGAAAAAAAAAATTTTTTTAAATGAATCAGTTAATAGTGCTGTTTCATCAGAATTCTGCACATAAATCAATTTCTCAAAAGAGCAAACAGATTTTTTTAATATTTAATTTTGAAATCTCACATGGGGCTAGACATATTGTCAGTTTCCCAGCTGCACCAATCATATGCCTTGTGCTCTGATAAACTTCAGTCAATCTTTACTGCAAGTTGGAGTGATATCACCCCTCCCTTTGCCCCCAGCAGCCTAACAACAGAACAATAGGAAGGAACTAGTGATGGACAAATTTGCGGCAAATTCACGCGATTCTGCATCTAGTTTTGGATGTGGGCATCCGTTTTTTGGATTCCGGCTTCCATTTGTGGACGCCGGCGCCCATTTTCGGCATCAAAAAAACGGATGCCGGCGTCCAAAACGAGATGCTGCAGTGTTTCGCTAATTTTTTGCCGTCAGGAAATTTTGGAAAAATTCGGCAAAGCAAAATGCCCAAGATTCGCCCAACAATAGAAGGAACCAGATAGCAGCTCCCTAACACAAGATAACAGATGCCTGGTAGATCTAAGAACAACACTCAGTAGTAAAATCCAGGTCCCACTGAGACACATTCAGTTACATTGAGTGAGAGAAACAACAGCCTGTCAGAAAGCAGTTCCCTCCTAAAGTGCTGGCTCTTTCTGAAAGCACATGGCCAGATAAAATGACCTGAGATGCACCTACACACCAATATGACAACTAAATAATACACTTGCTGGTTCAGGAATAACATTTTATATTGTAGAGTGAATTATTTGCAGTGTAAACAGTGTAATTTAGAAATAAAAAAATACATCATAAAAATCATGGCAGAATCCCTTTGATGGTTACCAAATACAAACATGACAAAACTTTCACGCTAAGGAAAAAATGTTCATGTTAAGCTTATTTATCCATTCCCGTTAAACATATTCTATCTGAAGCAAGGATACATTAAGTTATTAGCACTAAGATAGGACTGTAGATATACCAGTTGTCTCAGGATATTTCAGAAAATGAATGGGTGTTATTGATTAAATGCAGGGTGCAAAATGCAAAAAAAATTGTTTTTTGCACTTTGCACCTTGTCCTGCACTTTTTGCTGCAAGTAGTTAACCTTCAAATCGGAGCACAAAGACCTGTATTCCCCCATGTAGCTGTCGCCTGTACAACAGGGCAATGATACCCAACCAGTGGCTCATGAGCAACATTTTGCTCACCAACTCCATTGGATGTTGCTTCCAATGACCTCAAAGCAGATGCTTCTTTTTGAATTCCTGTAACTTTGTGTCATGGTGACTTTTTGTAGCAAATTAAATGGCCAACTTTTTTCTTATTCCAATATTATTAAAGTCAAAGAGTGTTTTTTTCTCACTCCAAATGCATTGTCAGTTTGCGTTATTTCTCACACCAAATGCATTAATGTCAATGGGAGTTTTTTTTTACCAACTTTCTCACTCCAAATACATTGAAGTGAATGGGTGCTTTTTCTTCGTGACTTTTTTTTCATCTGCTGATGATGGGATGCAGAATTTTGCCTTGAATCCATATTTGGCAAAAAAAAAATGTTCATCGCTAAACCCAAACTGTGTTGTTTAGAGAGAAAACTAATATTAGTTGTTGCTGTTATTCTCAGAAACAACATTTGGCCATATTATTTATGCCCATCCAATGGTATTTCCAGTTTTATTTTCAAGTGCACCACCCTGACAAACCCAACTTAAGATCAGCAATCATGCCAGAACACAAATCAGCACTTACAGACCAGAAAGAGTTGTTCAAATTGAAATTATGAGTCATTGTAATTCATTTATTAAATATTTGGTTCTGCGTTTACATCTGGTTCCCATTAATAAAATGCTATCCCTGTGCCAAGGGATCTTTCCTAAAGAGACATAATGCAGCTTCATTCATTCTGCAGCTTTGACTTTCTCATCGGCCTCTGAGTCTCAAGGGAGATAAGTCTTTTATGCATGTAGAGTACAGAGCAAGAATGTCCATTATCTATTCTCTCTTTGTCACATAAGATTCACTTATTCAGGTCTGCTCAATAAATAACTGATGTGATTAAAGGAGGAGCATTGTATTAGAATTCTAGAGACCTGTCACGACACAAATTGAGATATCATCATTGCTGGCACGTTTCTGTATCTTACCCTAATATCTCTTGAACAAAGATTTCTTTTGCTGTTTAACCTTTCTGTCTAACCATATTTTATAAGGACTGAATCCAGTACAATAATGATAAAAATATATATTCCTGGTGAAGATCTTAAAAACAGTGGCACAGTCACAAATCGGAGAAGAAATTCCATTTAAAAGGAAGCTCAAAGTAATTCTTCAATTGCCTCCTCATTCAACACGATTCCCAATAAATAAATGGCTTAGGGAGGAGTTGAAGCAGCCTTGGCAACACAAAGATATTACATCTTACAGGTTTCTTCTCTGCAGTGTCCCATAATAATCTAGGGTACTTGAACTTTTTGCAAAATGGGATTAAAAATCTATTTTGCTATGGGTATGGTCCATGTAGTTTATCAATAAGGGTGTTTACCTGGCCAAATGCACATTTCTAGTAGAATTTGTTTCGTGTTTACTGTCACCTGAGTTTAATGATGGAATTTTAAAAAAACAACAATAAAGCAAAAAATATAAAAAAAGGAAAACATTGAACAACCCCAAAACAACTATGCGTTTCTCTAAAAACTTTTTTCAACTTTGCAGTTGAAATTAATTGGGGGGGGGGAGAATAAACTTGGCCCCAACGTGGTATGAAGGAGAACAAACAAAATTTCCTAAAATATAAGTGGCCTTCAGATTGGTTCCACCCAAGGCAAGCATTTGGCCTGACAGTGAGTAGCACAATAGTTTTGGAAATGCTGATGAACATTTCTGCTTCTAGCCTATTAAAGAGGTATAACAAACAATTGAAAGTTGTGCTCACCGCTAATTTTTAAAGTGGACCTGTCACCCCAAAAAATTATTCAAAATCATATTTTATCACATTAGTTAAGCAAAATAAACATTAAATTACACTATATGAATTATTTTATTCTTGTTTCCTTCAGTCTGAGAATTCAAAATTCTAGCAAGCAGGCAGGAGCCATTTTGTGGACACTATTATTAAGACAAGCCTTGTATCATCTCAGAATCTTGTTTGTGCACCAGAATGGGGGACCAGATGTCTATCCCCATGTCCTGGCTACACAATTAAATGGTTAAGAGAACTGGGGGACTATATGGGGAGCAGTGACATCTAGGAATGGAAAGTGAAAGTAATTTTCTGCCGCAGACAATATTTGATTGACAGCTGAGATTTTTTAATGAGCTTAAAACAGCTATGAATAAAAATCTGAAATTAGTTTTCATGTTTAATTTGAAAAGGAGTTTTATTATACAGATTTTTGTATCTGGGTGACAGGTAGTGATGGGCGAATTTATTCGCCAGGGCCGAATTCGCGGGGAATTCCCGCGATTCGCCGCTGGCGAATAAATTCGCGAATCACCAGCGAAATTTCGGCAAGCGAAATTTCGCCAAAAAAACGAGTCGCGCGTCGTTGACGCGACGAGCGTCAAAGTTGACGCGACGAACGTCAAAAGCGTCCTGCGACTCGTTTCGCGAATTTTTCGTCGATTCGCGAATTTCTCTAGAAATTCGCGAATCTTTAGGCGAAGCGAATCGCGGGAGATTCGCCCATCACTAGTGACAGGTCCACTTTAAAACCATTAGGTGGGGGTGCAACGAGGCTGTGTCCACAAAATACATATAGACAAACACAAGATCCTCTGCACTCAACCCATTATCAATATATTTAAGACACTGAGGCATTCTGTGCATACAGCTACTAAAAAATGACTTACCCTTTAAACAAAACAGGGATTGTTTGTCCATATATTGCATTATATTTAAGCTGGCCAACTACGCCAAAGTCATCCCATATCTGGCCAGTCCTACGCTCAAATTGCATCTGATTCATTAAGAATTCTATTTATTCATTATACAAAGGGACCAAGATTTTGTAGTCACAGCCTCATTGCAAATTTCATTCAACGTTCCCTTGTTTGTTATAGTTCATATAGGAGCAGTGACCAGCTCCTTGTTGTAGCTCCCAACCCATCCAGCTGTAGTCAGGTGATCCCACTGGTGTCTAATAAAAAGGCAACCAAGTTTGGGAGTTTTACTTTGAAAGCACAATCCCGATGGAGCATTTCCTCTTTAGTTCTGACAGACTGAATTCATTTAAAACCTAATAAATAATCGGTTAACTTGGCTGGTACTCCGGTATCATAATAAGGTGCTATTACAGCAATAAAAAAAAAAATCACACAATGTTCTCCATCTAGATTGCCATTTAACGAGATATCCCTGTAATACATTTTTCATATATAATAGGCTAAGCAGCAAAATGTTTGAGCAACAGTAGAAATGAGAATACAGAAAGCTGCCAACATTGCAAAACATGGACATGCTGTGATATCTGGAACATAACAAACAATGACTAAGTTTCAATACACGACACATGGTGTGATACAACAGATGAAACTCGGGCCAAGGAGATAATGCTCTGAAATCACTCTCGATTCCAGTTTGTGCTTTGGAACGCTCCTCTGAAAAAGGGATTAAAGGTCTGAGATTTTGCAGATGTTAGTGATAAATACGGCATTACTGCTCTACATTCTGTAACAACCCAGAGTGCAAATTATAGGGAAGGGTTTCAGACTATTATTTCAATAAGATCAGAATATTCTGATCCCAAAAACACCAAATAAACCTCGGATTTGGATTTTACTCCCCATCGTATCACTGCTGTGTACCAAACTTTACTAGCAAATGACAACAGAAGAAAAAACAATTAGAAGGACAATTAGTTCTTCAGCATTAATGGAATATCTCTTTAAACCAGGAAGGAGTTAGGCTAGAGGGGGCAGCCATATAATAGGGAGCTTGGGACGCAACATGGTAGGTAAGCGTGATAATATATAAAGTATATAACTCCAACTGTATTCCTGACAGCTGGAGGGCTGCAATCTATTCCCCACTTAGTTTGCTGCATATTTTAATTTCACAAGCCTATCAAGCAGATAGTTTATTCACTTTCAACAGTACACAATAAAAGTATAGGGAACCCACGAGGACTGTGTTAATAGATGGATTTATAACATTACTTTTTAGGCCTTAAACACTATAGTTCCTACAATCTGGCAGGTGTCAGATAGAGAACAAGTCTAGCTTGCATTCTACTTGGTGGGGCTCAGAATTGCCTCTTACTAGCGAAGACTGTTCTATGTCATACAACTAGAAAGTAGTTTTATAGTAACTAGTATTCTACTAATAATGACAAGCCTTCATTCACAGGTCCTTTCCCCAACTTCCAAGTAGGTGTTCCACCTTATGGTCCTGTCTTTGTCTTAACTGACTCCTCTTGCTTCAGGATCCTACCAAGGCCTCATGCTTTTAGGCTCTCCATGAGACATTAAAATGCCTCCTCTTCCATTCTTCTAAAACACATATTACCCATAACACCCCTGTTCCAATAGGAATGCATCCCTTTACTGCGGTCTAGATCTCTATTTTTAACAAGGATTCCCCTTAACTTGCCTGTTGCAATAGGAACACATCATTCCTAGAGAAAAAAGATTATGCTTTACACAGTAAGGTTTAAGCCATACAAATATATTTATGATGCTCATGAAATAACTGAGTTATGGACTTAAAGGGCAAGGAAAGTGTAAAATAGAATAAGGCTAGAAATGCTGTATTTTGTATACTAAACATAAAGATGAACTTACTGCACCACAAGTCTAATCAAACAAACGATTTCTGCTTTAAAGGTTGGCCACAGGGGGCTGTCATCTTGTAACTTTGTTATACATCTTTGCAAGACTAGACTATATACACATGCTCAGTGGGGTCTGGGCTTCTTAGGGATCATCATAAATGATAAAAAAACAAAGCTGTTTGAGTTCTGCAAGGCTGGTAAGTAAGGCGGGGGCTCCCCCTGCTTTTCATAAGTATGATTGTTTCCCTGCCAGAAGTTAGGGACCGTCTGACAATTCCTATCCACAGAAGTAAATGAAGGGAGAATTTCACTGCATACAGTCAGGTTTTTTATAAAAATGGTACACATTTTTTAATTAAAGTGTATTGGAGATGTTTCACCAGTCATTCAACTGGCTTTCTCAATTCAGAACTGAGAAAGCCAGTTGGGTGACTGGTGAAACGTCTTCAAGAAAAACCACAGCAAGTCCAGGTGATATGACTTATTACTACAGATATACCATGACCTGGATGATTGAGAATATTTACAAAGACATACAATGCCCCTGCCATTTAAGCCTGCTACGGCTAGTAATCCCAGCAAAAATATAGAACTTTAATGCTCAACTGGAAGACTACACAACAAAAAATGCATTATCTTAACCTCTACAAAATAAAACAAGTGCAAATGAATAGGAGTTGCAAAAACACGTGTATGGGATCCATCGTCCAGAAACTCATTATCCATGAAGCTCTGAAGACCATCTTCCACAGATTCCATTACAATCAAATAAGTCAAAATTTCATTTTTCTCTGCAATAATAAAATAGTACTTATATATAATTAATCCTTATTGGAAGCAAAACCAGCCTTTTGGGTTTATTTAATGTTTACATGATGTTTTAGTAGACTTAAGATCCAAATAACGGGAAAATCCGAGGTCCCGCGCATTCTGGATAACAGGTCTCATACTTGGCTTGATGAAGGGCCCAGAGTGGCCCGAAATGTTGCCATAATTCATAGGTCTACTATGAGCCAATAAAATCACTTTTTTTGCACTACAACGGATCCGTGTGCTTCAGCAATTTTGGATTATGCATATTGATTTCTTATCCTGGAGCAGGGGGATTTATATGCTGTAAAGCACTGGACACCTGAAAGGGTTAACAGAGTAACAGATGAGCACTCTAATTTTTTGTGTGGAACAGGTCTCATACTTGTCCATACAATATATATATATATATATATATATATATATATATATATATATATATATATGTATATATATAATGTACAATGTCAATAGTAAGATCAATACTTTAAATTATTATTTTAATTTTATACTGGCACATTCCCTTTCATTTCCGATCACATCAGATGAAAATCAAACGAATGCAAAGAATGTCAATTATGATGTTTGTGAATCTATGGAGCAATAAACAATATCATAAAGAATACACCATCATCTGGCAAAGACTGTTGGTGGACAGAGCATAACTGAGAATTGTATTTCATTAGGGAATTTTATGCAAGTTATAAAACCATTTGTCTTTTCCATTTTCAGAATATTTTAGAAATGACAAGAGAGTAATGAGTAATCATAAGATTTTGACACTTCATTTTAGGTTGAGAAAAATATAAAAATGTGTTAATTAGAACTATTCATCTGTTGCATTGAAATGGCAAAATGGTGCCGTGGTCTTGGTGAGAGCCTTATTGGCAGGAGCCGGTGAGGGCTCTGTATCTTGCAAAAATACCTTACAAATGATTTTTAACCTACCTAGATTTTCAGAATTAAAAAAAAATTATTATCCAGCTTTATAGCTTTTTTTCAGATATTGCATGCAATCATTTATAGATTATTTTCCTATGCTGTACTTTTATATACTTCCCCGAAGGCGGTTAAAGATGCCTACATTGTTTCAAGTATATATTGCTTGGTGCAGGCATAACTATTTCAGTACTCCTGAAGGGGTAATAAAATTGAGAATGCACACAGTAAACATTGGCTGGGACAACTGGGATGTTTCGAAAATGAATAGAAAACAGAGGTGAAATGCTAGAGCAGTCTTACACTAAGTTCATGTGTAGGATCTACTATACGAAATGCTTCCAACCCTTAATTTGGAGCACCATACCCTAAAGCTACTAGAAAAATGTATATTGATCTACTCTATGTATCACCGTAAGGTTGGGTTTATGTTCAACACTTTGTAGTTATATTCTGATTTCTTGAAATGACACAATCACATGGAGTCTTATTACAGGTATGAGATGTGTTATCCAGAATGCTCGGGACTTGGGGTTTTCTGGATAAGGGAACCTTTCCTTAATTTGGGTCTCCAGATTTTAAGGGGGGGGGGTATTTATTAATGTTCGAGCTGTGTTTTCCATGAAAATTCGAGTTTTCAAGGTTTTTTTTTGCTCAAAACTCTCTTTGGGTTTAAAAAAACATGAATTTTTCAATTAATCCATGACTCTGGAAATAGGTTGACTCTGAAGATACATCATCTAAAACCTGTTGAGGTCAAGTAGAAGTCAATGGCAGAGGTGCCTTCAACCATTTGAAGTTAATAGCCTCCATGATGTTTGAGTTTATTTGGGGTTTTTTTTGGAGAGTATTGCTCGAAAATTCGAAAGATTTTAGTTTTTTTCCCTTGGAAAGCTCTATAAATTTGAGTTTTGGGTTTCCCATTCGAACTCGCAGAATCAAGTTTTTTTTTAATTATGAAACTTTTCCAGTTGTGAGTTAATCTGAGTTCATTCGAGGTATAAAAAAACTCAACATTTGACCTTTGATGAAATAACTCCCTAAAACCACTAAACAAACCATTTAAGCATTAGACAGACCCAATAGTTTTGTTTTGTCTCCAATAAGGATTAATTATATAGTTGGGATCAAATACAAAGGCCTGTTTATTATTACAGAGAAAACAAATCTTTTATAAAAAATGTAGTTACTTGATTAAAATGGATATTATGGGAGATGGCCTTCTTGTAATTCAGATCTTTCTGGCTATCAGGTTTCCAGTAAAACAGACCCGTACCTGTATTGCATCATTTAGTTGCATTTTTAGGACCACCATATGAAGGAAAACTGTGATAAGTTGGATAACTGTACTTACTTATTTCTTTCCAAGTTGAGAAGTAGTTGTATATCTTTAGCATTTAGTAGCACTTTCATTGCTGGTGGATGACTCTGAAAAAAAGAATTATATTGATTTAAATACTGGAAATAGCAGGGTCAATGTGATAAGAATGAAACTGTGCACTGTAATATCTATTCATATATGTTAATAGAAGCAATAACACATCATTGCATTATTGTATATTAGGAAGTTATTAGAAGCGCTGGAGGAAAGGACCAACGTCATAAGCCAAGGTCCTGGAGCTTCTGGCTTCAGTATAATCTAGGTTCTAGAATATACACAAGTGCCTTGTAAACTAAATTCATGGCCCCATAAACAACAAATACCAATATTAGATGCTATTTACAAGATTATGATTGCCAGATTTAGTAAGCATAGCTAAGCTGCGCCTCTTTGAATTACAATGGGCCATTGTGATTGGATTACTGGGAGAGTTTATATGCCGAGAACTTCCCACACCAGTCAGTTGAACTGAAGTGTCACGAACGGCACCCAAAATCCAGAAGCAATGCTAGGCTCATTGGTTTCGGCTCGTGTTTTTGCCTATAACAGCCTCCTTTCACCTCGGGAGAAGCCCTCAGCTAATTGGATTTCGATCGGTATTCGATCGTACGATTTCATTGAGAAATTGAATATCGAGGAAAAAATTGCCTAAAACTAATTGATAAGCATTGGATAGTCGAATGCTTATCGAATTTTGAACAAAGTCGAGGGATTTTTGGGTGAATAATAGTAAATATACATTCATATGTTAAAATTCATTTTTAGTGTCAGTATCACTTTAAGCACCATCTTTAACCATAGCTCCCTAGATGTTGTACTACAAATTCCACCATTCTTTAACCTTTGATTATGTGTTGAAGACTGTAGGGAATAGTAATTCTGCCACATCTCAAGGTTATCTAAGGTGGTCTAAGGCAGGGATCCCCAACCTTTTTTACTCATGAGCCACATTCAAATGTAAAAAGGGTTGGGGAACAACACAAGCATTAAAAAGTCCCTGGGTGCTAAATAAGGGCTGCGATTGACTATTTGGTAGCCCCTATGTGGACTAGCAGCCTACAGGAGGCTCTGCTTGGCACTATACTTAGTTTTTATGCAATTAAAACTTACTTCCAAACCTGAAATTCAAAAATAAGCACCTGCTTTGAGGACACCGAGAGCAACATTCAAGTGGTTGGAGAGCGACATATTGCTCATGAGCTACTGGTTGGAGATCACTGGTCTAAGGGCTTGGGATTAGGGTCAACAATAAATGCTTTTTTCCCCTCCCTCTTTACCATTGATGTTATGGGGGCTTAAAAAGCCACACCCCAGCATTATTTGCCCTCTATTCTCCAACATATTATTTGTAGTTATGGGGGTCCTTTCAATTCAGAACAAAACATCAATCCATGAGTGGAGCTATTGGTGATAAGTGTTTGTTGCCAGGTTTGGCTGTGAAAAAAGCCCATAGACTTCAATGGACTGTGCTCTGAAAAAGTTTCATGGGGAAAAAGTAGAGTGGCCAATGCAAAAAGACGCCACATGACTTTTTGCTGTTTTGCATTTTTTTGGTGAAGCAAAACAAGTCAGATTTGCTCATAACTAGAGCTAATATGCAGTCCTCATGTATGTGATATTCCATTTGGTACTTTGCTACTTGGAGAAGAAATATATGCCTATATCTCAATAGGAGTCCCAAAGGGCAGTCTTCAGAAGAGCACTATGACTCAGTGTAACACATGGTAGAGGAACACCATTCACTACAATGAAAAATAAAACAGAGTTTGTTGTTTTATACCATATGGAGCCAAGCGAGCACATTCTGTGCCCAAAGGCAGCCCTTGATTCCAATGTTTTCCATTACCAAGGAATATCTTAATTATGCAAGTGTGTTTTTGATAATATTCCCACTGTAGAACGAGCACAGCATCCCGGAGCAAATAAACACAATCATGTAATACAAGCAAAAAAGAGAATGGAAATTGGAGCCTCATCACAAAGCCAGTGCAAATATCCCTAACAGGACAACCTTTTCTTGCACTCGATGTTCCTGGAATTCTCACAGAGAGAACAAACCCACATTGCCGCTGGCATTTTCCCAGACAGTAGCTCTCTACAGCCGCACAGAAAACATATAAATCCATTTTATTACATACTAATGGACAGGAAGCCGGTAAAGTGGTCACTTCTCATTTAAGAGCCACTGTACTGCTCTTAGGAAGAAATACTGAACCTGTTTCATCCAGAGGACACTCTCTGCTTCTTAATTAGGCATCACATTTTTATCACTGGACACTTCTTTATTTACTAGTGAAATTATTGTCCCCATGTTTTGACCAATGGAGTGCAGTCTCATATATATATATATATATATATATATATATATATATATATATATATATATATATATATATATATATATATATAATGTAAATATTCTCTTGAAAAACACAGGTATGTGATTCTACATGGGCTAGAATTTTATATATGCACCAATAAGTTTTTTTTGTATATACATTAACACATAAATTAACCTACAGTATATATATAATATTCTCTTGAAAAAAAGAGGTATGTGATTCTACATGGGCTAGAATTTTATATATGCACCAATCAGTTTTTTTTTGTATATACAGTAACACATAAATTAACCTATATATATAATATTCTCTTGAAAAAAAGAGGTATGTGATTCTACATGGGCTAGAATTTTATATATGCACCAATAAGTTTTTTTTGTATATACATTAACATATACATTAACCTACCAATGGTCAGCTATTTACAGGAAATACACATTCATATTCTCTAATGTCTCATGTTCATTATAAAATTTCCAAAGGGCAAATACCATATTTCTGAGCATGATTTAGCTGTATTTTTTAAAAAAAAAATAAAAAAAAAATCAATAAAATATGAAAGAATTGCTTACCTTCTTGTTTATTTTTATACATATGGGCAGGGTTACTGTACTACACATATGGGATCCGTCATCCAGAAACCTATTATCCAGAAAGCTCAGAATAACGGAAAGGCCGTCTCCCATAGACTCCATTTTAGGCAAATAAGTAAAATCTTTAAAAACGGTTTCCTTATTCTCTGTGGTAATAAAACAGTACCTTGTACCTGATCCCATGTAAGATATAAAAGGAGTTAGGCTCAGGCTGGGGCATTGGGAAAATCCTGATCCATACATCACTAGTGTGCGGGGCCCCTGAGGCTTTGACTGGGCCCCCCAGTCTGATGCTGAGTATAACTATAGTTTATATATAGAGTAGAAGCACGTGCCTTGAGGCCACATTCAACAAAGACCCTTATATCACTGAAACTACATTAATTACATTATTAATAGATATCCCTGATTCCCCTAATGAAAGCAATTTCACAGCTCCCAAAAAAAAATGCTTAAATGCTAACACACCGTAAAGGTATTCTCTCCGCTCATATTAAGCCATGCTGCTGTCATTCACTGTCCATTTAAGCCAAAATTGGCCTATAATCGGCTGCAAGATTATCTTTAATGTAGCCTTTAATGGATTTAATATAGAGGCTGCAGATCTGATGAGCTCTGTAGCGAGAATCCTGACTGCCAGTGCTACATCAGGCACATTGCTGGTGTCCAGTTTGCCTTGCTGTTCTTACACCGCAATTAGGCACAATAAAATTGTAGGGATTCTGTGCCATTAGTGCCAGCATGCATTAACCTTTGGCTATATACTCAAATATTCCACGAGTTGATGTCCAATAAGCATTTTTACTGGATAACTGGGTTTATGTCCCCTTTAATGAGGCTTAATCTTCTCCTAACTCTTGTCTGAACAAAACAATATCACATTGTTTTTCCCTATTATAATCCGGAAGGAGATAGGGGAGCTAATTAACTTGTATAGACTCGCATATTATTAATGCAGAACATTCCAAACATTATTTATGGGAAGACTAATCAGCTTTCCTGTTAGCAAATTGGGCATATGAACAGATACGCGGCGAAGCTTCTATCTTTGCACAACGACACTTCGGTGCCACTAGGCACAGATTCTAATCAAGGACTTTGTTCTGCCCTCATGTAACTGTGCCGAGTTCCCGGCCTGAAAATATTCATGCTCTTTTTGCCTTCCTCCATTACACAAACTGACAGGCGGCCAAGGCAAAAATGTCTCTTTCTAAAAATCGTTTTTTTGTTTTTTTTTCTTTTCCCATGCGACGGTCTGGGGAAAATCCTACTGTATCTGTTGGCAGTTGCAGAATGATAAATTCATTAATTAAATGACAAGTACAGCATAATGCATAATTGGATCAGAAAAAAAATTTAATTAAGTGAAACACGCTCAACGACGATTGGAAGTCGTTGAAATGGACGGATGAATTGTTTGGTTTTTTTTTGCAAAATGATATAAAAAAAAATAGCGTGACCTTGTTTAGGTGTGACCTTGCTCATGAATTTATTGAACTCATATCTGATTAGGAGACATATGCTGCAAGGTGCAAATAAATAACAGAGGAGTTTCCCGTGGCTGGTGTTTTCCAGGCCACTTTGTTTGTTTGTTGCTGCTGTTGGTCAGTTCAGTCAAACTATTTTAGCCAATTATTTAGGCCATCCCAAGTTGTTGCCTTGAGATGTCCTTTCTTGGGAAAGATAAAGCCTCCGGGAAAAGCGGAAACTCAGCCTATTGCAGTTGGTCTTCATTCATTTGTTCAGCAGCTGCATGGAATGCTTAAAGGAGAACTAAAGCTTAACTAATGAAGTAGCTACAAACGTTATACATGATGTTTTGTGCTTGTGTACCAGCCCAAGGCAACCACAGCCCTTTAGCAGTAAAGATCTGTGTCTCCCCAGTAGATGCCCCAGTAGCTCCCCATCTTCTTTTCTGCTGATTCACTGATTCACATGTTCTGTGCTGCTGTCACTTACTGAGCTTAGGGACCCACTCACAATATACAGTACACATAGAATAGAAATATAGTCACAATATAAGGCTGATTAGTCATTAATATAGATAATTACTACATGGCAGAACAGACACCAGTGCAACAAACATCAGAATTTAATAATCAGCCCTGTAGCATCAGCTTATATTACAGACCAACCTCATATTCTGCTGGATAATTAGTGACGACCCCAAAGCTTAGCTTCTCAACAGCTGCTCAGAGCCCACTGAGCATGTGAGTGTCACAGACACTTTCCAAGATGGTGACCCCCTGTGACAAGTTTGAAGTCCTGGATCATTGCTGCTATTGACAAGCTGAAACTTTAGGCTGGTGCAATAAGTTCAGCAAAAAAAAATTGCCATTTGTAGCCATATTCATTTTTAGACTTTAGTTCTCCTTTAAAGTTGTGGTTGCACAACAAATGGAGGGTCATGTTTGAAACATAATCTTTTTTTCTGAGATTGGATATTCAAGCCTTGACCAATGCCAAATCTCTAACTCTGTTGTACCTGTTCTATTTGGCATACCATTTAGGAAAGGGGTTACCAATAGTGACAAGATAAGAAATAGTATATGTCAATTTACCAATACAGGTATGGGACCTGTTATCCAGAAGAGTTTTCCCTATAAGGGATGTTTCCTTAATTTGGATCTTCATACCTTTACTAAGGGTTGAATTTGAGGGTCAAAAAACCCTTGAATTCAACCATGTGAATAGCTGGGAATTGTTGGGGAATAAAAATCATTTGAATTCGAATATCGAATGGAATCAAAGGATTTTACTGCAATTCGATTGGTCGAACGATCGAATAGCAAATATTCGATCGATCGATAAAATCGTTCGGATCGATCGATTCGAATGATTTTAACCATTCGATCGAATATTTTAATTCAATCGAAAATATTGAAACCCAATTCGGTAGCTTTGATCTGGCGAACTAGACAGTCGAATAAAATTTTAAAGGGGACTCGATTGTCGAATAGTCAAATATTGGAATAGATTTTTATTCAAATCATTTGATCGAATTTTCAAAATTCACATTCGAAGTGGTCTTCAAAATCATTCGAAAAATTCAAATTAGAATCTTTTTGAAAATTCGATCAAACTTCGAATCCTTCATGTGAATTTAGTAAATCTGCCCCTAAAAGTTACCTATAGGTCATGTAATTGTTTCTGAGTGGTTTATTTTTGTAAGTAATTACCGGTATTAGTAGAAGTTCCTAAACCTGAGTGTTTTGCCTGCCTGACTGTCCCATCTCAGCCTGTCAGTCAGAGTTTCTAATACTAACAGACTACTGCTGCACAAATATGGCAGCCCCCTCATACAGGAACATGGGGCATCAGACAGGTAATGTAAAAGCTTCATGCAAATACTTTATGGCAAAGTTATAAGTAGCTTTCAAGGGCAATATTATGACACGTTTAAAAATTAATTTAATTTCTGGTGTCAGTATCTCTTTAAGTCTACTAGAAAATCATATGCACATTTAATAACCCCAATAGACTGGGTTTGCTTCCAATAAGGATTAATTATATCTTCTCTGGGATCAAGTACAAAGTACGGTTTTATTATTAGAGAAAAAGCAAATCATTTTTAAAAATCTGAATTATCTGGATAAAATGGAGTCTACGAGAGACAGCCATACTGTAGTTTGCAGCTTTCTGGATAATGGGTTTCCAGATAACGGATTCTGTACCAGCATCACCCATATGTTACACAGGGTACCAAAAGTAAAAGACTAACATTAAAGTTCTACTAGCCAAAGTCATGTAGCTTGGCTTTAATTTACAATTACAATACATGGTTGTCCAGATGGATCTCGGAGGTTCTTTTTTTTAATTCTGATAGTTGATAAACACTGGGCTTTGCATGCAAAGAAGCTGGGACTGATAGTTCCTTGTAAATGGTGAAAAATAACTCTCCTTCTCTGTGTATAACAGAGGAGAGGAACATCAGCTGCCAGGTCCCACAGCAATACTTGCATTAGAATTTTCTCTGAGTACAGGTGGATCTTTCATTAGCACAAATGACTGAGCAATTGATTGACCTACTTGTGCTCCGGCAGGAAAATTCATAAAAACACACTGTTAAGGGACCTAAGGATAAATTCTACTCCCTGCTGACATGTAAACTCAGTTTCTAAAACTGTCCTCATCCAGACCCATGCAGAGCAAAATTCCCATAACGGGACATAGGTAGGTCAACGGAATCATCTCGACCAAAAATGCTGAAATCATTAATATAAAGATTTCACCTGAAAATAAACCTTAACTTTACAGCAGGCAGTGTAATTAAAGACACATAAGGACCCGAAAGTCAAACAGCCTTGAATAAATGTATGTCTAAATAATATATTCACGCAAATTAATTTTTCCTAGAATTCCTATTTTTGGAATAAGGAAGGTTTTTTTTGCCCTACAGCCCTACTGGACTCTGCATGGCAACCTCCACTGCAGAAATGAACATAATTACAAGAATGGAATAAAATTATATTCCTGCAAATGCACACAAAGCCTTTTTATGTTGGTTCTTTAGCCTTGCATTGGCCTTTACATTTTTATTTATATTTGTGGTATTTAGACAAATACCCACTAGCAGGATAGAGCATTTGCTACATGCGACTTACACAACAGGGTCAGGGCCTTCACCATGTGGAAATGTTCCCTTTAAGATGTAGTGCAGCTACCACCCTCAGGCTACTGTGCATACAAAACATACAAAAATGATTGGGCGCCATGAGTTTCTTATGATACAAACAAGAAACTGTTTATTAATCCAAAGATAATGTCCCCAGGTTTACTCACATCAGAGGAAAATAGTGCAGTCACATCTCATGCAGTTTCTCACATGCTGATACTCCTTAAGAACAGATTTGGCAGGCATACTGTATAGTCACAACCCTGCTCACACAGAACTTCCAGGGTAGATGTAGACTATACAGGCACACCTCAGCAACATATTCTGGTAGTGGTCTGGGGATCGACCTCAGGGAAATCCTCTATCCTGATTCCCTCTCCACTGGGATCCCTATAGTACAGGCAATATGGCCTGGGAGAGATACCTCCAAACTGTCACTCCTGTGTTGAAGCTCAGAACTGCTCTTTTTAGCTCTCCCTGACTATCTTATACTCCTAAAGTGTACTAGTACTGGGAGCCACTTTCTATTCCTCATTCACAGGGTTGCCTGGTCCCCGACTTAGACACATGCATTCTGGGCCTTTCTGCACCCAGGCTCCCCTGGGCACACCCAGCTGGATCAGCATCCAGAGGCCAAAGAGGAAGCTGCCCCTCCCTTCCCTCCCAGCACTATACAGTGTAAGGCAGGAAATGGTCACCACACCCTTTGACCAATAACTACAGGAATGCAAATACTTAAATAGCAACACAGGCGCTTGATAACCTATAGATTAAACCTACACTGATATAAATATTTCCATTTCTGCCCTGCATCTACAGTTTTGATATACTTGTATTAAAGGGTGGTTCACATTTAAGTTATCTTTTAGTATGTTATAGAATGGCTAATTCTAAGCAACTTATCAATTGGCCTTCATTTTTTTTTTTTTTTAATAGTTTTCAATTATTTGCCTTCTTCCAACTCTTTACAGCTTTCAAATGGGGGTCACTGACCCCTTCTAAAAAAATACTCTGTAAGGCTACAAATGTATCGTTATTGCTACTTTTTATTACTCCTCTTTCAATTCGGGTCCTCTACTATTCATATTCCAGTCTCTTTTTCATATCAATGCATGGTTGCTAGCATTTAGCATTAACCAGAATGCTAAAAGTGCAAACTGGAGAACTGCTGAATAAAAAGCTAAAGAACTCAAAAAACCACAAGTAATAAAAAAAAAAAAATTAAACCGATGCATATTGTCTCAGAATATTACTCTTTATAGCATACTAATAGTGAATTTAAAGAGTGAACCCCTATAATATCAGGGCCAGTGACTAGAGTGAAGCTCCTCTACCTGAATAGGAAGACACAAATCTAGGGTGGTATACAAACTTCTGTGGCTGCTCAGATAAGAGCACCCATATCTGCTTAATACTTAATGTTGCAACCCCCTTTTGCACCCCTCCAGTCTGGCCCTGTATATGCGTGATTGATTTTTAACTGAACTTTCATCTTGATATTTACTGTCATATGGTTCAAGACAAATTGTCCCTGCTTGTTCCTCAAACATTGGCTTATGAGCAACATGCTGTTCACCATCCCATTGGATGTTGCTCCCAGTGGCCTCAAAGTAGGTGCTTATTTTTTAATTCCCAGCTTGAAGGCAAGTTTTGGTTGCTTAAAAACCATTTGTATTGCCAAACAGAGCCTCCTGCAAGCTGTTAGTCACCATAGAGGTTACCAAGTGTATATAACAGCTTTTATTTGCCACCCCCAGGAACTTTATGGATGCTTGCGTTGTTCCCCAACTCTTTTTACATTTGATTGTGGCTCATGGGTAAAAAGGTTGGGGACCCCTGCTGTATAAGAGCCATTAAGACCCAATAAAATGTGGGTAGAGATACATGTCCTCCAATGTAGACTAGGCCTAATCTAAGTATACAGGATTTCCAGCTAAAACACTTTTTCTCTTTTTGAGCAGCCATAACGAAAAGCAGAATGTTTTTTCTTAGTGCTGCATGGGTTATCTACAGAACTATAAAGAAGTTTTTCAAAGCCAGACTGTTGATAGATCCTGAAACCTGAACCCGAGCACCAATTGCTCCGTTTCTAATTGAGTTATTGAATTCACATAATAAAACATATGATTTTAATCACAGGCAGGCGTGTTCAGTTAAGTTCCTTGTCCTTAGATTAAAGGCCAGATCAGAAGTGTCATGTTTCAATCTATCCCCAGTGTGGTATGAATTTAGATAAATACGTCAACAAAAAAAGCATGTTCAAAAGTGTAACTGAACGTTATTATAATAAACAGCTGATAAACTCTCCTAGATTATCCTTTTCTAGAGGGCCATTGGATTGAAAATATACAAATTTATTATATTTGCAAAACATAGAGGTGTTCTTACACTGGAATAATGTGCCTTAGTCCATCAGCCAATCAGATACTGGCTTTTACTGGTATTGTGCAATTATAATGATGAAATATGTTTTTGGCACTAGATCAAGTTTTCAATGTTTCTACATAACCCCCTATTTCCAGGACCATCTAATGTTAAATTTACATGCTTCCCTGTGCTCAATTACTGCTTTTTTGCATAGGGAAGTCCATCATAAAGATAGAGCAGCTTCACCTTCAGGATCAGTGATAACCAACCATGTTGCTCACCAGGGCCTCTGATGTTGCTCTCAGTAGTCTCAAAGCAGGTGATCATTTTTGGATTTTTGACTTGGAGTCAAGTTTTGGAGGGAGAATGACCATTTATAGGGCTAAACAGACCCACCAGTATTCTGCCAGTCCACATAGGGGCTTCTGAACAACAAATTACAGCCCTTATTGAGCACCCACTAGGAACTTCTTCATGCTTGGGTTACTCCCCAATATTTTTATATACAGGTATGTTTGGGTCCTGGGGTTTTCAGGATAATCAATCTTTCTGTAATTTGGATCTTCATACCTTAAGTCTACTAGAAAATCATATAAACATCAAATAAACCCAATAGGCTGGTTTTGCTTCCAATAAAGATTAATAAAATCTTAGTTTGGACCAAGTACAAGGTACAGTTTTTTTATTACAGCAAAAAAAGGAAATGTCCTTTTCCTAATTCCTGATTCTGGATAACAGGTTTCCAGATAACCGATCCCATACCTGTATATAAAAATGATTAGAGGTAATAAAATTTAGGGACCCCTGCTCTAGGATGCTTTCTTCCCTTTTGGTAATTAGGTACTTTCTGCTAAAAAGTTTAGTCTACACTTTCTGGAATAAACTGACTGAATCTTTCCTAAGATATAGTGTAGAAATATTAAGTATATACAGCAACAAAAAGAGTAAATGCTGTATGGCCCTCTTATTGACAACTAGAAAATTATAGGCAATTCTATTTTTTCAGGACTACTATGTGCAGCGAAAGCCTGGATAATGAGTGCATTAACAAAAAAATTCAGAGAAGTATGTGTATTTGTCACTCTGCCCTTTGACAAATTCCTTCTTTAATCTCGGCAAGGAAAAATAATGTTTCTGAGTCTAAAACCATGTGGCTTTTACTACCATGTATAATTCAACTCCTTTCTGCATTATTCACTTGATTGTCCCATTTCATTTTACCTTTCCAATTAATAACTCAATAAACCATTAGTTAAAAACTGCATAGGATAAGCCACATATAATCTACTTCCCACCAGGAAAATGTCATTATTATACTATAATTACTGGCATTTATTCTAAGACTAAATCTGGAAATACTGCACAATAAACCCAGGCTGAGGTAGAGGACTTACAGCAGCTTTTTTACATTGTTAAAACTTAAATTCTTTGATGATATTAAAGTCTCTCGGGAATCCTATTAAATTATGATGGAAACCTGAACGTATCATTCATTGGAACTAATTGGTGCCAAGTCAGTAGCTCTCTCTGTAGACGGTTATAAGTATTCTTTAGAACCTCTTCCTTTTAAAGCCTCTCTATACCGTAAGAGAAGATACAGTACCAATAGTAATTTATTACTACCAAGAAAACTTGCTGGTCCAATTTACAGGGAGCAGACCTGGTGATCTACAAGGCACTTGTTATTAGGAATGTGAATGTATTTAGGAATCCCGAGCTCAGATGCATAATGTTTTGTTTCTTTGGGGGCAGAACCAAAGGCAGTGGAACGGGTTTGTATTACGTGGGCCACTTAGGCCCTTTAAGTTTAACTAGGAAAAGGTTAGAGGTTTCATGTTCATATCATTAGCTAATTGTATAATTGAAGAAATGCCTCTCTGTAGCCCATGGGGTAAATAATTGAACAGCTGTTCCCTTTTTGAACGCCTCATTACGGAAGAAGGAAGAGTAAAAGAAGAAAATGTGGGTGTTATATGTCAGGAACTCCACAAAAATGACTGCACATCTGGGAACAATTTATTGAGAAAGACTGCTACAAAAACGCCTAACGCGTTTCGGGAATGTATCCCTTAATCATAGGCTTCCCAGGCAGCCTATGATTAAGGGATACATTCTCGAAACGCGTTAGGCAGTTTTGTAGCAGTCTTTCCCAATAAATTGTACCCAGATGTGCCGTCATTTTTGTGGAGTTCTTGATGCACTAGTGGGGACACTGACTGAATGAGCTCCTGGATCAGGAACAAGGGAAGCGCGGTGAGCTGGAGCGGTTTTTCCTTTTGTTTTTTTGTTATATGTTAGGTATGCCAGTTTGAGTATAAGAAGAGGTTATCTTGCCAACAGAACTTCTTGTTTGTTTATGAAATAAACTGGGTGTACTGGGTATTAGAATTCTGAACAAAGGTTAACAATTTGTTAAAATGCCATGTACCCGTCCATCAGTAGGTTGTATTTTTTTAGTGTCTGAGAAATCGAAGTACAAGTATGGGACCGGTTATCCAGAATGCTCAGGACCTGGGTTTCTACAGATAAGAGGTTGGCCCCTCGAAAATTCAAATGACAAATGATTAATAACCAAGTTTGAAAAGAATGCAAAAGATGTTTTGTCACATTTGTGAGATACTCCGAGAAAGATTATGATGAATTTACAAAAACAGTTTTGATAAACTTGATCTTTAGAGCAGAATATTGCCCACAAAGCTCTTAAATATTTTCATGCCATGAAATCTTATTTCAAGTTATCAGGATTCGAATTTAAAGCCAAGATCTAAGCTTGGTATTGGTATGCTGAATATTGTGTTGATGAATTGACAAAGTCAAAATGTATGTAATGGTAGGCATGATGTTGGCTAGGTCGGTCCAGGACAATTTGACGTCTGACTCATGAAGTGCCTGCCTGGTACAGGTCCCATCTGGTAAGAGTAAGAAGAAAGAAGGTGAAGAACTACAAAGTTCACTATGAGTAAAGATATTGGGCAGTCTGAGTATAAGGATGGTTATGGCCTCATTAAATTTCAGCATTGTGATTCAAGAAAAAAGAACTACCATAATGGTTACCCTAGAGTTGGAGACTTTCTGAATCCATTGGGCTTTTTTACCTAGTGGAAATTGGGCTTTTTTTACCTAGGGAAATTTCCTTTGCTGTAATTGGGTATACTCATTATCTCTTTTTATCTCAGGGTAGCTTGGGCAGGTTTGTTTTTCTTCAAGGGCACTTATTTTTGTAAACACATTTTTAATCTGGTGAATAGAGGTTGATGTGAAATTTGTGGAACATGCTTGATATCTACAGTAAGTACCTTTTGACAACTCTGATGGTCTGCTATTGTCAGGATACATTGTTGCATGAAAACATGTATGATTTATTTGTTGGGAAACCATAATTCAATATCTGCATTTAGATCTGCTGATACATTTCCCTGTAATTATTTTCCATTTGTTGAAAAAATCGAGTATTTATTTTGCAGGCTCTTGGTGTTTTCTCTGCGTAAATTACCTTGTATGTTCTCACGTGAACCTTTAACCTTCATTGTTAGCCAGAAAGCAGAATGCTTTGAATAGTACATTGCTGTTTTATGCTGTATACAATGTTTTAGTCATTTTATAATGTCATCAGCAGATTTCCGTGCCAGTTATTTCTGCTTCAAAGGCCATTTTTGTAATTCTCGTACTGCTTAATAGCTCCTCCGCTTTCATAAATCACAGACAAGACCTCATTTTTTTCCAATACTTTACAAGACATCATGTCAAAAAATCAGCAACATCCGTCTCCCCTATTAGTGGTTTCTCGCTAAACAGGCATCCTCTAGGTCATTATATATCTGTCAGAAGTGCTGCTGTTTCAGATGACTATTTTATGTGTCTCTTTGAGGGATCTAAACAGCCTGTTAAAATACATTCTTTGCATCAAGTGCTATGTGACATTTATATCACAGGCCGCCATATCTTTGAACTTTTCTTTTGTTAAAATAACTGCATGATATTATAGCAAAGTCAGGAAGGTTTTCGGCGTTAATGGGAAGGGTCTGTGATGGGGTCTTCATGTATCTTCAAAAGCAGGACAGAATGATGATGTCAATGGTTCTAATAATAGGAAAGGTTCATACCAAAGTACAGTACAAACCACAGAACCATATAAAATATGTGAATATGTGTGAAAGGCATATGAAAATATAGAATACCAATGTATGCTTGCATAAAATGATACTATATACAGTAACCCCCCCCCCCGTTTTATGTTATTCAGGTGACCAGAAAATAATTGTGTACAATCTGGTAAAATGTAAAATCAGGGAAATGCACAAACAACAAAAAAGAATGTAAAATTAGGGAAAACTCAAAATCAGGTTATGTGAAATTAAAGGATCATTGTATGTATAAATTTGATATAAAATTAATATCTACCAAATAGTGATGGGCGAATTTATTCGCCAGGGGCGAATTCGCGGCGGATTCCTGCGATTTGCTGATGGCGAATAAATTCGCGAATCACCAGCGAAAATTCGCTTGGCGAAAATTCGCCGGAAAAACGAGTCGTGCGCCGTTTTTTACGCGTCGCGCCAAAAACGACGTGTCAAAAGCGTCCCGCGACTTGTTTCGCAAATTTTTCGCCGCATTTTTCGGCTAAGCGAATCTCGGGAGATTCGCCCATCACTACTACCAAATCTACCTAGCAGCGTCACCATTAATGGTGTGGTAAACAAAAGGAACACCAAGAGCCCCAATAGTGTAATATGTATTGGTAAGGGATAATGAAATAAGAGTAAATAGCATATACTCACAAACCAGGGTTACCAATAGGCAACCACTGTAAAGGCAGGTGGGGAGATTGTCCTGACCCCACTCAGGATTAAGAAGTCGCTCTCTGTAGATAGAAAAAGGGTATCAACCCTCCACCCAGGGTGGACTTATTATTATATTGAAAAAACAGAGGCGCCAAAAGGATAAAAGGATATAAACGAGTTTAAAAGCCAAAACTTGGTAATCAGAGGAGGCAGTGGTGGACTTACCTCCTCCAAGCAGACACAAAACGACTGTAATTAAGCAGTCAAAATGTATTAACGAACTCCAATCAGTACAACGCGTTTCACAGGCTCAGACCCGCTTCTTCAGGCAATAAACATAGGAGTTACAGCATCTGGCTGTTAATCTCTGTTAATGGTGTGGTGGTGAGGTTATGGCAAAACAAAATTTGTCGGGTGCCATCATGGGTTTTCAGCAGTTGTGGAATTGAAACAGCCCTTTCTGTAACCGAGTGCAATGGAACTGCACTTTAGCAACAGCTGGGGTTACAAAGATATAAAGTGTTTCTGGCACCATCTTATCTAACATATCTCCACTATCCATCAATCTTTATATCCACGTGTAATATTCTATGGAGCTCCACTTTGAACAGGGTTCTTGGGAGTTGACCCATTCCTTAATGTCAGCTTTATTTTGTAGCTGGAGTAGATGACCATTTTTGTGGTGCGAGTGATTTCCAGGCTTCAGGATCTAAATTCACCTTTTATACCACCCCTAGACTAATCTGTTGTAGCCTGGTCCCGTATATAAGTAGAAATTATGAATAAATACACCAACATTAATAAGTGTAAACCAAGGTATAAGAAAACAGTAATTCTTTTAACAGCAGGGTCATAAATATATGTGGACTTTGTAAAAATCTAACCCTGCCAGTTATATAAAGAAATTCTTAGATAGTTGCCATATACCATCCAACCTACACATACAAGCATATATAAATATGTAATAAGACATCTGTAAAACCATGGACCTACAATGCCACAGTCAGACACATGGGCTGGTAAGTGCAGACCTACTGTAAAATCATGAATTCTGCATCTAGTAATGGATTCTTGCTAAAGTGGTTGAATACGGCACTGAAAATCATGTGCATCAGGGGCCTAATTCAGCAAAGTATAGCATGGCAATAATCACCGGTGATTCACCTTCTATCTATTCTTTTTTATAATGTTAGGAGGAGATCCCCAACCAGTTACTTTTGAGTAACACCAAGTTCTTCGATGTTGTTCCCCATCTCAAAGTAGGTGCTTATTTTTAGATTTTTGCTTGGAGGAATGTTTTGGAGACATAAAGACCATGTGTACTACCAAACAGACCCACCAGTAGTATGCCAGTCCCCATAGGGGCTACCAAATAGTCAATTACAAACCTTATTTGGCACCCCCTAGGATCCTTCTTCAAGTTTGTGTTGCTCCCTAACTTTTTATATTTATATTTTTATGTGAATATTGGAGTATGGCACAATTTTGTGCTGATTTACCCTCTGTCTCTCCTCCACAGATAATTACAAATGAAAATACTGCTGCCTTTTTTTACGAATTGTGGTTATATGAAAATCTTGTATGCGGTAAGATTAATAAAACTAACTTATAAAATGGGCAGGTATATTTGACGATATTGATGCAGACTTTGCGCTATATGATGGATGATGGAACTTTCTACAGCAAGTACCTTTCTGGTAGGCCATTGGGCAGTGCCTGGGAGTTTGTTCTAATGACTTTGGACTTGTTCTTTTACACCATTACCAATACATAAATATATTTTTGATACTTGGACTTTCTCGATTTTGCTTCATGGCAGTCACTTAATTTTGAATTTGTGTTTGTAAATATCTGTATGTAACAAAATGTCTTTAATATACAGTATATGGCAATTTTTCACTTTTTTTGCTGGCTCTGGGTTAGATTGTTTTTGCGACTCCTCACAGCAGTGGCCCATCCCGTTTGATTACACAGAGGGTGTGGTTTAGCCTTTAGAAAATGTGTTTAGATACATTGTGGTTGTTACTTGATAAAGGGCCTTGTCCGAAACATGTTGTATTAATACATTTAATTGCAGTTTGATCTGCGAGTGCCTGGCTCTACTTCCTTTATATTGTTCATTTGCCTTATTTGGACTAAGTCAGAGCCGTAAGGTACATTCACAAGGATAACTTTTTATATTCAAACGTGTCTCGCTGGTTAAAAAAAAAAAAACAGTTTGGGGACCCCCCAGTGTGAATGATAACACACATCATTATTGACATTGCTATTGCTTGGGGAAGTGCAAGTTATAGAATGAGCATTAGTACTTACAGAAGTGACAAAAAGATGACCGCATTGACCGTAACCTGTCTTCTTCCGACCTGTACTTAACCCAACTTGGTGAACCATCATTCCTAATATACATAACACACACACACACATCACGGGTAGGCATCCCTGCTACAAAAAAGCTACTGTCTTGCACATGACTAGTGACCACTGTATGAGCTTGCTTCAGTATCGTAAGCACAGAGTAAAGGGGTGATCAGGTGGACAGTAGTCATCATAGAGCAGGGGTCCCCAACCTTTTTTGCTCGTGAGCCACATTTAAATTTAAAAAAGAG
>CM044443.1:19930884-20032071 GCA_024363595.1 Xenopus borealis | reverse complement strand
AAGTCAAACACAATAGGTGATAGGCCAAAGGCCGAGCTTACTTTGGAGTTTTGTTAATTACAATCCAATAATATTTACATGATTTTTAAGTAGACTAAATGTATGTGGGGATTACAATTACAGAAAGATCCCTTATCAGGAAAACCTTAGTCCCCAAGCATTATGAATAACAGGTCCTATACCTGTAGCGGCAAAATTTTGAAGTACTAATTTGAGGACTTGCTTTGCGATGTGACTTGAAAGCGCATGTTCTATGTAGAAGAATCACATTCATCCAATGCAAGTGATATTTGAAGTGCAAACAGGATGGCCCACGGGAAAACCCAAACTAAGGGCCTACCACCCCGTCACCCCAGCTAAGGACCCATTGCCCCATCCCTCAACTAAGGACCCACTGTCCTGTCCGTCCCCCAGATAAGGTTCCACCACTGCTGTCTGCTCATGTACCTGGGCCCTGAGGGCCCAAAAAGACCAGAGACCACAAGGTTTTCCCTAGTGCTCTAGGTGGGCAAATCCGACCCTGGTTTGACTATAGTGTACCTTATAAGAAGGCATGGCTACCTAGGCCTGCTGGGTGCCGAGCAAGCAAGCACATACCCACCCCCTGTGTCATGCCATGTCATATGATTGACAGTTTTTGTTGACATACCATATACACAAACAAAAACTGGCTAATCCATCACATTAGCTGTTGTCTCTGTAGAATACAGCGCCACTAGATCTTCTGTAACTATGGTTGCCACCTTGTGCCAATGGTAAAACCAGCCTGCATAGAGAAGAGGCTGGGCAATGATTTAAGAGCAGGCAAGGGAAGGAGATGTGATGCAAAAAGGGGTCGAGTTGTGACATACCAGGACTGGATCGGGTGAAGATTGGGTGATTATGTAGTGTTAGAGCACTTCTGATGGTTAGAAAGAGAGTGGGGAGAGTTGGTTTGGGAGAAAATTGGGACAGATTGGAGGAGTAAGCACTGGGGATTACAAATTTACATTTTTATTTTTAACTTTTTAACACAAAGTGCTATGTAATATTGTGTAAAAATGAATGGAAGAGATTCTTTTTAATGCCCCTATTGATGTTAAATGGAACTATTCTTCTATAACTATAACTATAACTTCAGTTGGTCAGTTCAAGTCACCCATAGACTCTAATATATTTTGCTACAAATAGTGTAGATGTTACAGATGCACCTATTCTAAGCAACTCTTCAGTTGGTCTTGATTTTTTTTACCTAGGGTCTCTTAATTATTAGCCTTTAACAATCAATTAATTTTTTTTGCAATGGAAAGATTTGGATTCCTGAGAATAAAATTGCAAGAAAACAAAAATGCCCATTGAATTGAATGCCGTATTTTCCAAGGCTGCCCATGTCATAAAGGGAAAGGTGGCAACCTTACTACAACTACTTTTTTATTGGCTATTATTCTAGCCAGGCCCTCTGCTAGTCATCTTCCAATCTGCTACCTGGTTACTATGGTATGTATGCCTAAAAAGCAGCCGTTGTGTGAAAGCTAGGGGCAGATTTACAAAATTCACGTGAATAATTTGAAGTTCGATCGAATTCCGATCATACGATTTTATCGGATATTCGAATATGCAAATTTGCCCACTTCGATGATCGAATATGCAAAGCGTATCGAATAGATCGAATGATCGAATATTCGATCATTCGACTATTCAATGATCGAAGTACTTCAGCTTTAAAATTACCAGATTGAACCTACTGAATAGCAATAGAAGCCTATGGGAATCCCCTCATAGGCTTTTTTTTCTATTACGTGCTCGAATAGCATTTGTATGATCTAACGCCTCGATCATTCGAATCGTACGAATTTTTCGAACGATCGAAGGAAATTCCAAGATTTTTTCGTGAAATCGAACGATCACTCTTCGACCTTCCATTTTTTTTCGAGAAATCAAATAGCGCACAAAAAATTGCCTAAAACTATTCGATTTCCTTTCGACAATCGAATTTCTGACGAATTTGAGGGCTAAAAGCCCTCGAATTTGTGAATAATTATAAATTTGCCCCCTATACAACTAACGGTAATAAATTCTTAAGTTTAAAAAAAAACAAAAACTGAAAACCAACTGCAAATCATCTTAATAAAACTTTCTACCGCATACTTTTAAGGCCCCTTTATATAATATAAAACATTTTATACAACATCTTGCTTCGGTTGAATCTATGTGCAAAAGTCATTTTTCATTTGCCTGGGTTTATTTCGTAGGGGAAAGAGAAAATGAACACTAACCTTTGTAGAAACGCTACCTATTGCTTCCCACTGTTCTCCCCTCAGCAGATAAGGCACTATTATCTCATAATGTTCATGCTTTTCCTTTTCCGTTTGTTGCCTTGACGATTCCAATTTACCCTCCACATTCTCGCCTAGACAAAGCGGAACAGAAAAGAATTCATTTTAGCAGGAGCAGACCTGCAAACACAGACATTACTGTTTGGATGACTTTGCAGAGTTGTCTGAAGATTAATATGTTGTGGGAAACATCTTCACAAATCAAATCATGTACAAGTTTCTCCTTCGTTTATCCAGCTGAAGCAAAGGGGGGGGGGAAGAAATCTGGAAAAATGGGAAAAGTAAAGGCTGCTGCTTACTGACCTCCATGGTCATATCCACATGTTTTTTTTTATAATATTATATAATCGTTATGATTTACCTTTTAAAGTGGTTTTAATTTATTTTATGTTTTTTGAAATATTTGCCTTCCTATTTTCCATCTTGCATTTGAAATAATATCTGGTCAGTGACCCCTCAGCAACCAAAACACTGTTGTCTCCAATGTTACAGTTTCATTGATATTGTTATTGTGAAACCTGTTATCTAGTAATCTAGACCATAGACTCGATTTTATCCAAAAAATCCAAATTTTTAAAAATTATTTCCTTTTTCTCTGTAATAATAAAACAGTAGCTTGTACTTGATCCCAACTAAGATAGACTGAATCCTTATTTGAGACAAAAACCAGCTTATTGGTTTTATTTCATGTTTACATGAATTTCTAGTAGACTTAAAGGAGAAGGAAACCCCGTCGGCCCCAAATTCCTCCCCCCCATAGGCCCCCTCTCTCCTCCCCCCCAGGGTAAATGTCCCTAACTTGTTATATAACCCTCCTTATATGTTCTCTCCAGCAGAGTTCACAGCTGCCATCTTCTCACGAGTTGTCTTCTTCCTGGATCCATCAGTGTCTTCTGGCGCATGCGCAGTAGGAGGCATTTGCCGGTACCTGATCTACTGCGCATGTGACCGAAGGTTAGGAAAGTTTGTGACCTTCGGGCACATGAGCAGTAGATCGGGAACCGGCAAATGCCTCCTACTGCGCATGCGCCAGAAGTCGCCTCTCACTACAGAAAGACCGCACATGAGAAGATGGCAGCCGTGAACTCTGCTGGAGAGCACCTAGAAGGAGGGGTAAGTAACAAGTTAGGGGCATTTGCATTGGGGGGTAGGTAGGCCAGGGGGAGGAGGGAGGGGGCCTACGGGGGAGGGGGGAGGCTTTGGGGCCGACAGGGTTTCCTTCTCCTTTAAGGTATGATGATCCAAATTTACTACAAACCGCAGGTCCCAAGAATTCTGGATAACAGATTTTATACCTGTATTTATCTCTCTTTTAAGGCCTTCTCCAATTGGTCTTTCATTCAAACCCCTACACAGGTAGTAAGTAGGGTAAGTTGGGGTAAATTGTACCCTAGTAACCAGATGGCTGATAAAATTTCAGGTTGGAGAGCAAGGTAAATAATTAATAAAAACACAAATGAAGAACAAATGCAAACAACTTTTTACATCAAACTAAAAGCTGAACAACCCCTTGAGACATAATTTTATGTAAAGATATCTGCAATTTTTTTACACTGCTAATATAATTAAATTAATACAATAGCACCATCTTCTTGTCAGTTCAGCTGATAGTCGGGAGAAATTTGCAAAAGAAGTAATGGAAAGTCTTCTGATGTTGCTCTTCTGAAAACAGATATCTCTTCTCTGGTCTTTTCTAAAACAGAGTTATTCTAAATCAGTTGTTGTTGTTTCAATCTCCTTATAGTAACAGTGTAAAAAAAAACCCCACTAATATCGAAAAAAAAAAAATGCACAGAAAAAGCAGTCTTCCATTAATACTTATGAGAAGGCTGAATAATGCCAAGGTACAAAATCACAATAGGGGAACGGACTCGGGGATACCATTTTGGCTTGCTGCTTGAGTCCTGTGTATGAAGCAACAACCTGTGAATATACATAAAAATGTATGAATTGAGGTCCTACATCCCTCCCTTCTCGCTCTGGCCTTAATTCAACTTTTTTTTTTTTTTTTAAAGGCTCTGGCTGTTGAGTAGGATGTCAGGATTCTCCAGGCACCGCATGAATGCTCTTCCATCAGACTGTATCATGACATTACCAATGTACTTTCAAGGCTGTAAAATCTAAAGTGATGGTTCATGTATGCAAAGGAGCTAGAGTTAACCAATATTTGGCTAATTAGCCAGGGTATAAAGGTCACATTTCATTTGCTTGAGACGTTTCAGGTTGGTGTGCGGACAGAAGCAGAGAGCTGCATAGCCCCGTATTAAATTTTAACTACATAATTGACAAATTAATTTTAAATGGCTAGATCTCCCCAGCCTGCAGGCATACAATTCTGCTGTGACTGTAAGACATAATGGTTGTTTTGAAATCGACCTTTTATGAACAGGAAAGAAAGACCAGCATAAGCTGAGACACAGAAAGGGAAGGGAAAATATGGCATCCATCTACCCATGGAATCCATCAGTCTGTCTTGTGGCTCAGCTTATTCCACTGTTTACATCTCTGCCATAAAGCAATAGAAAGCAAAGGAATGTTGGCCCACCACCACCAAGATCAGCAGATATTTGTCTGTAGCTGACAGCATATACAGCTATGGGACCCATTATCCAGAATGTGCGGGACCTGCGATTTTCCGGATACCGTATCTTGTCTGTAATTTGTATCTTCATACCTTAAGTCTACTAGAAAATCCTGAAAACATTAAATAAACCCAATAGGCTGATTTTGCTTCCAATAAGGATTAATTATATTTTAGTTGGGATCTAAGGGAGATGGCTTTTCCGTAATTCAGAGCTTTATGGATAATGGGTTGCTGGAAAACTGGCCCCATATCTCTATAATTATGTGAGTAGAGGCCCACATAGCGAGAAAACATAACTGGTGAAACCCTTGAGGAAACTATTAAAAGTTAGCTTCCAAGGCTACCTTTCTCCCATTGTTGCTCCTGCAGCTACTCAGAATAGGATATAGCCCTACCATGGATAAAATTAATTCATGGGTTTTACACATCACTAGTGGGGCTGCGTTAAATTCCTCCACTATTTTTACTCCAGGGAAACCCAATAATAACCTGTAGTGGGGCTCTATTCTCCTAGGGGGTCAACTTTATGAACAATATACTCATATGGTATCATACTCATGTTATCCAGAATGCTTGGGACCTGGAGTTTTCCTGATAATGGATAATTCCATAATTTGGATCTTCATTCTTTAAGTCTACTAGAAAATCATGTAAACATTAAATAAGCCCATTAGGCTTATTTAGCTTCCAATAAAGATGTATTATATCTTAGTTTCAATCAAGTTTTATTATTACAGGAAATAGGAAATAATTTTTAAAAATTTGGACTGTTTGGATAAAATGGAGTCTATGGGGGACAGCCTTTCTTTAATTCTGAGCTTTCTGGATAACTGGTTTCCGGATAACGGATGCCATATCTGTAGTCCAGACGTGAAACAGCTTAATTTGACATTGTCTTTCATTTGTTTGCTTAATGAAGGAATGCTTTGTCGAGCAATTAGGAAAGCATCTATTAATAGGAAAGAAAGCATCTGGTCCTTTTAATATTTTTAATATGGATTATGCAGCATTAACATAATGCCCCCGAACATCTGCGCTCAGCATATTTTCAGGTAAACTCAGCAGCACAGATTCTCCAACAATAGAAGATTGGAGGAACCAACAATGGAGTTGCACGACCGCCTGTATTGCTCACATTTTAGACAAGAGCACAAAGCGCTCTTTGTTATATATGAAGCCCTAAACAGCAAAATGAAGGGTTGTCCCCACCAATGATGCCTCCACAATACAAGGTTTTATAAAAAAAAATTTGAAATCATTAACTCATCCAAATATTCTGTCTAATTATTTCAATACATTTTTCTAAAAAATAACTTATATATATAAATATGAAGTATAATTAATTTCTAGGACACTTCCTATTTGAAATTTATTTTTAAATGTAAAGACTTTTTCCTGATTCATAGTTTTTGCAAAATTTGTGATTTTTTTTTTGCATCTTGTAGTTCTGCTTCAGTTTGCTTCAATACATTCAGATATATTCTGTCTCTTCAGAAGTTGTCATTAACTACAAACATCATTAAAAATGGCCAACTTTTGGGCAATTGGATACTCCTCTTTCAGGAATACTGCAGTCTGAACTCATCTCCATGTATATTAAGGTACAGCAAGAGCCATACCGAAAACAATTTGCATTATTTGCCTTGAGTCTCTGAGTATGAATAGACTTATGGATTACTTTTGTTGGAAAAATGGTAATGTTTTATTAGAGGTGTGGGACCTGTTATCCAGAACACTCAAACCCTGGATAAGGGGTTTTTCCCATAATTTCGATCACCATGCCTTAAAGGGGTTGGTCAACTTTTAATATGATGTATAAAAAGTAATATTCAGAGACAATTTGCATTTGGTTTCCTTTTTTTTATTAATTGGGGTTTTGGGTTATGTAGCTTCTTATCTTACAGCTCTCCTTGCAATTTCAGCATGGTGGCTAGGGTCCAAAGTACTCTACCCACCATGCATTGATATGATTAAACGATTGGAATATGAATAAGAGAGGCCTCATTGGAAAGATGAGTAATAAAATGTAGCAATAACAATACGTTTGTAGCCTTACAGAGTATTAGTTTTAGACCCCCATTTGAAGGATGAAAAGAGTCAGAAAAAGAAGGCAAATAATTTAAAAACTATAAAAAAAAAACGAAGACCAATAAAAAAAAGGTGCTTAGCACTGGTCCTTCTATAACATTCAAAAAGTTGACATAAAGGCGAACCACCCCTTTAAGTCTACTAAAAAATGTATTTAAAGATTTGTTAAACCCAACAGGATTATTTTATCACAAGTACAAGGTACCATTTGTTATTACAGAGAAAGGGGAATTTTTTTTTAAAAAAAAAAGGAAGCCCTCCCCATAAATCATAGCTATCTGGATAGTGGGTTTCCAGTAGGGATGCACCGAATCCAGGATTCGGTTCAGGATTCGGCCTTTTTCAGCAGGATTTGGATTCGGTCGAATCCTTCTTCCTGGCCGAACTGAATCCGAATCCTAATTTGCATATGCAAATTAGGGGTGGGGACGGAAATTGCATGACTTTTTGTTACAAAACAAGGAAGTAAAAAATGTTTTCCCATTTGCATATGCAAATTAGGATTCAGATTTGGTTCGGTATTCGGCCAAATTTTTTGCAAAGGATTCAGGGGTTCGGCCGAATCCAAAATAGTGGATTCGGTGCATCCCTAGTTTCCAGATATATTTGCCTTATGTTCTACCCTTCTTTTTATTATCCCGATCTCTTGTATTGTGGTATTTACCTTGTCTAAGGTTCCTACCACATTAATGGAAGGACTATATCCGAACTGCATTAATGGAAGGACTATATAACTGCAGGAAAAGACTTTAAGTAACTAACTAACTGATGGCTGCCTTGATCAACAGTAAGTGGGAGATGACTCTAGAAGAGGCAAATGTAGTCATACTTTTTAATCTAGCAGGAGAAATGAGGGTTTATCTAGGGCCTATAATGTAACTCTAAGCCACTGGGCCCCCATAAATCCAGGAAGATGACCTGTCTCACAAATATGTATATACGTATTTATATATAGAGAAAGAGACAGGGAGATTGTATATTAGTCAGGGCCACACTGGGCCCTCCTACACTACTGCACTCTCAGTGGCAACAGGGTGACCTGATTGTTAAGCCTTGGCTATAACTTCTCAACAATATAAAAAGCAATCAAAACCATTACATATTTACTGATGCATTTTTTTTTTTTTTAAATCAAATTGTAATTTTGCAGTGTGTGTTCTCAACATGTCTAATATAAACATTGTTTTTTCAGTGTGTACGGCTCGATGTGTGTGAAGCAGCAGGCTGGTAATAATCATTCAAGTTATAGCTGGCTAATAATGATAATTAGTTTGTAATTAAGGACTAAATCTGAACTTAAAGATGCATAATGTAAGCCTGCGGCATGCATAAAGTTACTGTCTGGATCACAATATAATATCATTAGCAAAGATTGAGATGGCTCACAGTTGGGTGCCTCTGTGTCAGTTTCTGGGGAAATATATAGCTGAATGCGACTTATAGAAAAACAAAATCATCAAAAGTGAGTGTTGAGGCAAACTAAAATGAAACAGCTTGGAGTATATGGCTGCCTGTCCTCTGTAGTGCGACCAAGCCCAAATGGACACCAAAAGTAGGACTGCCCAACCTATAACCTACACCTGTGGTTGGAATACAAGTCTCAACACCTCTTGCTAGCTATTTTTTTAACCAGTTCAACTGGGGCAAATTTACAAAATTCACGTGAATGGATTGAAGTTCGATCTATTCCGATCGTACGATTTTTTCGGAGGATCGAATATATAAATATATATATAAATTTGGCCACTTCGATCACCGAATACCTGAAAATTCGAATGATCTAATAGATCAAATGATCGGATATTCGATCATTTGACCATTCGATGAAGGACTTTAACTTTAAACTTTATTCGACTGCCTACTTCGCCAGATTGAACCTACCGAATAACAATAGAACCCTATGGGAATCCCACCTTAGGCTTCTTTTACAAACACCTGCTCAAATACCATTCGTACGATCGAACGCCTCGATCGTTCGAATCGTACAAATTTTGACCACTCGAAGGGAAAAGTACGATTTTTTTCATGAAATCGAACGATCGGTATTCGATTGTACGATTTCATCGAGAAATCGAATATCGAGGAAAAAATAGCCTAAAACTATTCGATAAGCATTCGATTAGCTTGGAGGCAAGTTTTGCTAAAGGTCTGCCTGTCCATATAGAGGCTACCAAATAGCACCACCCAGAAATGTTTTTTCATGCTTGTGTTACTCTCCGACTCTTCTTACAGTTGAATATTGAAAGTGGCTCACAGGTAAAAAATTTGGAGACCTCTGACTTAAAGACTTAATAGTGGATGATGCAGAGGAAATTAGTATTATGGGAGCCAAAATCATTGTTCAATGCTACACAGCCTGTGTGTCCTTCCCCTCCCACCAAGTTCAACCTTGGACTCCCTTGTGCCTGCCATTTGGACCAGGTGGTACCCAGCAGAAGGCAGTGGCTACAAAGAAGGACAAGTGGTCTTGTGTATATGACCTTTGAATTATAACAGCACACTTTTTTTCTTAGCACAGGACAAAAATCTGAAGGGAAAATGCATTAAAAAATGCAACAAAAATGACCCATCTTTTGCTGTGTCTTTTTTTCTGCTGTGCGTTTTAACGGTGCGAGGACAGAAAAACGATGCAGCCAAAATACATCAAGCATTATCCCTGCGCGACTTCACATTTTAAAACTGATAATGACTCTTTTTTTTCAATGGTATTTCTTCTCACTTTTTGTTACAGCTGAAAGTAAGGAGTACCCTCTGCAGAACAAAAGCCTTTCGACAATCAGCACAGCTTTGTCCTGCTACTTGTTGCCATCAAAGTTACTCAAGCTAAATGCACCTTTTATGAATCTCCATCTGATGGATAAAGAGAAAGTGTGCAGATCCCATTCCATGCCAAGGTACATCAATCAGTAGTTTCATCTCATAAGATCTGAAGAGTCCCCTTCTTCATCCCATCATCTTTCTCCCACTCAAGCACAAGCTCCTGATGATTACTTAAGCTCACAAACTTTTCTTCCTACTTCATTATTTGAATTTGGAAAGGGATTCTTTTTTTGTTTTAGTCTGGGTAAAAGAACAAAATTTTTATGAACATTCTACTCATAAATTCAACATAAGCCCAAATGAATGGGTCAACAAACCTCCTAAAAACTCCACATTCTAAACTTCACTTATAAAGAAGGGATTTTACAATCATAACTGTCCTTTCCCAGTGTGACACTTCAGAATATCTGGGATGGCTATTGCCATTTGCTCAGTTTTGAGCAGATTTTTTTATGTAATCTCACTCTTACTCCAATCTATTCACATTTTAATTACCTGTTCCTTCCATTGTTGCTTTCCCTGCTCAGTTCTAATGAGAAGACTGATAAAAGTTTGGAGAAATGCACATGAGTTGCTTGTGTGCCCAGCAAGGATAAAGCTCTTTAACCCATTAGAGCCTACCATTAGACTACCAAGAAAAAATACAACACTGATTTTGTAGCCTGTATCACTATGATATTATTATTACTACTAATAATAATAATAAATAATAAATAGATCAGGAGAGTTTGAAGAGGTGGCAAATTGGAAAAGGCTTACACATCTTTATTTTGCACAATGCTGGTGGTCTGAATGTGAAAATGTCCTACTTTGTTTCCAATTGGCAGTCTCTCCAAGCACTACTGAACTACATAACTGATAGCTCTGTACCCAACAAGCAGGTTGGCAGAAAAAAGATTGGCCAAAACAGAGCAAATAAGAATTTACATATATAGAAGTATAGGCTCTGCTATGTGGAATGTTTGTAGTTTGGAGGTTTCCCGAAAAAGGATCTTTCCTTTTGACCTTTCAGATGCTAGTGCATGACATGTCCTTCACCGCTGTTGTATTCTCAGCTTCCCTTGCTGTTAACTTTTGTACCTACAAGGGCAGATGTGGCCAGGTTCAATTCCAGATAATTAGCTAATTCCTTCCTCTAACCATGGACCATATTTATATAAAATGCAAAATCTATTCATTCCTTCATGGTGGTGCCTTCAACTCAGCCAGTTCTCCAGCCTGGAACATAGCCTCTCCCCTGCCTGGACCTTGTAGGTAGTAATTTAAGGAGGAGAAATTAGTGATGGGCGAATCTCCCGCGATTCGCTTCGCCGAAAAATTCGCGAATTTCTAGAGAAATTCGTGAATCGGCGAAAAATTCGCGAAACGAGTCACGGGACGATTTTGTCGCGCGTCGCGTCAACTTTGTCGCGCGTCGCGTCAACTTTGACGCGTCGCGTCATTTTCGGCGCGCGTCGCGTAAAAAACGACGCGCGACTCGTTTTCGGCGAATTTTCGCCAAGCGAAATTTCACTGGTGATTCGCAAATTTATTCGCCAGCGGCGAATCGCGGGAATTCGCCGCGAATTCGACCTAGGCAAATAAATTCGCCCATCACTAGAGGAGATAAGTGATGAGCATAATTGTTTGCCAAGTTTTACCACAAAAATGATGTCCATTGACTCCAATGGTTGAAAACAATTGACTTGTGACAAAAAAATTGTCTCTCCACCTCACACAGCATAAAAAATTGGCGACCATAGACTTCAATGCTTTTCAGTGATATTTTGGTGAAGCAAAAATGGTTCAGATTCACCCATCACTAGAGGCTATAAGTGGTATGCATGTTTATGAGGGGCTAGGTTGGACACTGGATGCCTTTCCATCCCAGTCTCGGTGGGCTTCAGACATCCCACTTTGTCCCTGTGCAGAGCAACAACCCGTTGGTCATAGTGTGAATTTAATGGGCCATATAGACAGCCAAACACTAGCTCCCAGAAGACGTAACTCCCAATTCACCGTAAAATTCCGGATGAAAAGTTCCAATCATTGGACCAGGGGCTAAATGTCTGGCCCTGCAAGAGAGTGCCAAAGATCTGCTTGTTTGGTGGATCTCACAAAATGAGCAAATCTGTTCCTTATAGTGAGTCTAATAAGTATAAAATGAGGAGTAACTGTGTATTTTCAGTGAGAAGAAGTAAGGAATGTGTGTAAATGTGTCATCCAGACAATGGAACAATCTTGTAAAGAGCTTGAAGAAGATAATGAGGGTCCGGGAATGAAACAGCAGATCAGGCTGAGAATAACTGAACTACATCTACTGTATATGAGAGAAAATATGTGTGCAATGAACAGTAATCATTTTGCTAGGGTTTCCCAGCACTGAAGCTATTTTTCCCTTATAGGCAGTAGCCTGAGCCAAGAAACAATGTGTTCTCTTTCCGTTAGCATTCTCTTTGCAGTATTTGGCAACTTCTGAATGGATCAATAGCGAGGTGTTTTATTTACAGATGACGGCAATAGCGAACAGCTGGGTCACATTGAAAATACAAAGTAAGAAAACTGCACAGACCTTAATTTGCAATACCATGAGAATTATTAGCATGATTACTGAATTAGCAATTTGAAAATGGGAAAGGAAAGAGCGTGTTGTGTATGCATGCGTGTGTCCATTCACTTGTTTGTAAAGATCAGTTAATCGCTCACTAAATGTGGAAAAATTAAACTTTGTGTAGATTTGCCTCAAGAATCATGAGGATTATGTACTGGAAGTTCTAGAGCAGTTTGCCTCTAGCAGGCCTCACATGGGTGTAAGTTGCAGGAGTGAGGGGTTTCAAGAAGTTTTTAAACCACTTTTTTTTTTTAAAACCGTTTGCTACCATGTGGTTTTTGAGTCTTTAGGAAATGGGAGGTGGACATAGTTGCTTCATTTTTTATTCTTACTGCGTTGGGTGATACTAAGTTTAAATATATTAGGGTGCCATGTTTTACCCCAAATGCCCAGAACTGCCTACATTCCAGCTTAAATCTGGGCACCCAGTAACTAGCATCCACTGAAAATTATGGATGATGTGTCAATGCAGGCACCGGTTGTCACCAAATATTGTCACCATATTGTTTTAGCATATTCTTTCATAGAGGGGATGGCATCAATTTTGGGGAGCCAAAATAACAGAATCTTATTTGACATATATTAACTGTGTCCATGGATTTCTCCAGAGAAAACAACTGCAACCTTGATAGTCTTTCCTTTTAGTTTAATTTTGCCAGTCTAGTGGCACATCTCTGAATTCTCTCCAACTCATTTATATCCTTCTGAAAGGAGAACTAAAACCATACTTTAAAAAACTCCTACCCTCTGTAGAGCCCGCTCCCCCCCCAGCCTATTTGCTACCCCGGACAAATGCCCCTAAAATTTTTACTTACCCCTCGTGGCAGATTCAGGAGTCAGAGTTCACAGTGACCATCTTCTTCTTCTTTGGTAACCTAGTGTATTGAACAGCGTTTTGGCACATGCACAGTTGGAGCAAATTGTCAGCTCCAGACAACTGCGCATGTGCCTAAACTCATGGTAATTGCAAAGAGCTGAAAGAAGACATGAAGATTACCAAAGGAGAAGAAGATGGCTGCTGTGAATTTCAACACCTGAATCTGCCACTAGGGGCAAGTAAAAAGTTAGGGGCATTTGCCCGGGGTAGCAAGTAGGCTGGAGGGGAGTTCTATGGGTGGGAGGGGAATAGGGTTTTTTAAAGTATGGGCTTAGTTCTCCTTTAAGGACTGGAGTCCAAAACTGCACTGCATACTCAAGGGAAGGCCTTACCAGGGAAATATAAATGGGCAAAATTATGTTTTCATCCCTCAAGTTAATGCCCATTTTATACAAGACAGAACTTTATTTGCTTTAGTGGCCACTGTGATAAAAACACACATTTAATGTGGAGCTAAAGATCTGAACCGATATATAGATGCTTAGATGTCTCCCTATGCCCCTTCCTGTATTCTAACTGATACCCTTTGCTCTATCTGTTTCATGTTACGTGTAGCCAGTCCCAAATTCCAGTTCTCCCAAGGTAATTGACCCCCATTGGGAGGGCAAACAGGACAGAACACTCTGTGTGATAAGTAATACAATACACATACACCTCTGGAAGCTGCCTTTCTAGTTGGCAAAAATAATCAATCCCTGTTCTGCATTTATCACAATTGATCACAGAGACTGCACAGCTGTAAACCATCACAGCTGTACCCACATGGTTCAGTGACCAGCAGTAGAAGTATCAGTTGCAGCAGGTACAGCTACTAAATGTCAGTTGGCTACCATCGAAACACTGAGAAACCTGTAACAATCGATCTCCAATGAAGAGCTTCATTCCCTAAAGTAGTTGTGCGTGTGAGTCCTACCCTATGCCCATGTCCCCTTAGTGCTGTTACAGTCACTGAACACTGCCTGGAAATAGACTACTTGTTATGCACAAAACTCCCCAGTTCCTTCTCAATATAGCATTCCCCAACACAATAACCCTAAATGTATCAACATTGACCTTCATTTTCCAGTTTGCTGCCCAGTTTTTCAATGTAATAAAGTTTCTCTCTGCAAACTGGCAGCATCCTGCATGAAACTTGCACCATTTAGTATCATCAAAAAAAATAGAGACAGCATTTGCAATGCCCACCTCAAGTTAACACAGTAACATAGTAAGTTAGGCTGAAAAAAGATACACGTCTTTTATTAACCTGCCTAACTGCTAGTTGATACAAAGGAAGGCAAAAACCCCATCTGAAGCCTCTCCAATTTGCCTCAGAGGGGGAAAAATTTCTTCCTGACTCCAAAATGGCATTGGGACTAGTCCCTGGATCAACTTGTACTATGAGCTATCTCCCATAATCCTGTATTCTCCAACTTGCTAAAAAGCCATCCAACCCCTTCTAATCTAATGTATCAGCCTGTACAACCAATTCAGGGAGAGAATTCCACATCTTCACAGCTCTCACTGTAAAAAACCCCTTCCGAATATTTAGGCGGAACCACTTTTCTTCTAATTGGAAAGGGTGACCTTGTGTCAGCTGGAAAGAGCTACTGGTGACGAAGGTCATAAAAAAAGAAGTTAAAAAAGCAAAGACCCAAAGACAGATGCCTACAATATGCCACTTACAACACTGGCCGATTAGAAAATGCTCCAATTAGAAAATGCTCCATTTACCTCCCCCATAACCTCAATGTGCAATCAATTTTGCATCCTTTCTTGTGCTTTGCTCTTTCACTATTGAATTAAAGTTTTTTTTATGTCATACTGTAGATTGACCTGCTATAAACTTTTTCATAGTTTTTCATCAATTCTTTTGTATAGTTTTTGACTTAACACCGTATCTACCATGCTTATTTCCAACCTTGATCAAAAAAATACCATCTACATATTTTTCTAACATACAGTTGATGCCATCGTTGTGCTACGGCGTTAAAATGGCAATAAGTGTTGTATATTTATATAGCTAATTACACAGCTTTAATAGAAGGAATGTTGTATTTCGTTTTATTCCTTTACACAGAAAATAAATATTAAATAAAGTAAAATATAAAATGATATACATGTTACAATAAGATGATAAAAAATGCCCATCCTTGTCCTATAGATAGCATTATCAAGACTTAAACTCTACAGTAAATAAACAAGACACTGTATTACAGAGTCCTTTAGATTCAGGCTGGAATCTAATACATCTCTCCAATTAGAGTCAGATAATGTTATGTTATACATCAAGGAAAACAACAAGGACATTAACTTTTATCAACATGTACAGAAGATAAAGGAACTTCCATCCATAATGCAAATAAAAGACACGTTACACGGATCAATTATTTAAAGCCAATTAGAACACCATCCCATGATTTATGGTGCAGCCCTGTATTAAAATCAACTAAATAAAGTAGAGCACCAAAATATCCTACATAAAGGAAGCATATTACGTTGTAGAAAACGCAGTAGCAAGACAGTGACAAATGTCATTTTGCAATGCCTCTAAAAACATTCAGTAAATTGCAATGTATTCACATAATTCCTCAAGTTTAATATTTTCTACAATCCAGTTTAATCCGTCACACAAATGAGATTTTCTGTTACCTGATAAGGAATGTTTTAATCAAGCGTTCTCTCGTCTGGCTCTCACTTGCAATCATCGCCAAGCCTTGACTGAAATATAATGCCAAAACTAACATTTTGCTAATGAAAGGAATTAAAGTAGAAAAAAGCCTAAGAAGAACCCAAGTCACATCCACAGTCTTCCCGCTACTCTCCTGAACTGCACCACCAGGGTTTTACTAAATGGTAGCAACAAAATGTTCCTGTCTGAAAGATGCAGAGTTGCACAGCAGTGTTGGTGAGCACCACTTTGGGTCTTCTTCATTGTTGTCCAAACCACAGAGCATGTGCAGTTGAAGCATGATCTTGATGACTTTCAACTGCACTTGCTCAAGTTGGGAGATTGTAGTGAAGAAGACATATATTGCTGGTCAACTGTGGTATCAGTTCAGGAATGGGGAGGGAGACCTGTAGGCAGGGGTTTGAGGTTCTTCTTAAACTTTTGTTCCAACATTTTGCCTTAATGAAAGAAATAATAAGAGAACTAAAACCTCAGAAGAACTCCAATCGCCTCAACATGCCTTCCTTTTGCCTTTTCAAACTGTACCACCAGGCTTTCATCAAACAGTGGCTACTTTTCCTGTCTGAAAAATGCAGAGTAGCGCGGCAGTGTTGGCAAGCGTCAGTTTTGGTTCTCTATACTGTGGCTACCAGCACAGAGCATGTGCATTTGAAACATGATTTAGATGGGCTTCAACTCCACATGCTCATGTTGGGAAATTTGGCCACAGGTGATTCATGTAAGCCATTATTCTGGCTATAAAACCCCTACTCCGCACCGACTAACTGCCAAATCTAGGTCTGTTTCCTGATAGTTCCTGGGTGTGATTCAAGTTTGATTATCTGTTCTTTGACCTATTTTCCTGACCTCTTTTTGCTCGCTGCCTGTACCAACTGTTGCCTGTTCCTGACCATTCTGTTTCCTGACTTTGTACCGTGTTACCAATTGGTTTTGACCCCAGCCTGTTTATCATGAATTCATTTCTGGTTACTGATCCTGTCTGATTGGTACTGACCCAGCCTGTTCCATAACTACTCTCTCTGTTCCCCATCCTTCCCATATAACATATGGTTCCCTTGCTTGCCCAGAACTTCTCCATCGGTCCTCTAATTTTAAGACCTGGCAGAATCCGAGTAGCGGAGGTCTCCTCCCAAAATAATAGGGGGTTGTTAGAGGCAGATGTGTGAGATTAGAATGGGACTGGGTTTTGGGATAATACACGTTACAGCTACCCTGCATTTTTCAGCCAGGGAATCTGGTCCCTGGTGGAGGGTTGAGGTTCTTCTTAAGCTTTCATTCTCCTTTTATCCTTCATAACTTTCAACCAGAAATTAATTTCAAGTTTTCAGTGGTTTAATGTTTTTTTTGTGAATTTAATTTCTATTGAAAGCCACATCTGTCTCTATTTTCTATTGAAACAATGTAGCAGAAGCCAATTGTTTAACAGCCCTGTGAAGAAGCATGCAAGGTTGACCTGCTAAAGTATTTCAAGAGACAGAATCTGCAGTGTTGAAAGGGACAAATACTGGTCTCAGTTACAATTACATATAAAAATTACTGTTAAACCAATAAATATTTGTAATCAATACATTATTTTTGGGTTCAAATTTCTTTAACCCATTATCCTTCTTCCAATGTAGGTTTCGGCTGTAGGCAAGTGGTGCTGTTACATAGACTTTCTTGCTGCCTACACGGAAAATAAAAAATCAAAAAAATCATCACTAATCCAAGTGAAATGCCATATGTTGGCACTTATGTTTCACTCAAAAAAAAAAGCTACTGCCAAACAACAAGGAGTTCACTCATGTCTCATCCTATTTGCAAGAAAGCCTCAAAAGTGAGGACGGTCTGTTCCACTTCTTTGGGAAATAAAGAAATAATAAATTAATTTGTCTGTTTCAAAACTGATTTGGGAAATCTGTGGTGCCTAAACAGCATAAAAGGGCTGCTAAAGATGTTTAGAGTCTGTACCTAATATCATCTCCTTCAGTGCTTGACTTTGCTATTTCTATATCAACATGTGTGTTTAACTCTACTCTATTGTGTATACAGTATATGCAAGACCAAATAGTCTCTTATAAAGGGAGTGTGACGATCTCTGAAGCCCCAAGCTGGGTTTCAGTGACTGATGAGTGCTTGGGAAGATGTGCATGGGGTGTTCTCTTGGTATTTGTGTTCCACCAGGTACATACAGTAGATGTCTCTAATGAGAAAAGTCAACAAATAGAAAAGCCAAAGTTCACACCTGTCAAGACAAATACTGTTGTATTTTCATCATCTTGCTGATTTCTAAATTTTCAATCCTTCATTCAAAAGGATACGGCTTTGCCTACTGTTTATATTTAATCACATTGGCCAACCCTGGTCACAGCAGATGAGTTCTGCACATACTACGGGATTGAGAGAGCAACTTCAGAGAATTGGGTAACCAGTCATGGCCATGATTGCAGATATGCTGGTATGGATCCTTAAACACCATTTCATGATGCATAAATTTGTCTTCCTGGGTGTTACTAAATTGAAGCAAAACAATGTAAAACATCAGAAGCCCAACAGTAGAAACAAAACAGCCTCATGAAATACCTTGAGAGGGTGAGCGGAGCAACTATACTTTCAGTTTTCAGTTGCTAACAATACAACAGCACCGGAAACTGTCAACTGCAGAGTATAAAAGTGTGAAATCATAATATAGAACCCAATATTTGCAATAGTTCAAAGGGTGAAAAGGCATTACTACACTCAACTGTCACAGCTACACAAAGCAGACTGGTGCTCATCTGAAGATCTTTCTCTTCTACCTATGTTCTTTGTCGCTTCTCTGACTTTCTATTGAACAATCAAGAGACATGATTTCTACTGTTCTCTGGTACAATTACTTGTAGTTACATTTAAAATCTGCCGCCGATTGGACTAAGCCATATTCCAAATACATGTAAATATAGTGACCAATAAATTCACAAAAGCTGGTATGTCGGACCGATTTTCCGGATTGTGTGTGACACAATTTAATGTCAGGGTTTCACAGTAAAGTCTCTTTTTGGAAAAGGTTTTCTTATCAGATCCTGATTTGTGGAAAGGCCACAAAGGCCAGGGCTAGGGTGGCAGAATTTTAGGAGCATTCACTCAGCTGCAAAGCAATGGGGACATGGGAGATTTGCTGTCTTTTTAAATCTCCCTTGTTCCAATCCCTGTGCTCAGGACCAGTTAAGATAAGTCTTGTGCATATATGCGCGCATATGAAGGGGGGAGACAGGAAGAAGGAAAAGGGAGGAGAAAGCAAGACTAGTGGTCCCAGCCTAGGGGGGGGGCATATGTATAAATCCAGTCCTATCTCTTATATGTTATGCTGGGGCATGTGCGTGCATGTTACCAAGTATTATGGGTCACATTTATTAAAGACAGAATCTGATCTTCATTCAAAGGATCCCCAGCAATGTTGTAACCATGTGTTGAGGCCTACCTACCTGGATCCCACATGCACCCTCATAATTAAGGGAAACATGTATCCTGCAGGTAGGTCCATTCTCATACAAAAGCCATGGATGTGGCTCCCTAGCTTATTAACTAGATTCAGAACAACTGCCTGCATTCCCCAGACTCCGGCTACTATACTTTAGGTAGCATGGTTTCAACATTAAAGGTTGGCACACTTGCCCACAGCCTTGATCATTGGGCAGAATCTGCTTAATTTCTCTACCTTCCATCGCCTATTCTTCCTTCACAGCTTTCCATCTTTACTATCAATGCTGTTGACTGTTATATTATGTGGTGGTTTTTATTGCAATCCATGCCTAACAGCACATCCTACCATAGCTGCTCCCATCAGATGCTGGAGGCATAACACTACTTTTTTGTAATAGCAACAGAAAGCAAAACTCTGACCCAGAGGTTTGTGTTGTTACTTTGCAGCTCTAGCTCTCTGAGTTCAGTTCCAAGTTTGTATGCCCCCCCCCCCCCATGTTTGCATGGTTTTGCTTTAAACTTCAGCTTACGTCTGTGTCCTCTTAGAGGTAATTGCTTTGCTTTGGGTATGAGCTAATTTCCTTTTCACATTATAATGACTTTCAAAAATCAGTTCATGTTGTGATATGGGTCTCCACAATTAAGTGTAGCACCAAGAATTATTTTTTTTGTTGTGGTTACAAATCAATGGCACTATAAAAAATAAAACATTTCCACATCATCTTCCCTTGCACCCAGTGAAATGCTGTGAATTGCCAAATATATTTGCTGACTGTACTGATCCATGAGTTGAGAGCAACCAGTGAACCTTGTTCTGCTGTTCATCAGTCTATCAATCTTGCTCTCAGACGCTCTGCAAACTTATGATTATCCTCCCAAAGTAACTCAAGAATGTAAACAATCGCTCAAGCTTTCCATGATGAACAGCCGGCAACATTGTCTAGGACAAATTTAGAGAGGGTCTTTGACTTCTGAGTCCGTAGACCAAGACTGGATTTTTGGCATAAAATAGCAGCTATTATTTTTGTTGTTTGATGTAAAAGTAGAAACGAAATAGCACATCTCCCTCTCCAACCAGACCACAAGTATAGACCAGTCAAACCTTAGGAATGTTCTTACTGTGTAAATTTACATACCATATGTATTGAAAGGCTTACCATTATTTCAAACACAGAATGTTGTACAGGAAGGAGAACACAACTACAGCATCAATACTGCTCATAAAATCATGTTTTCTATACAACAGTATCGCAGCTCCATCTCATGAGTACTTAAACGGGTTGTTCACCTTTAAATAAACTTTTAGTATGACGTAGAGAATGATATTCAGAGACAATTTGCAGTTGGTTTTCATTTTGATTATCTGTGGTTTTGGAGTTATTTAGCTTTTCATTCAGGAGCTCTCCGGTTTTCAGCAATATGGTCCAAATTACCCTAGCAACCAGGCCTGAATAGAAAGATAAACAATTACAAAGTAGCAGTGATAACAGATTTGTAGACTTACAGAGAACTGGTTTTTAGATTTGAAAGTTGGAAAGAGGCAAAAGAAGAAGGCAAATCATTCAAAAACAATAAAAGAAATTGAAAACCAATTGAAAAGTTACTTAGAATTAGCCATTCTTTAACATACTAAAAGGTGAACCAACTGGAGGCTTTCAAAAATTCCCTTGGGCTATAGCTAGAGCACTCTGGGGCAAATTCACTAAAGCGAGAAGCGTCTAACGCTAGCGCTAATTCGCCAGCGTGACGTCAATTCGCAACTTTACCGATTCACTAACAAAAACGACGCGCGACTCGTTTTTAAAAGCGAATTTTCTCCAGGCGAATTTTCGCTGGCGTTTCGCGAATTTATTCGCCAGCGGCGAATCGTGGGAATTCGCCGTAAATTCGCCCGTCACTAAACTACACTAATTCAGGGAGATGAAAATTTTTGTGAACATTATCTCTTACGCTAGACGTTACTTCGCCAGGTCAGACCTGGTGAGGTTCAATACAATAGACAGGAGTTTGAAAAAAAAACCTTGAATTTTTTTCAAAAACATTAAATTTAAATTAAAGGTTTTATGGGCTTGTGTAGTTTAATGTAGTGGCTGTAACATACACTTCTATTATACTTTGAAAGTTGCGCCGTATGCAAATTAGGCATCGCTAGCGTAAATGTGCTTTACCTGGCGAAGTAACACTAGCGCAACTACACTACCGTTCGCCGACCTGAGCGTAACTTGAAATTTCGCCTGGCAAAGTACCGCGAATGTTATCGAAGGCAACGTTATCGCATTTTTGCCTCTTAGTGAATTTGCCCCTCAGACTCAATGCACTCAGTTGGAGACCTCCTATAATATAAAGGAAGATTGTGCTTTTGGATATACAGGGAGCATAACAACTATAGTATGGATTTGTAGTTATGTACTTAATAGCAATGGCACACAGTACATCATTTTCCCATTTTCTGGGAAGGATGGTGTAGGGCTTTACTGACATCGTAATCAGGACCCTCCTGCATTTCAGAAGCTTTTCCTTATCTATTGGGACAGGAGAGCAACAAGCAGGTTCCTGATAATTCTGATTTTTTTCACCTAGTCTTCCCATAACATCCCAGCAGCTTAATAGGTCATGTAAGGTCAGCCAATCAAAACAGGCTGTGCCTTATTTAAACCCTTGTTCTACCTCATTGCCCGGCCTGAGCAATAGTAAGGGTCAAACTGTGCCAGTGGGACACCAATAAAAGAAACAGATGGGCTCTGGCCCTTATGGGCCCTGCTAACCCAAACCCAATGCCTGTCTGTTCTCCACCATCGCTGCACAACTGCTTTCCATTCTAGGATTACGGCAAAAATAAGTATAATGTGTGTGCATTGGTGGGGGAGGGGATGGCAGTGGGTGAGCGGGCTAGGGGCAGGGACCCCAGAGGGAGTATGGGGGGCCAATAGGGTAGTAGTCCTGGTGGGCCTCGCACTTCCCAGTCCGACCATAGCAAAATTGTTCTTATAACTAGAGCACTGTGGCTTGCCCCAAGCTCTTTCTCCTCTTAACCTTAACTTGCCTTGATCCTGCCTCTGTCTTTTCTGGTCCTGCCTCAATCTTGCCTGGTCCTATCTCAATCCTGTCTTGTCCTGCCTCAATCTTGCCTGGTCCTGCCTCAACCCTGTCTTGTCCTGCCTCAACCCTGTCTTGTCCTGCCTCAATCCTGTCTTGTCCTGCCTCAATCCTGTCTTGTCCTTCTTCAGTCCCTCCTGATCCTGCCTCAGCTCTGCCTGGTGCTGCCTCTACGCCAACTCAGTTAAAGTCCAGTTCCAGAATTTTAGCCTCACTCCTTGTATAGTTCCTCTTTGTTCACAATAATGGTTCCTTGCCTGAAGAACTCATACTTTCCTTTCAGAACCATATCTATGACTTCAGAGGAAGCTCTTTAGCCTCCTTAACTGCATAGACTAACCATCATTCATAGGATCCCCAGTAATGGCAAACGCATGTGCTTGAGGTCTACCTGCCCAAGCTCTGTATCCCACATCCACCCTCAAGCATATACTGTATGTATCTTACAAATGGGGCCCGTCCAATATTCAGAGGCTCTATTCTGGTATGATGTACTAACGGAATTACCCACTATGCGAAAAATATACTGTCAACTATGCCCTCATATTTCTTATTTGTTGAAAATAAATTAAAGATAATTTCATTACAAATTGCCAGAATTCCCCTACAAGGCAGTAACACATTTGTTTGTGTTTAACTGCATACATTTTAGAAAAATTACTGTTTGAAAGGAAGACAAAATGGTGCAAGGCAAAGACATGGCTGCAAGAAAATTATAAAGCCCCAAGGATTCAACAACAATTAGAGATGAAAGATAATATAATTCTATTATCTTCATAAAAATGCAAAGTCATTTCTGAAAGCAAAACTGTCAGGGATGCTGTTTACTCACATGGCTAAAATAGGACAAAGTGTTGTGGTACACGGGGTTAACAACTGAGTAAAAGGCTGATAAAAATAAAAACAATCAAGTAATAAAAATATAATGCAGTGTTGACTTTCACTGTTAAATCAGCTGTACAAGTGTTTTTATAATTAAAGGGCACCAATCACAGCCTAAATCAAACACATATTAACATGTCTGACAGGTACAACCTAAACATGTTACATATACAGTTTTTTGAGAAAAAAAAAAACAGCAGTTTTTAAAAAAAATCCCATACTTTGTCAAATTGGTTCTTTCACAGAGGGAATCCATACTGTGACTACAACATGCAAATGAGTTCACAAGCATGCTCAGATTGTAGCACTGCCCTGAATATTCTACCCAGAATGCCTAGCTTTAGTAAACTCTAGAAATATCAGGAGATTTCCCTATCGTATCCCCTGCTGGTGATGTCATTATGCAAATGAAGGGCACACAGCAACTTCCACAAGGTGGCAGCACTAACACAGAAGTTTCAGATTTCAAAATAGCTTAGAAGGTTTAATAGGCAAGCAAGGAATTTCAACTGAGCATGTGCGAGATTTCAGAGCTGCCGTTGGCTGTGAAGATATAGGTAGGAGGAGTCAGTGAAATCCAAGATGCCTGCCTCAGCTAGAACTGCAGTGCAGATAGGGGAGATTTTGCAGAAGGTATATTGAGCTGATTTACATTATACAAACAATTCTAATTGTTTTAAAAATCGGATTTCTTGAACTTTCACATAGTGTATTTACTTAGAAAATGATTTTTGTTATGATTGGTGCCCTTTAAGCTGTTGTGTAGCAATAGGGGCAGCCATTCAAATGCTCAGGTTGTACAGCAGATAAGCTCTGTAGAACAAAATGGTGTTATCTGATATCCACTATTTAACCTGTGCCATATAGCCTTTTTTTCCATTTCCACCATTGCTACTAAGCAGCTTGTTTATATGAACTATAGTAGTGTTTCTGAAGCAAACACATCAGTTTAACCAGCGCAGGGAAACACTACAAGATATTTTGATTAGTTTAAAACACTTTAGTTTTTTGGTGTTACTGTTCCTGTCAGCCCTTCCTAGAAACCATAAACCTGATCTCTGAATTGAATAATAAATCTAGAATTTTGCCTGGTAGGGAAAACAATTTACTGAAATTTTACTTAAAAATGCCATCAAATCTTTTCTACACACTCAGCCAGATATGAGGCAAAATAGAGAATCCTGTTGGATGAAAACTGCATCAACATGTTCATAACAAGCTTTCCTGACAGTTCTCTATAGACCCACAGCATTATCCAGTCATTGGCCTGGGGGTCAAATGAGTAGGTCAGATCTATCTGTTTCAGTATGTGGGTGGGCAAATGAGGCAGGGTCTGCTTGTCTGGTGACCTGTTTGGAAGCAAAATCAGCCTATTGGGTTTATTTAATGTTTACATGATTTTCCAGTAGACTTAAGGTATAAAGATCCAAATTACAGAAGCATCTGTTATCCAGAAAACCACAGGTCCCAAGCATTCTGGATAACAGGTCCCATATGTGTATTAGGGTTTTTTTGAAACCGCAAATACATGCATTTTCTCTAAAACCACGACTGCCATGAAATGTTTTGAAAAAGATCACAATTAAAAAAGTACAGATAGAAAAATATGCTGAACGATGTGCTGGAAAAAATACAAAAACTTCTAAAACCTCTACAAAAATTTCTATTTCTATGGGACGTCGACATGCCGAAGTTTTGTAGAAGAGTTTTACATGGCTTTTGCACCTAACAAATCTCAAATTTTTAGAGCTTTAGAAAAATATAAATAACATGAATTGAATGCCATTGCTTAGCATAAGTTATGGAAAACAACGCAGGTTTACTAATATCCACAGATGGAGCACTTATAGTTTCTAAATCACCTGTAAAAAAAAAAGAAAACCCTAAACATGTGTGTTGCATTACATTACAGATTTCTGACTCATGTTGGAATCAGTTGGACCAGGTGAAAGCTGTCAGCTAGTGATGGGCGAATTTATTCGCGGCGAATTCCCGTGATTCGCCGCTGGCGAATAAATTCGCAAATCACCAGCGAAATTTCGCTTTGCTTAAATTCGCCAGAAAAACGAGTTGCGCGCCGTTTTTGATGCGACGCGCCGAAAACGACGCGACACGCGCTGTTTTTGACACGATGCACCGAGAACTACGTGGCGCGCATCGAAAACGGCGCGAATCGCCTAAGTTGACGCGACGCACGTCAAAAGCGTCCCGCGGCTCGTTTCGTGAATTTCTTGCCAATTCGCTAATTTCTCTGGAAATTCGCGAATTTTTCGGCGAAGCGAATCTCGGGAGATTCACCCATCACTACTGTCAGCGACTCACAGCATGATTGTGTTGGTTACACCCTGGAAAAATTGATGTTTGGTTGAGCAACTAACTAGTGATGGGCGAATCTCCCGCGATTCGCTTCGCCGAAAAATTCGCGAATTTCTAGAGAAATTCGCGAATCGGCGAAAAATTCGCGAAACGAGTCGCGGGAGGATTTTGTCGCGCGTCGCGTCAACTTTGTCGCGCGTCGCGTCAACTTTGACGCGTCGCGTCGTTTTCGTCGCGCGTCGCGTCGTTTTCGGCGCGTCGCGTCAAAAACGACGCGCGACTGACGCGCGACTCGTTTTGGAGGAATTTTCGCCAAGCGAAATTTCGCTGGTGATTCGCGAATTTATTCGCCAGAGGCGAATCGCGGGAATTCGCCGCGAATTCGACCAAGGCGAATAAATTCGCCCATCACTACAACTAACAAATAAACTGTTAAATATATAAACACTAAAAAAAATAGTAATGGGCTCATACTATACTAAACATCCACTACAGTTGAGAGAGTTTTCATAATAATGATGGCTCCCTTTTAACAGAGCAAAGTGCTAGCTCCAGTGGGTACAGCAAGAGTAAGCCAATTATTATGGTTATTAATAATGTAATACAAACCAAGCAAATGAAAATAAACTCACTTTAAAGTCTTTCTATGCTTGCTACAAATCTTGAGATTTCGTTTTCCTTCCCTGTGAAAAAGGATATCCAGTGCTGCGTCAGGGCATTCTTGTATAAAATGTAAAATGCAGATGTAACTGCAACATAAAAAGCTACGTATTTTCACGTTTACACTGAAGGACTGCGTGGTGGAGTTTTCCTGTACAAAAGCACACTGGTGGGTAAAATCCTACACCAGTAGGATTTCAGACAGGCTAGTGATAGTTCACCTTAGTGTTAACTTTTAGTATGTTATAGATGGGACAGTTCTAAGCTATTTTTCAATTGGCCTTCGTTTTGAATTTTTCTTATCGTTTTTGAATAATTTGCCTACTTCTTGTTTTCCCTGGGCACAGCCTACCTCAATATAAAACTCATATTAAATGGAATGTAAACTAGTGATGGGCGAATTTATTTGCCAGGGGCGAATTCTTGGCAAATTCCCACGATTAGCCGCTGGCGAATAAATTCGCGAAACGCCAGCGAAAATTCGCCTGGCAAAAATTCGCTTAAAAAAACGAGTCATGTGTCGTTTTTGACGCGACGGAAACGACGCGACGCGCGCGTCGAAAGTGAAATGACACGTCGAAGTTGGCGCAACGCGCGTCATAAACGTGCCGCGACTCGTTTCGGAAATTTTTTCGCCAATTTGAGAATTTCTCTGGAAATTCGCACATTTTTCGGCGAAGCGAAACTGGGTAGATTCGCCCATCACTAATGTAAACCCTTAAAATCACTGAATGTAAAATTTCTCAGAGCACTTCTTTGATTACTTATATTATTGTTCTAGTTTTCAAGATAATAGCAGCTTTTAAACGGCTATGAATTTGAAACAAGGCCGCCACCTGCTGTTGATTACAACCAATGTGATACAGTTGTCAGAAAATTAAGATACTGAGAAAAGGAAAGTCTTGTGATCTTGCCCTAATTGAAAATGACCAGGGAAATGTCAGATGACTCTTCTTTGCTCACTAACTTCATTTTCTAAGCATAGCAAAATCATAAAATATTCAGCTGGCTACAGCCAGACTCACAAAGCCAACAACTGGTGGTGCTGCTGTTTCATATTCATTATATACATGGTTGAAAGGGGTGGTACACCTCTAACTTAACTTTAAGGGGATTATTTACTAAACTTCAAATTTATCTGGTTAGGCCTTTTGGGGTAAAAACAATTTTGTGGAAAAAAAAACCTAGAATTTTTCGATATTTATTATACCCTGATGCTGCAAAAACCTGAATCCAAAAATTCGCCATTTCAGACCTGTCGAGGTCAGGGGAGTTCCCAGGCACTTCGCCGTCTGAGGCGGCCTTGAATTTGCTGCCCCCCCCACGGCGCTCACTTTTCCAGTGCCGGACAAGGGTAGGGGGGGTCCACAGCGCTAGTGCAGAGCACGCAAGTGCTCTCTCCGCACTAGAAGAGACGAATTTCCAAGTTTAAAACTGGAATTCGGCTCTTAGTTAACCAGGGGTTAAGGCGAGTGCCTCAACTTGCCTCATTGGTGGAACGCCCCTGGTCAAGGTCCTGTATAAGTTAATGGGAGAGGCACCTATCTCAATTTGAAGTTATTGTAATCTTTGGTAGTTTTAACCCAAAAATCCAACTGTTTCGGGCAAAAACTAAAAAAAAACAAGCAATTCAAGAAAAAGGGCTGACTTGGGTTTTCTCTTGATGTTATTGAGTTTTTCTTCAATCCAATTAATTTGGGTTATTTTATTAATAATTAAGGTCAAATGGGAGTTTAGCTGTGTTTTTTTTAAATAAAATAAATAAAATATATGAAATAAATTCAGATTTTAGTATATAACCCCCTAAGTGTGTAATAGAATGACTTTATAGTTTTTGAATTATTTGATGTCTTCTTCTGACTTAGGGTTGTGGGCCCCAAAAAACATGCTCTGTAAGGCTACAAATGCAAAATGTCTTAGAATATTTCCATCGTATTCAGGTGAAACTGCAAGTTAATTTAGAGGTGAAAACCCCACTTTAAAAGCTGCTAATATCTTGAAAACTAGAAACAAAATAAATGCAAATTGCAAACTGCTTAAAATAGAATTTTCATGCATTTCCTTTAACCAACACGGGGATGGATCCACCTGATCCATCAATACAAACAGGGCCCTCTTGTTCCGAAATATCTTTTATTGGAAAAGTGATAATTCCATAATCTGGGATTTAGCTGTCCTTCTAAAGAAGAGCCTAATTTCTTTAGGGAGTTGAAATGAGTATTATGTATTGGTGTTATTATGAATTAAAACATATTCTGAGCGAGGGCCCAGTGTTTGTAATGAACTAGATAAGCACTGGGAGTTGTGTCAAGACAAAATTGGCTCCATTTGTACAATGTAGGATTATTATTTGGACACCTGCACCTGGTTTTTTTTACAGGGATTGTAGTATATTCCTGTTTTATAATTATTTTCTCTAAGAATAACTGTATTTAAACCGCACCGTGTTGGCTCTGCTTCTGAAATAATACCAAGTTGTCTGTGTGGCTTCACCCTTACACGGATTAAAAACATTGCACATTTTATTTAGCAGGTCTGGGGGAATACATTTGTCTTGGCACACATTCCTGGTCTGGAGATAGGAAACAAGCCAAGGAAAATGACTTCCTTCTTTCTAAATCATCACAAGCAGTAATGAACAGCAGGATTTATCAATGCATGGAAACATTTACTTGTCAATGGCCCATGTTCTGCCCGGAAACAATATGGAAAGAGAAAAGGGTTATAGAAGAGTGCTCGTGCAGGCGGAGTCCCTGATTTAAGGGTGTGCTAAAATGTACAATTGTACAGAAAATACAGGTATAGGACCTGTTATTACAAATGCTTGGGACATGGGGTTTTCCATTTAAAGGGTCTTCTGTAATTTGGATCTCCGTGCCTTAAAGGAGTGGCTCCCCTTTAAGTTAACTTTTATTATGTTATCGAATGGCCAGTTATAAGCAACTTTTCAATTGGTCTTCATAATTTATTTTCATTTTGTATTTTATCATTTATTTTTCTTTTAATTTTTCTTTTACTTTTTTTTTTAATTATATGCGGACTCTTTCCAGCTTTCAAATGGGGGTCACTGACTCCATCTAGAAACAAGAGCTCTCTAAAGCTACATACTGATTGTTATTGCTACTTTTTATTACTCATCTTTCTATTTATGCCCATATTCCAGTCTCTTATTCAAACCAATGCATGATTACTAGGGTACTTTGGACTCTACCAACTCTAACAACAAGAGCTCTGTAAGGCTACTCATTGATTTTTATTGCTACTTTTTATTACTCATCTTTCTAGGCCCATATTCCAGTCTCGTAGGATTGCATGATTACTAGGGTAATGTGGACCAAAACGGCAAACTAGTGTGCCGTGGAATAAAAAACTAAAAACTGCTAATAATGAAACATGAAAACCAATTGCAAATTGTCTCAGAATTTCACCCTCTACATTATACTAAAACTTAACTCAAAGGTGAACAACCCCTTTAAGTCTCATATAAATCACGTAAGCATTAATTAAACCCAGTAGGCTAATAGGATTATTTTGCTTCCAATAAAGATTAATTATATCTTAGTTTGAATCAAATGCAAGCTACTATTTTATCATCATAGAGAAAAGGGAAAACATTTTAGAACATTGTGTTTCTTTGGATAAAAAAAAGAGACGACGCCAGCGTTTCGCAAATTTTTTAACATTTTGCACATTTCTCAAGAAAATTTGCAAGAAAGTGAAACGCCACAGATTCGACCATCACTAGAGATGGCCATTCCAAAATGTGTAGCTTTCTGGATAATGGGTTTCTGGACAACTGATATGTATCCAACATATACAGTATATGTGCTTTGTAAGGGGAATGTTGGGGGTTTGGGCAGGGTTTTACTGGGGGGTTCAGGGCCCACTAGGACTGCTGTTTTTGGCCCCCCAGTGTCCTGGAGGGCCAGTCTGACTCTGGGTTTGGGGCAAATGCCCCCTGTGCCCTATGTTAAGGGGGTATTTATAAAAAGGCTAATTTTAGAGCTGTGTGAGCTTTTTAGACCTTGAATGAACTGGAATGGTTTCTATATTTAGAAAAAACTTGAATGTAAAAACTCAAATCAGTGTAGTCAAGGTGAAAAACTGGAATACTCGAATTGTTCAGTTTTCATTAGAAAAAAACTTGAATCTCTCAAATTGATCGAAACCCAATTGAAAAAACATTATGAAGGCTACAAACATCTCCAAATGGTTCAAGGGACCCCGCATACTGAATCCTACATGACTTTGAAAGGTTTTAGATTTAGTGCATTTTCAGAATCAAGCTATTTCCAGGGTCATGGTATAATAAATCTCGAAAAATTTTCATTTTACAAGTATTTTTAACCTGTACATTCAAGATGCCCTTGAAAACACGAATTTTAGTGGATTAAACAACTCGACCTTTGATAAAAAAACCCCTAAAACTAAAAAATATTTGTGAGCATGGCTATTACATAGAGCAAGATTAAATAGAGCAGTTATAGCACCGATGCTAACAGATTAAAATCACTTTTTTTTCCCTGTGTTTTTCTCTGGTAATGAAACATCAAATTCAATTTAACTGCTAATAAATCTTCTCCTAAGTGCGACAGTCTTTATTAAAAAAAATCCAAACTGTCCAAATTGTTCTTCTCTGTTCAAAGCCAAATCTCCTTTTGAATTCTCATGCAGATCTCAATGCCAAAGCAAGATGCAGATTTATGGAGCGCTTTGCAAATGATGATGAAGGCAAGTAAGGTCAGTAAAACAGCAGCTGAATAAACTGGTGGCATGTTCCAAAGGAAAACACAGCAAGAGGCAGAGAAGTCATCTTCGCAAGGAACCCCCCACAGCCAATATGATCATGAAAATTCCCCATGCCTTGGAACACATCCCTTGTTTCACTGAAGCTCGGCACAATGGAGGCTTTTGTACAGGGAAGACTTATGACTGCATGGAGTAAACACATGCCTGGAATATACTAGCCAGACGGCTCCCCCTCCATTGTGACTTATTTCTTTCTTTGTGGCTCCTCAAGTCAGTTTTATGGCACAGAGATGTATGTTGTTAGGAGTGCAATGGAATCCTAAATGACTCAATTGTTTAATCTGTCCATATATGATCTGTTGTATTATCCGCAGCTGTATCATTCTTATGTAATAGGAAATCTCACTGCAACAACAAACAAATGTGCGTTTCTACAAATTTCACCCTTACCACTTTGCAGTTCCATATTGTTGGCTGGTGGGGGGGGGGGGGGGGGGATCTATGATTGATTTTCTCTAGTGAATGTTTTTGTCTTTTTTGCAATCTCTAAATTCATAGGGCCTTAAGGTGGCCATACACTTAGAGATCTGCTTGTTTTGCAATGTTGCCAAACAAGTGGATCTCTTCCCGATATGCCCACATTGAGTGGCAATATGGGGATGATCGTTGGTCCTAGGGCTCAACAATTGGATCATAATGCAGGCAATACAGGCATCCTTATCGTGGGACAACATCAATGAACAGATGCAATAGGATTTTTAACCCTGCCCGATCGACATCTAGCTGACTTTCAGCCATATATTGATCAGGGAAGCCAGTCAGTGGCCCCACACACTGGTCAATAAGATGCCGGCTTGGTCTGTCGGCAGCTTTTATCGGCCTGTGTATGGCATCTTTAGACTGGCTTTTTTTAGGGCACTGGGAGCCTTTCCCAATGGGTTTTAAACTCCAAGGACATTTGTTTTGCTTGTTAACAATGACCCTTGTGCTCCAGCTCAGAGAATGGGGGTTAGAGAGAGCCAATGTTGAGTCTTAGAAATTCCTGTTACTTCTAATGCACCACATACTGTGGGATAGTACCTATGTATAATGGATTTCCCAGTTTGTGCTCATCTATCTATGTATTTTGGATTCCCCAGTTTGTGCCCATCTATCTATGTATACTGGATTTACCAGTTTGTGCCCATCTATCTATGTATACTGGATTTACCAGTTTGTGCCCATCTATCTATGTATACTGGATTTACCAGTTTGTGCTCATCTATCTATGTATACTGGATTTACCAGTTTGTGCCCATCTATCTATGTATATTGGATTTCCCAGTTTGTACCCATCTATCTATGTATTTGGGGTTCCCAGTTTGTGCCCATCTTTCTATGTATATTGGATTTCCCAGTTTGTGCCCATCTATCTATGTATATTGGAGTTCCCAGTTTGTGCCCATCTTTCTATGTATATTGGATTTACCAGTTTATGCACATCTATGTATATTGGATTTATCAGTTTGAACGCATCTATCTATGTATATTGGATTTACCAGTTTGGGCCCATCTATCTATGTATATTGGATTTCCCAGTTTGTGCCCATCTATCTATGTATATTGGATTTCCCAGTTTGTACTCATCTATCTATGTATTTGGGGTTCCCAGTTTGTGCCCATCTATCTATGTATCTTGGATTTGCCAGTTTGTGCCCATTTATGTATATTGAATTTCCCAGTTTATGCCTATCTATGTATATAATTTCCAGTTTGTGCCCATTTATGTATATTGAATTTCCCAGTTTATGCCTATGTAAATAATTTCCAGTTTGTGCCCATCTATCTATGCATGTTGGAGTTACCAGTTTGTGCCCATCTATCTGAAAACCAGTTAATTTCCAGACAGGAAATCTTTAAGATTTCATCAAAGAAGAGAAAGGTCCTGAACTAGACGGAGAGGCATGATATACGCATGTAGAGGTGTGCATGACTCCTGTGTATACCCATCAATCATTCTGCTCATTCATCAGCAATCCATCCCTGGATCTGGGGAAAAAGTAGTAATGGGGCAGTCTTCATGGCAAAACCAACAAGCAATTTAGACATAAATTACATCTTATGTTTCCATTAGAGAATTCCTTTACCTGCACCCCACTGCTCCATGACTTTTTTGATGTAATACTGTATACCTAGTTCTAAAATGTAAATATTTCAATATAATGTTAGCAGAAATCTCTGAATAATGTGAAGGCCATCTCCCATAGACTGCATTTTATTCAAATTATTCAATTTTTAAAAAAAATCATTTTTCTTCCCTGTAATAATAAAACAGTAACTTGTACTTGATCCCAACTAAGATATAATTAATCGTTCATCCACATTCATGCAACTTGGTTGAGATCTCTTTGTGACAAAATAATTTGGCACACATCACCAGGCATTGCAGTGTAAAAACTGCACTTTTTCTTTGAGCCACTTCTGTTTGAAGCAGTGTAAAATAATGGTGCCAAATCTGGCGTTCACTTGGCTTGAAAAAACACATATGAGAATAAAATTGCCATTTTTTTTAACGCATCTGTTTACACTATATCTAACACGAGAAACTCAAAACAACTGGACTTGCTGAGAAATTTTAATGAAGACGTTTCACTGCTCATCCAAGAAGCTTCTTCAGTTCAGTTCTTGGCATATAGACTCTTCCAACAATCCATTCACAACGGCACATTGTAACTCTTCAGAGAGGTGACATCTGAAATTCACAGAGGTGTTGATTCTGTGTAGTTACAGTAATAACATTACCAGTGTGTCATGCAACACTAGAAACAGGTGTTAGTGTGAGAGTTGCAGGTTAACACCCCATCCTTCAAGTACAAGGACCTTTTCTATAGACTGTGCAATGGGTTCTCCAGTCCCTCACATTGTAGCTAACTCGTACATGGAGGAAGTGGAAAGGAGGCTTTACTTACTTTCCAGGGAACTACACCAAGTCACTGGTTCAGGTATGTGGATGACACGTGGGTTAAAATCAGATCCAATTTACAGAACACATTAAATCAGTGAACAATAACATCAAGTTCACAAGGGAAGATGTCCACGGGAACAAACTTGCTTTTTTGAACTGTTTGATATGCTTCCAAGAGGGGGGTAAAATAAAACTGAGGTATACAGGAAAACTACTCATGCAAATCAATATCTGTTGTTCGATTCCCACCATCTGTTGGAACACAAACTTGGTGTCATTAGAACTCTGCACTACAGGGCAGAATATTTGTCAACTGATACAGAGTCCAAGGACAAGGAGCATAAACATCTCAGAAGAGCTTTGAAAGCTTGTGGCTACCCAGACTGGGCCTTTGTCAAAACAGCAGCAACCAAGCCCAACAGGAACTTCAAAAGAAATAACCACCTGGAGACACATAGTAGACAAAACAGTCATTGCATATGTAGCTGGAGTGTCAGAGAAACTCAGGAGGATTTTAAAAAAACACCACGTCCCAGTGTTTTTTTCAAACCTAGCAACACACGGAGACAAAAACTGTTACACCCAAAGAAAGAAAGAAAAGAAAACAAAGTAATGTGGTATATGCAGTCCAGTGTAGCAATTAGTGCACAGATCTATACATTGGGGAGACAAAAGAACTACTCACTAAGTGAATGGATCAGCACAGGAGGGCAAACTCTACAGGGCAAGACTCGGCTGTGTCTCTACACCTAAAAGACAAGGGACACTCATTTGAAGATAGCAATGTCCAAATCTTGGAGAAGAAGATAAAGAGGCGATTCATGTCAAGGTGGAGAAACCATCCTGAACAGAGGTGGGGGCCTTCAACACCACCTGTCTGCTACATACAATGCTGTTCTAACATCTGTACCTCCGCGGTTTCAGAACTCTTCACACATCCATTCATGCAACTCTCATAAGTAACACCTGTTTTCTAGGAGTTGCATGACACATTGGTAATCACATCACAGTAACTACACAGAATCAACACCTCTGTGAATTTCAGATGTCACCTCTCTGACGAGTTACAATGTGCCGTTGTGATTGGATTGTTGGAAGAGTCTATATGCCGATAAACTCCCCTACACCAGTCAGTTGAACTGAAGAAGCTGCTCAGATGAGCAGTGAAATGTCTTCATTAAAATTTCTCAGCAAGTCCAGTTGTTTTGCGTTACTTGCATTAGATATACTGTACCATGACCTGGATGAATGAGAATTTTCATAGTCATATCTATTTACACTGTTTTTTTTGGTGAAATTTGTTTTACACTGCATAATATAAAGGCCCCAAGGTGTGTTACCCTTTAAAGTGATAATACATCATATGTTCATTCAATCTTTGGAGCTGTCTAATGGTAATATTATCACATGGACATATGGTATAATTTATTTGCTTTAGTTTTTTTCTTTGTCTTTATGTCTGTACTCCAGTTGGAGTTTGAGTTTTGCCTAAGCTGCCATTCTTTCAGAATGGAATATGAATAGGAGAGAAGCAGAATCGAAAGCTCAGTAATAAAAAGTAGCAATAACAATGCATTTGTAGCCTTACAGAGCATCTACTTTTAGATGGGTTCGGTGACCCCCCATTTAAAAGCTGGAAGAAGACAAATAATTAAAAAAACTACAAAAAAAGAATACCAATTGAAATGTTGCTGAGAATTAGTCATTCTGTAACATACTAAAAGTTAACTTACAAGTGAACCACCCCTTCAACCCTCCTACTATGTTACAAGAAGCTAACAGTTGGTGTGACCTATTGAAGCAGAAAAGGGCAGGCCTGGACTGGCAATCTGTATATACCGGCAAATGCCAGATGGGCTGCTGTAATATGCCGTAGACAATCACTTTATACAAGGCCTTTTGGGCCTTAGTACTTGAAATGTCAGGGCCTGTTTTTAATGCTAGTCCAGACCCAGCATAGGAGATGTGTTTGATTGCATTAGGGGTCGGACCAGCAGATAGGGTTGCCACCTTTTGCTCCATCTAACCCTGGATAGGGGGCTGGGCCGTGACAAAATGGAGGCTAGATTGTGATGCACCAGGGGCGAAGTCATGATGTTAAAGCGGAATCCAACCCCCCGGCGCTAACCCCTCCCCACCCCACACCAGTAGGCCCCGCCCCCTCCTCCCCCCTGGCCTACCTCTCCTCCTGGCCATCTTCTCTTCAAACCGCTTCTTCCTGGATCTGACGGCTCTCAGTGGCGCATGTGCAGTAGGACGCTGGTACTCCTGCGCATGTGTACAAAGTTCATGAAGTTCGCCAACTGAACTTTGTGCGCATGTGCAGTAGTACCAGCGTCCTACTGTGCATGCGCCGCCGACGGAGCAGCATCCAGGAAGAAGAGGTTTGAAGAGAAGATGGCCCCTGTGAACTTCGCTGGAGGGGACTTACACAGAGGGTTAAGTAGCAACTTAGAGGTAATAGTCCTGGGGAAGAGGTAGGCCGGGGGGGGGATGAGGGAGGGGCCTACGGGGGGTGGGGTTAGCGCCTGGGGTAGTTGGATTCCCCTTTAAGGGCAATTGGCCGATCGGCACGTCAATCATAGGGAATCCAGCCCGGTTCTCCTAATTTGGAAAACCAGACAGGCAGTCCGGGTCACACCTGGACAAAATAGAGAGAAATGGAGAATAGTAGCTGGTAAGGGATTCCCATAGACATAGCAGTTGCAGGAAATATTATCTTTGCTAATCAGCTCAATTGGAATGAGAGATATAAGGCTATGGCGGCCCTTTAAAAAATCAAATCTGATTGCAAATCACCTCCAGCTCTCCAATGTCGTGTCATTTACATGGAAATCAAGTGGGATGTTCAGCGAGACAGACACAGTGGGAGGTCAAGCACAGATGTTCAGGAGGCTTTAATCTTCCCCATGTTTTACTTGGCCTTCCCAGAGGGCTCGTCCCCCCACGGGGCCAACAGCTGAATTGTGTTCCATAAATAGAACCTGTTACAATTTTTTTTCTTACCCCCCCCAAGGAGGTGCTGAAAATTCCCCAGCACCCCCATTCTACCTCTTTCCAAGGGCATAGCAATCTCATTACGGCCGTCCAATATCAGGAAAAAAAATGATTGCCTTTTGGTGGATATAATAAGCAGAAAATATTATAGCGTCCCAAGCAACGACACTTAGGTAATCTGCCATTAACTATGTATTCCTTGTCAGGCTCCTAAATTCAGGTCATTCAATATTCCATTTATTCTTTTTGTACTAAGTGACAATTTGCAATAGGAAACCATTTCATTAAAAAAAAAAAAAAAGTCTAACAGCTTATTTCTTTCCAGCTCAGAATCTATGGAATTTACTGTCTCAACGTCAGTTTTGCCAGCTCCATATCCAGTGTTTTATACTTCAATCCAATGGACTTAACAGGCCATGAAATATTCACTTGTTTCTGTATTAGATCATGGTTTCAGTGCAGAACGAAGGCAGAAACTCCCAGTTTAGCAAAGCAGTGGTAATGCAGACCAGCCGGCCACTCGCTTTTATCCAGACAAATGACATAGAGTTATTATAGCGCTTTATGAAGACTGAAAGACTGTTGGAGGAATACGGCTGAAGTTTATTATTGGAGGCATTTACTTTTTTTAAATTAACCCTAAAAGCAACCTAACCTTTTTAAAGGGATCCTGTCATGGGAATTTTTTTTTTTCAAAATGCATCAGTCAATAGTGTTGTTCCAGAAGAATTCTGCACTGAAATCCATTTCTCAAAAGAGTAAACAGATTTTTTTATATTTCATTTTGAAATCTGACATGGGGCTAGCCATTTTGTCAGTTTCTCAGCTGCCCCAAGTCATGGGACTTGTGCTCTGATAAACTTCAATCACTCTTTACTGCAAGTTGGAGTGATATTACCCCCTCCCTTTCCCCCACCCAGCAGCCTAACAACAGAACAATGGGAAGGTAACCAGATAACAGCTCCCTAACACAAGATAACAGCTGCCTGGTAGATCTAAGAACAGCACTCAATAGTAAAACCCATGTCCCACTGTGTACTATTCAGTTACATTGAGAAGGAAAAACAAACAGCCTGCCAGAAAGCAGTTCCCCCCTAAAGTGCTGACACAAGTCACATGACCAGCGCCAGCTGGGAAATTGACAAAATGTCTAGCCCCATGTCAGATTTCAAAACTGAATATAAAAAAATCTGTTTGCTCTTTTGAGAAATGGATTTCAGTGCAGAAGTCTACTGGAGCAGCACTATTAACTAATGCATTTTTAGAAAAAACATGTTTTCCCATGACAGTATCCCTTTCAATTAAAAAAAGGCAGAACTTTCAGTGAAAAATAATCAACATGACTTATAGGAAACTTTAAATGTAGATTAATATTTTAAAAAGACAATTTCAGTGTCAGTGCCACTTTAAGTTATTTTTAATATGTTATAGAATGGCTAACTAACTAAGCAACTTTTTAAGTGGTCTTCATATTTTGCCTAATTGTTGAGTTTTTGAATTATTCTTCTTTTGAATTATCATTCTTACGGTCTGTAAGGCTACAAATGTATAATTTTTTATTACACGTCTTTATATTCAGGCCCCCTCCTATTCATATTCCAGGCACTGCATGGTCGCTAAATAACCGCAAATAATAAAAAGTGAAAACCAATGGCAAATTGTCTCAGAATATCACTCTCTACATCATACATTATTATTATCCTACATAATATCACTCTCTGCATCAAAAGTTAATATAAAAGTACAACCCCTTTAAGGTATATACAGTATGTGTTTGATTACTTTCCATATGAAATATAGAAAAGAAGGACACATTTTCTCTACTGGTATAACTGACGAAAGGGTGACCCACCCCTTTAAAAAGAAGGACTCTCCATCTCTCAGCAAGACACAAGGTGGTTCTTCACAGTGAGGACAGTGAGGGTTTGAAATGCACTGCCGGGTGATGTTGTGATGCTGATTCTGTTGATGCCTTTAAAGGAGAATACAACCTGAAATGTTGTCTCCCTCCCCCCCCCCAGGGCAAATGCCCCTAATTCTTTACTTACTTGTTCTTGCAGATTTGGGCCACAGGAGTTCATGGCAGCCATCTTATTTCTTCGGTCTTTATCGGAAGTATACCAGCGATTTCGGCACATGTGCAGTTGGAGGAGATTTCCAGATCTGAACCACTGTGCATGTGCCGAAGCTCATGTAAATTTCCGAAAAATTTTTGTGACTTTCGGTCTCTTTCAAATGTAGATGGGTGTTTTTGGCGCATGTGCAGTTGGAGGAAATTTCCAGGCCCGAACCACTGCACGTGCCGAAAGTCATGAAAAATTCTGGGAAAAAAAAATCGGAAATGTACGTGACTTTCGTTGCATGCAGGTCCTGCAATCTTCTCCAACTGCCAAAACTCTGAAAAAGACCAAAGAAAGAAGATGGCTGCTGTGAACTCCTGGGGGGGGAGGAGGGTTTTTTTTCGATACAGGTTGGATTCTCCTTTAAGAGGGGTTTGGATGATTTCTTAGAAGACATAATATCAAAGGCTATTGTGATACTTAACTCTGCAGTTAGTTTAGCTATGGGTATATATAATTTATGTGAAGGTATGGAGGGGTGTGTGTGTGTGTATGTATGCTGGGTTTCATTTGGAGGGGTTGAAAATGATGGACTTTGTCTTTTCTCAACCCGATTTAACACAATAACACCCATACCTGTATGTGAGGAGAAGTGAGGAGAAGAAATATAGTTTAAAGAGTCACCCCAATACGACAATCCCCATAGTCTAAGGTCAACCCCTCACTAAGAATTGCCACATTCATAAAATATAAACATGGGTTAAAGTGGTTGTTCACCTTCCAACACTTTTTTCAGTTCAGTTGTTTCAGATAGTTTACTAGAAATCAAACACCAGAGACACCAACATTCAACTTTAAACTTAGATTTTGCAAAACAGTAAAAAATATAAAAATTAGGGATACACCGAATCCACTATTTTGGATTCGGCCGAACCCCTGAATCCACTGTGAAAGATTTGGCTGAATACCGAACTGAATCCAACCCCTAATTTGCATATGCAAATTAGTGAGAGGAAGGGTAAAAGGCAGCGTGCGCAACAAAACATTTTTTTACTTCCTTGTTATGTGATGAAAAGTCACATGATTTTAAGGATTTGGATTCGGTTCTGCCAGGCACAAGGATTCGGCCGATTCTGAATCCTGCTGAAAATGGCCGAATCCTGTCCGAATACCAAACCGAATCCTGCATTCGGTGCATCCCTAATAAAAATGGTAAGCATTTGAAAAAAAGTCTATTTTTGGAGAATAATCTGAAAACAACTCAACTGAAAATGTGTTTGGAAGGTGAAAAACCCCTTTAAAGTATTGATTCAACATGCGGACATAAAGAATAAACCCAGTGAGTATAACTGTAGGATCCATTCAAACAATTCTATAAAAGAAACTAGATTTCCCATATTATTAGGGCTGTATGTTACCATGTGCTTCACTGGGCCTCTTGGGAATTGTGTCGAACAGGAACAGTATCACACAGACATGACAAACAGACTCAAAACTAAACATCCAAAGGGCTTAATGGTAGATTTAAGTTTTCTTTTGGAATTGTGCCCCCTCTTAGCAACATATGGGCCAAGCACCGCACACGCTGAGCATGTAGCGGCTCTAAACATAATAAATACTTCTCTAGAGAGAGGCATAATTAATTGTGATTAATGGCTTTATTTGCAGGCACATTACACTCACAATGCATTTAGGGGCGGAATCGCCAAAGGTTGCGGAAAACAAATACATTTTATTGGTCAAGGCAAATGATAACATAATGTCCCTCCAGCCCCCCACCAGCACAGCTGATTTACACTGTTTGTTTTTTTATAGAAATAATTGTAATTTGACTTTATGTTACATTAATGGGTCTCTAAAGCACTCCATAAATCTCAGACTCCTGAGATGAGTTTTTTAGCTTTTTATTCAGAAGCTTTCTTGTATTTGATTCCAGCAAGCTGGTTGCTAGGTTCCAAATTACCCTAGCAACCATCAGGCCTGGATTTGAGGAAAGGCCACCTAGTGTGGCAGAATTTTAGGGGGTGGCATGCTGTCCAGCCACACCCACATTGGTTCAAAAACAATGGAGATATGCAGGAGATGCACCTCCCTCCTCCCCCCAGCCTAACTGCCCCCAGGGAAATGCCCCATACTTTATACTTACCCACATTTCCCTGGGGGGGGGCAGTAAGGCTGAGGGGAGGAGGGAGGGGGTATAAGTGGGGTAGGGGTACTTTTTTTGCAGGGTTGCGTTCTCCTTTAATGATTAACCCTCCCCCTTTAACCTATAAGCATGGACTTTAGAAGAATTCTGGGAGTTACAGTACAACAACAACACGTTCTTCTGTGCCTCCAAGGTATGAAATGGTTAAATCCAGCTTGCTCATTGGTTTTCCAATAGTATCATGAATAATAAGCATAATTTAGCAGTTGCTATACACATTAGCACGAGTGTGTTTCTGTGATAGATGCTACATATGGCTGCATTCTTGTGCTTTCTGCATCGCTAATAAATCCTCATTCGTATGGGCTGAAGGCAGTTCGGCTTGTTTTATGATTTAATCAAGGCACAATATTGCAGCAATTGATTAGGCTAGGTATTATGGTTATTTAGATTTATTGGCTGAACCATTTTCTAGCAAATCACTGTTGTAAAACATTTATTCCCAATTCTTTACCCCAAGAGCAAAATTACAGGGGGGTTATTCACAAACATGGAGTACGAAAGTATGAGTATGGGAATATTTTTTTTCTTTAATGGGTTTGCTGACCTTTAAATTAACTTTCAGTATGATGTAGAGAGGGATATTCTGACATAATTTGCAGTTGGTTTTCACTTTTTATTATTTGTGATTTTTGAGTTATTTTAGCTTTTTATCCAGCACCTCTCCAGTTTGTAATTTCAGCAATCTGGTTGCTAAGGACCAAATTACCCTAGCAACCATGCACTAATTTGAATAAGAGACTGGAATTTGAATAGGAACGGCCTGAATAGAAAGAGGAGTCATATAAAATAGCAATAACAATACATGTGTAGCCATACAGAGCATTTGTTTGTAGATGGGGTCGTTGCCGATTACCTGTTAATCCAGGTGGCACTTTTAGGATTTGGGAGAATGATTTGTAACCCCCTGCCAAAGATCTGGTAAGTTGGGTGTAATTAAATCCGGTTTGTAAGAGGTGTAGAAATTTCATTTTAGTTGATTTTCTGGAGTAAAGGAAAATTCATGATACCCATTAGAGGAGCAGAGAAGAGAATAGTAGACCTACTGCAAGATATTAGATTCTGTTTATGTGTGTAAATCCTATTGCTTATTGAAAACAAAGGTATGGTGGCCCTTTGGAGGAGTTTTAAACACTGTTGCTTAAAGGGGTGGTTCACCTTTTAGTTAAAATGTAGTACTTTATAGAGAGTGGTATTCTGAGACAATTTGCATTTGTTTGCCTTTAATTCAGCAGCTCTCCAGTTTGCTCTCCAGTTCTGGCTGCTAGGGTCCAAATGACCCTAGCAACCATGCATTGATTTGAATAAGATTGGAATATGAATAGGAGAGGGACTGAATAGAAAGATGAGTCATAAAAATTAGCAATAACAATATATGTGTAGCCTTACAGATCATTTGTTTTTAGATGGGGTCAGTGACCCCCACTGGAAAACTGGAGCGATTCTGAAGAAGAAGGCAAATAATTAAAAAACTAATGAAACTTTCCCCGTTCAGTGCAGAGAGATCGGGACTTCTGTGTCACAAATCGGCACCCAAAATCCAGAACCAATGCTAGGCACCCTGGTTTCAGCTCTTGCTTCTGCCTCTAACAGCCGCCTTTCGCCTCGAGAAGAGTCCTCGTATAATTGGATGCCGCCAGGTCTTATAAAGAGAGGAGCCCTCGGATAATTGGATGCTACCAGGTCTTATAAAGAGAGGAGCCAAGCGAGGGTTCTGGATGGGCAGAATGGCACAATCGTTGAGCAAAGTCTTTTGGGCAGAAGGTCACCGTTAAAGGGATAGACGAAAAGCGTTAAAACAGGCCGGCAGAATTCAAGCGGAGTCAGACAGGCAAGGGTCAAAACTGAGATAAATCAGTGTGGTCAAACAGGCACGGGTCAGACAACAGAGTGTACAATAGTCAGATAATCAGGCAAGGGTCAGGATCACAGAAGTCAGAGAAGTCAGACAGGCAGGGGTCAAAACAGGAATCAGAATACAGAATAAACGCTCCCAGGAACTCACAAATGAAAACAAACAACGGGCAATCAACTCAATGCCGAAGTCCCTTTAAATACCATTTCAATTTGTCGCCATTGCACTCTGATGTCATCACCCAACACCAATGCGCCTATAAAGAGAGGAAGTGTGTGCCACAAGCGCCTTAGGAATATGGCACTAAAGAAGAACAGAAGCAGCGTGGCAGATGTCCCCGCCGGCACACTGGACCACAAGGGTGAGTGTTCCTAATATACTTTGCGTGTGTTATTACTGTATTCCTAGTGGGGCCACTCGTAGGTGCATTCCTGGATCCCACTAGGTGGAGGCACTGTGGTAGTAAGTACCAGGTGCACAGTCTCTCCCAGCACTAGGGATGGCGCGAACCACCGCAAAAAAGTTCGCGCACGCGTTCGCGAACTTGCGACAAACGCGCGAATGGTTCGCGAACGTCGCGAACCCCATAGACTTCAATGGGAAGGCGAACTTTAAAAGCTAAAAAAGACATTTCTGGCCAGAAAAATGATTTTAAAGTTGTTTAAAGGGTGCAACGACCTGGACAGGGGGATGAAGGGGAAAGAACAATCCATTATTTTCTTATGTCAAAAGTGTTACAAAGTATCTTACCTGCACCTGTTAGCTGTTCTGGACTCTCTGCCAAAAGCCAAGTTCAAATCTTTGCTTCTTTTTCTGGCTGTTCAGTGAGGGTCTTTCCAGTGAAAGAGGGTCCTCCAAAAAGAGGGTCTTTCCAGTACAAATGAGGGACAGAGGGTTGAGCTCGCAAAAGAGGGACAGTTGGGACTCGGGAGGTATGCACATTTTTTTTTTTTTAGTCCAGGGGGTGTGTGGGGGTGGTCCAGGGAGATCTTCCTGATTGGCTGCCATGTATCTGCTGGTCTGGGGTGAGAGGGCAAAAAAATGCGGCAAAAAAAAATGCGCCAAATTGACGCGAACCCAAAATGCGAACGTCGCGCGACGTTCGCGAACTTCTGGCGAGCGCGAACAGCGGATGTTCGCGCGAACAAGTTCGCCGGCAAACAGTTCGCGCCATCCCTACCCAGCACCACTGCAGAGTGGCTCAGGTTTATCCCGTGAGTAGATGAACCTCTCACCATTCCTATGATTTTTCTGCTTTGGTGGTGAAGATCTCTCTAGACTTTCGACACACGTCAGTACAATGCATAGTTATTCTTAAAGAGAGTCGCACAGACACCATATATGTTGCAGGTGGGGAACTCACACTTTTATTGTGACCTCCTGTGCATCAGGTTTTCACTATAAAAGGGGAAGTTCCCCATCAGGTTTATCCCGTTCCATCAGGTAAGCGCCACAAGTGGAGTGCAACATCGACGAAGGGGTGTCGAAAGGGTTCCAACAGTTTATCCTACTGGTAGTGGTGGAAACCATGGTATTTGTGCAATGGCACCCTATGGCTCATAATGAGTCAGCTGGGGCACTTGCTTATCACACCTCTTGGTATTAAAGGGGCTCTATCTTGAAAATGAAAATTTAATATGAGCTTCATCTTGCTGAAATTAGAAACTTTCTAAATACAATCAATTAAACATTCTGTACCATTTATGAAATAATCAAGTTACTTTTCACTCTCCCCCCTCTCAGCAACCTGTCTCTCATCATTCTTTCTTCATGCAGTAGGTGGAGTCAGTTTGGTGAGTTTTTAAGTTAGGGCCCTTACACACGGGCGTTTTTACCTGCGCTCCCCTGCGTTCCGTTTTGCTGCGTTCAGCCGCAAGGGAGCGCAGTTATAGACGCACTCAATTATTTTCAATGGGGCTGTACTCACACGAACGCATGTAGGTGCCGAACGCCAATGCCGCTACCCACGTGGAGGCCATGGGCGCCGCCATTATGGGAGCAACGCCGGCAGGGAAGGACGCGCCGCAATCGTGACAACTACTAATGCATTCGGAGCGATAAAAATTGACGCACGCCCATTGACTTCAATGCAAAATGTTCACTGTTTTGTACATTTTTCCACCACTTGGCAAATTTTTCAGCGAAGTGAACTGGACATATTTGCCCATCACTATTCATTTTGTACACAGAATAAACATTGGGATTTTCATAAATGTTTGCAGCCGGTCCAGTAACCCATAGCAACCAATCAGCAACCGGCATCACTTTTTTTTTTAAAAAAAAGCTACTATCTACTAACTACTGCTAATATTATTACTGGAATTGAGACACCAATGTGACACATGGCTGCAAGTAAAACGATTCCGTCTCTGACCCACAAGGCATGCAATTCAATTTCTGACTGGTGAGACACAGGGACATAAAGGGAGCTGACTGTGTGTGGAAGGCTGTTCCCTTACAGTAAGCACATCATATTACATGAATATTCACCAATAAAGGCTGCACTGATTGCATTTGATTTAAATGTCATTAATTAGCAATCAGTGCAGCCCTGAAACCTGCATTTCTTAGAAGTGTCCCTGATTTTCTAAATTAGTTGTACTAACCCTCCTCTTATCCATTCAGCAGTATCGGCACAGTTGGAGGCATCTGATTTCAGACATAATCCTCAGGCAATTATCCTTCTATGACTCCCAGCAGATGCATAAAGGGGAAGTGATTACAGGGAGGATGAATGAAATAAACAATAAATCACCGGGAGCTTCAGAATCATGAGATGATCTCCAGCACCCACAATCCCTAGGAAACAATGGTTTGATGAAGAATTCTGGGCTTTGAATTCCCCAACAGCAAGGAAACCATGGGTCCTGGTAAATATGATATAATTAAGCAAGGGATCCCTTTATTGAACTAGTAGTAGCCAGCAGTCACTCGCTGTAACTAAAGAATAAAAACTTTTTCAAAGCAGTGCTCATAATCAGGGTTTATTTGAAGGGATACTGTCATGGGAAAACATGTTTTTAAAAAAAAAAAAAAAAAACACATCAGTTAATAGTGCTGCTCTAGCACAATTCTGCATTGAAATCCATTTCCCGAAAGAACAAACAGATTTTTTTATATTTCATTTTGAAATCTGACATGGGGCTAGACATATTGTCAATTTCCCAGCTGCCCCATGTCATGTGACTTGTGCCAGCACTAGGAGGGAACTGCTTTCTAGCAGGCTGTTGTTTTTACTATTGAGTGCTGTTCTTAGATCTACCAGGCAGCTGTTATCTTGTGTTAGGGAGCTGTTATCTGGTTACCTTCCCATTGTTCTGTTGTTAGGCTGCTGAGTGGGGGAAAGGGAGGGGTGATATCACCAACTTGCAGTACAGCAGTAAAGAGTGACTGAAGTTTATCAGAGCACAAGTCACATGACCAGGGGCAGCTGGGAAATTGACAAAATGTCTAGCCCCATGTCAGATTTCAAAATGAAATATAAAAAAATCTGTTTGCTCTTTTGAGAAATGGATTTCAGTGCAGAATTCTTCTGGAACAGCACTATTAACTGATACATTTTTTTTCCCATGACTGGATCCCTTTAACTGTCACAAAAAATGAATGTAAAATTGATCTTCTGAGCACTTTTTCCATATTCTTTACAGTTTTTACACTTTTCCTATAATGTATTTAAAGCAACAACGCTATCTGCTGTGCAGCGTGATGATTAACCTTAGTTGGCAGAAAATTAAGTTAGAAGTGAGAGGAGAAAAGTCTTGTAATGTTGATCTGCTTATAGCTAACCAGAGATGCATCAAACGACTCATCTCTATTTACTAACTTAATTATCTGAGCAGAACAACATGACAAGACTTTCCTCTGCTCAGTAATTCGCAAAACAGCGAAAATTTTTCGAAACGCACATTGCCGGCGTTGAAAAACGGACACCTGCGTCCAAAACTAGATACCAGTAATTTTCGTTAGGCAAATTTCTCTCTGGTGTTTTGTGAATCGTGGAATTCGCCACGAATCCAGCCCAGATAATAAATTCACCAATATCTATTTATACTCTTTATCTTCCACTTTCAAATTGAACCCACTGCCTGGTTAATCAGACCCCAGGAACTGGATTGCTAGTCTGCAAAAAGCTAAATTTAAAAAAAAAAAAAAAAAAACATGACCAGTTGCAAATTGTCTCAAGATATCACTGTTATATTAAAAGTTAGTTTAAAGGTAAATTTCCCCTTTAAAGGAGTTGTCTTTTAGTGTGATGTAAGGAGAGATATCCTGAGACAATTTGCAGTTTTCATTTTTTATGATTTTTGAGTTATTTAGCTTTTTATTGAGGAGCTTTCAGTTTGCAATTGCGGCAATCTGGTTGCTAGGTCTAAATGACGCTAGCAACCATTCCCTCGTTTGAGGAAGAGATTGGAATATGAATAGGAGAGGCCTGTATAGAAAAATAAGCAATAAAAAGTAGCATTAGCAATACATTTGCAACCTTACAGGGCATTTGTTTTTTTAGATGGGGTCAGTGACCCTCATTTGAAAGTTGGAAAGAGTCAGAAGAAAAAGACAAATAATTAATAAACTATAAAAAAAAAAAACAATGAAGACCAATTAAAAAGTTGCTTGGTTTTGGCCATAACATACTAAAAGCTGACCACCCCTTTAATACATTTAAAGTAGAATTCAACCCTAACGTTAAAAAAAAAAGCCTACCCCCCCATCCCCACCAAGACCACCTCCCTCCTCCCCCCAGCCTAAGGGGCAGATTTACTAAATTTGTGTGAATGATTTGAAATTCGATTGAATTTTAAAAAAGTTTCGAATTTTCGAATAGGTTTTCTGGCCACTTCGACCATCGAATTTTGAAAAATTCGATCGAATCGAATGGTTCGAATCGATCAAATAAAAATCTATTCGACCATTCGATGGCCCGATTACTTGCCCTTTAAATTTTTATTCGAATCCTTAGTTCGCCAGATTAAACCTACTGAATTGCTGTTTAACCCTACGGGAAGCCCCCGCAGGGTTTTTTCAGCTTTTTAAGATCGATTAAAAAAAATTCGATCGAATGGTTAAAATCGATTTTATTCAATCCTTCGATTTTTCAAATTTCATTACAAACCATCGAATTCGAAGGGTTAAAATTCGGTAAAAATTTGATGGTCGAATTCAGTATTTTTTTAAACCTCAAATTCGACCCTTAGTAAATCTGCTCCTAAGTGTTACCCCGGGAGTTAACGGGCGCCATCTTCAGACGCTTTGGTAATCTTCGGGTCTTCTCCCGGAGCACTGGCAATATTCGTGAGTTTCAGCACATGCACAGTTGTCGCCAAACAGAAAACTGCGCATGTGCCACAACGCCGGACTCATTCTGAAGATCTGAAGGGGTAAGTAAAACATTAGGGGCATTTACCCGGGGTAACACTTAGGCTGGGGGGGGGGAGGAGGGGGGGTCTTGGTGGGGATTGGGGGGTAGAGTTTTTTTTTTAATGTTAGAGTTGAATTTTCCATTAGAGTATTTTTTAAACGTTTGCTATGCCCATTCTGCAGCCTGTCAATCTGTTGCTGAAGTTCATCCTTCAGTTCATCCAGCAGAAACTTTTTCTGTAAACAAGTAAATCAAGAGATAATGCAAAGAAACTTTTTCCACTTTTTTTTTTTTATTTTTGCCTTTTTCTGTTAAATTCCAGATTATTTACTATTGTTACTGTACTGACATCTTTAGGCAATCACAGCTCCACCAGCAGAAGTGATGAATGTTCTTCCCCAGCGCACAGCCCTATACTGGCAATTTATCACCGACTCCGGGGGCTGATTTATTGCTCACGTGGGATAACATTCTTTCAACCAATGCACCAGAGATGGTTTCTTTAAAACAAATGGTTGTGAGATATAAGGCGTGGAACAAAATCTGCAGGATGGAGTTGGAGGACCTGGTCAATAAAGGAAAGTTAATAGACCACAGTGCTGTGTTAAGGTGGCCATGCCCAGGCCTATAAAATTGACAGACAGACCAAGCTTATTGGCCCCATGTATGGGGCCCTCCAACGTGCTTCCCCAATCGGCCAGATGTTGATTGGACGGGACTAAAAATCCCGTCGGATTGCGGCCGCATCTGAACGTTGATTCAGTCCCGAGGTCCGCTCATATCAGCTCTGTTCTGATCCCATTGTTGGGTCCCCTAGGGACCGCGCTTTGATCAGCCCAATCTCACCCACCACAAGGTGGGCATATCGGGGAGAGATCCGCTCGTTTGGCAACATCATCAAATGAGCGGATCTCTCCGTGTATGGCCACCTTTACTTAGAGCAGAGACACACGATGGAGATTCGGGGAGATTAGTCGCCTGGTGAAAAATCGCCTCTTCTTTGGCGACTAATCTCCCCAAACTGCCTTCTCGCCAGCTAGAATCTAAATCCCCAGCAGGATGGCACTCGGAGCGTTTAGTTGCCTCACGAGGAAACTTAGGGCAAGTTCGGAAAACAAAGAGCTTCAAGTGCCGTCCAGCCGGCTGAGCGACTAATCTCTGAATATCTCTACCCTTAGAGGTGTTAAATGCATTGGTTGACCTTGGCTGTCGTGGGATGTTGGGAGTTGCCATTTAATAGCAGTTGGAGGGCCCCCGCCTTGAACATACCTGGAGCCAAAAATAAGGGAGGTATTTTGTCCAGGTTGAAAGCAAAAGACCATTTGTTTGGTCCAATAAAAATCATTGCTCTACTTATTACTCATCTTTGTAATCAGGCCTCTCCCACTTCCTATAAGTGCTGCATTAACAGGTAATCACCAATGACCCCATGTAAAAACAAAGGCTCTTAAAGCTGTACGTATTGTTATTGCTACTTTTTATTACTCATCTTTCTATTCAGTCCCTCTCCTATTCATATTCCAGTCTTTTATTCCAATCAGTGCTAGGGTAGTTTTGGGACCCTAGCAACCAGACTGCTGTAATTGCAAACTGGAGAGTTGCTAATTAACTAAACAAATAACAAAAAAATTAAAACCAGCTGCAAATTATCTCAGAATATCACTCTCTACATCATACTAAAAGTTAACTCAAAGGTGAACAACCCATTTAAAAATAGTCCAGCTGCAGATCTGATTTCCAATAATTATCCTTAAACTCTCCTTAAATTTTTTTCTTTAAGACATGGTCCCTTTAAGAGTGGACGTGGTAGCTGTAGGTACTGGAACTGTAGGTCTGGGTCAGTCAGAGGGAGCTCCGGGGAGCCAGTCAGTCTCTGTCAGTATGTCTCAGTAACACTGTATCATTGCTGATTAAACTGAGTTACTGGAGCAGCAGAGCTCACAATTAACAACCTGGGCGTCCCTGCGGCTACTGGCAGCTCCACTCTCTCCAACACCCTCCAGTCTCTCTTACAGCAAATGAAGCAGCAAAACGAGTTTATTTTGTTAATTAAGCCAGACTTGTTTGCAACACTGTCTTGGCAGTAGCAGGCTTATTTCTTACAAGAAAGTCTATCAGCCTGTAGGTGGGTAAAGAGGCATGAATGCCATTTGGCTTCACTTTATCCACAATTAACTACTGAAACCACAGAGTTCTCTTATGTATCTGCTGTACTGGATGGGCCCTAGAATCACCCATGCTCTCTCCTTTCCACTCTCTATATATATCTATGTATCTATCCAACTAGCTTTCATTTATCTATCTATAGCTACCAATCTATCTATCTATCTATATCTATCTATCTATCTATCTATAGCTACCAATCTATCTATCTATCTATCTATAGCTACCAATCTATCTATCTATCTATAGCTACCAATCTATCTATCTATCTTTCTATCGCTACCAATCTATCTATCTATAGCTACCAATCTATCTATCTATCCATCGATCCGTCTATCTATCTATCTATCTATCTATCCATCTATCCATCATCTTTCTCTCTCACTATTTATATGCCTATATATCTATATCGATCTATCACCGATTCATCTATCATCTAGCTATTTTGTAATTATAAATATTCTAATTATTAATTCTAATATTGTATAATCTATCTACATATATATATATATATATATATATATATATATATATATATATGATATTAGAGAAAATATGAACAAGGGCAGGGTAGCAGTATGCCTACTTTTACATACAAAACCCATTTGTTTTTGGTGTTACTGTAGCTTTAAGAGCAGCTACATTTGTCTGTAAGCGGCAATAAAAGTTTGAAGTGAGCAGGCATTAAACTTCTCAGTCTGTTCTAGTGCGACAGGGAACTCCGCTTGTGTCTGTGTCCCTCCAGCCCCTCTCCCAATATAAAAGATTTCATATAACTGGGCTTAAAGGCTTACAATTGGCAGCCTGGGCTTCCCTGCAACTCTGCTGGCCCTGCCAACCTTCTGCCTCTCCCCCAGCACTTGCTGTTAGTTGAGCTGAGCATAAGGTGAGCAGGACGGGGATAGGACAATAGGAGCTGTCTCTCAGTGTAACAGAAGTTACCAGACTCCTGAACTCTTGCCCAGGACACACCGGAATGGAACTCCTGAGTCAGAACTTTCATACAGACACAAAAGCAGGACAAATAAGGACTTACCTTGGGCAGGAATAAACCCCCAGCTGAGACAAAGCAGCAGGATAAGAAGGAGCAATGGCAGCCAACCCCGTTGCTCTGCTCCGAGACCCTCTGACATCTTCTCCTGACTGAGAGAGAGCTTTCATCAGCTGGCTGAGTGGGAAAGAGCCATAATATACAGTTACAGCACAGGGACTCAGGATGTGAGAAATTTCCTGCATGCAATTTGTTAACCCCTCCTGCCTGCTGGGGATGTGCAGTCCTTCCACTCCACACTTTGCCTTTCTTTTTTTCCTTTTCTGACCGTTGCAATAAAGGAGTCTGTGCATGAAGAACGTTAAGAAGGCAGGCCTGGGAGAGCTTGGCTCATGCCAACGTTTAGCTCTCATTACAATGGAACAAATGATGTTCCTGTACTAGCAGAACTCTGCCGGATCTTAAATCCTACTCACCAGAAATCTGAGTTTGCCACACGCCTGCAAAAACAGGTTAATAATAGTGCCCCTGCTATGCCACGAGTCTCGGGCCCATTCACTAATCTACATGGCTGTAATCAAAAGCGCAGATAAACTGGGTGCAACACAACTGGTGTATATAATGAATACAAGCTGATAGCAGGTATAATAAAGTGCTCAGGTCTCAAAATGTAAAAACTCACCAAATACAAGAAGAGGTCGAGGTGAACCTTCAGCTGGGGGAGCGGGTAACCACATCATAACAGACCATACAATTCCAAAGTCCAATCTTCCGGACAGAATTGTAAAATGCTAGGTAGTTTATGTAGGTAAATCCGGATACAGCCTTACGCGTTTCGTTTCTTTCAGACACTTAATTATAGGCTGAGATGTCTATGATAGCCCGTGATTAAGTGCAGGGTCGGACTGAGGGGCCCAAGGCTCGTGCCTGGACTTTAGGATGGAACTACTTTCTGGCACACTGTTATTTCTCCTACTTAATGTAACTGAATGGGTCTCAGTGGGACATGGATTTTACTATTGAGTGCTGTTCTTAGATCTACCAGGCAGCTGTTATCTTGTGTTAGGGAATTACGTTTATTGATAAAATACTATAACAAAGTAACAAATCAATGCAAAATAAGCATTAAGCAATAAGCACAGAACACAGAATTATAAACTTCGAAATAACAAATTAAATCAAATAATCAATCTGTAACCTTCAAAATTCTATTACTTTCAGGGTTTCAAAGATTTAGCTGCTGATGTTCACTGTTCTCCTAATCTTTCCTCCTGAACCCCACTCATTCCTGAGAATACCTCATCCTCTTCTAGGAAGACACTTTGCCCTTCACTTGAAACCTCCAACTTTCCCTTCTTACAGCCTCCTGAGACCTGTTGTTTCACAGGTGAGTTTAAAGTGCCCCCCAACTGCCCATCTCCCTTTCTTTCTTCCTCAAAACCCCCACCTCTCTGTCTCTGCTTTCTTCTCTCTCCAACCATTTTAGTTCATCTTCCTCCTGTTCCATCATCTCCCCCCAACCTTTGCTGTTGAATAAAGCATATCTATTGAAGGTCATTGGCTTTGCCTTGGATGTAAATATCTTCTTCCTCCTTTTGTTTCTTACCTTCTGCCACAACTGCCCTTCTACTACTGATCTGGTTGCTTCTACTCTAACCTCCATTTCTGTGCCACCTTCCTCTCTCCTCACTGTGCTACTCTCCTCCCTAGGGGTTTCCTGTTCTCTCTGCACCATGATAACTTCCTCCTGCCCCAGACACCACGTGGTCACCCACCACCCCACTTTCACTCTGTGCCAGCCCACCCCTTACAACATTCCCATATGCCACCACAGAGCTTTCTTCCTCCATTCTTACCCCCCACCACTCTCATCCGTCCCATTCATTCAAGTCACAGCATTATCACAAGGCATGTTATCAGGGGCAGTGACCAGAGCATCATGGGAGGCATTTTGGCAGTTCTTTATTACCTCCCTTCTCCTTAAACCGGTCGTTATAGGCAAAGAATTCCTCCCAGGGCTTTATCTTCTCCATTGTCTCCTTTATCTTCTCCATTGTCTCCTTTATCTCCAGCTCATTGTCCTCCTGTTCTTTATTTAAAGCTGCAGCCTTCCTGATGCCCTGGGTCCTTATAGAGCCACTCGCAAAAGTCACACTCTTTATCTCCCTCTGGATCTCCTGACTCAGTGTCACTTTCCTGCTTTGCCGCAACTCCATACTACTCCTTAATGCAGTAATGACCTTATCAGTCACCTGAACACTGCCCTGAGGATTTGCCTGCACCGGGGCACCAGTACAGAGATCAGCAGGGCCACTCTACCACTCTATTTAAGAACCATGACATTAGCAGTAGGTGGTAAATGAGAAGCAGAAAGTAAATCCTTGCCTTTAAGACCCATAACTTCAGAATTACAAGTATTATCAGTGGAAGAAAAACATTGTCATTAAGCACCATCACACCAGGTTCAGCAGAGTCAGAAGGCGTTTGATTGCTTTGCCCCTTATTTAATACACAGGGTAAGTCACTGCCCTTGGACACCAGCACTTCAGCAGTTACAGTATCTTGCACAGTCTCAGTGGGAAAACTTTCCCTTTGCTCCCCTTGTGATATGGTTGGTAAATCACAGGGCACAGCAGCCGTGCCAGTATAGTGCCCATGCACAGACATACCTGCTCTGGCCACACTCCAGCGCCCCTCCTGCCGCTCTCCATGTTCCTCCAGCACTCCCTCTGCCATTTCAGCAGCCAGTAAGTAACTGTCCAGGGAACATAGTAACATAGTAACATAGTAAGTTAGGCTGAAAAAAGAGTTCAAGTTCAACGTTTTTTTTTTTTTAATTTTAACTGCCTAACTGCTAGTTGATCCAGAGGAAGGCAAAAAAACCCATCCTAAGCCTCTCCAATTTGCCTCAGAGGGGGAAAAAATTCCTTCCTGACTCCAAAAAGGCAATCGGACTAGTCCCTGGATCAACTTGTATAATGAACTATCTTCCATAACTCTGTATTCCCTCATTTGCTAAAAAGCCATCCAACCCCTTGGACCCTCAAGGGGCCTGGGCAAACTTACCACTGCAGCAGCACACGCTCCACACAACCTCTCAGTATGAGGGTATGTTATATTGTGTTACGGAGCTGTTATCTGGTTACCTTCCCATTTTTCTGTTGTAAGGCTGCTGGGGTGGGGGATACCACTCGAACTTGCAGTACAGAAGTAAAGAGTGACTGAAGTAGAATCAGAGCACAAGTCATATGACTGGGGGCATTTGGGAAACTGAAAATATGTCTAGCCCCATGTCAGATTTCAAAACTGAATATAAAAAATATGTTTGCTCTTTTGAGAAATGGATTTCAGTGCAGAATTCTGCTGGAGTAGCACTATTAACTGATGTGTTTTGAAAAAATGTTTTCCCATGACAGTATCCCTTTAAAGTCAATTGGCGTCATAATATTTTAGATGCACAGCAGAATAGTCACGGGCGACATTTTTTTTTTTTTTTTTGAAGCAGCAAATTTTCATAGCAGTTTTGCTCATTTATTCACTGGCTGCAAAACACGGAAATTTGCAGGGAATTTGCGCCTAAAGAATTTATTCGGCCATCACCAGTGAAGCTACTTCTTCACACTTCATCTGTTTTTGGATGCCGGCGTCCATTTTATCGCCGGCAATGGGCGCCCACGTCCAAAAACGCGATAAAATGGAAAACGGGACGCCGACAAATTTTCGCCAGGCTAAATTTCACTGGCAGTTTGCAAATTTATTCACCTGTGGTGAATCGCGGGAATTCTCTGTGAATGAATTCGCCCATCACTATCCATTACATTTTGGTTAATGAACACTAAATTGGCCTCTTTATGTTCTCTTTTCTCAGTGGCTTGACTCCCACCAATATTTCTCATTCCATTTTCACAGCCGCACTATAAAAGCAATTGGTGGATCAGATTAAAGGTCATGAAGGTCCCTAACAGTTTTGGGCTTTTACAGTACATTTAGGTATCTCCTACAGATGTTGATGAACAATGAGGTAAGTTGGTGGTTTGGTTGGACAGAGCTGCACGTTGGGAGTTCCCATTATTAGTCTGTTTTTAAGCTGGTCACCAATCATTAGTCCTGTAGTTGTTCTTTTTTGACTCTGTAAGGGTTCAAGCATAAATGTTCCTCTTGTGGCCAGCTGGTGGTGTAAAAATGAAGCAAGGTACTCCATCACCCCGTGAACAAGCTGGAGCCCTGCCTTATACAGATGAAGCTTTTGTTGGTTCTCTGAATTGGCAACTTCTCATGCAGCTGCACTCTCACTCCGGATTGCCCAAGGGGCATACTAAATTTGTACTACTAATTGTACACAGCGTTGTACAGATAATATTTCTAGCACAGACAGTTGCTACCTCATAGTTTTTGTGTCGAAGGCAACAGGAGATCCACGCATTGCCCAAGGTCACATGGAGTTGGCACTAGAATCAGGCGTTTCTGAGCCAGAGACTTAACTCTCTTATCCAGTCTGTCCCCTTTTTACATCAGCAGTTATACACCGTAGTGCATTCACTTTATGATTATATTCAACCATTCATATGCAGCCATACATATTTTACACTTTATGACCTCAGATGTAGATAACAATTGATGTAGCTATTTTATTTAGGTTCTTCTATGGACTTAGAGGTCAAACAACTCAATGGTACCACAAGGGCTGGCATGAAAGCGATCTGATTAAACATCTTGAAAAATGATTGATAGATTTTAGCTTTATATATGGATCAAGGCGATTGATTGGATCATTAAGTGAAAGTACAGGGAGTGCAAGAACTTGCGGTATTAGACTGAGCAATGAGGCCATGCTTGCTCCAAATAGACAATTCCCTTGAGAATCTAGTTTTCCATTAGGATCTGCTAAGCTAATTGTTTTAAGGGCACAAAAACTTACAAATAACTAAAAACTGGAAAAGTAGTACAAAAAAAATCTGTGCGTGTGGCTTGTTGTTCTAAAGTAAAAAACAAGTGGATAGGCCCCAGTAGGCCATGATTCCAAAATCAGATGATTAGGACATAGGCCAGATGAGACCTTTCCGTGATTATTTGTGAACAAAAATGATCTATAATTATTATATAAGGTATTCAATCAATATATATATATATATATATATATATATATATATATATATAGCTTCATGAAACCAGCACTCCCATTCAAAATTTCTTCAGTATTTTATTGGCATGTCAGAGTATCCAACGTTTCGGTCCTCATTAGGACCTTTCTCAAATCCTTGAGAAAGGTCCTAATGAGGACCGAAACGTTGGATACTCTGACATGCCAATAAAATACTGAAGAAATTTTGAATGGGAGTGCTGGTTTCATGAAGCTATATATGAATAACCTTTACCGTGCACCCTGAAGTAACAATTGGAAACGCTATAACAGCGGCAGCTTTGGAGTGCGGACGCTCACCAAGTACAATATATATATATATATATATGTGTGTGTGTCAGGCCCGGACTGGCAATCTGTGGGTTAGGGCAAATGCCAGATGGGCTGCTAAAAGGTGCCATAGAAAGTCAGTATTTAGTGGGCTGGTGGGGACTGTTTGGGCCTCTATGTGGGCTGATTGGGCCTCTGTGTATCTGAAATGCCAGGGCCTATTTTGATTCTCAGTCCAGTCCTGGTGTGTGTGTGTAGTCATGAGAGACTCTGTCCCGTTTTGCTTCACCGAAAATGTTGAAAATTTGATGAAAAATTTGCAAAATATTTCCAAACGCATTGAAGTCAACAGGCGACAATTTTTTTTCAAATTTTTGTTCTCACTCCAAATGCATTAAAGTCAGTGGGGGTTTCTTTTTGTGCTGACTAATTTGTCTTGGTGACTTTTTTTGTCTTGGCAACTTTTTGTCCAAATGCATTAAAGTCAATGGATGTTTTTTTCTTGCAGCCATTTTTTTTTTTTTGACTTGTTGAAATTTTACGCTGCAGACTTTCAGTTTCGCAGAAAAATTCACAGATGGTGAAATGAGGAATTCCACTGTGAATCCATGAAGTGAATACGTGTGATATTGTATTTGCCATTTCCTAGAGGAAAGCAGTGTTCTTAGGAAATAAATGACATCTGTAGGCGAGACCTTACATACAGTATCCACGAGAAAGAATTCTCTACCTGGTTTCTTAGGTAAGACCTTCTGGATAGAGATGATGCTCTGAGGAATCCCAAAAAAGGGATAAGATTAAAAAAGTCCATGGGGCAGATTTACTAAAGGGTGAAGTGACTAACGCTAGCGAAAATATGGCACATTATTTTACAGTGGGCTCATGTGTAGGGCATTTAAACAACTCTATTGACTTTATTAAGGTTCCCTTGTCATGTCTAGCTATCAGTGTAAATGTAATGTATTAGATGCACCATGTAACATAAATAGCTCCATTTCACTTTAAATTGCCTGCCATATGCAAATTGTGGTCGAATTGAAATCCTTCGAATATCGAATTCGAAGGATTTTACCCCAATTCTATCGATCAAATAGAAGTAACTCGATCAATGAAATCGTTTGATTCGAACGATTTTAACTATTCGTTCGATCAAATCGTTCGATTCGAGCAATTTTAACCATTCGATTTATTTGATCAAAAATAATTAAAACCAATTCGGTAGGTTGAAACTGGCAACTAGGCAGTCGAATAAAAATTTAAAGGGCAAGTAATTTGACTCTCGAATATTCTAACAGAACTTTATTCAAATTATTTGAATCATTCTATTCGATCGAATTTTCTGTCGAAGGGGTCTTCAAAAACAATAGAAATTTCTAATTCAAATCTTTTTGAAGATTCGATCAAATTTCAAATCCTTCATGTGAATTTGATAAATCTGCCCCAAAGGTACACCTGTGGAACTCTGCAGCAACCCAGCCTTATACAAGATTTAGACCAGGGTCTATAGGAAACTGCATCACTACAAATCAGACAAAATTGAGAATGAAATGCATTAAGTTTTGAAAACGTGTTGCTACGACTTTTAAAGCATCAAAGTGTGTGTTTTTTAAAGTAATTTTTCAGAGTTGAAGTGCTCCATTTTGTTGGGATTCTCAGCATGGTCAGCTATGTGCGATTCTGCTCCAGATTTATTGTCACTATAAATCCCACCGTGGCATCTTCATAAAGTGTACCGTATATCTCTCCAGCGCTCCGTGGAACTGTCGCAAGTCAGAAATGGCACCTCGTGGCAGAACACAGTCGAGCCGCCATGAATCTGCTTTAAAAGCCTTATTAGAATTACTGTAATAATGAAACAAAGAGCCAATATGTTGAAGTGTGCGTGGAATCATATACTCAGCTCACAAGTAGCTTAGGGACCCATTTACGAACAATCAAAACATTTGTTTTCCACAAATCTCAAAAAATTCACGGTTTTCCCATTTTTTTTTTTAAAAAAGCTCTAAAAATGTGAGATTATTAAGGGGCCGATTTACTAAATTTACGTGAAGGATTGGAAGTTCGAACAAATTCGATTATTCGTTTGGTCGAATATGCAAATTTTGGCATATTCGTTCATCGAATAGAGAATTCGATCATACGATCATTCGATCAGCGAAGGATTTTATTTTTTAAGTTTATTCGATTGCCTACTTCGGCAGATTGGACCTACCAAATTGCAATAGAAGCCTATGGGAGCACTCCCATAGGCTTCTGAGGCCAAGTCCTGATCGAATAGGATTTGTACGAAGTCTTCGATCGTTCGAATGCTACGAATCATTTGAATGATCGAATTATTTATTCGACTGATCGAATAAATTATTCGACTGATCGAATAAATTTGTATTCGATCGTCGAATGATCGAATAAAAGGTAGCCTAAAACTATTCGAATGCTAATCGAATATCGAATTTGGTCAAACTAATTTTGGGGAATAATAGTAAATTTGCCCCTAAGTGTAAACACCACGAAACCCACTAATACAAAACTTTGCCAAGTAAAAGGTCCCCAGCTGTGAAAACAACAAAATGTCCTTTAGGCTAAGGCCAGACGGGGAGATTCGGGGGCATTTTATCGCCTGGCGACTTCTCGCCGCGACTTGTAGCCCCCGAACCTCCCCGAATAGCCACTTCACTAAGCGCACCGGCGTTGCTTGAAAACGCCGGCGCGTATCCACACGGAGCGGCGCGCTTTTTAAAATTGCTCCAAATTGCCTCGCCAGGCAATTTGGAGCAATTTTAAAAAGCGCGCCGCTCCGTGTGGATACGCGCCGGCGTTTTCAAGCAACGCCGGTGCGCTTAGTGAAGTGGCTATTCGGGGAGGTTCGGGGGCTACAAGTCGCGGCGAGAAGTCGCCAGGCGATAAAATGCCCCCGAATCTCCCCGTCTGGCCTTAGCCTTAGAGTCAGTAGGAGCTGCACTAATCCTATTGGACCATTTTAAATCGATTGAGACTTTTAGAGGTATTCGGATTTTTGTTTTTGCTAGGATCGTTCCAAAACATTTTAGAGGTGGTTGTATTTTGTAGCCAATTGTTCAGCATTATTTTCTGTTCGTACTTTTTTAATTTGGATCTTTTAAGAAAATTGCTGGTTTTAGAGAAATCAAATTTGGTTGTGGTTTCAAAAACCTCTAAAATCTGACCTTTTGTTAAATTGGCCTCTTAAGGTAGCCATACACAAGCCAATATAAACTGCCAACCAACAGATTAAGTCACCAGATTATTAGGCAACGGCGTCCCGAACGATATATGTTGGAAAGTCAGACAGATGTATATCAGGCAGGTTTAAAAATCCCTTTAGATCAAGAACTGCATCAGTTGACTGATCAGATCAACCCAATATCACCCACTTCAGCGTGGGCATAACAGGGAGAGATCTGATTGTTTGGCAAGGTGTATGGCCAGCTATAGTGTAGGGTTGTTATTCGGGCCACTGGCACAAACTGGCTGGGAATGATCAGCCCTAGAGTAAACGACTCCGGTGTGCAAACCTTCCTCAATAATGATATTTCAAAAACTAGGCTACACAGAAGGCAAAAGGTAAGCCTATGTTCATCAATCACTATGGGGTGGCCTCACCATGTTGCTTCCTATTATTGGTCCTCACTTGCACCTTATTTTTCATAAAGTCAATTTGCTGCTAAGAAGTGTAATAATAGAGATACCAGGCTGCATCAGTTGGTGCGTTTAGGAACCACTCTAAGCTTTTCCAGATGAGTAGAGGGCTCAGCAATCATAGTTCAACAAGAGATCCAGAGGTCTGTAGTTCACCCATCCCTGCTTGAGTGGGACTTCATTCAACTGACCTCATCCAAGAAGAAGTCTTATGCTAAGCATTTTATGGCCAACATATGCCTCATTCGGCTTCAAGCTTGGTTATCTAGCAATGATTTGCCCGAGGGAAAAATAAGGCAGCCGCTTATACAATATGACTTCATTACTTTTTGTGGCCTAATTGAAAACTCTTGAAACTGGGTTTTAATATTTGGGATATCACAGACAGGTCACCATCTAGTGGTTATTTGGATTAACTGCATAGAACTACATTGTGCAGGCAGTTATAACTCCCACCGCTGCCCAAGGTCAGAGACAAATGGTACGCTTGCATTCAACTGACTGGGGTGTACTTGAATCCATCCAGATAGAAGGAAAGACAACTGGATAGATAGATAGATAGATGATAGATAGATAATTAGATAGATAGATAATTAGATAGATAGATAATTAGATAGATAGATAGATAGATAAATAATTAGATAGATAGATAGATGATAGATAGATTGATAGATAATTAGATAGATAGATAGATAGATAGATGATAGATAGATAGATAGATAGATAGATAGATGATAGATAGATTGATAGATAATTAGATAGATAGATAGATAGATGATAGATAGATAGATAGATAGATAGATAGATAGATAGCATAAATCAGCAGGCTAACTACCATCCTGAAAGCATTATGCTCAATATGGTTCTAAACCTCTTCAGTAATAATGGGCGAATCTGGGGTGTTTCACTTCGGCAAATTTTTCGCGAATTTCCTGAGAAATTCACAAAATGACAAAAAATTCACAAAAATTGCGAAATCGGAGAGTTCACGTGAAATTTTACTGTTTTCCAGAAAAATTTGTGACATTTACCCGAAAAATTCATGAAATTACTTCACTATAAATTAGTGAATTTCAAGCAATTTCACGATAAATTCGTGAATTCTGAACTATTTCACTAAATTCATGAAATTCAAATGTTTTCACTATAAATTCGTGAATTTCGAATGTTTTCACAGAAATTGATGCCGGCGAATTCTCTCTGGTGAATTTTCACGGCCATTTTGCGAATTTTGCAAATTCTCTCTGGTGAATTTTCACGGCCATTTTGCGAATTTATTCACGGCAGCAAATGACCATGACCATACCATGATACTACTTTTGTCGTAGGGCAGGGGTCCCCAACCTTTTTTGGCGTCCAATTCTGCACAACCTGGTGGCCCAGTTCAGGACTGTCCGTGGCCCGCTTCTGGGCTTCTGGGCTGTGGCCTGGTGGTTGGCGACCCCTGTCTTATGGTCTTACTCCATTCTTTATGGGTTATATAGAGGAGAATTCTCCCCATGTGGTACTCATTTCTTTTTACATGTTCTGGTTTTATATGTTAGGATTTTATTGGGAAGCAACATTTTGTTGTTTACACAACTGGGGGTTTGTTCACTAGAAACAACAGCTCCCAAACCAGACTTATAAATAGATACAAGAGCGAGTGTTACTAGAGCCCCCCAGCACTCACCCACTGAGCACCCTGTTGTTTCCTCACCATGTGTTCATCAAATCTTGTTAAAGGGAAACACCTACTCTGATGTATTTAGTGCTCATATAGGTTTGGGACCTGTTATCCAGTATGCACAGGACCTGGGGTTTTCCAGATAATGGATGTTTCACTAATTTGGATCTTCATACCTTATGTCAACTAGAAAATCGTGTAAACATTAAATAAACTCAATAGGCTGGTTTTGCTTCCAATTAGGGATGCACAGAATCCAGGATTCGGACAGGATTCAGCCTTTTTCAGCAGGATTCGGCCGAATCCTTCAGCCTGGCCGAACCAAATCCGAATCTGCATATACAAATTAGGGCCTGGGAGGGAACTCACGTGACTTTTTGGCACAAAACAAGGAAGTGAAACATGTTTTCCCCTACCCACCCATAATTTGCATATGCAAATTAGGGTTCGGATTCGGTTCAGTATTCGGCCGAATCTTTGGGGAAGGATTCGGGGGTTCGGCTGAATCCAAAATAGTGGATTCGGTGCATCCCTACTTCCAATAAGGATTAATTATATCTTAGTTGGGGTCAAGTACATGATACGGTTTTATTATTAGAGAAAAAGGAAATAAGTTTTCATAAATTTGGATTATTTCATTATAATGGAGTCTATGGGAGATGGCCATTCCGTAATTTGGAGCTTTCGGGATAACAGGTTTCCAGACAGGGCCACCATCAGGGTTGGGGTAAACTTGTCCCGGGCCTGGTGCTTTTTGGGTCTTGGGGGGGCCCAGTAACTGTACCCACACTGTGGCAGGGCCCCTGCTGCACAATTACACAATTGGGTGGGGAGGATGGAGCTATAGTGCCTGCACTTTCTTTCCCCTCCCTTGTTTATTTTTCTTAAAGAGGAATACAACCCCTCCTGCACTGACCCCCAGCCTCCCCTCCCCACCGTAGGCCCCCCAACTAAGATACAATTACTCCTTATTGGATCCAAAACAGTTCAATTAGGTTTATCTATTGTTTAAATAATTTTTAGCATTTGCTTAAATTTATTTTAACGTATGGAGATCCAAATTATCAAAAGATCCGTTTTCCAGAAAACCCCGGGTCCAGAGCGTTCAGGATAACAGGCCCCATACGGGATTCACGTCTGGAAACCTGTTTTAATAATAAAAAATTAGCTTGTACTTGATCCAGACAGACAAAAATGAATCCGCATTAAAGGCAAAACAATCCTACTTAATGTTTAATTTATATTTTAGTGGACAATGTCTAGAAATCCAGATTACATTACAATATTCATAGAACTGGGTGTCTCTTCCAACTGCACCATATGCTTAACATCCATTCTTGGTACCAACAGATGGACAGAGGCAATTCTCACCTCGCAAACAATCCTGTTTATTCTGGTAATGGGCAACACTTTAGATTTTTTTCTTTTTTGGAGCAGCAAAACAAAAATATAAAAGCAGAGTAAATCCAAAGCCTGCCTTGGCACTAACTACACAATTGGTTTCCTGACAAACAGGTGGTCAGGCTAGATCTTTTTTTTTTACTTTGTGCCAAACAAATGGCAAATACTTTAGGGACGTCTGTGTACTCACAGCAGCACATCATATTTCTACTCCCAGGCAAAGAGATCCGCAAGGCCATCGCCAGTGGTTCTGGAAACACAAGCCCATGTTTTTGCTTAAGTGAGTGGTTCACCTTTAAAGGAGAACTAAACTCTAAAAGTGAATGTGGCTAAAAATGCCATGTTTTATATCCTGAACTTACTGCACCAGCCTAAAGTTTCAGCTTGTCAATAGCAGCAATGATCCAGGACTAGTGATGGGCGAATCTAACCTGATTCGCTTTGCCAAAAAATTCACGAATTTCCAGCGAAATTTGCGAATTGGCGAAAAATTTGCTAAACTCTTTTTTTTTTCTGCTGTAATATATACAAACCAAACATTTAATAAACAAAATTTCTCCCTGAAAAACTTTCCCTTACATCTGCATCTGTAACCGAAAGGTCCCTCTCCTTTCTCATGAACTCTCTTTTTTACATTAAACTGTATTTAATTAATTGCCCCTTTAGGTTTCTTTGCAGATTTTGGGGCCTTTGGGGATTTAACAAAATCCTCCTCCAATCCTTCCCCAAATCTCTTTACCTGAATTCCCTTTACTCCTTGGGAATTACCTTCCTTCTCCAGAAACACCAGCCCCCTTCCCTCTGAAACTCTCTGCTCTCCCATTTCAGGGGCCCTTCCTTTCCTTTTCTTCCCCTGATCCTCTGTGATGGGCTCCTTCCCCACATGCTGCTCTTGCAGAAAAACAGGGGATTCACCTGCATGAACCTGCAACCTCCTTTTCTCTTTCCCTTTCTGTTCCACACTGCCTTCCTCTTGACTGTCACCTTCTGACTTATTACTCTGCCTTTTCTATTTCTTCTCCTCTGTAACCTTCCTTTCTTCCTCTTCCCTCTCTATCCTTCTCAAATCCTCCTCCTCCTCCTCTGCTAGGTCCCCCCAGCTATTCCCGTCTGGCAGAAAGTACTTGTTTGAGGTGGGTATGTCAGTAGCAAGTACCAGTTTCCCTGGCTTCTTTCTTGATTTCTCCTGTCTCATGTCTCCTGTCTAGGGATGGCGCGAACTGTTCGCGCTCGCCAAAAGTTCGCGACGTTCGCATTTTGGGTTCGCGTCAATTTGCCGCATTTTTTTTGCCGTTTTTTTTTTGCCCTCTCACCCCAGACCAGCAGATACATGGCAGCCAATCAGGAAGATCTCCCTGGACCACCCCCACACACCCCCTGGACCAAAAAAAAAAAAATGTGCATACCTCCCAACTGTCCCTTTTTTGGAGGGACAGTCCCTCTTTTGAGAGCTCAACCCTCTGTCCCTCATTTGTACTGGAAAGTCCCTCTTTTCTCTGCACTGAACAGCCAGAAAAAGAAGCAAAGATTTGAACTTAATTGGCTTTTGGCAGAGAGTCCAGAACAGCTAACAGGTGCAGATAAGATACTTTGTAACACTTTTGACATAAGAAAATAATGGATTTTTCTTTTCCCTTGATCCCCCTCTGGCATGCCACTGTCCAGGTCGTTGCACCCTTATAACAACTTTAAAATAATTTTTCTGGCCAGAAATGTCTTTTTTAGCTTTAAAAGTTCGCCTTCCCATTGAAGTCTATGGGGTTCGCGAACCGTTCGCGAACCGTTCGCGATTTTGCGCAAGTTCGCGAACGTGTTCGCGAACTTTTTTGCCGCGGTTCGCGCCATCCCTACTCCTGTCTCCCTGAACTTCCTGCTTCACTTTCTCCATCTGTCCTCTCTATTCTGCCTTCTGCTGCCTCCATAACATTCCCTTCTGGCCTCCCCTCCTCTGCTACCTCCATCCTCCCTTCCTGCTCTGTCACTTCATCTTGCCCAAAGAGCTCCCTCTCCACCCCGGGACAAGCCTTGACAATATTGTGCCAAGCATCTGGGCACTGGCAGTGTGTGTGGCCCAAGGATGAACACAAGTTACAGCGGATCTTGCTACACTCCTTACTGAAGTGACCCCGGGCCCCACACAGTGAACACACCTTATTGTCACAGTTGCTGGCCAGATGGCGCCTTGACCCACACCTGAAACACTGACGTGGCTGCCCCGGATAGAAGCAGCAGAAGGAATATGAGGGAAAGGTATTACCTGCTCTGTAGTGGCCAAAGCACTGCTTCTCTCCAGAGCCTTCTCTGCCTCACTCATTACCAGATTCTCACACACCAGCCCCATCTTAGATTCTTCTGATTAACCAGCACATGGGACTCACTTCTCCTGCTGCTGCTTGACCTTCCTCCCATCATCCTTCTGGATTCCCCTGGGAGTTTCCAGGTACAGTCACTGCCTCCTGCCCTGCTGCTGCTCTGTCTCTCCTCCAAGGAGTCTGTGACCCCAGTGGAGTTTTTTGCAGGTTCCTTCCAAGCTGGTTCTCTTTGTGACTCTGAAGCGGGAGTACAGTCCATCTCCACACAGCCTGACGGGCCAGGGGAGTCACACTTCAAAACAACAGAACCAAAAGATTCACCAGGGATTTCTTTCAGGTGTTTGAAACTTTTTCCCTCATCCAAGATGGCCGCAGGTACCTCATTCCCTTTCCCTCCATTCCCTTTCCTCCCAGCAGCAGAAACAGCCTTGATTTTTCCATGCAATGCTCTGCGTTCACTGGGTTTCTTGGCTTCCACAGTCGCAGCACAAACTCTGGTTCTAGTCACACATTTGCCTGTGGCTGAACATGCACTAGGACTCTTAGCCTTGGCTTCCCCACTGCTCTTAGGGCTCCAAGCCACTTTCTTCCTCATTCTACCAATTTGGAGAGGAAAAACTGAACAAAAGTCCAAACAAATTAATTACAAGGCTGCAACCTTGCGTTTGCTGTTCAAACAGTCCCTCCCAGACCCCACGAGCTCAATCTCAGCACCTCCTCACAGTATCTTGTGTTAGGGAGCTGTTATCTGGTTACCTTCCCATTGTTCTGTTGTTAGACTGCTGGGGGGAGGGGGAGAAGTGAGGGTGTGATATCACACCAACTTGCAGTACAGCAGTAAAGAGTGATCGAAGTTTATCAGAGCACAAGTCACATGACTTGGGGTAGCAGGGAAATTGACAATATGTCTAGCCCGATGTCAGATTTCAAAATGAAATATAAAAAAATATTTTTGCTCTTTTGAGAAAAGGATTTCAATGGTGAATTCTGCTGGAGCAGCACTATTAACTGATGTATTTTGAAAAAAAATTCCCATGACAGTATCCCTTTAAAGTCACATATTTTCCTTAAAACTGTCTCTTTTGTGACTCCACAGCTCGATAAACTAGACGTAGTCAGATACAAAAGGACTCCTAAATGAGAATAATTCATTGTGCATTAGTATTTTATATTAGCATTTTATTTTATTAACTTCCTTGGCTTTTGGCAGAGAGCCTGGAACATCCACAGCAGCAGATTAGATACTTTTGTAACAATTTTAAGATAAACAAATAAGTAATTGTGATACAATAAGATAACAGGTCCCTTGGGAAAAGTTAGACTCACAGCTTAAAGGGCAATTCATCTTCATTAGCAAAACTTTAATAACTGAAAAAAACACAGAAATATGTTCAAACTTTTAGAACCTGACAAACTTTGAAAAATGAACATGGTAATTAGGGGGTGTGGCCACAAAATAGACGTGGTCAAAAAGTTCATTTTCGGTCCTCTTTTTATATCCAAAATGTTGGGAGGTATAGCCTTTTTGTAATGCGGAGCTCTCTGGACAACGGGTTTCCAAATAACAGATCCCACACCTGCAATATGCTCCACGTTGCTGCAATCTATAGTACAGCTGTAGATAACGTAGTGATCAATGGGTCAGCAAGACCAAAGGCCTGGCATGCTAGATTTTTCCACTCAAAGATCTATAATATATACAGGAATTTAAGGTAAATAAAAAAAAAAAAAAAGAAATAAAATTCCGGGAATACTTGTAGACGTAAGTGCATGAAAGTAAGGGCAGCTGGCTGTGCAAATCAGAGTGAAACGGCAGTAATCATGACCTGGGGTCCTTAGAAACCTCAGCAGGGAAGTGTTCTGTGTATTTCCTGCACTTCATATCGGGCTTTGTAGTAATAAAAACTAGATTAGACTGGATAAAAAGCACTGGGAAATAAAGGCTGAAAACACATTGCTGTAGTAAATAAAAATAATAGCGCGCAGTTCCCAGTTAAAACGGAGAAGTAAAATGTAAAAATAAAAGGCACTCCGGAACACTTCTTTAATGGTGTAAAACTCTACTGGATTCAGTGAATGATATCCTATGCAGTAATTCACACGTATGGCTGCTAAAACATCATGTACAGGTATTGGATCTGTTATCTGGAAACCCATCAAATTTTAAAAAACTATTTCCTTTTTCTCTGTAATAATAAAACAGTAGCTTGTACTTGATCCTAGCTAAGATATAATTAATCCGTATTGGACGCAGAAGCAGCCTATTGGGTTTATTTAATTCTTACATGATTTTCTAGTAGACTTAAGGTATGAAGATCCAAATTACAGAAAGATCCATTATCCGGATCTGAATTTCACACTGAATGAGATATGCACACGTAGGTAAACTTATTAGTTCTCCGAACACTGGGGCTGATTTATGAATGTCTGTGTGGCGGCTGCCAATAACAAACAATCGTCAAGTCATTTGGAACTATTACAAGATAGATAATGAAAGCAATGGCCAGATTGTGGATTTTTCGGTAGCCTTAAAGGAACAGTTCAGGGTAAAAATAAAAACTGGGTAAATAGATAGGCTGTGCTAAATAAAAAATAATTCTAATATAGTTGGTTAGCCAAAAATGTAATATGTAAAGGCTGGAGTGAGTGGATGTCTAACATAACAGAATACAACACAACTTCCTTCTTTTCAGTTCTCTAAATATGAGTTATTCGGTGACTTGAAGGGGGGCCATGTGGGACATAACTGTTCAGCGAGTTTATAATTATAATTGATCCTCAGAATTCAGCTCAGATTCAAAAGCAACAGTTATGACCCATGTGGCCCTCCCTCAAGTCACTGATTGGTTACTGCCTGGTAACCAGGCAGTGTAAACCAAGAGAGCTGAAGAGCAATAAGTAGCGTTTTGTTCTGTTAGATTAGACATCCAGTCACTCCAGCCTTTATACATTACATTTTTGGCTAACTAACTATATTGAAAACATTTTTTGCTTTGCACAGTCTATCTATTTACCCAGTTTTTATTTTTATACCGAACAATTCCTTTAAGGCAGTGGCATAACTAGATTGCGCTGGGCCCCCCTGCAAAAAAATCTTCAGAGGGGCCCAGCGCACTCTGATCCCCTCCTCCTACTTCCCACCTACACCCGCCAAGACTCAGACCATTATCTGTAGGGTTCCACCTTCGCTAAAGAATCTTACCGCCTGGTGGGGGGGAGGCGGGGACAAAAGGGGCTGGGCGATAATGCAAAAGAGGGCGACCGATGATGCAAAAGGGATTGGAGCCTCACATCCAGATGCAAAAGGGAGTGGAGAAACACGGATTAAGTCATGAAGGTATGTTTTGAGCGAAATGGGGGGCAGGCCAACAGCTTTTTAAAGTGTATTACAAATTACCTGCAACTAGATTGCCGGTAAACAGCCCCGGCCTTTGCAGTTGGTTTACTGGTAAAATACAACCCTAACTATCTGCCCAATGCCAACTTGCTCTGCTTCCCCACAGCAGGTAAGGGAGCAACTGGGGAAGGGGGGGGGTGTTTTTGTTGGGAATAGAGGATGCAAACCCTAAAATCTGAGCCCACTTTTCACCGGACCCCCCTGTGACTGCGGGGTCTGCTTCTTCTATTGTTACCACACTGCCTAAAGGCATGGAGATCCAAAGATTCTTTATCTGGAAAACCCCAGGTCCACAGCATTCTAGATAAAAGATATCATACCAGTATTATTTTTTATACTAAGCTATTGGGATATGAGGGGTTTTAAATTATTCGTGTTTCCCTACTTAAAGGGATACTGTCATGGGAAAAATGTTTTTTTATCAAATGCATCAGTATATAGTGCTGCTCCAGCAGAATCCATTTCTCAAAGCAGCACACAGATTTTTTTATATTTCATTTTGAAATCTGACATGGGGCTAGACATACTGTCCATTTCCCAGCTGCCCCAAGTCATGTGATAAAAATCAGTCACTCTTTACTGCTGTACTGAAAGTTGGAAAGATATCACTCCCTCCCCCCCCACCAGCAGCCTAACAACAGAACAATCGGAAGATAACCAGATAACAGCTCCCTAACACAAGATAACAGCTGCCTGGTAGATCTAAGAACAGCAATCAGTAGTAAAAACCCATGTCCCACTGCGTTCCATTCAGTTACATTGAGAAGGAAAAACAACAGCCTGCCAGAAAGCAGTTCCCTCCTAAAGTGCTTGCACAAGTCACATGACCTGGGGCAGCTGGGAAATTAACAATATGTCTAGCCCCATGTCAGATTCAAAACTGAATATAAATAAATCTGTTTACTCTTTTGAGAAATGGATTTCAGTGCAGAATTCTACTGGAGCAGCGGTATTAACTGATGTGTTTTGAAAAAAACATGTTTTCCCATGACCGTATCCCTTTAAAACAACCCAACCTTGACAGTAATGCTGACTGCTGAAAACTGCCAATTAGAGCAGTTAAAATCTGTCAGTGACTCACAGCATGAGTGAGTTGGCTGCAGCTTAACAAAATAGGTTGAGCAACAAATAACTGATTACATATAATTAACAACCGTGTGAGAAAATGAATAAAGACTATTTGTTGAACAGACTGATTGAATATCCACTATGCTTTAATAGAGACAGTTTCCTGGTTACATTTATTCTGAGAATGCAATGTTGTCAGATAGATGAGCTAACGTTATTGATGATCTCTTTCTGGCTCTCTTTATTGCAGAGTTCTACGAACGTGATACTGAGTTGTGGTTATACAACAGTCCTAGAAGAAGAAGAGTTTTAATAACAGCAATTAATGGATCTGCCAACGAGCATCCGGAATTGCATCTGAAACCTTTGAAAAGAGTGTGTTATCTTCTGAGCTTATAATTATATGTGGGGGGAAGTGCCAGAATTCTAAAATCTTGAAAGAAAACAAAATTTTCCATTGTTCACGTGCATTTGCTTTGCTCTTTAACCATAAATTGTTAAAATAAAATAAAAAAACACTAATAATTTTTTTTGTGCTTCCAAAAATAATTTGGAGAATTTTGTAGGAGAATTCAGGATTCCTGTTCGATAAAAAAAAACACTAACAATTTGAAGAATGCGGAACTAGAACAAACCAGCTGCCAAAATCCAATGTTATCAGTTTTTTTTTTTTTTAATAGAAGTGACGACGCCACAGGGTGAATGAGTGAAAAGTAGAAATGTATTAAGGGATGATTGTCTTGGCCTTTAGGTTATGTACAAAGTTGCTCTGAGGGATCTTAAAAGACCAGTAAAAATGAAATTGTTTTAAAGTAATAAAAATATAATGCAGTGTTGCTCTGCACTAGTAAAAATGCAGTATTTGCTTCAGAAGCACTATTATTGTTTATATAAATAAGCTGTTGTGTAGCCATGGGGGCAACTAGTCAAAGGAGAAAAGGCTCAAGTTACACAGCAGATAAAAGATAAGCTCTGTTATCTGTTATCCATTACTTATCCTGTGCCATATAGCCGTTTTTCAATTTCTGCCACTGCTACTTAGCAGCTTGTTTATATGAACTATAGTAGTGTTTCTGAAGCAAACAGATCAGCTTTAACAGCGCAGGGCAACACTACATGATATTTGCTTTACTTTAAAACACTTAAATTTTTTGGTGTTACTGTTCCTTTAAATGAGAAAGAAACCTGTTCCGAAAAAAAACCCCTCAGCCCTCCCCTGTGTAGACCCCCCCCTCTCGGCAAAGGTCGGAAACGCCGGTAAAGTTATGAAGATGGCCAAAGAAAGAAGATGACTCCCGTTGCAAGAATCTGCAGGAGGGGTAAGTAAAAAATTGCCCGGGGGGGTGGGCTGGGGGGAGGTGAGTCTACACAGGGAAGGGGGGGAGGGTTTTTTCGTAACAGGTTTACTTCTCCTTTAACACTTCTCCTTTAACACTGTCGCTCAATTTTTGCTAGACTTTCAGTTCCAACATAACCCAGTATATTAACAAGGGGTTAAAGCATACTGGGAGCTGTAGTCCAGCAACATCAGCACTGTATTCCTAAAAGAGAACTAAACCCTAAAATCATGACATATTTTGTATACAGAATTTACTGCGCCTACAGGTTCAGCAACCATATAACAGCAGTGACCAAGGCCTTCAAAATTGTTGCAGGAGTTCCCCAAGTTGGATTTTGTGAGGAGTGCCAGTGGCACAGCACATGATCGGTGTTCTCTGGGCTGCTGGTGAAAAGCTCAGATTAGGGGTTATTGCAAATCATTAAGCAGAAATGAGGTTCACATGCTGTAGAAGCTGGTGCCACAGAGATGATCATTGTATCCTAAAGCACTGGTTTCTGAGCAGCCGGCCCGAATCCGCCCATCCTCTTGCCGGCAATGTGCGTGGCAACGTTTTGCGATTTTTTTTCGCTGTTTCGCAAATTTCGCTAGAAATTCCCGAAAAATTCCCGAAACGCTCCAGATTCGCCCATCACTAGCGAACAACAGTTTATTTAAATTGGGGAGATGGCTGAGCATACGTCACCCACCATATTTATTAAAAGTTGGAAAATTCCAAGGCACTTTTGAAAATGATCATCACTGTGCAGTGCAAAATTGTATCCATGGTCAATAGTCTTTGTTTATGATTGGACCCCCCCCCAGTAGTGATGGATGGATCTGCCCAGTTTCGAATACATGAATTGTCAAAAATTTGCAAAATGCATTGAGGTCAACTTTTTTTGCAGCAACTTTTTCAGAGCACGATACATTGGAGTCTATGGGTGTTTTCTGCAAGCGAAACCTGGTGAAACATTTTGTTTATCGCTATTCCAACCACAGTGAATGAAGAACCCACTCCAGGGTTTAGTTAAAGAATTTGGGGTGCCCCACAGTGGAGGAAGACTGTTGGAGTCTGGCTGGATATCACAAATGATAATTAAAGGTACTATGTCTACCTAGGAGCAGTAACCCACAGCAACCAATAAGATATTTACTTTTAAACAGGTGACAGTAAATTATACCTGCTGGTTGGTAGCTATGGGTAACTCTACCTAGGCAAACATAGTGCCTTTAATTACATGACCCCTAATATATTTTACCTTCGGTTGTCAAGGTAAAGTTAGTTAGTTTCATGATGTGCATGGTCATGGAGCTCCTTGGTGGCATATCCTTATATTTTATAGCTGGGGGTACATAATCTGCTATATAAGATATAAGATATTGTGTTTTATATAAATTTCTATACAGTAGGTACAAATAGAGAGAGGGGGACATACAGTTTGGAAGAGATGTTTCTTTCCTACCGTAGGTCATTGGGGATGGTGGATACACTGAAGAGTTGAACTTGATAGTATGAGATGAGAAAAAGTCAACTTTCCATGTAGCTATGTAACTGCAGATCTATTTTGCATATGTTACCATGTCTGCACATTCTGGCAGAGGCCGCTGCTGATTTGCCAGTTTCCCACACATTTCCTTCATTTGGAAGCAGCCATTGTTTTCTTGGGGAAGATTCCCAAGTCTTGCACAGTCTGTAGGACAACCCCGTATATTGTTCATGGACAGTTTCTTTCTAGAGCGTTAGGCAAGGAGCCTACTCTGCCTCATGGGAGGGTTTTTTTTTATAATAATATATAATAAAAAAATATTTCCATAGAACTCGCTGATCTGCAGTTAATATAACGCAGATTTGTGTCTCAAATGGAAAAGAACAAAAAGAAACTTTTATGGTGCTCAAAGCTTCAGCTACATACGGCTCTCGCCTGGCCTTTAAACACAAACAGAATGTTTGCCTGGCAAATCAGCTAGAGACGGATCATGCCGTTTACAAGAGTTCCCATGCTGTCAGGCCTGTTTAGATTCACCGAGATCAGTAATCATCTGCTATCACTCAGGCTTTCACTTAGCAGCCATGTTCAGCTATTGGCAGGTGCAATCATCATTGAGCCACATTAAGCTTTCTACGTGCTGGCACATTATATTCTGCCTCTTGCCATGGACAGCTACCACCTGCTGTATGGATTCAGGCCTATTTAAATTGTCACGTGGCCAGCGTTGTGCTCCCAGGCGAGTAATTGCTAAACGCTACTCATGGGAGCCTCCTCCCTCTGTAGCCTACAATCTTCTAGGCTTTAATGTTACGGTACATTCTAGTCATCACGCTCATGAACACCACCTAATAAAATTCAGCTTAAGTGTTAAGCATCTCTCAATACTTGTTCTGGATATTAAAAAATGAAATTCATGCAATATTGAGAAGATACATTATGAGGGCAAGAACTTAATGATACCATAAAGGCTTTTAGATGATGTCCATTCTTTGATTTTCTGGGGAGCTTATCAAGACCCAATACCAGTGTTGGCTATTTGCCACAAATGGATTTCACCTTGCTTCTTGGGAATACCACCCTTGGATGTTGTAGATGTAGACATGCTTCATGTGATTTCATGCATGTGGTTCAGCAATCAATATAACACAGTGAGGTGAGGCCAGCCAAACTGGTGACCCTCATTAGCATGGACACTGTATTGGGGCCATTTCAGTGTGTGTTTGCGTGTCATTTATCAGTTGTCTATTTCCAGGCAGTGTCATTCCATGATTTTGCCTCTTTATAGGCCCCTGCTAAGGCCTTGCCTTGAGTATGAAGTGCAGTTTGGGCTTCAGTCTTTAAAGGAGAAATAAAAATCCTTAAAGTTAAAAAAAACCCTACCCCCCTGCCCTACATAGACCCACCTACCCTACATAGACCCCTACCCTACATTGACCGCTACCCTACATAGACCCCTACCCTAAATAGACCCCCATCCCTCCTCCCCCCAGCCTAAGTGTTACACTGGACAAATGCCCTTAAATCTTTACTTACTCCTCCATGCAGATTGAGTTCACTGGCTTCAACTTCTTCTATTCAGTAATCTTCAGAATGAGACCAGTGTAGGGGCGTATTCACAGTTGGAGCAATGTTCTGTTTCGCAATAACTGAGAATGCGCTGAAACACATTAAGATTGCCAAAGCTCCATTTTGACGCTCATTGACTTCAACCTGCTTCATGAATTTTTCGTGGCACAGATTCGCCCAGTTGTTTTCTCTGGGAAAAAAGTACATTAGAGGGCAGTATTGACAAATATCAGGGGATCTTTTTTCCCATAAAAATGATAAACGCACCAGAGGCCACCCCTTCAGACTAGAAGAAAAGGGCTTTCATTTGAAGTAGTGTAGGTGGTTCTTCACAGTGAGGACAATGAGGTTGTGGAATGCACTGCCGGGTGATGTTGTGATGCTCATTCTGTTGATGCTTTTAAGAGGGGTTTGGATGATTTATTGGACAGACATAATATCAAGGCTATTTTGATACTAAATTCTATAGTTAGTATAGATATGGGCATATATGGTTTGTGTGAGTGTATGGAGTGGCCATTGTGTGTGTGTGTGTGAGTGTGTGTGTGTGTGTGTGTGTGTGTGTGTGGACTTTGTCTTTTTTCAACCTAACTTTATTAAGTAAACCCAGGTTGACCAAGCTCAGTGGGGAAAAAAGCAATGACCATAGAGCATCCTACCCTAGACCATAGTCTCCAATGATTTCTCAACAATATATAGTTAATGCATGTTCTGAAAACAAGTAGTTTGGACCAGTGAGCAGTGTAGGTAGCAATGACGTGTGCTATAATCTAATGCATATTCCATTCCACATTGAATGGTTGTTCTTTGTTTACTGTATGTGATTATTTTTTTCCAGTTAAGACACTTATTACAGTTCCCCATTAGTGATTAAATGCTAAATTCTCCCACGGACTTTATATTGTATCTTGCAAAGCTGAAGAGTGTGGGAAACAAATGGTCTGAATGAGCCATAACATGTGTTTTGCATTGAATTGCTGTCTTAGAGTATTGTTAACTCACATCTTTGGTTAATGTGATTCATACCTACAGTACTGAATGCAGACACAAGGCTGCCAATTTCAACTAATGTACTGTATCAGTCCTGTCCTACCACAAAGTCCCCAGAGACTGCTCAGTATGTGCAAAAGTCTTCAGTACGTGGAGCTTGACTGTATTACAGCAGGAAACAACCCAACAATTCCGGGGAATAAAACTAACAAAACTAACAAAAAAATTCACAAAGAAAAAAAAAGCAGAGCCAAAACACCCATTGACTCCAATGTATTTTGCATGCAAAAAATCACTGCAAAAAAAACAAAAATGCCTAATTTAGTTTGCACGGAAGAAGCCACTGCAAAGAAACATCTATTGACCAATGCAGTTTGCATGGAATGGAAAAAGTCACAGCAAGAAAATGCCAATTGACTCCAATGTAGTTTGCCCAAAAAAGTTGACACAAAAAACTACCATTGACCCCAATGTATTTTTTGTGCACAATGTGTGATGTGTGATTTCAATATGTTCTGAAAATGTTCAACCTAGATTCTCTTATCACTAAACAACACAGATCATATAATCAGCGAGGTTTCTCTAGCAACCAGTTTTAAAGTAGGAATCTCTACAATATATAATAGAACCAGATCTCAGAGGACAATACACATGTTGAGAGAAGATAAAGAAATATGATGCTGGGAATTGAGAATTGAACGCACAATATGGTCAGTTGTATCGAGAACTGATTAACCTTCCCATATGTTTTTTGGAGTGTGGGAGGAAGTCAGAATACCTGGAGGAAACCCCCACAACCATGGGAAGAACATATAAACTTCTTGCAGATGATTATACTCATATTAGGTCCTTCATTACAAGAGCATTTATCTCAAAATGCTTACAGTTCTCCCTTTTGCAGCAATCCATAAGGCTGCCTGCCTTACTACTAATGACCTCCCTGGAGCATCATAATCCAGTCCCTGTGGTGCCATGAAACTCATTGAGGCAAGGGTTATTTGTGCAAACTACATGCCTGGAGGTGTGAATCGTTATTAAACCAACAAGGTAAAGATGTTGGGAGGAGGGGTGTATGTGGAGTTGCAGGTCCCCATTCTGTTTAGCTATGTTGTTCCAATTTGGCATAGTTGGCCTCCATCACACCTTGTTTGTACAACACTCCAGCTGAAATATGCTGTGTGTGGCATTAGCCTAAAAGAAAATAAAAAGTCCTTTGAGGACATCAAGGTGCACATTTTCAACAGAAAAGACAACTGGTTGTAAAAGGCATATAGAATATTGTTTATGTCAAGGTACTGTCAAAGGGGGCTGTAATACCACTTATCTCATGCTATTCTAACATTTTATCCAAGCTATTTCACAACCATTCATACCTTCAGTCATGTAACCCCTGCCTTACTGATTTTATGGAAGCATAGTTACATAATTGAGTTGGGATGAAATAAGGTCAAGATCCATCCAGTCCAACCCCTCCTGATTAACTCCAATGCACCTATATGCACATACTTAAACAGACCCATCTATCCACTCACATACAGTATATAAACTATGTATTTCAATATCTATACTAATTGTAGATTTTAGTATCATAATAGCCTTTGATAGTATTATTGTCCAAGAAATTTTCCAATACCCTCTGAAAGGCATTCCACAACCTCACTGTCCTCACTGTGAAGAACCACCTACTGCTTTAAAGGAAACCCAAACCCTTTTTATTAAAATCCCCTACCCTATATAGACCCCATCCCTGCCTAGGTTTTACCCTGGGTAAATGCCCCAAACTCTTTCCTTAACCCTTGTTGCAGAGTTCCAGGGCACCATCTTCTTCTCTTCGGTGATCTTTGAGTCTTCTACCGGTGCTTCAGCAATACCTGTGACTTTCAGCGAATGCGCAGTTGTTCGGGACCGGAAGATTGCGCCAACTGTGCAAGCACTGATACGCCGCTCTAGTCCCGAAGATTACCAAAAAGAAGAAGATGGCACCCATGAACTCTGATGCCCTGCAACGAGGGGTAAGTAAAGAGTACAACCCATAAGGCTTTAAACCATGAACTTCTTCAGTTGAACTAAAGAAGTCTTTCTTCAGTTGAGGGGGGAAACATTTTCAACATTATTCATCAAATCCGGTGTAGACTTACTCTACTATTTCTCAATAGTTATTTCTCAATAACGTTGACTTGAAGAACTTAAATAACTTCTTGGACAAGCCTAATAACCACGGCTATAGTATTGTCGAGGAATTAAAAAAAATTTAGCAAACATTTTTATTAGCGCTGCACGTAATCCATTATTTTTCGATTCGGCCGACCCCCCCGAATGCTTTGCAAAAGTTTCAGCCACATACCGAACCAAATCCTAATTTACATAAGCACATTAGGGGTGGAAGGGGAAAACATTTTTTACTTCCATGTGATTTCCCTCTCCAGAAGGATTTGGCCAAATCCGAATGCTGCTGAAAAATCCAGGCCGAATCCCAAACAGAATCCTGGATTCAGTGCTTCCCTAATTTTTATTCATGTTTAGGAAATTTTTTTAAATTCATTTGTGGTTGAATGATTGTTCTGCAGCAAAAGACCAGATTTTTTCAAAAATATTTATTCATACCTCTTTTTTTCTCATGGGTATTTTGATCTTTAGTCTTCCACTTCTTCCACTAATGTTGTAAAATCCATCCATACATTCCTTCCTAAAACCTATCTCAATAAATCTCTCTTTCTCCCAAAGTCCCTAAACTGTCTTTGAGAGCAAAAAATGTCCTTCTTTAACCTTTCATTTAGTTCAGTGAGCCAGTTTGTTCCTCCTCTGTTATTTTTTTTTCAAAGCTATTAAAGGAAAACTAAACCCTAAAAATATATATATATATATATTCTAAATCCATTTAAGAACAATGCATTTTGTGCTGTGGCTCTATAAAACTGCAGAGTACAACTGGAAAATTAAATAGATTCATGGGGAGCTGTAAAGTGCCAAGTGAGTATTGTAAAATCTACAGAATGTAATAGCGCCCATTCTACGGATTCACTCAATCATATTCAGGTGACTGGAATTCATTATGAAGGCTGCAGTTTACTTTATTTTATTGTTTACTCCCTCCAAGAAAGCACCCTTGTAATAATATGCTGATTTTTGCTCTTCTTGCCAAGGTTGTGGCAAGAAGGTGTTTTTCCTTTTCCAAGGAAATGTAGAACTGGTATGGGATCCATCATCTGGAAACCCATCATCCAGAAAGCTCTGAATTATGGCATAGCCATATGCCATAGACTCAATTATAATCAAATAAATCAAAATTTTTAAAATGATTTCCCTTTTTCTCTGTAATAATAAAACAGGACCGTGTACTTGATCCAAACTAAGATATAATTTATCCCTATTGGAGGCAAAATCAGCCTATTGGTTTTTTTTAATACTTACATAATTTTTTAGCATACTATGGTATGAAGATCAAAAATACGGAAAGATCCCACATCCGGAAAACCCCAGGTCCTGAGTATTCTGGATAACAGGTTTCATGCCTGTAGTTTATTGTCTCATGGTGAAATAATCAGAAATAATGTCCAAGTTCCACATAGTTAAACTGGCAGTAGACGCAAAGTCGTTCCCCGATATGCCACTAACGGCAGGGCTAGATCAGGGGTAATCCAAATGCTCAGCCCTATGGGCAAACAATCGGATTACGAAAAGGGCAATGGGCTCTGACGGGTCAGGAGAAAATCAAACCTTCCCGATCGATATTGTGTCCAGATATCGATCGAGAAGACCCGTTGGAAGCCCCGATACATGGGCAGAGAAGCTGTCAAATGGTCTTAACGACTGATATCAGCAGCTTTATCTGCCCGTGTTCGGCCAGCATTAGAACCATAATGCCCATATATGTTGACAAGCCTTTTCTTAATGGGAAACCAGCCGTCTTACAAGAAACCCTTTGACTAGTAGGTGTTGATCGTTCAGGAAAGTAGCTGTTAGCAGACACGGATGACGTTTTGATGACCTTCTTCTACGTGGGATGAAAGCGATGATCTAAAATGACATTCACCTGAGAGCAAATTCATTCTCCACTTGTCTGGAACTAAATCTAGGAATTTAAGGGTATCATTTAAAAGTTCAGTTTTTTGCCCCCCCAGTAACTAAGATGAAGAGATTGTGGAAGAATGTTACATGTCTCTTATTACACTCTTATTCAGCAATAAAAGTGCCTGGCCAAAGCATTCATCATCTGGCAAGCTGTAAAACTGTAAAGTATTGATTACGGCACGTTTGTTCCCGCTGCCCCAACATATTTCCCACAGGATTAATAATATTGCAGTTCAACTTACACTCTCCTTTCCTTTACTTATAATCCTAAAAACTCCATATAGTCATTTCCATTCCATTCCATTATTTCAGAGCTGACACAATCCATTCCTCCGTCTACCGAAAATTACACTTGTATAAATAAACACACACACACCTACTAAAATCGTATTGGTGATAGGCACCCAAAATTGCATATGTATTGGCACTATTATCCCCACTTGTGTCCGTTCATGCTTCTTTGAAACTGCCCCTTTTCTCTGTTATTATGAAATGTGCTCAGTCCATTGATAAATACAGGTATGGGACCTGTTATCCAGATGCTCAAGGCCTGGGGTTTTTGAAGGGGTCTTTCTGTAATTTGGATTTCTGCAATACAGTAAGTATCCTTCATGTAAACATTAAATAAACACATTGGACTGGCTTTTCTTCCAATGAGGATTAATTAAATCTTAGTTGGGATCAAGTACAAGGTATGGGGAATTACAAAATTTGAATTATTTTCTTAAAATGGAGTCTATGGGAGATGGCCTCTCCATAATTCAGAGCTTCCTAAAAAAAAAGTGCACCACAACTGTGTGTGATTTTAAATATGGAAAATACAAGAGGTCCTCTGAACTCAACCAATTATCAATATATTTAAGACATTGAGACATTCTGTGCATACAGCTACTAAAAATGCCTTACCCTTTAAACAACAGGGATTGTTTGTCCATATATTGCAATATATTTAAGCTGGCCAACTACATCAAAGTCATCCCATATCTGGCCAGTCCTACGCTCAATTTTCATCTGATTCATTAAGAATTCTATTGCTTCATTATACATTTTACAAAGGGACTAAGTTTTACCTGCAACTTACTTGCTGCTTTCAAAGTAAAACTCCCAATCTTGGTTGCCCTTTTATTAGACACCAGTGGGATCACCTGACTATAGCTGGGAAGGGTTGGAGCTACAACAGAGAGCTGGTCACTACTCCTATATGAACTGTAACAAACAAGAGAAATATGGATTGCAATATGGATGGGATGTATCCCTACTAGTTGATTGAGCACAAGTTGCAGCGGTGCCATAACATTATTGGCTAATAGGGTCCATACTCGACTGCCTACAGTAGTTCTCCAGATCAAAGCTACTGAATTGGGTTTAGTTATTTTTGATCGAATAAAAATATATGATCGAATGGTTAAAATTGTTCAAATCAATTGATTCTAACTATTTTATCAATCCATCGAATATTTGCTATTCGATCGTTCGACCAATCGGATTGCGGTCAAATCCTTCGAATTCGATATTCAAATTTGAAGGATTTTTATTTCCCAGCTATTCACATGGTCAAATTTGAGGGTTTTTTAACCCTCGAATTCGAACAATAGTAAATATGCCCCTTAAAGGGCAAGGAAAGTCTAAAATAGAATAAGGCTAGAAATGCTGTATTTTGTATACTAAACATAAACATGAACTTACTGCACCACAAGCCTAATCAAACAAATAATTTATGCTTTCAAAGTTGGCCACAGGGGGCTGTCATCTTGTAACTTTGTTATACATCTTTGCAAGACTAGACTACATACACATGCTCAGTGTGGTCTGGGCTTCTTAGGGATCATCATAAATGATCAAAAAACAAAGCTACTTGAGTTCTGCATGGCTGGTAAGTAAGGCAGGGGCTCCCCCTGCTGTTCATAAGTATGATTGCTTCCCTGCCAGAAGTTAGGGACCGTCTGACAATTCCTATCCACAGAAGTAAATGACGGGAGAATTTCACTGCATACAGTCAGGTTTCTTATAAAAATGGCACATATTTTTTAAATAAAGTGTATTGGAGATAGATTTCTTTTTCATTAAAGAAAGTAAAATGGGATTTTATTTCTTTGCCTTTCCTTGCCCTTTAATGTATATTCCCTGTCTATTTCAAGAGAATGATACTGCAGAATGACTGAGCTTATATTTGTACTGCTGATTCTAAATACAGTATCTACTTGTGATAGACAGGGTAAAACAAACAGTATGTGTAAATGGAAAAATCCTTCTTTTGTTAAAGCAATTTATTTAACAAAAGGAAACTGCAAAAATCCAATCTTATCACCCAGTGGTTTCTGGTGGATCAAAGTCCTTGCGAAATTTCTAACTGTAAATCAAAGTCATAGCATTGAGTCTATCAGTAATTTTCTATTCGATTTACTTGGGATGTGAAAACTAAGCTGAAAGCAAGGAATGTGGCTCAGTGCATTCAGAATCCAATATTGTGTATTGGAATGTTCCTCTCTGTCTTATTCTTATTTATTTCCTTGTTAAAATAACAACGGTTGTTAAAGGGGAAGGCTGCCTTATTATTAACCATCATAAAGAATAGTACAGGTATAGGATCCGGAACTCTAAATTACAGGAAGGCTCCTTTAGGCTCCGGCTTTATGAAATAATTCATTTTATTAAAAGTTATTTCTTTTTTCCCTTCAATAATAAAACAGTATCTTTATCCAACCAACTTTATCCAAACAAGTTATAATTGATCTTTATTGGAGGCAAAACAATTATATAAAGATTAATGTTTAAATAATTTTTTTTTGTAGACTTAGGGGGTATATACTATGGGGCAGATTTATCAAATTCACATGAAAGATTCGAAATTCGATCGAATTTTCAAAAAGATTCGAATTTTCGATTGTTTTTTGAAGACCACTTCGACCGTCGACTTGTGCCGAAAAAACAAGTCGCTCGTCGTTTTTGACGCGACGCGATGAAAACGACGCACGCCGAAAATGACGCGATGCGCGTCAGAAACGACGAGACGCGCATTGGAAGCGACGTGTCAAAGTTGATGCGATGCGCGTCAAAAGCGTCCCGCAACTCGTTTCGCAAATTTTTCGCCATTTCCCGAATTTCTCTGAAAATTTGCAAATTTTTCGGCGAATCGAATCTCGGGAGATTCGCCCATCACTACTTGCAGCTTCTTATGTACAGTTACAAGGCATTGTTTTCCGAATAACGCATATTTCCGTAGTTTGAATCTTCATACCTTAAGTCTACTAGAAATTAAACCCAATAGGCTGGTTTTGCTTCCAATAAGGCTTAATTATATCTTAGTTGGGATCAAGTACAAGTTACTGTTTAATTATTAAAGAGGAAAAAGATATGATTTTTAAAAGTTTGGATTATTTGGATAAAATTAAATCTATGATGACAGACTTTCGGTAATTTGGAGCTTTCCAGATAACAGGCTTCTGGATCACACAATTGTCTTAGAATTTCTCCAGAAAAAGTTGTATTTGAGTTTTTGTGCTGGAAAAGTTGCAGAACATATAGAAATGCCGTCCTATTGAGACAATATACATTTAGCAAAATTTCAATTAAAGTTTCACAGATTTTTTGACAAAGTAAAACAGGCAAGTTTCACTTATCAATAGCCAACATCGCAAGTAACGTTCTTGGAGGTGGAGACATGATCTTTCTAGCTCTAAAGGTGGCCATACAGGAGCCGATAAAAACTGCCGACAAACTGAGTCAGGAGCTAATTAGCCCGTGGCCCGATTGATAAAAATCCCGTCGGATTGTGGCCGCATCTGTTCATGATGAAGTCCCGTGATCTGACCATCCGTATTGATTTCATTATGATCTGATTGTTGGGTCCTAGGACCCAAGATCAGATCAGCCTGACATCGCTCCACCTTGAAGGTAGGCATATCTGGGAGAGATTTGCTCCTTTGGTGAAATCTCCAAACAAGCGTATCTCTGTGTGCATGGCAATGTTTACTGTTTCTGCACCAAGATATAATGCTATGGAAAAACAATGTATCTATGGTTCTGGCGTCCTTTTTTTTCAGCAACTGATTGTCTCAATTTCTCTTTTCAACAAAGATAAATTCCAAATCCAAGGGATCTCTAAAGCTCGTTTATAGACCGTGAAAAAAGGCGCATCATCCATCAAGTACATTCACAGTTTAATTTAAAGATTTCTGAATCTGTTACTGGCCCAATCAATGGGTACAATGATTCTTTTTTTGTTTCCTCTGCCTATTCAAGTCACAGAGCAATTATCAGGCAAAGGAGGATAACTGCTCATCAGCTCAATATAGCCAGCTGATTATTGCTACAATTGTATTGCTTGAAAAGCTTTTGGTAAACAGCGTCTTCCTGCCCAAGCGTATCAGCAAAAAAAAAAAAAAAAATTTGATTGGCTAAATATATACGTGCAATAAGTTTATACCAATTTTGGTTTGTCCGCAATAGTTAGCAAGCCATATGTGCAACACAAACAGATGTAGTCCATTATAAGTCATATTTTCTGCACATAATCTGTTACTCACTAAATTTATTTAAATGGAGACTCTCCATTGCTAAATGCTATGGTGTTTTACGGCATTACACATTTTACAATGCATGAATAGACGGTAATGAAACTGTAATTCTCAGTATAATGAACATGTTCTTATTTCAGAACTCGATTGAATGATAGGCTATACTTATCCCTACAAAACTGAGATGAGTGAAATGCAGACAGGATGATATTCCATTGGATTTATTAGAAGGGATGCACCGAATACAGGATTCGGCCAAAATTCTGCATTTTTCAGCAGGATTCAGCCTAATCCTTGTCCCTGGCCGAACCAAATCAGAATCTTAATTTGCGTATACAAATTAGGGGTGGGAAGGGAAAAAATTATATTCCACTTTTTCCTTTCCTGTTCCTAATTTGCATATGCAAATTAGGGTTTTTATTCAGTTCGGTATTTGGTTGAATTGTTGACAAAGGATTCAGGGATTAGGCCAAATCCAAAATAGTGGATTTGGTGCATCCCTACTTTTTAGTGATGGTCTCTTGTCTTTAAAGGGTTTCCTTTTTTATCAACATAGACATTGACAAAGTAATCCTTTTCTTAAAGGGGTGGTTCACCTTCAAGTTAACTTTTAGTATATTGTAGAAGGGCCAATTCTAAGAAACTTTTCAATTGGTCTTCATTATTTATTTTTCATAGTTTTTTAATGATTTGCAATTTTCTTCTGTTTCTTTGCAGCTTTCAAATGGGGGTCACTGACACCATCTAAAAACAAATGGTCTGTAAGGCTACAAATGTATTGTTATTGCCACTTTTTATTACTTATCATTCTATTCAGTCCATCTCCTACTCATATTCCAGTCTCTTATTCAAATCAATGCTGGGTTGCTTGGGTAATTTGTTCCCTAGAAACCAAATTGCTGACACTGCAAACTAGAGAGTTGCTGAATAAAAAGCTAAATAACTATAAAACCACAAACAATAAAAAATGAAAACCAATTGCAGATTGTCTCAGAATATCACTCTCTACATTATACTAAAAGTTAACTCAAAGGTGAACAACCCCTTTAATATTCTGGGGTTTTACAATTATCTCACGTTTTGCTCTAAAACTCTCCACTTTGAAATTTAGAAGGCAATACAGGTATAAGAGCTGTTATCCAGAATGCTTGGGACTTTTCCTGGAAAACCAATCTTTCCATAATTTTGATCTTCATACCTTAAGTCTACCAGAAAATCATGTAAACATTAAATACACCCAATAGGCTGGTTTTGCTTCCAATAAGGATTCATTATATCTTAGTTGGTATCAAGCACAAACTAATGTTTTATGATTACAGAGAATTTCTTTAAAAATGTTGGATTATTTGTATAAAATGGAGTCTATGGGGAAAATTCACTAAGCGGCGAAAAAAACGCTAGCATTGCCTTCGCTAACATTTGCCGCACTTCGCCAGGCAAATTTTTTGGGACTTAGAAAAAATTTCAAGTTTTTTTTTTTCAAACTCCTATCTATTGTATTGAAGTAACATCTAGCGTAAGAGGTAATGTTCACAAAAATTTTCATCTTAGTGAATTAGCGTAGTTATGTCCCTTCATCAGTGCGCAACTTCGCCTAGCGTAAGGGTGCAAAGTTGTGCAAGTCGATGTCCTTCGGTAGCAAATTTTTGCCAGGGACACTGTTAGTGAATCGGCGAAGTTGTGAATTGACGTTGCGCTGGCAAATTAGCGCTAGCGTTAGACGCTTCGTGCTTTACGGTTTTTGTTTTGTTAAGTGGTGATTTTGCTGGGGCTACTCTATGGCAGCTGTTACTGAACTAATATTCAGCTCACTATGTGGTTGTAATTGTTTATAGTTGACTATATGGCTCTCAACCTAACTTTTTATACGGCTGCAACCAACACACTGATGCTGTGAGTCGCTGACAAATTTTACCTGCTCTAACTAGTTGATTCCACAAATTTGCAGTACATTACTGCCACAAAGCAAAAGTTCTTTGCAGTAGGACATAAAATAAAAACGAAGTAAAAATATATAATAAAGGAAAATATTCAATCAGTACTTCAATATTTTAAACACAATGGGGGGGAATTCAAAAAAGTGTTGGGAAGGAAAAAATGTCGTAGAAAATGTCGTAACAACAGCCAACAAATTTCACAGAGCATTTCCCCACTAATTTTCCGTCATATACGACACTTTTGAAATAGTGTTGTGAAAAGTGGGCTTGGTTTTTTCGGCGCCACTTTCCCCAACAGTTTTATGAATAAACTTTTTTTTGCTGACAATTTTTCCGACACATTAGACTCTCCAAAATAAATTGTCTTTTAAAAAGTCGTGTAAAATGTCATCTGTACGATGAAAAGATATACAACATTTTTAAAAATTGTTGGACATTCAGAGATAGAAACATCTGCCTTCGTAAATTTGCTGTTTGTACAACATTTTACAAATTTGTCGACCGCCACTTCTGGGTTACTTATTTTACCGGCACTTTTGTGAATTCCCCCCCAATGTGAGGAATGTTGGTAGCGTTAGTTGGAATACACTTTCTCCTGATATGTTTTACTGATGTACAAAGCGATTTTCTCTTTATCTGAATATGTTAACAATTGTCCAAGTCAGTAGGAGAAAAAGTTATCAGAAAGATTAAAACATTTACCTATTGTTCAGTGGATGCAAGTACATAACAGAATAATCATTATTACATTTAATAGCTGAGCTCTGAATGGTAGAATATTGCATAATGTATCCTCTCCTCCGTGAACTTAAACAGTAGATAAAATAAATATACACTTTAATGACTCAAACAAATGAATCATGAAAAAATTCAATTAAAGGCAGAAAACCAAGCCTAATCTCAAAAGAAAACTACATTTTAAGGGAAATGCTTGAATACTTAGCAAATGAAGGTAAGAAGGGTGAAATTGCAGACAAACATTAATAAGTGCTTGGGTACTTAACACAAGGCATTTAGAAAGTAAACCAAAGATAAGTAAAAAAATGTATATTTATAATATTAAAGGTATATTGAACAGATAAAATTGTAACCTCAGGGTGCAATATGGATTTGAGTCAAGTTTCATGGCCCTGCCATGTCTGGTTGCAAGATGGACATACTGGTAAAGAGACATTTTTGGCCAGATCACTGAACCTGGAACTTTCTCCAGTTTAGCCATCCACAGATTGGACCAAATTGAGATGTGAGCTAGGGTTAAGCTCTTGATCCAATTATTAGTGAAGGGCGAATAAATTTGCAAAATGGCCGTGAAAATTCGCCAGAGAAAACTCGCTGGCATCAGTGTCGGACTGGGAAACCAGGGGCCCACCATAAAACCTTAGACCAGGGGCCCACCATAAAACCTTAGACCAGGGGCCCACCATAAAACCTTAGACCAGGGGCCCACTCTCAGTACTAATATTTTTCATCTCCTCAATCAACCTCTATTATCCTAATTTGTTTTCTTTACATACTATAATCAGTTATTCCATCTATTTAGCCTCTTTGTTCTCATATAAATAGGGAATGGCCATGAAATAGGCCAAAAGTTTAGCAGCATGAGGGCCCACTGACACCTTGGCCCACCGGGAGTTTTCCTGGTATCCCGGTGGGCCAGTCCGACACTGGCTGGCATCAATTTCCGTTTTCATCAATTTTTCATGAAAACTTTTGAAATTCACAAATTTATAGTGAAAACGTTCGAAATTCACAAATTTATAGTGAAAATGTTCGAAATTCACGAATTTATAGTGAAAACGTTTGAATTTCATGAATTTTGTGAAATAGTTCCAAATTCATGAATTTATAGTGAAATTGCTTGAAATTCACGAATTTATAGTGAATTAGTTCAAATTTCACAAATTTTTTGTGAAAACGGGTAAATTTCACAATTTTTTTGTGAATTTTCTGATTTTTACAGTTTTTGTGAATTTTTCGCCATTTCGCGAATTTCTCAGGAAACTCGTGAAAAATTCGGCGGAGAAACGCCCCAGATTTGCCCATCACTACCAATTATCATAGAATAATAAAAGGTATAGAAATACATGTTAATAATAATGTCACAGGGTCATGCAGTGCAAGTGGCAACAGATAAAAGTCACAACTGATTGTGTTTGATTAATATCTGAATTAATCTGTTATTGATTGGGATAGGGGATCATTTGTGGCTTTTTCTAGGTCTTGTCCTGAATCACAATTGAGTTAAAGTAAAGGAGCATATTTTACAGAATTGCCTTTGTTGTAGCTAAAACATTATGGGAATGGGAACAGGTCCATATCAAATACTCTAGACTTTTGGAAAGTCTGATGAATTCTGAATTCAGTAAATAGAGTAAAAGTTTATTTTATTGTGCATTATTTATATGCAAATAATCTTATGGGTAAACAGACATACAGTACAGTTCAATAACATAGAGATGTTGTACAGAAACTCACCAGAATGAAGTGCAAAACATCCGCATCAGCACACACCCTACAGTTCTTGATCAGCTGGCAGTTGGTGGATGAGGACACACCTCTCAAATAAACTGCAGATAACCCTCAGCAACATATGCATTGAGACATTAAAAGATTGGTAGACAATACAGAGGCCTAAATAATGTGCATATTGTCATGGAAGAGACTGTTTTTTCAAGGCAGAGAAATACACTTGATTCTGATATAAAATCTTCATGATAATCAGCAAAACATCCAAGATGGAGGCCAAAGTGCCCATGTGTTTTTGCACTTTGAACCCTGCCCTGTTGTCCACATGCACAGGTCCTTGCAATCTAGAAAAGGACCTGTGCTTCTCTCATGAATACAGCACTAACTGAGTGTGGCTGAGTGCCATATTCATGAGGGGAGACACATAGGCACCCCCATTCTGCCCTTCACCCACCTCCTTTGAAAGTTGAAAGTAATTCAGATGCACAAGGTAGGGGGAACCAATGAGCACAATGCAGGGGCTCTGCCACTTTCTACCCAAAACATGTTCTGGTTGAATGAGTACTTATCTGTGTTATTTTTCATCCCTTTGTGCTCTTGTCTTGTAAATGAACTCCCCTCTTGTACTAACCCTGCTTTTTCTCCAGTTTGACTTTTGTGTGTGTGCCTTATATACTTTAATAATCAGGCAGCTGTTCACTTGAGGTCTCCTTAGTGATAAAACAGAAACAAAGCTTCAGTATCTGTTTGAAATCCATTTATTAGCATGTTTTAATTATTAAAATTTGATTCAATTAGGATCCAGTGCAGGGAGACATACAATGCAGTGAAATAACATGCACCAGCATAGAATGTGTGATAACCATACACGTACAGCAAACCTAGAGTTGCATGTGGACATCATATAAATAACGCTATTATAATGTTAAATGACTACATTATATTCAAAATAAGATTCATATTTGGTTTGTTATTCAATCAGACCTATGCAGGAGATTTGGAATATGAGAAAATCTTTGGTGTAGGGTTCAGGGTTTGGCTTTGGCATAGAGGGCACTTCTAGATTAGGGTGCAGGAGATTTGCATTTGCTGGGTTTCTTTGTGCAAAGGGTATTTAGGGCATTTATCCAAATTAGTGCAATGTCAGGTATAGTCCCATCTGGCATTAGACATATTAAAGGGCAAAAATAGTACTGAACCCTTGAGAAACATGCTCTATCCATTGTAGGGTGAGTACACACTCCGTGCAGACCAACTACAGAATGTATACATTCTGTATTAAAGGTAACACTTTCCATAGCAGTCTTGCGTCACAACATTGTTGCTGGTGCCCAGGATCCTAATATCAGTTAAGTTAATAGAGTTCTGCCAGCAGAATCATGCATTGAAATTCATTTTTCAAAATAGCAAACAGATTTTTTGTCATTTCGACATATGACTAGACATGTTGTTTCCCAGGTGCCCTTAGTCATGTGGCTTATGCTCTGATAAACTTCTGTAATTCTTCATTACTGCACTGCAAGTTGGAGTGATATCACTCCCCTCCCTTTGCTCCATAATGGGAATTCCACCTACATTGCTTAAAATGCTCCCATGACCCACCTAGTGGTAAATATAAGAACAGCACTCAATAGTAAAAAATAAACTTTTTGCTGGCTTTGTCTGATAGCACATGACCAGGCAAAATAACCTGGGATTTATTGCTGCAAGAATAACATTTTAAATGGTAGATTGAATTACTTGCAATGTACACAGTGTAATTTAGTAATAAAAACTATACCATAAAAATCATCACAGAATCCCTTTAACAGTCTACAAAAAACGGGATTCTCTGCTGAAGAGCCAGCAGTCAACATATACCAAAAGCTAAAAGTCAGAAATGACAGGGAATTCTCTAACACTCAGTCTAAAGAATACTCAGCAAGGTAAGTTGTCTTAGACCTATCACATCTAGATACAGTACTAGTAGGAATGATTCTCAAAGGAATTTTTTTAAATAAACTTGTTTACTTTTAAGACTAGGGGGCACCAGTGGTAGTGTATTAAGAAAGGTATATGTCCCCATTAAGGCTGTAGCGGGTTCTCCTTGATCCAATGAGGGACATAGCTGCATTCCCCCTATGCTCATTAAATAGCTAGAGACCATAAATTATTCAGCTATCTGGAGGAAATTTTTCAATGAACATACAGTATCTGCAAATGATTTACCAAAACATTTCCAGTTGATGTTTGGCAACAGAAGTGGGAACACCTTCTGTGTGGCATCATATAAGGGCAAATCAGAATTGGTGACAGATTGCAATGTTAAGTGGCCAAAGCTCAATCACACAGGAAAGGTAGTAGTGAACAAAAAGTGGTTAAGAACTTGTGAAGTTAAGAAGTGATTGATGGTATAGTTATTTAAGAGGGGACAAATAAGGGTTGTCCAAAATATTTTGCAGTGGGACCATGGGCCTCAGTGGCTAGTTAGAAGTCAACAGTTCCTATTCATACGATACCTATTTTCCCAACCTCTTCAACGATTCAGCCCAGTGTTTTGGCGAAGAGGACGGCCCCTCTCCAAACTTAAAGGGGTTGTTCACCTTCGAGTTAACTTTTAGTATAATGTAGAGAGTGATATTCTGAGGCAATTTGCAATTGGTTTTCATTTTTTATTGTTTGTGGTTTTATAGTTATTTAGCTTTTTATTCAGCAGCTCTTTAGTTTGCAGTGTCAGCAATTTGGTTTCTAGGGTACAAATTCCCCTAGCAACCCTGCATTGATTTGAATAAGAGACTGGAATATGAATAGGAGATGGACTGAATAGAATGATAAGTAATAAAAAGTGGCAATAACAATACATTTGTAGCCTTACAGAGCATTTGTTTTTAGATGGTGTCAGTGACCCCCATTTGAAAGCTGCAAAGAAACAGAAGAAAATTGCAAATCATTAAAAAACTATGAAAAATAAATAATGAAGACCAATTGAAAAGTTTCTTAGAATTGGCCCTTCTACAATATACTAAAAGTTAACTTGAAGGTGAACCACCCCTTTAATTAGAAGAAGAATACCAAACACTTCTAGGCAAGTGAAGCGGGGCGAACCCCTGCGTGTTTATTCTCGTCAGTGATGTAACGTTTTGGGGGTGGACCCCTTCATCAAACAAGCAGGGGTTTGCCCCGCTTCACTTGCCTTGAAGTATTTGGTATTCTTCTTCTAGTTAGAAGTTAAACCATGGGTGGTCACAACTGTTATATCCTTATCTTAATGCACTGACCTTCGTTTTCTCTTGGCTTTTGATTATACATACACTACGATGGTGTTACAGCCATAAAACTGCCTGTTATTTTTATTTCCGTGCATTCCACTTGCACCAATTAAATATAATATAGAATTGGCTTTTGATTACAGTTAATATACTGAAAACAGTGAGATACATTTGAGTCCACTAGATAATCTCACTTTAATGCTAGTCATCCATTAGGATCCCTTGCTGTTCATTAGGCTGCATTTCTTTGGAGAACTTGGTTCAGGAGTTTCTACAGAAAACAAAACAGAAAGATGGCAGATTAGCACTGGCAGCATCCTTAGTTTCAACACACATTTGTGCAGAATGAAAACTATTTCAAAGGCAGGGTAAACACAGGGTTTGCACTTTCTGTGCCACACGCTAACATTGAGGGGAAGAAGGGTTTATGGGGTCTGTATGGGGGACAACATGTAAAAACAAACACGCTTATTATTGGGCCAATATGGTTCAGTTCACTTAAAGGGATATTGTCATGGGAAAACATGTTTCAAAAGAAAAAATAGTGCTACTCAGAATTCTGCACTGAAATCCATTTCTCAAAACAGATTTTTTAGTATTCAGGTTTGAAATCTGACATGGTGCTAGACATATTGTCAGTTTCCCAGCTGCCCCCAGTCATGTGACTTGTGCCTGCACTTTAGGATGAAACTACTTTCTGGCAGGCTGTAATTAACTGAGTCAGTCTCAGTGGAACTTGGCTTTTACTACTGAGTGTTGTTCTTAGACTTACCAGGGAGCGGTTATCTTGTGTTAGGGAGCTGTTATCTGGCCATCTTCCCATTGTTTTGTTGTTAGGCTGCTGGGGGGGGGGGGTGATATCACTCCAACTTGTAGTACAGCAGTAAACAGTGACTGAAATTTATCAGAGCACAAGTCACACGACTAGGGGCAGCTGGGAAACAGACAATATGTCTAACCCCATGTCAGATATATGAATATAAATCTGTTTGCTCTTTTGAAAAATGGATTTCAGCGCAGAATTCTACTGGAGCCACACTATTAACTGATGCCTTTTGAATAAAACATCTTTTCCCATGACAGTATCCCTTTAAACCGTGCGTTACCTTTTTGAAGAGTTCAGCTCTCATTCTGTTGCTCAGTAGTATCATTTTTTTCTCTTCTTCTTTCTTTTTATTTTTCACTTCTGGCAAACTGTTATAAATCCTGTAATAGAATTGCTGTGTTGTTACAATAATCAAAGGGGCATATAACCTATAAGGGCAGGCTAAGACATACTTCATGGACACTGTTACAGCTCCACACAAAACCTGGTACTGTTATCCAGAATGCTTGGGACCTGGATTTTTCAGATAAGGAATCTTTCAGTAATTTGGATCGCCTTACCTTAAGTTTACTAAGGAATCATACAAACTTTAATTAAACCCCTTAAAGGAACAGTTCAGTGTAAAAATAAAAACTGGATAAATGGATAGGCTGTGCAAAATAAAAAATGTTTCTAATATAGTTAGTTAGCCAAAAATGTAATGTATTATGGCTAGAGTAACTGGATGTCTAATATAATAGCCAGAATCCAACTTCAGTGAGTTTGCAATTGATCCTCAGCATTCAGCTCAGATTCAAAAGCAACTGTTATGGGCTGTGTGGCCTTCCCTCGAGTCACTGATTGGTTACTGCCTGGTCACCAGGGTAACCAGTCAGTGGGAAAACAAGAGAGCTGAAAAGCAAGAGGTAGTATTCTGGCTATTATGTTACACATCCAGTCACTCCAGCCTTTATACATTACATTTTTGGCAAACTAAATATATTAGAAACATTTTTTATTTTGCACTGCCTATCTGTTTCCCCAGTTTTTATTTTTATACTGAACAATTCCTCTAAGATTGTTTTGTGTCCAGTAAGGGTTAATTATATATGATTTGGGATTGCGTACAAGGTGCAGTTGTATTATTATTATTATTACAGAAGACTAGGAAATGATTTTTAAAAATTGTAATTATTTTATTAAAATAGAGGCTATAGGAGACAGCCAGAACTTTCTGGATAATGGATCCCATACCTGTATTTCTTCATGGTTCACTATCCAGTTTTTGTCTCTACACTGATGATGACACACGTACTGATTTCTCCACCAGAACATGTTCAACGGGACCCACTGCAGTCTGGTGCCAATAACTACATTGATACAGTACATAACATGTTCTAGGATGTACTGGGATTTATACCCACCAGGAGTAAGGTGTGTTGTCGACAGATAATTTTTAAATATTCCTTTGCCAAGACAAATTCCCACTTTTCAATAAATGCTGATGTCCTCAGACCTTACAGTCTACAGCAGGGTCCCCAAACTTTTTTGCTAGTGAGTCAAATTAAAATATAAGAGTCAGGGAGTGACACCAGATTAAAAAATGTCCCTGGGGGAGCAAAATAAGGGCTGTGATTGCCTATTTGGCAGCCTCTATGTGAGGTACTAGTTGGCAGTACAACTGTTTTATGCAACAAAATCTTGCCTCCAAGCCAGGAATTCAAAAATTAGCACCTGATTTGAGGCCATTGGGAGCAACATCCAAGGGGTTGGTGAGAAACATGTTAATCACGAGCCACTAGTTAGGGATAACTGATCTATAGTAACAAACCCTGTTTACACCTGCTTGTACTACAACAGTAATTATGAGGGACCCCTTGCTCTCTGTATCTGACAATATCTGGGGCACGCTGGTCTTGAGCATCATGTTTATAATCAGTACAGCGTAGTTTAATATTCTGCCCAGAGAATGCCAAGAATTGCCTACTAGGGATGGGCGAATTCACGGCGAATTCCCGCAATTCGTCTCCGCCGCCGAATAAATATGTGAAACACCCGAAAAGATTCACCTGCCGAAAATTCGACAAAAAAAAAAAAGACGCGTGATGAAAACTACGCGATGTGCGTCAAAAACGAGAAGCGCAACGTTTCGCGAATTTTTTCGCCAATTCACAAATTTTTCAGCAAATCTGCCTAGATTCGCCCATCACTATTGCCTACAGGTCACACAGTCCTGCTGGTAGACCTGGGGTTTCCTGCAGTTTAAGGATTAGGAGGAATATTGTAGCTCATTCCTGCCACTGAGCTCTTACATCTGAAAATCTTTGATGCACCACATATTTTTGATGTGCAAAAATGTTTTCACCCATTAGAGTCTATGGTCATCATTTTCACTTGTCACTAATTCTGACAAGTTGAAACACTAAGGCAAGATATATCAAATGTAGAAACTCCTTACCAGTTCGATTTGGAATAATTCTGCCTGATAGAGAGAGCAATATCACTAATGGCATGTTTTGCACAGAACACCACCACTTCTTTAACACGGTTTAGATAGCAATACATATATTTATCAATTGGCTGTGGATAAACTTGTATTGTTTATACAATGCAAGTTTTGTATTTGTATAAAGGGATGTCCTGTTTATCAATACAGCATAATACCATTCTCAAAGGACAAGGAAAGTTAAACTAAAGAAGTAGGTAGAAATGTTGTACATGATGTTTTGTGCTTGTGTACCAGCCCAAGGCAACCACAGCCCTTTAGCAGTAAAGATCTGTGTCTCCCCAGTAGATGCTCCAGTAGCTCCCCATCTTCTTTTCTGCTGATTCACTGATTCACATGCTCTGTGCTGCTGTCACTTACTGAGCTTAGGGACCCACTCACAATATACAGTACACATAGAATAGAAATATAGTCACAATATAAGGCTGATTAGTCATTAATACAGATAATTACTATATGGCAGCACAGAAACCAGTGCAATTAGCATCATAATTTAATAATCAGCCCTGTAGCATCAGCTTATATTACAGACCAACCTCATTTTCTGCTGCTGGATAATTAGTGATGACCCCTAAGCCGAAAATGACGCGGCGCGTCGGAAACGACGCGACGCGAGTCAAAAATGACGCGCTACTCATTTCGCGAATCGGCGAAAAATTCGCGAATTTCTCTGGAAATTCGTGAATTTTTCGGCAAAGCGAATCGCGCCCGTTTCGCCCATCACTACTTAGCTTCTCAACAGCTGCTCAGAGCCCACTGAGCATGTGAGTTCTGGATCATTGCTGTTATTGAGAAGCTGACACTTTAGGCTGGTGTTATGGAAGTCCCTCTTAACACTATTTATAGTGTGTTTGCTCTGTGTCAGATTAGATGACTATAAACATGGCATGTAGCAATAGGGCTGTATAGGGATGGCCCTCCTCCCTCCAAATGCAGATGAAATAAGATGCAAAAGGGGAAATCCTATTCAACTATAAAAATTCATTTAGTAAAATAGAAAAAAGCATGTGTCGTGTTTTAATATGCTGCATCAAATGCATCATTAAAGGGGTGGTTAAAGGGGACCTGTCACCCTAAGAAATAATTACAAATCTTATTTTATTTTGTTAGCCAAGCAATATAAACTTCACTTACACTTTACAAATTATTTCAATCTTGTTTCTTTGAGCCCTGGAATTCACAATCTCAGCAAGCAGGCAGCAGCCATTTTGTGAAAAGTGGGATTAAAGGAAACTATACCCCCAAAATTAATACTTAATTCACAGAAAATGTATATAAAGTTAAGTAGTATATTAAAGAATCTCAAACTGATATATATTTAAGTAAATATTGCCCTTTTACATCTTTTGCCTTGAACCACCATTTCCTGATGGTCCGTGTGCTCCCTCAGAGATCACCTGACCAGAAATATTTCAACTCTAACTGTAACAGAACTAGATCACCTGACCAGAAATACTGCAGCTCTAACTGTAACAGGAAGAAATCACCTGACCAGAAATACTGCAGCTCTAACTGTAACAGGAAGAGATCACCTGACCAGAAATACTGCAGCTCTAACTGTAACAGGAAGAGATCATCTGACCAGAAATACTGCAGCTCTAACTGTAACAGGAAGAGATCACCTGACCAGAAATACTGGGCCAGCAGGATACTGGTAAAATACCTGGTGGGCACCGGCAGGCAATATAAGATTCACTGCGGAGACTTTTACACCAGTTTATAAAAGTTAAGGGTGTTTTAATGAAAAAACAATTTGGGTTTCATGTTTTGAAAGGGGCTTTTATTATACAGCTTTTTATGACTGGGTGACGTGTCCCCTTTAACTTTTGGTTTGCTACAGAATGGCTAATTCTTAGCAACTTTGCGATTGTCCTACATTTCTTCTTTTTTATAGTTTTTAAATTAATTGCCTTCTTCTTCTGACTCTTTCCAGCTTTTAAATGGGGTCATCTAAAAAACATTTGCTCTGTAAGGCTACACACTTATTGTTATTGCTACTACTTTTTGATACCCATGTTTTGTATCCAGGCCTTTTCTATTCATAGTTCAGTCTGTGGTTGCTAGGGTAAATCGGACCCTATCAATGAGTGCTAAAATTGCAAACCGGAGTGCTGCTAAATTAAAATCGAATTAACACAAACAATAAAAAACTAAAACCAAATGCAAATTGTCTCTGAATATTGTTCTCTACATCATACTTAAGGTGATATAAACCTCCCCTTCAAAAGTAATTTGAATGTCCTAGTCTGTCAAAAGCGGACCTTACAAACTTAATTACGAATACAAAAGAATCCTCTACTGATGTTTATGCCTATTGGCAAAATGCCAGTTATGTTGCTGTTGGGTAGAGATTCATCCTCTCATTTCTTTATGAAAATCCCCATAAGGGTTAATTCCAACTATGGACAGGGTCTATCAGAGAGCTAAGCATCCCCATGGAAATCATAGAGCCTTATATTACCCCAGGGTGGTTCCCTGTTTGGACTTCATTAGCTGAAGGGTAAGGTGGTGCTGAAGAGTGCGAGTTACTCCAGGAGTATGAGATAGGATTAGGGTAGGTAGAAGAGCAGCTGACGAGAGCAGAGTTATTACTCAAGTCATCACAAGCCAGCATAGGCACTCGAGTAGATAGGATCTTGGATAGACATACGTAGCTATTTGGGGGGTGGAACACCTATCAGTGGTTACAACTGCTACAATGAATAGGTCTGATGTTAGATGTACATAATGAAGGCTGAACCTCATTTGGCGTATCCTAGGAGGGACCTGAGAAAAAGTTCTCAATATGCTTCCCTGGCTATTCAATTAGTGCAAGTTTTTTCTTTGATAGCAAATTTAGCAAAAACCTGGTAAGAAAACTTCCCTATGCCCTAAGGCTCTAATGCATGTTTTTGTACAGGTACAAGTATGGGAAATCATCCTGTTGGATTTATTTAATGCTTACATGGTTTTTTAGTAGACATAAGGTATGAAGATCTAAATTATGTAAAGATCTGGAAAACCCCAGGTCCCGTACTTGTAGCAGGTGGTTAGACTGGAAATCAGTATTATATTTACCTTTTTGATCTTTGTTGCATTTCCTTCTCTGAAATAATTCTCTCGGTTGGTTTAAATAAGTTATCTGAAAGGGAAAAGAGGAGAAAACACACATATGGTCTTTAAATAATTCACTACGGCATGCACCAGATATTGTATGCAATTCTTAATATAAATTGAAATGTCAGCATCTATCAATTTGTTTGGCAGATTTATTGTCCTTACAAAAGAACACTGCAAGATTTTGCTTTCTGAAGATTAACCAACTATTTCTTTTTTAATGTCTCTGTCATAAGGCGTAACGTACCCGCAGACGGCGGCAATATGTTATTTTTTATAAAATAAGACTTTTCAACTTATTGCCTTTCATAGAGTTGTGATTTGACATTAGTTGGACCAAAAGCAAAATCTTTCTAGGTCCCCCACCCCACAAAAACAGAAAATAACCTGTACCATGCACACAGAAACAAATTCTACACCAGATACAGAATGAACAAAACTTTAGCTCATTTTATTCCACCATATCAATTTATTTAAAGGAAACTATACCACCAAAATGAATACTTAAGCAACATGTATCATATATATATCATATATATCGTATTAAGAGGCATATTAAAGAATATTACCAAACTGGAAAATATTGTCCTTTTACACCTTTTGCCTTGGGCCCCCATTTTGTGGATGGTCTGTGTGCTGCCTCGGGGATCACCTGGCCAGAAATACTGCAGCTCTAACTGTAACAGGAAGAGATCACCTGACCAGAAATACTGCAGCTCTAACTGTAACAGGAAGAGATCACCTGACCAGAAATACTGCAGCTCTAACTGTAACAGGAAGAAGTGTAGGGGCAAAAGACAGAACACCATCCTTTAATTATCTGATGTGACCTAACATGTATGGTTTGTTTGTGTGCACCCACCGTGGGGCGGCTCTTATTTTTTAAATTTTCTATTTAGGATTACCCAATGACCCATATATTAAAAAAACAACTGGAATTGCTGTTAGGTTTTAATGAAGACTTTTCACTGCTCATCCGAGCAGCTTCTTCAGTTCAACTGACACAATGGCACATTGTAACTCTTCAGAGAGGTGACATCTGAAATTCACAGAGGTCTTGATTCTGTGTAGGACTACTACTGTCATGCAACTCCTAGAAACAGGTGTTACTTGTGAGAGTTGCATGAATGGATGTGTGAATAGTTCTGAAACCGCCAGGGTACAGATGTGAGAACAGCATTGTATGTAGCAGACAGGTGGTGTGAAGACCCCCACCTCTATTCAGGGATGGTTTCTCCACCTTGACATGAATCGCTTCTTTCATGCCTCGTTCAAACCAGTGGTCTTCTTTATCCCAGGTTTGGACCTTGCTAACTTCAAAGGAGTGTCCCTAGTCTTTTAGGTGTAGAAAGACAGCTGAGTCTTGCCCTGTAGAGTTCACTCTCCTATGCTGATCCATTTTCTCGGAGAAAGCTCCACCAATGAGGCGAGCTGAGACTCTCTGCCCCTCTGGTTACCAGGGGCGACAAAAATGCAGCTGGTAACTTTAAGAGCCCAATTTCCGGTTTTCAACATAGTAATTTGGCTGAAAATTCGGCTCTTCTGGTTCAGAGTGCGACAGTTACGGTAGTCATCTACACTCGCAACGAGGACCCCTCCTACCCCCATCTGGCGCTGAAAAAGTGAGAGCCATGGGGAAGGGGGTGGCAAAATGAAGGCCATCTCAGGTGGCAAAATGGGCAGGATTGCCCCTGTTGGTGAGCAATTGTTTGGTCTCCCCAATGTATAGATCAGTGCACTCCTCGCTACACTGGACTCTGTATACCACATTGTTTTGTTTCTCTTTTGGTGTTGGATCCTTTGTGTGTACCAGTTTTTGTACAAAGAAATGTGGTATACTCATTATCTCTGTAATAATAAAACAGTAGCTTTTACTTGATCCAATCTAAGATATAATTAATCCTTATTGGAAGTAGAACCAGCCTATTGAGTTTTGTTCAATATTTACATGATTTTCTAGTAGACTTAAGGTATGAAGAGCCAAAATTTCATTATCCAGACCCCCAGGTCCCAAGCATTCTGGATAACAGGTCCCATACCTGTATTTATTAGGGACTAAGAAATAAATAATTCTTTTGATTGGTTATTAACATATGTTAAAGAACACAAATCAGGTATCAAAATCCAGGATGTTTTAGCCTCCTTTGACTCAGGCTGTTGTAGTGGATTTTCCATCATTTTGTGAATCCTTGTAACGCAAGTAAAGCAAGATAAAACAAAGACATTCTCTCTTCAAGAACATGGCCGACATCATTATATCCTGCTCATTGCCCCCTTAATTGTTAATGCACACTGTTCCGTGTTATTATCTAACAAAAATAAGACATCCCATCCATCATGTCTGCAATTAAGTAGAGCAGCGTCTATATCCCTTACTGAGCAATTTTCTCTTAAATAAAGTGTAATCCAGAGGGAAGGACCATAAAATATATTCCATGTTCTGTGCTTAGTCATTAAGGCTCCCTGCTCATTGGTGTTTTGCCCATAATGTACAATCACAATGTTTGTGTCCAATTGTCAAACACTTTCTGGTTCTGAATTTTATCCTATAACTATTTAGGCATTTACTTATATTTTCATAGATTTATACATAACATTAATA
>CM044443.1:19815656-19928382 GCA_024363595.1 Xenopus borealis | reverse complement strand
TATGCGGATATGTTTATAAGCTTCTTTTGATTAAACTGACGCTAGTTTTCCAGTTTTGGAAATTAGCAGGGGATATAGATATAGATCCAGCAGCTGACCCAAAAATATATCGTAGGGGGAGGCATTAGTAGGGGTTTCCAACCAAAGCTAGGTTTGAAAATAGATCATGTTCTGAAAGATTTGAAGACCCTGGACATTATATTGTAAGCTTCCCTGGGAGAAGAATATCTAACCCATCATTGTTGTTTCATTAAAGGTCAACAAGAATAAGTCGATAACAGCTAAAGGGCCACGATTTTGAATTCCATACCTTTAGCCGGATTATCCTGCATGTGGCCCTTCAGTTGTTCAACTCCCAATCTAAAGCTCAAAAACAACTGGATGGGCGTGTAAATATGGAGATCAGGGGATGATATAGGACAGGGGTCCCCAACCTTTTTTACACTTGAGCCTCAAATTTAAAAAGAGTTGGGGAGCAACACAAGCATGAAAAAAGTCTCTGAGAATGCCAAATAAGGGCTTTGATTGGCTATTTGGTAGCCCCTATGTGGACTGGCAGCCTACAGGAAGCTCTGCTTGGCAGTACACTTGTTTTTATTCAATTAAAACTTTCCTCCAATTTGATTTAAAAAATAATCACCTGCTTTGTGGTCACTGAGAGCAACATCCAAGGGGTTTCTGAGCAGCATGCTGCTCTCGAGTCACTGGTTGAGGATCACTGATATAGAATATGACAAGCATACGACAAATAATGGCTGTCGTATGCTTGTCATATTGAATTGGGCTCAATATGGGCAACATGATAACATTCTTCCCTTGTATGTGTTGCTCCACAAGACATTGTGATAAAAATTGCATAATTAAAAGAAAACTAAACCTTCCACGACAATGTTCACTCACCTATAAGTTGAATGACTACAACTAACAACATTTTCCAGTATTTTATCAAAGACAGGTCGAAACAGGTTGAACTCCCCTGCTGTATCTCCCAGACAAATGAAGGGGCTGCTTCTGTTTTTCCAATAAGACTCCGTTGCTTTAAGCTGCTGTTATGACAAATCTCTAGCTGCAGACAGAAAAGTCTCTCTACGCATAACAATAATGAATGATATTACGGGTGCATCATTCTGTTCAGCATGCTTGTTATATGGATTTTGAAAACTTATTACATTTTCATCCAGCAGCCATTACATTTTAATATCTCATCTAGATCTGTCTAAAAAGCCTTTTTAGATGAATTAACAAGGACAAAGCCTTTCAAGCAACACATTTGCCTATGGGCATTGGTAAACGGATGATTGCCTCCTTTCCTCATTATTTATCATTTGAATGAGGACTCTTCTCCTACCTGAACTGAAACAAATGACCAGGTGGTGGGAATACAGTTGCAGGCAGTCGGCTGTGCTGACTCAATCAAGCATGCCCATAGCAGCAGGCACAAAGAATGATTGCATAATTGTTTGTTAATATATTTTCAGAGCCGTTAGATAACTCCAGTAAAAATCATAAAGCGTCAGCCCTAATATTCTTATGCCTGCTCTTCTGCTGAAGGACAATATGTTGGTAACCTGGAATACACTATAACATATACTTTACCCCCAAATTATATACGTTATCCTGTGTGCTTCATTACTGGCCAGTGGACAAAGCGGCTCCATCTGTGCACAACTGGATATATTTGAAAAGCATTTTTTTGCTTCAGTTTAGTTTTGCTTTAGTTAGCAGTCATGAGTGAAACCCAGTGCTGTATCTCCAATATAGGCACTTAAAGGTCTGAGGTCTGTGCCTAGGACTGCAGCATTAGGCTGGCAGCCCTTGGATGTCTACATTATAAATAAAAATGATGCACAAGCAGTAAAAAGAGTCTTCCCATGCAGCTATATAAAAACCAATTGCATAGGTGGGGTGATTTAGTGTGGGTTGTGTCTGGACGTGACAATTGCAGGTGACTTGACTTTGTTGCATGTGTGCTGATGGATGCAAATACAGTAGGTCTAGGCCTATGGCAGGACCAGGCCAAAATACAGCCCTAGCAAAACTTTTTTTGCTTTGTCATAAAAACATCCTTAAACCTGGAAACATTCATAAAACAGCAGAATGGAAAATGGAAGGCAAAATAACAGTAATAATGCTGATGTGTTGATTATGATGCAGGCATATTGGATGTGTCGATCTTGATGCAATAATGACATCTGTACATTTTACATCCAGAGTTTATTTACTTGGCGAAACAGAGTGCTTGGCAAAAATTTAGCACGGGTTCATAAAAAATCATAGCTGGCAAAACCAAAAATTTCACCACGAAAAACTCTACTGGGTGAAAAAGTTTGCCCATTCCAATCAGTTAGGTAACACTTTTTTAAAAAATTGTTTTTGAAAATTAGACAGATGTTTCAAGTGTAAATTGACACTAATGCATGCTAGTTACAACTGTGTCTTTTGATGCAAGAGAGGTCTGGAGTTAGCACCATCCTAAACGATTTTTTCGGCGAAGCGAATCTCGGGAGATTCGCCCATCACTAGAGGTTATTCCATGGCTTGCTCCCCAGGAATAACATACAGTATTTTAATGGCAAATGTCAGGAATAATGCATCTCCTACTCTGACAATTTTCAGGAAATTTGATTTGTTCTGCGAAATCCGTGCATGATTGTTCACCTACTGTACAAACACTTTTTTCAGTTCAGTTGTTTTCAGATAGTTCACCGGGAATAAAGCTTTTTTCCAGTGACTTCCTATTTTCTATTTGTGACCATTTTTCTAATATCAAAGTTTAAACTTTAATTTCTCACCTTTTCATGTTGTTCTGAAGCAACTCTGAAACACCCGAGACAGGAACATTAAACATTAGACTTCAATTTTGGAAAAATGAAGAAGAAATAAAAAATGAAAAGCAATTGGCGCACAATCTGAAAACAACTCAACTTATAAAAAAAGTGTGTGGAAGGTGAACAACCACTTTTAACACAGAAGACAAATCTGTACTGTGCAGAAGACAATTGTGAATTGCGCTCCTGTAACTCGTTTGTTTTAACGGATTGTACACCACTATAACTTACTAGTGCTATATATAAAAAGTGATGATAGTGATGTAAAATAAAATATGCCAGAATAGGAAAAGGAATATAGTTATTTTCAAACAACATATGGTTCTTTAAAAATACACTTAGCAGGCAGCATAAGGTATTTCAGTATACCATATGCAATTTGGCAACCAAAAATCATTACTGCTATATAAAATACACAAAATTCGACAATATGCAAACATTTGCTCATAGTGTTATTCAGCTAGAAACTATATACTGGATACATGAACAAGTACAGGTAAAGAGAAAAAGATTAAATAAAAACAATTAAAGGGCAAGGAAAGTGTAAAATAGAATAAGGCTAGAAATGCTGTATTTTGTATATTAAACATAAACATGAACTTACTGCACCACAAGCCTAATCAAACAAATGTTTTATGCTTTCAAAGTTGGCCACAGGGGGCTGTCATCTTGTAACTTTGTTATACATCTTTGCCTGATACTGGCACTGCACATGCTCAGTATGGTCTGTGCTGCTTAGGGATCGTCAAAAATTATCAAAAAACAAAGCTGCTTGAGTTCTGCATGGCTGGTAAGTAAGGCGGGAGCTCCCCCTGCTGTTCATAAGTATGATTGTTTCCCTGCCAGAAGTTAGGGACCGTCTGACAATTCCTATCCACAGGACTAAATGAAGGGAGAATTTCACTGCATACAGTCAGGTTTCTTATAAAAACAGTACACATTTTTTAATTAAAGTATATTTGAGATAGATTTCTTTTTCATTAAAGAAAGTAAAAATGGGATTTTATTTCTTTGCCTTTCCTTGCCCTTTAAATTTCTGTAACACAACACCATAAAGAAGTTTTATGATAAATAATTGGAATATAATTGACACTTGATAAAACTGACCATACTCTGTAAATGTGATAGGGACCTTAGACTAAAAGCTTCCCTGGGGCAGGGACTGATGTGAATGATGTATAATCTTTGCAAAGTGCTGATGAATAAGCAGGTGCTATATAAATAACTAGTGATGGGCAAATCTACCCAGTTTCGCTTCGCCCAAAAAATTTGCGAAACGAGTCGAGGCACGTTTTTGACGTGCGTCGCGTCAACTTTGACGCGTCACATTGTTATTGTCGTGTCGGTTTCAACGCGCGTCGCGTCGTTTTCGTCGCGTCAAAAACAACGCGCGACTTATTTTTTTTTTGAGTTTTCACCAGGCGAATTTTCGCTGGCATTTTGCAAATTTATTCGCCAGCGGCGAATCGCAGGAATTCGCCCCTGGCGAATAAATTCGCCCATCACTATAAATAACAAATCATAATAATAATAATAATAATAATAATAAAGTAGACTGTGTATAGGAAATATACGGCATACTGAAAATGTAAAGCAAATATCACTAGCGCTAGAGGAAGACGGTATGGCTTGGTGGCTCAATATCAGGGTTACTGGGCAAGTTCTAATTTCATAGCAGGGCAATTGGCAGTGTAGGCATGGGATTCATTTGCTGGAGGCCCGTAATTCAAAAAGCTCAGAATTCTGATATGCTATCTCCCATAGAGTTCATTTTAATCAAATTATTACATTTTTAAAAAATGATTTCCACTTTTCTCTGTAATAACAAAACACTATCTTGAACCCAACTAAAATATTATTAATCCTTATTAGAGCCAATACAATCCTATTGGGTTTAGTTCATGTTTTCATAATTTTTTTAGTAGACGTGGAAGCCTATTTACCAACGGTCAGATTTTAGTGGTTTTAGAGGTTTTTGAAACCACAAATAAACTCACAGACTGTAAAACTAGGAATGTCATGACATTTAATAAAAGATCAGAATAAGAAAAGTATGAAAGGAAAACTACACTGAACAATGTGCTAAAAAAAATATGAATAGCGCTAAAACCTCTAGGTTTTCTGACAATGGAGAAAAAAAATCAGAAAACTTCTAAAAAATCATATTTGATTTTTGTTTTGTATTATTGGTTTTGTGTTTTTTATACTTAAAGGAGAAGTCTAGCCTTCCTGCGCTAAACCCCTCCCACAGGCCTACCTCCCCCCCTCTGAGCAAATGCCCCTAAGTTGCTACTTACCCCTCAGTGCAGGTCCTGTCCATGAAGTTTGCAGGCGCCGTCTTCTCACCAGCCTTCTTCTTCCTGGATTCTTCAGCGCTTGGTGGTTCATGCGGCATAAGTTCATTTACTGTTTCAGCTCTACTGCACATGCACCGAAAGTCACAAAGTTTCAATCGGAAAACTTTGTGACTTTCAGCGCATGCTCAGTAGAGCTGAACCTGCAAATGCCTACTGAGCATGCGCCGCCAAATGCTGATGGAGCCAGGAAGAAGACTGCACGAGAGAAGATGGCGTCTGCAAACTCCATAGACAGGACCTGCGCTGAAGGGTATCAACTTAGGGGCATTTGCCTGGGGGGGGGGGGTAGGCCGGGGAGGGAGGATGGCCAAAAGTATGTGCCAAAATTATTGCATATACCTTGATTTAGTAGTCATATGTCATTTTTGATGGCTGGGTTTATATAGTCAGCTGAACAAAACTCATCTTTGTATATCCAGATAAAGACACATATGCAGCATTTTCCCATTCGTACTGGGAATCAACAAAACAGGGAAAATAGTCACAGAATAAAAAAACAAATGCAGCAATGTGAGTGGGAGGGAACACGCAGATGTGGGGGATTTTTAACTGAAAAATTATGGAGAGAACATACACATGATAATGAGGAAAACATTAAGTTTGTTATTCATGAGTAATTAGATATTGTATATTATTAGCAAAAAGGGGAATCATTTAATGGGAATGATTGGCTTAAAGTACAAATAAGTACTCTAACGCTTCCTATAGAGCGAGCTAACTCCCATCCACAACTTTGGCGAATTTACTAATAATTAGGGGAGTTATTTATTAAAGGTTGAGTTGTTTGCTCCTTTTAGGGTAGTTTCACAAAAAAAACCTCTAGTTTTTCGAGATTTATTATGCCCACGAAGCTGCTACAAGCCTGAATCCAAAATAATCCAGCTAAAACCTGTCGAGGTCATGTAGAAGTTAATGGCAAGGTCCCTTTAACCATTTAAAGATGTTTTTTGCCTTCATGATTTAAATTTTTTTACAGGTCAATTCTAGGTCAATTATAGCCAGGTATCTCGAAGATAAATTCGAGATACAGTATTCCTGTTTTTTCCTGAGAAAATCTGAGAATTTGAGGTTTTATCAAAAAACTTGCATCGAGTTTTTTGAAAGAAAAACAGCATCAAACACCCCAAAGCACCCCTGAAAATTGTGATGGTAAAAAACATCTTCAAAAGGTTAAATGGACCTCAGCCATTGACTTTTATGTGAATTTGATAAGTTTTAGCTGGAATATTTTTGGATTTTTTGTTGCTTTAGGGATTTAGGTAGCGGCATTATGATGTCAGAGCGCAGTGGCGCCAAATTCAAATATTGAAAGGGGACTTCAGCAATTTTCTCATTGCCCATTATAGGACTAGTTCCTGTTGCTTTTGAGCGTTTAGCGGTCTGTATCTGATTCTGAACTCCTGTTGTGACCCGACCTGGCTATTGACTATCCTAATTTCTGCATCCTGACCCTTGCCTGATATTGGACCTTGATTCTGCTGAATCCTTCTGATTGATCTCCTGGTATTGACCCTTGCCTGCCTGACTCTGTAAAAGTTGCTGGTAATCCTCAATTCTTAGCAGGTAAAACCTTTAAGCCTTCCTTCTTGTGTGGCACCTCCGCCTCAGCGTGCAATATACTTCAAATAGGGAAAGGACAAGAAGAGGCTTCCAACTGCAGAATTTAACTGCTCAAAGTGTTTATTTTGCACACTGCCTGACTCTGTTATACACTGCCTGCCCCGACCCAGCCTGATCTGAATACGATTCTGTTAAACGCCTTGTACCGTGACCGTAAGCCTTAAGACTCTCGCCTTGAACCTCTCATTTAAGTCCAGGTGGCATCTGAGTAGCTGAGGGCTCCTCCTGAAGCCAAAGGCGGTCATACTACTGGTGAAGCACGAGCTGAGACCAGGGTTCTTGGCATTTGTTCTGGTGTTGAGTGCCGACCGTGACAAGGGACATGTTAAATCTCTAAAAAATTTAATCTTTTCTCTAAAAATGCAGGTGATTAGGGTTGAATCTGAATCTTGCTAAAAAAGGCTTAATACTAAACTGAATCCTGGATTCAATGCATACCTAATAAAAACTGTAGGTGGATAATGATGCAAATAATGTTTAAAGGTATGGGGGTGGTGTGTATGAGGCTATACATTTCCATGATAAACAACAACATTGTAGTTAACAGCATTCTTCATAAAAAAAAACCCTTCCCATAATTGAGCTATCAGTGATCCGATTGCTACCCTGGCCACTGTCATGGTTCATTCCCCACTTTTCAAAGACTATATTAAAGCTCTGAATTAATCACACTTGAGATGCTGATGTAATACAATAAGTGCATATTTATTGAACATAAATATAAATTGGTTTTCAGTACGTCAGTCAAATCTATTTACTGGAGCACTGATCTACTTCTTGGTACAGTCAAGACTGTCCTGTATGACTTTTACTAATCCTATAATGCTTATAATTTAAAAATAACAGATATATATATATATATAACAGATAAAAGAGCACAATTAACCTTTAATTCATTTTCAAGTAGCCAAGATTCACAAGAAATGAGTGAACTCATTTTCTATTTTAAGGATTTTCCTGAACGCAGTCTCCAAATTAATCTCAAAAACTTGATCAAGGTCTTTTCCAGAGATCAAGTTTTTTTTTAGACTTAAATCTTGAAAAGTGGATTGAAAAATTTCAGGGGGAAAATATTTGATTTCTTGAAAATCAGATTATTCCATTAAAAAAACTAAAGCAGCTAGAATGTTGTAAATGTATCTCTCAGTGACTTCTCAAAGTGTGCCAGCTGTCAAATTTATTCAGGCACATTTTTTTATTAATTTTTGATTGATTAATCTAAAAAATTAAAGTTTAACAGGCTCAAATTCAAAAATATTCAAATGTTCCCTTTGTTTTCCACAATGTTCTCAAATAGTGGAAATCTTGAATTTTAAAACCCAGATAGTGGTGTGGCCCACTGATTGGATGCCTGTTGAGTGCCTACTAATTAGATGTGCTCCAACATTATGCACTCTTGAGACTGGCAGGTCTTTTTATGGCACATATTTATAAACAGTGTGCAGTTTGTTGCATTCTACATCTACATATGTTGCTTTAATCACTGCTGACTAGGGTTGCCACCTGGCCGGTATTTTACCAATGTTATTAATAGGGAAAAAAGATAAATATATAGGAAGTCTGGTATTTTTTTTCCATAAAAGTTGGCAACCCTACTGCTGACTGCTAGGTATTTTTATAGCACATAAAAGGGGGTCACTTACAAAGTACAAAACATGGCTACAATAAGACACTAAGGGGCAGATTTACTATTGGTCGAATTTCGAATAAAAAAAAAATTCAAAATTCGACCATGGGAATAGTGAGAGAATCAAAATCCTTCGAATTCGAAGGATTTTACCACAATTCGATTGGTCGAACAATCAAATTGTAAAAATTCGATTGAACGATCAAATCGATCGATTCGAACGATTTTAACCATGCAATAGAATTTTTATAATTCGATCAAAATTCGACAAGCAGATTGAAACTGGCGAACTAGGCAGTCGAATAAAAATTTAAAGGGGAAGTAATTTGATAGTCGAGTAGATTCGAATAGATTTTTATTCAAATTATTCGAATCATTCGATTGAATTTACTGAATTCACTAGTCGAATTTACCTAATTGCATATTCGAAATTTGCATATGTTCGAAATTCCAATCTTTTTGAAAATTCGATCGAATTTTGAATCATTCATGTGAATAGATGTGAATTTTCTAAATTTGCCCCTCAGAGTAGCATTCCAGTTAAACAAATGCTCAGTAAGTGAGCACTAAGGGGCATGCTATTATATCTCAGGTAATGGAAAATAACCCCTAAATACAATCAAACAAATTAAGCTTAAAGCCAGTACAAAACGAGACTGCTACAATTCTATTTCCTCCTCCTGTTCTTTGTTAAATCTCTAAAGCCATTTGAAAAGGAAGAAATGAAAAGTCAGGGCACAGTCATAATGCTTGCTCTTTCTTTGTCTCTGTTCTTAATATCTCTGTTTAATACTGTCTAATTTCTTTTTAAAACAGAAATCTGGTGAATCAATAGTAACGCTGGCAACAAAACTGCTGAGTAAACATAAACATGAAAATGTCAGGGAATAATCAAGAATTGCAAAAAAAAAGTTCCTGCCAAGATTTGTTCTTTTTTTTTTAACTCAAGAAACAGTCTCAACACAACAGAGATGACTCTGCCATAGAATAGCAGGAGACAGAAAATAAATTATATCCATGCGTTGCTTAGTGCAGCAGTTCAATAAAATGTGCTTTTATTTCCAATAAAAGACAGAACAAAATATTATGTTGAGGACTGTTTGACTGTACGGCGCAATGAGGAGTGTGCAGCAGTATTATACTAGTGCCAGTCATCTCACAAACCTCCTGTACATGAGAGCCAAGTGTACTTTGGGATTACATTTTGTGACTATGTTTTATGTGTTTGCTAATCACGACCATGTATGACCAATATGATTAATAGATATTGCTTAGTGCTGGAACCAGTAACTTTGCATGTTGGTTAAAGAAGGAAGCCAAAAGTTAGGCACCCCCAAGTGATTGTATATATTTAACTGAAACCCTGTCTCACGGTTGGCACCCAACACCAGAACAGATGCCAAACACCCTGGTCTCAGCTCATGCTTCACCAGTTGTCTGACCGCCTTTGGCTTCGGGAGGAGCCCTCAGCTACTCAGATGCCACCTGGACTTTTATGAGAAGAGCAAGGAGAAAGTTCTGGCCAGCAATGGGGCACGACTGTTAGCAAAGTCTTTTGGGCAGAAGGTCGTGATACTAGGCATTAGGCAGAATTGTAGTCAGATCAGGCTGGGTCCGGGCAGGCGGAGTACAAACAAAGTCAGGCAGGTAAGGTTCAAACCAGGAGATCAATTAGAGGGTCAAGCAGAATCAAATTCAGTAATCAGGCAAGGGGTCAGGATACAGAATGCAGAATAGTCGAAAAGCCAGGCAGAGGTCACAACAGGAATCAGGATCAGAAAATAGCAAAAGCTATAACGGGCAATAAGAAATATACAAAAGCCCCTTTATATATTTGAATTTGGCCCCATTGCGCACTGATTTCATAACATTATCGTGCATGCGCCTTTAAGAGGAGGAAGTGCATGCTGCACGTGCACCAGGAAACAGTGTAGGAAGATCGGAGCAGCGTCGCAGGCGTCCCCACCGATGGCGAGGCGGGCGTCCCCGCAGCACCACTGGACCACCAGGGTGAGTAGTTTTTATTACACCCTGGGCTGGTGCACCTATCAGCAGAAAACTGCACTGGTCTGGGGGTTCTTACAGAGAGCACCACAGAGCTATACTTAGGGGCAAATTTACTAAAATTCACATAAAATCCCTCAAATCCCCTTGAAATTCGATAGGCATTCGACTATCGAATGCTTATCGAATAGTTTTAGGCTTTTATTTCCGCGATATTCAGTTTCTCAATGAAATAATATGATTGAATACCGATCGTTTGATTTCACGAAAAAATCATACTTTTGCCTTCGAGCCCAGGAAAAATTTGTACGAATCGAACGATCGAGGCGTGCGATTCGAGTGCGATTCGAGGAGGTCTTTGCAAAAGAAGCCTATGGGGGGGGGGTGTTCCCATAGGCTTCTATTGGTATTCGGTAGGTTCAATCTGGTGAAGGAGGCTTTCGATAATTCGAATATTCGGCATTCAATGATCGAAGTGGCCAAATTTGCATATTTGATCCTCCGAAAAAATCGTACGATGGGTATTCGAATTCGATCGAACTTCGAACTCTTCACACAAATTTAGTAAATTTGCCCCTAACTTTTAAGTATGTATAGGAGTTTAGGAATATTAATTCCAATGCTGGGCTACAACTAGAGGTTCATAATAAACTGAAGATCAAGAGTCCCATTCATAGAAACCCTTTAGGTAGTTGATTGTGTACAATCTCTGACCAATCAGCCCATGGACAGAGTGGATGAAAAGTATACAAGCTACATAAATTTCATGTGCCCTTTTCTTTTGTTCAGATTGTTAATGTGAGAAGTACAAATGATTGGAACAACAGGACCTCATCTGATGGACCATGTACTAGCCAACATGATGCATCAGCAGATGAAGCTTTTAAACCTGCGGGCTTCCACCTTAGTAGCCCAGTGAGTCAGGATGTTCTCCTTCTGCTTGCATGACATCTTGAAAAGTAAGGAAATGTAGATTTTTGTTTAATGTTATTAGGTAGGTTTACAACCTAGTATTAGTTATCCATGTGCTAGAGAATTAGCTTCCGAGTATAGGACTGTCTGTTAACATGGTACTAAGTTACACCATATAGGCAAGATAGGTTTAGTGATATAAAGGTACTGCAAAGTGTTGAAAGGATGAGAAATTAGAATAGACTCAGAGTGGCTGATGATGGAGCACTTTGTCACAATGTGACCAAGTGCAGGGCAAAAACATTTTGCAACTCACTATTTAAATGCCTTGAACAGTTTTTAAAGGTTACATGGCAACTCTGAATCCAGGCTATTCTGAAATGATATTTCAAAAGCATTACCTGTAACAGAACATGAAAATCACTTTGAAAAACCAGCAGATAACCTGGGGTATTCTCTGCTTCAAATAAACAGAAGCCACAAAGAGAATTCAGACCTTTGTAGGCAGAATTCGATATCCTAAGAGATGTGACACTGAAAGTCTGAGGAATAACTCTTAAAACCAGCAGAATCATCCCACAAACATACGCCTGCTTCAAAACAATCCCTTCAAAGGACTTCCAAAAGATCTCTGACACTCTATAAAAGGGAATAAAATATGGCTGGAAATTTTCCTGCAAAATACTTTGCTGTAGAAATTGGAAAACATCATAATTAACATCCCGTATCTTGAAGAACTCTTTTCAGCACAGACTCAGCCCTAAAGCCTACATAGCTGCTAACCACAAAAATGACAAATAAGAACCTCTGAAAATATAATGTCAAAGGGCAGAGCTCATAAATAAAAACCATTGAATATTTCACTTCATAGGACAAAGCTGACAAATCAGAAGCTCTTGAAACATCATTTCAGAAGGCCTGCCATATGAAAAAGTCTGGATAACGGTATCTTTCAGAAGTGTTGATCCAAAATTGCCAAAGATGAATCTGATATAATGAGGTATGTGCAGAAGAAAGGTGTAGCAGACATTTCAAGGCTTTTTAGGTTGCTTTGATCTGGCAGGTTTCCAATGGAAATGACACCTGGTGATTCTTTTTTTTTCACTCTAAAGCATGAATACATAGTGGTGTGGCAAAAAACACAATGTAATATATTTTAAACCAATTTACTTAAAATGATTCATTATGAGCTGCTTAGTATACCAGCTCCCACCTATTCTTTCACAAAGTTTTATAGGTCTCAGTAATATATGTAAAGCTTGCTACGTATAAGTCTAATCTCTGCAAGTTCATGAAGGAAACACCAAAATGTGCTGTCTCAATTTAGATAATGCCTTGCCAACATTTTGAAGTGAATGCAATGATCCTACAAGCACGAGTAATGATGCTACTCCATCCATAATTGGCCATTTTATTTATTATAATGGGGCATTTTGATTGGTTATTTGGCTTGACAATTCTACCTTCCTTCCCTACAATTGGTGCCTAAATTCCCTTCAGTTTCAGGATCATATCATTTTGCCTTTTCCAAGTTCGCTTCTGGTTTCTCTGATCCTCTGGAATTTTTCCAGTCATTTGTTATTCCCTTTTATAGACTGTCAGTGATCTTTTGGAAGTGCTTTGAAATTATTGTTATTGTCTGTTTACATGGTTTTAGACTTCTAACTTGCTATTGATCTTGATTCTAGCCATCTGCCCTTACTCTTTGCATGTCCTCAACTATGATTTTGCCTCAGCCTAGTCTGTACCTAGGAAATTCCTAGTCTAACCTCTGAATTAAATAGGTTCCCTGTTGTTACCCCTTCAGAGTTTTCCAGGGCCCAAAAGACAGGAGTTCATGAAAGCAATCAACTAACATATGAACTTTATGTTCTGAGATACAACCTATAATGGAAAAAGCTTTGTCATATGAAAGGATTACTGAACCTTGCCCACATTTTAGTAGCATACCATCACTTAGATAGTCTTATGAGTAGTTATGAGGAGTCTTCTCAACACTTAGGGGCAGATTTATCATTCCTTGCCAATTCAAGGGCTTTTAGTGCTCGATTTGGCAAAAAATCCGATGTTCGAATAAAAATTAGAAAAAAATCGTAGGTAATATTCACTAGTTTTGAGCGCTATTCGAGTTTTCGATAAAATAGTACGATCAAATGATTTTATGAAAAAAATCGTAAAATTTAGTTCGATCATTCGAATCGTATGATTTTTTTTTCGAACGATCGAACAAAATTTTACGATTTTTTTCATAAAATCATTTGATCGTACTATTTTATCGAAAACTCGACCGTAGGATTTCGATTCAAACAGGTACCATAAAAAAAACCTATCGGGGTATTCCCATAGGTTTCTATTACAATTCGGTAGCTTTAATCTGGTGAAGTAGGCAGTCAAATTAAATTTTAGAGGGCAAGACCATTGAACGATCGAATAATCAAATAGATTTTTATTTGATCTATTCGATACGATCAAATTTGTCAAATTTAATGGTCGAATAAAGCAAATTTGCATATTCAAAAATTCGACCAATCAAATTTTTTTTAATTCGATCGAATTTCGAATCCTTCACATGAATTTAATAACTCTGCCCCTTAGTAACGATATAACCTGCTATGTTAGTATGTCCATTAAAATGCACAAAGGTACCAGAATTATGCAGATGTATTTAAATGAAATATGGTGATATACAAGTGAAGCACCTATGGTCCTCAGAGAGTCATAGCTGGGTATTGCAGGAACAAAGTCCTAACATTAAGACTAGCTCATCACTAGAAGATAAGGCTTTTAAGTGAGGGTACAGGTGTACATTATATTCTCATTAAAAACAGTCCTAACTTTGGCTGCTTAAGAAAGGCAGATGGTTGTTAATGGCTGAGATATTCTGTCATTAGACAGCCTCTCAACTCGGAACATCTGGGTTGAGACATGGAAATGTCACTATTTCTCTAATCCAGGACACCTGATTATTCCCTGCTGCTGCAGCTGCTCAGACACTTTGGATCGGATATTCAAAGCTCTCTGCAAGCAGGTCTCATGATGCCACAGGATTCACTGTAATCAGAACAAGGGTTAAATATACTATTGGAGACCAATCAGATCTTTTCTTTTGTTGTTGTAGGTAACTGTTCAAGTCTAATTGCGGATTGATTGCTATGGGTGACAACACCTGTAAAAGTAAGGACATTGTGAGCTGGAATGCACAGTGGCCCATGCACAGTTTTTTCTATGTAAAACATACTTCCAGGAAATGTAAAAAAAGTATATAATAGATTATATTTTCAATTTTACATCATCCATCACTGAAATTAGCAGCCAGTATCATCCTAATACACGTGCTTTGAGCACCAATGAAAAATAGTTTTCTCTTCTTATTACTCCACTGAACTTGTTTCTCCTTCTCCCCCCTATACACAGGGCAATTTTTTCAAAGGGAGATAAGGTGCTCAGAAGAAACAAACCCCACTGTTCCCTAAGCTGCAGCCTTTGAACAGCTCATTATATAGAGGGCTTATTTTTAGGTTGATAATTTGCTTCTATTATCTTTTCCTCTGCTCAGCAGAACAGGAAGTCTGGTAGTGAAACTGGTTTAAATTTTTTATTTAATGCAAGAAATATCAAAAATTCTGTTTTTTTAATTAAAAGTGTAGCCAAAAGGTAACATAAGCCCTATATATTGAGCTCATGCTGAAAAATACCCGTTGTCCAGAAAACTTCCGAATATGGAAAGGTCGTCTCCCATAGACTCCATTTTAATCAAATAATAAAAATGTTTTCAAATGTTTGCTTCTCTATTATAATAAAACCGTACCTTCCTTGTACTTGATCCCAACTAATACATAATTAATAATTATTGGAGGCAAAATAATACTGTTGGATATAATTAATGTTTAATGATTTTTTTTAGTAGTTTAAAGGACATGTCAACCCAAAAAATTACAACACAATTATAAGCAACTTTCCAAAATGAATGCATTAAAAATTGTTGGTGCTTTAAAAGTTATTTGTATATGTAATTGCTATTGAAAGCTGCATTTGCATAATTCCTGGTTGTTACATTTTAAACAATGATGCAAAAGCCAGTCTCCTCCAGCAAGACAGGTCTGTTAATCGGTTGGCTTATGTTCCATTGTTGCAAAAGCCAGAGCCACCAGTACAGAGAATAGAAAGAGACAGACAAACACTGCTTTCAATAGCAATACATGTACAAATAACTTAAAAACCATTAAAAAAATATGCAATGAATGTATATTGCAAAGTTGATTAGAATCAGGTTTTCTTTTATTAGGCAAACATATTTTTGGGGTTGACATGTCCTTTAAGGTATGGAAATTCCCCTTATCTGGAAAACTCCAGCTCCGGAGCTTTCTGGATAACAGATCCCACACCTATATATATATATTATATATATATATATATATATCCCGATGACAATCCCGTGTGGGTCCAAATGTGTAGAAGTGAGTGGGAAATAAATCCTTTTCAAGTTGAACTGTTGAAAATAGCTGTGAGTGCTTTCTTATATTGGATTGTATTATAATTGGTGATCACCCAGTTGTGATATTTGGAGTGGAGAGTGCAGTTGGAATTATATATATATATATTTATATATATATATATATATATATATTCCATAGAATGGGTGGCACTCCGCTTCCAGACATCACCCAATTGCACGGTTAAATTTTAGTATAGTTTGGTGATCACCCAGTCGTTTGGAGTGGAGAGTGCCGTTGGAATCATGTATGGTAACTACTTGAGGGGCAGGATAACCTTTGGGTGCTGGGCGAATATGTGTATTGATGCATATATATATGCTATGGATATATATGCATCCATAAACACACACACACACACCTCCAAGCTTTCACACAAACCCTATATGCCCATACCTATACTAACTGTAGAGTTTAGTATCAAAATAGCCTTTGAGATTATGTTTATGTATATATGCATTCCACAACCTCACTGTCCTCACTGTGAAGAACTGTAACGTTATTGTAATTATAGTTTCAATTTGTTTCTGAATTTTACCTGTTGCATGAAGCCAAGGCAGGTACCAAGACAGGTGGGAGAGTGGTTCAAGCAGTCAACATTGACTTGGGTGCCAATACTACTTTTTCTGGCTGCAGACTGGGATTCTATTATTCCAGTTCGTTGGAATAAAGTAGTACAACTAGACTACATGTCTAAAGAACTCTTACTCATAAAGTCTCCATGTGGCCCAAACTATGCAGTGGTAGATGCAGAAAATGATGACTCATTGATTTAGGGCATTTGTGGGCTGCGCCGAATCAATGTGGCAGATTTATTTAAGGTTCAAGTTGTGTTTTCCATGAAAAATTCCAGTTTTTCAAGGTTATTTTGAAGTCAAAAATCTATTTTTCATTGTTTTTTTCCATTACAGTTTTTCTTAAATTAGAAAGCATTCAAGTTGTGAGTTCATTTAAGTAAATTTGAGGACTAAAACACTCTAGAATTCAACCTTTGATAAATAATCCCCTATCACATCAAGACAAAGGGGATTAATTAAAAGAAGGATTCAAATCAGTTTACAGATCCATGATTTCTTCCAGACACATCCTAATGTTTGACCAAAATAATTCAAAATGATAACGTGTGTGCAGCGTTCTTTTTCTGCTTGTGTGTAGGGGTGTATGGGAATTTTCCTAAGCGTTTATTGAAGTGTCACTGACCCATCCTACACACTGTGGCTTGCACCTGTTCTCCCAGAAGCATTTGCCTATTGGGAACAGAGAATTTGGCTAAATGTAGATGGAAGCAAGTAGCCTACTATTGCACATCTGTGTGGGAATACTCCCACATAACAGAGGAACATGGAGTGTGCCATTATTAAACATTTAAAGGTATTTTCAGTTGCATTGTAGATTGTGATTAAACTGGACAATGTGTAAGTATGTGGGCTAAATGTGAGGATCAGCGATTTTGGCTTTAAGTGTGCTTTTACTGCACATAAGAAATGGTAGCACTTACTTTCCTTTTTCTGTCCTTTACTGAAAAATATTTAAATGTTGCCTGCAGACCAACAGGCTTATAAAAAACAAAACAATTCTGCAGCTCCGTACATGATTTTATCCTCAATAAAATTTCTCCAAATGTCTGTTTTGCCATCTCATAAATGCAGAGCAGCTGAGCCATTTTTAGCAGTGTAAGCATTTAAAAAAAAATTAGATATTCTCTGGCACGTTTGGAATAAGAGAGGTTTGGAGAAGTGTCGATGATAGTGTTTCCTTACATGAAGCTGTATTTTGGTTAATGATTTTCTGCTGTTCCTAAACACTTTTAATTGTTACGGCTTGTTTTAATTACAATTTTGTGCTCTGCAGAAGCTTTTTCACATTTTAATTTCATGACATGTAAAGAAAGAGAATTCAAATGCAGCTGATGATCATAGAACACAAAGGAATTGTTCTTGGGTGCTGCAAGGCCTAAAGTACAGGAAGAAATGGCCCCACCTCAATGGGGGAGATTATACTTTTTGAAACTATAGAACTACTAAGTATGGGATACGTCATCAATAAACCGAATAATAGAAAGGCTGTCTCCCATAGACCACATTTTATCCAAATAATCCAATTTTTTTCAAAATAATTTCCTTTTTCTCAATAATAATAAAACATTACCTTGTACTAGATCCAAACAGAGATATAATGATTCCTTACTGGAAGAAAAATCAAGCCTATTGGGTTTATTTAGGAGGTTATTTATAAATCTTGAATTTATCTGGCTTTTTGGGGCAAAACCAACATTTTTTCATGGGGAAAAAAAAATCTAATTTTTAGATATTTATTATACACAGATGCTGAAAAAAGCCTAGGAATTCTCCATCTCAGACCTTTGGAGGTCTGGGCAAGGCACTGATTTCAATTAGAAGTTATTGTGGTCTGCACTGTGTTTAGCCCAAAAAACAAACTGTTTTGGCCAAATACTCTAAAACAAATCTAGCGAATTGGGGAAAAGAAAAGATTCATTTTTTTGCTCGATTTTTTCCCTGATCCCATTAATTTGGGTTATTTTATTAATAAATAAGGTCAAAGCGAGCATGGGAGTTTAGTTGTTTTTTTTTTTATAAAATATGAGATACATTGCAATTTTAGAAAATAACTCCTTAATGTTTATATGATTTTCTAGTAGACCAAGTAAGGAGATCCAAATTCCAGAAACATCCATTATCTGGAAAACCTCAAGTCCCTAGAATTCTGGATAACAAGTCCCATACCTATACTAAATATTTTATAAAATCTATCCATTTAGAGCAATGGATAAGGACATACAGTATATACTGTTCATTCACTCCCAAACAGCCTTGAGGTATGCATTTTGGAGTTTACTTATCTAAAATGCAGCTAAAAAATAAAAAAAGAAAGGTTATTGGATGGTAGAGTTTATCTGATATAGACTATTAAATAAAACAAGAAAGGGAAATGAACATTGCAAGTCTTATTCCCATTATGCACATAGAACTAGAACACTGAGCATTTTATTCATAACTCACTATTCAGAACGGAAAATCCATGCAGCACACACACCGACACTCGTGTAGCTGCAGGATGAAAATTCATTTTTTTTAATTTTTCAGAAAAAATGTATACATTTTCATTGCCCAGCTGTTCTACTTGCATGATGTTTACCCATAAACCAGCATTTATCTCATGCCCTCTATGTTCAGACAAGCTTGGACAATAGCCAGCTGTATCTGATTGCCTTAAGCAATTTATATTCCATGTAACCCCTGCTCTGATACTTGCCTACAGGACTGCTAAATCAGAAGGGTTCAAGTCGGGACAGCCTGCTACCAAGCTACTGCAGAGAGGCATGAAAGGAATGCAAGTTTGAAAATCAATATTGTGCAAGTAAAAAGAGATTTTCTCTTCCTTAATATAATATTGTTTGTTTCATGGAGTACAGATGTATGTATGGGATCTGTTATCCAAAAACCCATTATCCAGAAAGCTCTGAATTACTGAAAGGCCCTTTCCCACTGACTCCATTTTATACAAATAATCCACATTTTGTAAAAATGATTTGCCTTTCCTCAGTAATAATAAAACAGTACCTTGTACTTAATCCATGCTTTTCTAGTAGATTTAAGATATGAGAATCCAAATTACAGAAATATCTGTTAGCTGGAAAACCCCAGGTCCCAAACATTCTGAATAACAGGTCCCATACCTGTACTTGCAGGATGTGACATATGAAGGATTACACTGGATTAAACAGAATGTATATTTTTGGGGCTTGCAATATGAAAAATCACTTTTACTAACTTTCTTTGGGTAAATATCACAAATTTCAGATTATAGATTTAAATTATGAATTGCATCCAGCTCAGGATTATTTTAAGCCCTCTTATTAGGTCCAGCATTTGGTCATGGGTCCCTGTCCCTTATAACAAGGTTACAGTAATATTGTATCACCCATTTAGCAATAGTTCCAAGAATATGCTGGACAGTAAATACACAATCACAAATCTCGCCCTAAATTACTGTACATTTAGAATGGGTTTCCAGAGCTATCAAAATATCAAATAAGCATTCTCCCTAATCCCATACAGATTCAATTTCTGAACCACTACTCTAATGTATAATTTTGTAGACATTCTACAAGTCCACTCATAGGGGCCAGTCTATAACACTGTCACTTTTATGTTTAGACCCCTCTCCCTTTGATAAATAATAGTTATGTTGATTACAAATCTCACCATAAATAAACTTTATAATGGACTGTCCAGGAAAGTGACTATGCCTTTTTCCTAACCTCACCCTAACTCACCTTACAACTGGGCATTTAAAACTATCCAGAAGAGCAAAGAAGTATGAACCCTAAATTTCACCCAAATCTCAACCTTAGTTTCAATAATGGGGTCCCAAGACAATCCAGAGAGCAAATTGGCATTCTACAGAAAACTTATTACATTTTTACCCTAATTCAGACTGGGCTTCCAGGACTATCCAGTTCAGAAAATAAACTCTCTGCTTCCCTTGACTGACCTTCACACTGAGCTTTCATGACGATTGAAGAGAGCAAATATAAATTCTAGACAAATCTTAAAGTGGGGTATCCCAACTTTATTTTACCTTTGAACCACATTTAATTGCAAATAGAGTTGGGGAGTAGTGATGGGCGAATTTATTCGCCAGGGGCGAATTCGCGGCGAATTCCCGCGATTCGCCGCTGGCGAATAAATTCGCGAAACGACCAAAAATTCGACGCGCAAAAACGAGTCGGCCGTTTCGCCCATCACTATTGGGGAGCAACAAAAGAATAAAACGTTCATGGGGGATGCCAAAAAAGCTGTTGTTGGCTATATGGTAGCCCCTATGTGGAATGCCAGTCTAAAGGAGGCCCTGTTTGACAGAACCTTTGGTTTGTCTTCAAACCAGGAATTTGAAAATAAGCACCTGCTTTGAGGTCCCTGGAAGCAACAACAAGGGGTTGGTAAGCTACATGTTGCTCATGAGCCACTGGTTGGGGGATCACTATCTTACAGTGATCACTGTAACGGACATTCAGACTGGCCATCCAAGAGAGAAATGACTTATTCTGTCCAAATCTCACTCTAAATAACCTTCAGATTGGGTTTCAATGACTACTGAGGTGAACAAATAAGAATCTCACAAAGATCCACAGTCTTTGAAAGCCTGGTCTAGTTTATCTCTCTAATTTTAGACATTCCAGAGGTATGCAAAGTGCCTCTCCTTTTCAAAGGACAGTATATGTGCTGAACACATTTTTTTTATTGTTTTAATCACAAAAAGTTAGTGATGTAATTTCATGAGCTAAACAGGACAAACAGGGACCGAAGCTACTTCATGTTTTGATCCTTTCTAGGTAAGTAATTAGTTTAATTCATATACAACCCCCTACCTTCAACCTTTGCTGTGTTTTTTTATCAGAAGTCAATTATGCTGGGGATTATCAAGGGTCTACAATATATTGCCACTTTAAGCAATATCATTGCTACTTTTACTTCATGATCACAGTTTATCCCCAAGTCTTGTTTAATACTAAAATACACTTGAAACACTTGCAATCAAAAGGGAAAGGTAGTTTGTGAGCTGAACACGTTCACACTCTTAGAGAAATGCTGATGTGCTCTTTGCAAACAAAAAAAAACTAAAAAAAGTGAAAGAAGATAATAATGTGGCATTCAGGTTAGTATTGTTTCTAGCTCTACTTTACTTTGGCTTCTGCATTATGGAAATAATGTGACAACAAGAGGTATGAAGAGATAGAAAGGCATCATCATAATGTAGCAATCCCAAATTACTTGGTACCTTGCGCCTACAGTACAACTCATCTCTGGCTCCCTTAGCACATTAGCAGTTTTGCTTAATGTTCTCATTCTTTGCCTGTCTGAAACAATGCCTACTTTCAGAAAATGGACAGTTTGCTGACTCAGCATGGGGAAAACACATCTGCATATCTGCTGTACTGTCAGCAGAATATTTAGAGGGAATTGTGTATTATATTGCTGCTTAATGAGCCCTAATATTATTTTTTTAAATTTGCTTTTTAAAAAAAACAAAAAAAAAACATTCTGTCACAAAATTCCAAGACAGCAATTGGAATACTGTCAAATGTCATAATATCCAATTTTAACAATAAAAAATTTTATTGTTGTATGCTGGAAATATTTGTTGAGAAAACAAGGGTGGCAGTAGGGAAAGCTTGTTTTGCTCACGCCATTAGATTATCTTTATGGAGATCTTTACAGTAGTGATGTGTGGATAGAGAAAACTTACACCTGCCAGACTTGCAACTACCCGTACCTGGCTTTCAATTTATAGGCCAGAGCATACTTGCCCTGCCAATGATGTCACAAAAGGGGAGGGACAGACTTGAGCCTATAAAACAGGAAGCAGGATGTCAGAAGCCAGCAGTCTAAGGTCAGTGTGGGGAAAGCAGGCAGAAGAGATCAACCCAAACCGCAAGTGGAGCAGTGAGGTAGGCCCAAACCCACCTGACCCCATGGATCCCACTGGTATATGGCCACCCACACATCACTACTTGGAGTGAGTCCTTTGTCCCTGTGCAGTGTGCCCTGGCAGATGCCATATTTGCCAAGATGGTCTCACTGCTAAGTCATTTTGTCATAAAGCTAAGATGTGCTCAGGTTCAATCTATTTCCTTTTCCACTTCAGTGTGCCGTGATTTTTTTTGGCTGCGGCTCTTGCAGCTGAGCCCCAGGCTATGGAGAGAAGCCACATGGGTGGTGAAGCCCTTGGTGGGCTTGAGGATAATAGGGTCCTGATAATTATTTGGAGCACAGAGAGAGCAGAGACAGAATAAAGGAGTTGCCTTGTAAAGGATTTCTATGAAAGAGGCTTGGGATGTGCTCACACTCCGGATTAGTGTTGGAGTTGGGCCTAAATATATCTGTAAAATTTTGTGGATGCCTATACTAGTTCTGTGTGAGTCTCTGTGTGAGTAAAGGTTATTCAGAATGGCTTCTCCCCTCTATGAGGACAGGTGTTGATTGTGTGGCTACTACATGGGAGCTATGCCTCTATCCTAAGGAGAGATATAGAGGGCGGGTAGAGTGGGACTGTTACCTGGTAAAGACTGCCAGGAGCTGAAAGACCATATGGGTACCCCAGGGCAGGATTTATACTGAAATGTGATTGTATTTTGCCATGTTGCCTTCTTTTATACTGTATAAAGTTATATTTATTAATTTGTTAATTATTAGTTCCTAGTTGGGCCACCTGTAGGTTTTTCCCCGGATCCCACTAGGTGGAGGCACTGCTATTGAGGGAAATTCACAGTACCCTTTCAGTTAGCAAAGGCGATTCAGGACCTGTTTATGGTAAGATATTGATGCTCTACAGCCTATAATGTAAGTGGTGGCCAAAGTATAATCACTGCTTTGAGTATGAAGTAAACATGTTGTTGACTTACCACACTGATTTAAAGGCCACAGCAACAGAGATTTGCACTTTATAAATATGGTTTCCTTGAGGGAAAAAGCTTTGAAGATCATCACAGCCTGGTGTTTCTTTGTCATGGCAGCTGCCACTTGATGCATCTCAAAGTTTCTCTGGGCTCTCCAAAATACTTTATTACCATCCAGTTATTAAGTTTTAAGAATTAAGCATTCTGCCTTCTTTGTCTCTTCTATGTCATATTTATTAACTTCCCTGGCTTGTTGTATTGCTGCATGATTGTGCCGCTAGAGCAGGGATCCCCAAACAGTGGCTTGTGAGCAACATATTGCTCCCCAAACCTTTGGATATTGCTCCCAGTGGCCTCTAAACAGGTGCTTACTTTTCAATTCCAGGTTTGGAGGCATGTTTTGGTTGTGTAAAAACCAGGGGGTCTGCCAAACAGAGCTTCCAACAGGCTGCCAGTCCACATAGCCCATATTTGGCATGCCCATGGGCTTTTTCATGCTTGTGTTGTTCCCCAACTCTTTTTTGAACTCGCTTTTGAATGTGGCTCACGGGTTAAAAAAAAAAAAGTTGGGGACAAAATTTTTTATTTAAATATGACTAAAGCTTGTCATATACTTTGAGACCCACTTGTTTGGAGACTATGAATAAAATAATATAACATATAAGAGAAGGGAAATTAATGGGGGCATCTAACAAACACTGCTCAACAGGTTAGTGCTTCATGAGGATCAGTCAGCAGATTAAAACTGCCAGCTAGCAATAGTGGTGAAAATCGTATAATCTTCAACTGTGAAGTTTCTGTATTGGTTTGTTTTGGGAAACAAAACAGGCAGTAACTCTAAATTAACTGTGAATATTCACAAAGACATTAAGTACAACTAAGTAAAACTTCTTCAGAACTTGTCTAAGGAGATTTTCTTTCATCCAGGTCATGATATACAGTATCTAGCTGAGATAAGTAAACTGGGCCTGAAAATTCCCTTAAAAATGCATTTAAATTCCCTAGTGTGAGGACATACCCTGGTGGTCCAGTGGTGGCGCGGCGGGGACGCCTGCCGCGCCATCGGCGGGGACGCCCGCCGCGCCATCCTTCTCTGTCCAAGCCGGTTCCCTAGTGCGCGCCGTGCGCGCACTTCCGGTTTAAATAGGCACATGCGCGCTGACGTGATGACGTCAGCGCGCAATGGCGCGAAATTCAAAAGATTTAAAGGGGCTTTTTACAGTTTTACTTTGCCCGTGATAGGTTTTGTTCCTGGTGCCTGTACTTGTGCTATTAAGCTTCTGTTTGTTCCTGATACCTGTGTTTGACCCTGCCTGGCTGTTTTGACTACTCTGATCTCTGGAATCTGACCCTTGCCTGAAACCGACCTTGATTTGCTTAACCCTCCTGATTGACGTTCTGGTTTGACCCCTGCCTGTTATTGACTCCGATTCTGCCTTTTCCATCTGATTGATTACCCGGATTTGACCCTTGCCTGCCTGACGATCCTTTCTATCCGCCTGCCTCGACCCAGCCAGCCTGACTTCGCTGTTGCCTCTTCCCCTTGTACCGTGACCTTTGGCCTACCAGACTTTCTACAGTCGTGCCCCATTGCCAGCCAGAACTCCTGCCCTGCACCTCTCGTTTAAGTCCAGGTGGCATCTGAGTAGCTGAGGGCTCCTCCCGAAGCCAAAGGCGGTCACACTACTGGTGAAGCACGAGCCGAGACCAGGGTGCTTGGCATTTGTTCTGGTTTTGGGTGCCGACCGTGACACCTAGAATGTTTAATGCTTAAGGGTTATACAGTCAGAAAAATTTTGGGTTTAAAGGGTTTAAGATTCTGGGGAATTCTCTACCAATCACTAGAACTGAAGAAGTGCATGGATGAGTGGTGAAATGTTTTCAAGAAAACTCAGAAAGTCTAGTTGCTTTAGACTTATTTCCACGCTTTTTATACAGCTCATTATGGCAGGTGAAATATTACATTACTCAGAGAGTCTGAGTAAATAAGGAGGATATAAATATGTTGACTACCATGGATATGAGGAAACTATGGGGCAGATTCACTAAGATACGAAAATTCGCCAGCGTAGGCTTCGCTAGCGTTCGCAGCACCAGGCGAATTTTCGCCAGCGCTACGAAAATCCACTAAAGTGCGAATTTACGCTCAGGTCGGCGAACAGTAGCGTAGTTGCGCTAGTGTTACTTCGCTAGGCAGAGCACTGTTACGCTAGCGAAGCCTAATTTGCATATGGCGGGAGCTTTAACTTAGAAGTATATGTTACAGCCACTACATTCCACTACACAAGCCCAGGAAACCTTTAATAAATTATATAAAGTTGTCCTATTGCCCTGCATGTGCCCCCTGTATAGTTGAGTTGCCATATGTTATGAAATGTAGGGGGGAAGAAGGGTAACCCCCCAAAAAAATAATCGATCTTTTTCAGACTATCACTCTACTATGCTAAAATACGCCAGCGTTTTTTGGGACTTAGAAAAAATTTGACTTTTTTTTTTTCAACCTCCTATCTATTGTATTGAACTTCACCTGGTCTGACCAGGGGAAGTAACGTCTAGCGTAAGTGCTAACGTTGAGGAAAATGTTCATCTTAGTGAATTCGCAAATTTACGATCTTTTGTCAGTGCGCAACTTCGCCTGGTGTAAGGGTGCGAAGTTGCGGAAGTCTATCTACTTCGCTAGCGAAAATTCGGCAGAGTCCGTGTTAGTGAATTTGCGAATTTGCGAAATGACGTCACTCTGGCGAATTAGCGCTAGCCTTAGACGCTTCGCACTTTAGTGAATCTGCCCCTATGTCTTGGGAAAAGATGGGTTAGTAATACATAATTTGTAATGTTTTGGGTTAGTACCACCAACCATGTCACTTAAATAGCCAAATAGAGTTTAGATGGGGGAGATCATATTTGTTAAAGGGCCATGGCTAAAATTAGCATTATGTAGAATTCATTTACAGATCTATGAAGTGCATATGATAAGAATTGTATATATAACTGCTCCTATATCCTGAAAATATTGCTCCCTTAGCAAAACAAGCTTCCTTATGTTTCCTTGTAGAAACAGAATGTACTCACTGCTCAGTGGAAGAGGCACAGTGAAGAGCTTTCTCCTGTAAGAAGTGACTTTTGGTGGAAGCTTTGATAGTGGAGACCTAAGTGTCTTTGGGGAAACCTGCACCTGCTTGATTTTCCTGTGCTGTGCCATAAGCTCCAATTTGTGAACACGCTCTTGGGAATTAGATATAAAGTCCGGTCTGTGGAGTTCCAGGGCCTCCTAGTAAAAAAGAAAATAGGAATATTTGGGTGTCCTTGCATTAAGCCATCTCAGTTTAGTTTGGGCATCTTCAAAAATATCAAGTTTGCCTGCAGGAGTTTTGCAGTAATATTATATTTGAGATTTTCTTTGGTTGATAGATCTTAAACTGTGGAGAATAACTCCACCTGGTGCTAAACTCTCCATATTCCAGCAAATAAAAGCCGCTGACTCCTCTCTAGACCAAGTGAGCAGCTTATTGGTTCTTGTAAGGAGCCATCCTGCTGTACCACCCAACTGTTATCTGTTAGCCAGATAATTAAATGGTAAATCTTGATGGGAAAGGACCACATCACCACTTTGCATAAAGTTTGGATCAGTCAATGTGGACCAGCACAGGGGGATAACTGAATGGTTGGTCTGCAGGGCTAGTAGGTCAGCAAATATCTGTAGTATGATTTGATCACTGGCCAAAGGCCAAGAATTAGGTCATACTGAGGGCCTACGCTGACCCACTGGGCAATAACCACATCAGGAAGGTGATGCTGGGTACAACCATTGAATCAGCCTGATTTGGCTTAGCACATGGGTGGCCAAATCAACCAATAATTAGCTTGTTTGGTGACCTCATCAAACAGGTGGATATTTAAGTGTATGACTAGCTTTATTGGACCTTTATGTTAGTGAAAATGTATAGAAAGGTACCTAAAAGGTCTGAAAGTGAACTCCTTGTCTGTGTAACCTTGAATACGGAAAACATGAATCTGCTAGAGCTGACGGAAAAGTTAAGGCACTTTTCCCAGTGATTTAGCCTAGCAGCAATACAACATATAATATATGGCAATAAAACATGATATAACGTGAATAGGTGCCAGGGCCCTTCCAGAACACAATAGGCATTCTGTTTGACCAATCATTCCAAAAAACTATAAAAAATTACACTCAATAATAAATTAATTAATAAATAAGTAATTTCAACCTTAATAGCATACTGGAATATTCAATAAGTGTGAAGCATATAATTACATTATTTAAATGTTAATATAATGAAATACCCTCAAACTCATGCCTTCTGCTTCGCCCTCCTTGTTTTTCTTCAAATGTTCCTGTTGAAAAATCGTTGTTTGTAAGGGCAATGGCAGGTCCTCAATACAATCACGCTCTGTTTTCTCACAGGAGTTGGGCCACTTGGAACCTGAACGGAAACAATTACACAGTCATGTTTTACAAAATAAGCAAACAGAAAAAGAATAATATGGCAAATTTAGATGGAATTTCACAAAACTGCAATGTAATTTTTATAGAAACAGATTTTACTATGCTACAGTAATGCACAGCAACTAAACAGCAATTCTATTCTACTGCATTTAAAATACAGCGCTTGAAAATGTTTGGTTGCTATGAACTAGAGGGCCATAGCCTTTGCCCTGTTTTTACTGGAGTATCCATACCACCCATTTAAAATTGCACTCATATTGAATGCACAAACAGCAAAGCTAATTAGAAAATAAATTGGATGTATGCTATATAGTTGCACAGACATGTGTTGTCTATTGCATGCAACAAACTGTCTATTAGCATTGCAGAGTGAGTATTCAATATGCAAATTTTTTTAAAGGTGTAATGTTCATAGTTCTCTTCGGAAAATAGATCCCCCAACTATCTGTCTATAATGCCCTCTAATGTACTTTCAAAGAATAATCATATCCCCTTCTTAATCACCTTTTCTTCAGAGAAACCACCCCAACCATGACATTCTATATTTACACTCTTCCTTTCTTTTTTCCAGTTTAGTCTCTGCACTCTCTCCAGCTCATTAATATCCTTCTAAGGCTAAGGCTAGACGGGGAGATTCGGGGGAGATCTGTCGACTGGCGACTTCTCGTGGCGACGAATCTCCCCGAATAGCTAGATAGCGCTGCGCGCCCGCTAGGCTTAAAGTCGCCCGCGCTTGTTCAGACGGAGCGGCGCGATTTTAAAAGTCACTCAAAATTGCCTGGCGAGGCAATTTTGATCGACTTTTAAAATCGCTCCCCGCTCCGTCTGAACAAGCGCAGGCGACTTTAAGCCTAGTGGGCGCGCAGCGCTATCTAGCTATTCGGGGAGATTCGGAGAAGATTCGTCGCCGCGAGAAGTCGCCAGGCGACGGATCTAACCCCGAATCTCCCCGTCTAGCCTTAGCCTTAGAGACGGGAGCCCAAAACTGCACTGTATACTCAAGGTGAGGCTTTACCAGGGATGAGATAAAATTATGTTTTAATCACTTGAATTAATGCCTATTTTTATGCAAACAACATTTTATTTGCTGCCTAGAGATATACTACTTCTTATTCACAAAAATCCCCAAATCCTTCTCAAATAGGATACCCTCAACACACTACTATTAAGTGTAACTTACATTATTGCCATTTCTACCAAAGTACATAGCATTGCACTTATCGATATTGAACCCAATTTGCCAGTTTGCCAGTTTGCTGCCCAGTTTTCCAGTTTAGTCGAATTACTCCACAAAGTGACATTTGAGAACATGAGCTACAGCACTAATTACTGTGTAAACCTCAGAGGTTCACTACTATAGACTACATTTAGGAATATTGAGCAAATGCTGTACATATGAAATCACAGTACAGGTATGGAATCTATTACCCAAAATGCTTGGGACCAGGACTGCAGTCTCAGGGGCTCCCCCACACCATCCCCCACTCTATGCCCACGCCCATACGGTGCACAAACAATGCTAATGCTTGGAAGGGGCCCAAAAGAACCAGGGCAAACCAGGTATTTTCCCGGTGTCCCAGGGGCCAAGTCTGAGTCTGTGGGAGATTGCCTTCCTGTTATTCACAGCTTTCTGGATTATGGGTTTTCTGGAAAAGATATTTCTTATCTGTTGCCCATAAATTGCTGTACACATTATAAATTAGGTGCATAGGCGAGTTTAAAAGAAAAAAAACCTAAAACATTTCTATATTAATTTAATATGTATGCAAAATGGCCCTTGAGTAATTATGCAACATCGTTATGCAAAATGTTAGTCGAGAAAGGATTTTATGCTTATAATAGGATAATTCATCAGCGTGCTTTATACTGTATGTGCATCCCTCTGGGAACTATTTCAAAAATAAATCTGCAAGTAAATATACAAATTATAGGAATGCAGGAAAGCAAGTTTTGGTGCACTCACATGCTATGAAATATGCTTCAAATTAGTTTATATATTCTCCCAGTGTCTGCATGCGTACTCCTCTTACTCCTCTAAACCAGAGAAGCAGGTTAAAGGGGACCTGTCATCCTAAGAAATTATTCCAAATCTTATTTTATGATGTTTTTCAATCAAAATAAACTTCATTTATGCTATATAAATATCTTAAATCCTTTTTGTTTTAGTCTTCAAATTCACATGTCACATCAAATAGGCAGTAGCCATTTTGTGGACACTGTTATTAAGGCAAGCTTTGCATCATGCAGAAATTTTGTTTATGCGCCAGAATGGAGCACCAAAATAGTGATTTGCAGGCCCAATACCTGTGGGACCCATGTGTTTACCCTGGGTCGGGCAACCTAGCACAATTGTCCACGGGTGGTGGTGGGTGCGGATTGAGCTCTTCTCCGGCCAATGCGGGCGTGTGCAAGTTAAGGGATGGTGGGTTAGGTTCAGGTGTGGGTCGGGGAAATCCTGACCCGCACATCACTAACCCGAAACTCTCATTAACTGGCTACACAATTAGATGGAGAGATGGAGAGGAGGGAGGGAGGAATGTAAGAATGTGTTAGGGACCTTAGATTGTAAGCTCAAGAGGTTGCACTATAGTTGCCATTGAACCACCAAATCTGATTAGACATCATACAATATAGTGAAGACATAAGTTTTATTTAATTCACAAATACAGGTTTTTGTACTAAAGCCATATCTGGAATTTTGCAGTTTTTCTCCGACAGCTTCAACAACCGGAAAACCACATCTGAATACACATAGGTATACAGGCAAGTGAAAAAATTATGTATTGTTGATATATTGTGATACTGGTGTCACCACCAGTATCCAGACGAAGAAAAAATTAATTCTTATTGGACCAGTCTATTGGGTTTATTTCATGTTTACATAATTCACATCCAAATTACAATCCTTTATCTGGAAAACCTGCACCTGGCCCTAACCCTCCAAAACTGAACCCTACCTGACACGTAACAGCAGCTAATGGAAATTCCACTTTGCTCACTCCACTTGCTGACGTACATGTGCCTTCTAGTCACTAATACAAGCATGCCTGGAGCAGGTGTATCTTGGCATTGGACTATTACCCAACAGCTATTCGGTAGAGTTGGCATTGGTACATGGAAAGTTTATGTGCAATAAACACCCCCTTTGCAGAGCTCACTATAAGAGAAAGCTACAATAAACATTGCTTGTTGTATGAAGACCATAGGTCCTTGTGTAGGACCGAAACGTTGGATCAATAAACCTTTTTTTGTTTTGACATATTGTGTCACTGCTTTTTCAAATCCTGCGAGTGCCATCAACTATATACTGCATCTATTCTCTACGCATGAGCACCCAGGTCTGCAAAGTTTTATTAGGGGTGTGCGGCTCTTACATATGGCTATATATATATATATATATATATATATATATATATATATATATATATATATATATATATATACCCTAGTCATATATCATATGATAACACTGTTAGGGTACAAACTTCAAATGGCGGTGACTAATTCTTCACTAATCACACATATAAAATCTACATATAAAATGTAGCATTTATTTGCTCATTTAAAAGTCTAAAAAAAATTGTGAGATGATTGATAATTGATTCCATTAGTAACAGTATTTGACTTATCTGTAAGAGCCCAGGTCATATCTCAACATTGTAGCACTCACGCAACATTTTGGGAATACTCCTTTACCTTTTCCAAGCGTAAAAAGCTTGCAAAAGACTCCACGTTTCAATCTGTCTCCCTGTTAGGCGGAAGTAATTCGTCCGATCACCGTGATCATGCACTCTCAATTGAGATGTGGACCATCATGTAAGCGGACACTCCACTCCACCCCCTTGTTGCTATGAAGTGTCCATAGACACTAACATGTTATACATAAGTATATAAATGAGCAGAACCACAATTATCACAAAAGACAAACTTGTGACAATAGATTATATGTAAATTATATATATCACAAAGAAGGTACCAGCAAATTAATAGGGCCCACAATGATATCAAGTTTACTATGACAGCTAATCGCAGAATTGTTTCTTTTCTAGATGTTCTAGTCACATGTACTAAACCCACTGATTATAACCAGTTGCTTTCATATGATAGCTTTCACCCACCTTCAGTTAAAAAATCTATCCCTATCAGCCAATTCACAAGGGTCAATAAGATCACTAGTGATGACAGCCCGTGAACAGGATTTTGAGGCTATGATTACTAAATTACGGGATAGAGGATACCCCAATAATGTTATTCAGAAAAATGAACAAATAGTAAGGGACAGAGAGAAAGATGGAAAACCCATGAAATGTATAAATAAAGGAGAGAGACTGGCATTTGTTACCCAATATAGCTCTATGAGCTCTGTAATTAAATCTACACTTGACAAACATTGGCATTTATTATTCGAAGCATACCCCTCCATTTCTACTTTCCAACAATGCCCCCTGATGTCATTTCGTAAAGGCATGACGATTGGGAATAAGCTGGTACATGCCAATGTCCGGGCACCCCCTAAGGAAGTTGCATTTTGGGGGCCAAAAAAGGAAGGCATGTATTATGGAATCAATTATTTTTTGAGACTTTTAAATGAGCAAATAAATGCTATGTTTTATATACATAAACATTTCACAAAATTTCAGACTTAAAAGCATCCCCTGTGCAAATTTGATTGCAATGAAGGCATAAGGGCTGTAAGAAGTCATGGGATAGCTGGTTTTTCACTTACCGTTTGGAGCAATGTTTTCCTTGTGAGAAATCTGTTTTTCCTTTTGTGATTTTGGAGTCTGTTTTCCAAATATGAAATTAAATGTGGTGCTTTTAGATCTTTCCGGTAGAAAGTTACTTTTTCCCTCAGACAGGCAACTTTTTTGTAACTGGGTATCAGGTTTTGGTGTAAGCACCTGATGGTTAGATTCTGTGAAGATTAAAGATTGGAAATCATTTATGAACACAACTTGTAACAAACCCCTGCCAGATTTTTTTTACCAGCTACAATATTTTCTGCACTTAATCGAACATAAGGCCTTAAAAAATTGAATCAAGAACATATTTCAAGTAACTTTTCTCTTTTTGATCTTAAAGGAAAATTCAACCCCTTATTAAAAAACCCTGCCCTACCTAGACCCCCCCATCCCCCCAGCCTAGCTGCTACCCTGGGTAAATGTCCTTAACTTTTTACTTCCCCTCTGTGCAGATTCAGGCATCGGAGTTCATGGCAGCCATCTTCCGGCTCTTCGGTCTTCTTTTGGTTTTCTTCCTTTGACTTTGGCAATTTGCTACAACTGCTCATGTGCCAATGCGCTGCTCTCTTACTGAAGGTTTCCAAATAGAAGAAGATGACGGCCCTGAACTCCCCTGAATCTGCACCGAGGGGTAAGTAAAATGTCAGGGGCATTTACTGGGGTAGCAGCTAGGCTGGCGGTGGGTCTATGTAGGGTAGGGTTTTTTTTAATAAGGGGTTGAATTCTCCTTTACAGACGAGGAGGAAAAAAACCAGTAAAAACAAAATCACTAAATCAATGCAAGAATATGGTAGTTGTTGGTATAGGTATGGGACCTGTTATCCACAATGTTCTGGACCTGGATAAGGGATATTTCCTTAATTTTGATTTCCATACTTTAATGGGGTTTTTGCTAAACTCCAAATGTTTCTCATTATTTTATTAAAAAAAAACCACAACCAAACTCCCATGACCTATTTGACCTTGTTTATTAATTAATTAAAAACCCTGATAAAATCAAACGAAAACCCAAATCATCTGTTTTTTTTCTGTCTTTTTTCCTGAATCGCTTGATTTTTTGGGGTGTTTACCTGAACCCCCCAATTTTCAGGCAAAACCCAGAGCAAACCATTATAACTTCAAATTGAAAATGGTGCCTCTCCCATTGACTTATAGAGGACCTCGATAGGTCTGAGATGGCAGATTTTTTGGGTGTTTTGCAGCATTGGGATATAAAATAAAACTTTTTTTTCCCTACAAAAATGTAATTTTTTCCTACAAAAATTCCAGTTTTTGCCCCAAAAATACAGAGCAGATACATTCGAGGTTTGGTAAATAACCCCTTAAGTCTCCAATAAGGATTAGTTGTATCCTTGTTTGGATTGAATACAAGGTACTGTTATTGTTACAGAGAAAAATCGAATAATTTTAAAAAATTTTAATTATTTGATTATAATGTAGTCTATGTGAGATGGCCTTCCTGTATTTCAGAGCTTTCTGGATTCAGATATTGTCTACTGCAACTATACTCTGTGGATTACTTCTACAAGTCAGCCATAGCAGCCCAATGACCCAAGTGGAGACAGACCAGCTAGTGCTTCACAATCCTTTAAATAGCCTGAACATTAAAATTTAAAGCACACTGGGCATATTGAAATGGTGTGTGCTTAACTTAAACTGGAACAATTTGTATAAAGTGTCTCCAATATATTCTGCAGTTGCTATGATTTTGCAATCCCTTATTCTTTCACCAAGGTTCAAGCAGATGAAGCATATCCCTAAGGGTAATCATACATAACACTGTGCCTTGGAAATGTCAACATTATTATTAGAAGTATAGCTGTTTTTCAAAGACCCATGGGGGAACGGATTTATATATTAGCATTCTTATTGAATGCGGGTACATATCTACAAATGTTAAAGGGGTTGTTCACCTTTAAATTAACTTTCAGTGTGATGTACAGAGAGATATTCTGAGATGATTTGCAATCTGTTCTCATTTTTTATTTGTGGTTTTTAGTGTATTTAGCTCTTTATTCAGTAGCTCTCCAATTTGCAGTTTCGGCAGTCTGGGTCCAAATTACTAGACGGCAACCATGCACTGATTTAAATAGAAAGACGAGTAATTAAAAAAAAAAAAGCAATAACAATAGATTTGTAACCTTAACAAAATGTTTTTGATGTGGTCAGTGAATCCCCATTTGAAAGCTGGAGAGGTTCAGAAGAAAAAGGCAAATAGTTCAAGTTCAAAAAAATGAAGGGCAATTAAAAGGTTGCTTAGAATTACCTACTCTATAACATATCAAAAGTTTATTTAAGTTTAAAGGTGAATCACCACAAGTGCCAACTCTTTAATTAGCCTTACCTTTAATTCTTGCTGAACATGAACGTGGTCCTTGAGAGAGCCATTTTGGTTGATCTAACTGATATTTCAGTTTCATACTAAGTTCTTTGCAATCCTTTGTTGTTTCTTTAGTTTTAAACGTATATTCAGATCTAGCAGGGCTTTTTGTTTCCAGGTAATTCTCCAAAATGTCTGGCTGCTTTTGGAAAGAATGTCTCTCTTTGGTTTCTAGATTAAATACAGTTGAATCACCCCAAGTGCCAACGCTGCAACTAGCTTTACCTTTAATTTTGGCTGAACATGAACGTGGTCCTTGAGAGAGCCATTTTTGTTGATCTAACTGGTATTTGATGTCATGTTTTGGTTTCATATTAAGTTCATTGCAATACTTTGTAGTTTTAAACAGATACTCAGATCTAACAGGTCTTTTTGTTTCCTGGTCATGCTCCAAAATGTCTGGCTTCCTTTGGAAAGAAAGTCTCTCTTTATTTTTTAGATTATACACAGTTGCCACATCAGCTAATGAGACAGAACTACACAACTCCATGCCAACTTTGTTCATAGTATGATTCCTACTGGATGGACGTTGGTTTATTTTTAAAGACATTTCTGATTTAAAGATGTTTTGACTGGATGTCTTTATTTTGCCAAAGCACAATGCAAGGGACTTGTCTACATAGCTGATTACTGCAGGAGAAACCTGACGTGTTGTACTGTAGATGGAGGAGAAGAATGATACCCTATCTGCTCCATTACTTGTGCTTAAATGACCAACGCCATTTTGCTTTCTGCAAATACAAGCTCGGCAAGGTGTGTTGGAAGATGTCTGTAGAAAAGTATGATAGGTTCTACATCTAGAAACACTCAGAGAAAGGTGCCTATGCTTATCTTGTGATGGCTGATGAAGTTCAGAAGAGAAATCAGAACCCTGGAATGGCATGTTATTGTTTCTGTAAATAATGGGTTCAGGAACAGTTTTTATCTCAGCATGGTTCGATGGTGGATTATTTTTCTTTGCTGTAATTGTAATAGAAGAAAATCCTTTCCTCAATGTGTGGCTTTGTTTTTGGTGGTTGGAATTCAAGTTTGGCCCTACTATGGATTTATCTAACGTTGTCTGAATCTCTAATTTGATGGGAAGTGCTGTGAATGCTCCATTAGTGCTGACTGAATTGTGATCATCCATAGATTGCTTTTCATGAGATAAATTAAGCTGAGGGATCACAGGCTGCTGAGAGAAAAGGTGTTTTTCTTCCTTAGTTTCCTTTCCATCAGTCATCTGTGAAATGAATAGGGATGAAAAAGTATTCAAAAATCATTTTCTGTAATATGAAGGAGCTGAATTGAAAGGATCAGAAGTGGGCATTCTAGGGTTTGGAACAATCCTAAACTAGAAGGGGGTTGCATATTAGCAATATTCAGTTCATGCTTGGGGAATGAAGGAAGTTTGGGTCCCTTACTTGAGAATAAAATATTATGTAATTCAAAAATATTCAGCAAATGAAGTATAGAATTACAAATCCTTACAATATGCCTGTTTTGAGCTTCACCCGAAAGACATGCCATGAGAATAAGCCCCATACGTTACCCAGCCTGACATTCCGGTGAACACAGTAAAGACATGGCATTTTTTTGTCTTGTTATGTCTTTATATCAGAATGTTAAGTTTTGCACTGAACGTTCCAATATCCACTGAAACCCTTCATATGAAAACACTTCAAGTATATTGTTATACATAATTGTAAAGATATTCCAGGAAAACGGCCAAATAACATGCAAACACATTTATTTATATATTAATTATGCTATAAGCTTGCAAATGCATGGATAGGGAGGCTGTAAAATGAGGGAATTTTTGTCCATTTTGGCCTTCCAATTCCTTATACAGGTATTGGACCTTTTATCAAGAATGCTGGGGCCCTGGAGTTTTCTGAATAATGGATCTTTTCGCAATTTGGATCTTCATACCTTAAGTCTACTAGAAAATCATTTATACATTAAATAAACCCAATAGGCAGTTTTTTCTTCCAATAAAGATTAAGAAACTGTTTTATTACTGCAAAGAAAAAGGAAATAATTTTTTAAAAATTTTAATTATTTGGATAAGATGGGGTCTACGTAAAAAACAGGTTTCCAGATAACTGATCCCAAACCTGTACAATACCATTTTTGAAGGGTTAATTTTGTTACTTACTAGCTACTATAAGATCTTTTACCATTATTAGGTTAATATCTAATGAAGGCTGAAGGGAATATTTAACTCCTGGCAGTAGTCAAGGAAATATAGACTGTGATTAATGTCTGCAGGATTTTATTGGAAGCATGATGCAATACCATAATACTGTAATGCTCTCTTATTGTCTTTAATTATATTTAAAATGTAAGCAATACTGTTGTTCATTCAGTTCAGTATAGATAATTGTGAAATTATAAAAAAAAACAAGTCTAATAATGATTCATTGGAGGAAATGACTGATTCCTAGTGGAAATCTAGTTGATATATGAATGCACACATACAATGTGGCAGTTTGATTGGACAATAAAGAAAAAGTGTTCTTTTCTGGTTGCTAAGATTTCACCTTGTGACCTGATTGGCATGTGGTGCGTGGGAATCTTTTTCCTGTGATGGTAAAAAGGCTTTGATATTTTACAGTACCTTGTTAAAATGGGTATTTTCATTCTCTCCGTGCCAAAGCTGTTCTGCTGGAGAGTAGTGCTTGCTTTCTTTCAAACCTGTTCAAATAAAAATATGCACCGTGTGAAACCATTAAATTATGCACCTTTTATAGAAGGCAGGCTTTTTTTACTTACTGTAAATTATTATTGTTAACACGTTTTATCTTATTTGTTCCCTCTCTTTGTGGACTGAGGGAAATGGATTCAATGAGCATGAGGCTGTTACAGAAAACCACAGTAGGAGTTATAGACATTTAGCCGCCACAGCATGGAGGGAAGGAATTTAGTGTCACACAAGGGGGTGTTGAGTAACCACTCTCCACATTAGATCATTAGATTTATGGTGCACTCACAGAGGTGAATGCTGGTTCCATGGCACCTAATTGTAAGGGCTAATTTGTCATAAATAGGCTAGGGACAAAGTCCAAAAAAAGGCACAAAGAAGAAGCTGCTCGGATGAGTAGGGAAAGTCTTCAATGATTACTCAGCCAGTACAGTTGTTTTAGTAATTACTTACATTATATTGGATATACCATGACCTGGATGAATGAAAATCTTCATAGTCACAAAGACTTTGTTTTTGTATTTTTCTCCTTGTATTTTTCTTCTTTATTTCCAATCTATAGGCATTTCTACAAAAAGATGCACCAGATTCCATAAGTTTGCAGCACCTATATGTGTTGCATACATATAGGCTGGAGGTGCACATCATTTATGATATGTAAGGAAGATAGGTCCAGGGTCAGACTGGGCTGGCGGGACACTTGGAAAAAAGTCTGGTGGGCCCTGCTGGCCCAGACCCCCCTGAGATACTCTCTGACTTTCCCCCTCCCCAATCATAGCTGCATGAAGAGAAAAGTGGAATGCATGGGTGAGGGGGGGGTTGCAGGAACCCGATGCTGCATCTCTTTCCCAGCCTGAATCTGGGTAGGTTTGCCAAAGGTAGCTACAAGCCCTGTGCTTTCAATGTAGACTCTTATGGAAAATATAGCCATATTAAATGAGCTAAACAGTGAGATATCAGATAAAAGGCACTTTGTGCATCTATGTTTAAAGAATGTATTGTGCCAATCATTTTTCTAGAACGTCTTTGCTTCTCTTCTGCAAAGCCATGCATGTAAAGGTTTGTATAAAAGAAAGCCCAAGAGAAAGGCCAAAATGTATAGAGCAAATTAGAGTGACTATAGAAAATTCCATTTGGAGTGAAATGTGTTGGTGTTTACATATGAAAACATCAGTGACCTATACAGAGCACAGCAAATTTGCCCCAGTTCTTATTCTCATTGGGGGAAAACACATTTACATTATAAGTGAATGCAGTACATCACAGAACATCTTATTCATTATTTTTCATTTATTTATAGGATTTGAATATCATGCTACCAAAAGGCACTTGTGCCCTTCGAATAAACTCTTCTTCGCTGCTTTGAGTGCCCAAGTTGGTGGAATCCTTATGTTTAAGTAATTAGGAGCTTCATAACTGTTGATGCTCGTCCTTGAAATAAAAATAGTTTTAGAAGTGTCACAGCAGAAATTTATGTTAGGTTTGACATTAGTAATAGCAATATGAAATGGTCTTGGGATAGACACATCAAAGAAGGGTTTTTTTTTGTTACATTGTCATCATAGTGGAAAGAACATTCAATGAAGACAAAGAAATATATCTCAGAGTATTGCCAATAAAATAACTATGTCTACACACAAGAAAGAGGGAGAAGCTCTGGTTCATTATGGTATCCCAAAATGTTCTGTTTCTGTGCACTATAGAAGCAATTCCTTTCCACAAAGACCATATTACTGTGTTAAGAATATATAAATCAGAACATGTGGAGTCTTCTATCTGAAGCTACACCACGGCTCATCCAGACGAGGCGATTCGTGGAGATTAGTCACCTCAAAGACGTGGCGTTTTGTCGCCAGGCGACTAATCTCCACGAATCTTCTCGTCTGGATGAGCCCTTATTATGAATCACTCCTTCCTGAAAAGTGCAGACAGTATTCACTGGGGAAGTGCAGGGCAACCAGCCACTTTGCTTAGTTCAATTACAGGATGTCAGTGGTGAGAAATTGACACGGCCTGCCTGAGTTGTACAAAATCAGTGGAATTCTGCTGATAATGTTGTTTGCTCCTGTAACAGCAAGCTACATCATATGGGCCATTATATGGACTAACATACTTAAAATTTATTTGAGTGATTGACCTTTGCAAGTAATCAATGCCTCATTTTGCTGCTATACAACACGTTAAATTTTTCATCTCATTTATGCTAAATGCTTTTTTATTGACCTCCTTGTATCTGAGATAAGCCACGTAGGCTGGTCGTTAATATGTTTACATTTATTTCCTAAGGGACATTATTAAGAACAGTAGTGGTCCAATATATTATAGAACAACCAATGTTTAGTGATGGGCAAATCTCCCGAGATTCGCTTCGCCGAAAAATTTGGCGAAAAATTCGCAAAACGAGTCGCGGCACGATTTTGACGCGCGTCGCGTCAACTTTGACGTGTCGCGTCGTTTCCGACTCGTTTTTCCGGCGAAATTTTGCTGGTGATTCGCGAATTTATTCGCCGGCGCCGAATCGCGGGAATTCGACGCAAATTCGCCCCTGGCGAATAAATTCGCGACTCATCACTACCAATGTTCTCCTTGTTAAAAGAAACAGTGTCATTTTATGTTGTGGGTTACCGAGTCATTATTTCCTGGGTGTCACTAAGCCTCAAGTATTTTACAGTAGGACCATGGGGTTCTTCCAATGCTTTTACACACTTATCATAGGCAGCACCCAGGCTCCACCCACTTGAACCGTGCAGAATTGCAAAATTGAACAGAGGTAACAGATAGTAACCAGAATACTTGAAATGCAATATATTTTCTTCTTGCTCATATTATCAAGGGCCCAAAAAGTTGAGCAAGCAAGTTTGCAACCCAAATGTCACTGCATTAGGTGTATAGTGAATATCTACATTACAGGGTATGGGGGCCTATTTTAAGGTTCTGAAACACGGACAGACAGACGTGAGAATCCCATACACGTTCTTTTTCCATCTCTTATTAAGTTGAGCATCATCTAGTTTTAAAGGTTTAAGGTTTTCATGTGGGATAGAACGGAATCATGAATCCTCCGGCGGTTGCTTGGCAACGGGTTTCTCCTTTCTTGAAAATGTGACAAAGTACGAAATAATATTGCTTCAACTGGTGAATTTTATAGGATCGTGAACATCTGGGACGTGCTCATATTATTTAAACTCAAATAACAGTATGAAAGCCAATGCCTGTTTTTTTAAAACAAAATAAAGTGTGGTAAATTTAATAAAGTGTAGTTAAAAAAAAACATATTACTATTATTGAAGGAATGGTCTTGCGCATTTTCTTTGCTGCATCTGCTGTGCAGTTTATCAAGCTACAAAAGGTTCGATATACATGGAAGCAATGAATGAAATTGTGTACACATTGGCTTCTGTATCAGACTTCCTGTTTACCTCCTTGCCCCAGGCGTGAGCATGCTCAGTTTGTGCATATCCCCTCCCTTCTCTGCTGTAATTTGAGCCCAGAGCTATAAGCGAGCAGGGAGAGACAGGAAGTGATGTAACACCAAGCTAATACTGCAGCTGCTATCCTAAACAAACAGAGAGAGCTTCTAGAGCTTTTTACTCAGATATTTATTCTACAGAATAAAGCTGCATTATTGCAGCTAATCTTTTAGCAAAAAAAAAGGCCTCCGTAGCTTTCCTTCACCTTTAAATATGTTTAGAAGAGGTTATCTTACATGATAGAAACAGTGTAAAGAAAGTAATATATGTGCCAAATGAAAAAATAATTATTTTAAAAAAATTACAGGTGTATTTAAAAAAAAACAAAACTAAAAAAAAAACCCTGCCTTTGGATACTGTAAATACTGGAGGGTATGCCACATCTAAGGTGGAGTAGCATCGGGTCTGTATGTATCTTTCTTTTATAAAATAAAATTTTTAATAAAATGTGTTCTTTTATGTAATAAGTGGAGTTATGGGATATTTTATTTGATATATGGTGTGCCCTTTACTTCTAGGGGCCATGTCCCATAACTCTAAGGGGCAGATTTACTAAGGGCCAAATTTACAAGGGCTATTTGCCCTCGAATATAAATTAGATAAAATCGTAGAAAAATTCGAAGGTTTTTGCCCGCTATTCGATAATTTCTGAAAAAAACCGTAATAACAACAGTCGTTTGTTTGAAAAAATCGTATGAATCAAAAGATTGAAGCATTCGATCGTAAGATTGCTATTTGAACATAAAACTTAGAAAAGAAGCCTATGGGGGGTTCCCATAGGCTTCTATTGCAATTCGGTAGGTTCAATCTGGCGAAGTAGGCAGTCAAATTTTAAAGGGGAAGTATTTTGATCATCGAATGATCGAATATTCAATCTATTTGATTTATTCGATATGATCAAATTTTGCATATTCGATGATCGAAGTGGCCAAATTTGTATATTCAAATATTCGTTAAAATCAAATTTCGAATTCTTCACACGAATTTAGTAAATCTGCCCCTTAATCTTTTTGACTGGCCATTTGTACTCCCTGTAGAAAATCTATCTTATATAAAAATAGCCGGCTGACAGTATTCTTCAAATAGAAACTTTGCACTCATTTCAACTGTTAGTGTTTTCTTCTTAATATGAGTGATTTGAGGTTTGCTGGTGCCCAAGCACCAATACAAAACCATTAGGAGATCATGGGGTTACAGCAGCGAGTAGGCCTTTGTATTCTAAGACTACACAGAAATAAATATACCTTGAGACAGCGGATAGCTAATCATGTCTCTCATTCACATATGAGAAAATCAGCCCAAAAAAATTTTTTTTTCCTAATAGCGTAGCTCATCTTTTGATAAGCCTTTCAAAATATCATAGAAATTAATGGAGAGTGGCAGAACTTCACTCTATCATTTTGTGACAATCACTTTTTGATAAATATACCCCATAGTGTTATAAATATATAGTGGAAAGTTGCTTAGAACTAGGTTTTCTTTTATAAAGCTAATTTTTGTTTTAGGGTTGATTTGCCTTTAAATGGGATACTGTCATGTGAAAACGTTTCCCCCCCCCCCCCCAAAGTGCTGCTCCAGCAGAATTCTGCAATGAAATCCATTTTTCAAATGAGCAAACAGATTGTTTTATATTTCATTTTGAAATCTAACATGGGGCTAGGCATATTGTCAGTTTCCCAGCTGCCCCCAGTCATGAGACGTGTGCTCTTCAGTCACGGTTTACTGCTGTTTACCACTGTACTGCAGTCTAACAACATAACAATGCGAAGGTAAGCAGATAGGAGCTTCCTAGCACAATATAACATACCCTCATACTGAGAGGTTGTGTGGAGAATGTGCTGCTGTAGTGGGAAATTTCCCCAGGCCCCTTGAGGGTTTTAAGAGCATCAAGGTAAAATCTGGTGAGAGTTTTTGGTCTTTCCTTAAGTTTTTTTGTTTTGCATTTTTGTTCAAAATGAGGTAAAAGCCTGCTCCAGCTTCTAAGGTTCAGGAGACTGAAGGCCCCCATACACGGGCCGATAAAAGCTGCCGACAGACCGAGTCGGCAGCTTATTGGCCTGTGTGTGGGGCCATCTGATGCGCATCCCCGATCGATATCTGCCCGAAAGTCGGCCAGAGCTCGATCGGGCAGGTTAAAAAACCTAGGTGCATCTGTGATTGTATGCGGACCAGCGACCGCCCGTATCGCCTACATTATGATCCGATCGTTATGCCCTAGGGCCCACGTTCGGATCTTCCCGATATCGCCCATTTCAATGTGGGCATATCGGGGAGAGATACGCTCGTTTGGCGATATCGTCAAACGAGCGGATCTCACTGTCTATGGCCACCTTAAAGCCAGTGGGCCCAGGACTCGGCTGGGTGCCAAGAAGAGTGCAGAGCAGACTGGAAAGAGAGGCTCCCTGCGTGGGAAGATTAAAGTCATGTCAGCTATGTGCAGCCCCAAGTGCAAAGGTGTCAAAAACCTACCTACTACAGGCCCTGAGCAGCCCCAGTGTGAGGAAGAATCTACTATGGATTCCCCATTAGTGATGGCTGAATCTGAGGCTAAAAATGCATGAAACGCCGCCGGCATCTGGTTTTGAACGTGGGCGTCCGTTTTTGGAATTCATCACAAATTCGCCAATCATTATTCTCCATGCCCTGCTGTAAGTCTCTGCAATTCCCCATGGCACTGAAGAGGTTAATTCAGGTACAACACAGAGATTGCAGAGAGTTGGAGCTGCAGGAGAGGCGATTGCTGTACCTGTAGGCAGGTATGCTGGGGAAGCAATGCAAAGAGCGGAGCTGTGGGGAGAATGTAATCTTTAGGTCGCTAAACAGTTTCCGTGTTCACAAAAGCTATATTAAATTCACACAAAGCAAAAATTGTTTGCACAGAGGCATAACTTTTCGCATTGCGAATAGTTTTTCCGTTACCAACTTTTATTACATTCCCTCAAATGTCTTTTCTTCCACTGATAATACTTGCAGTGCTGATGTTAGGAGCCTTAAAGGCAAAAATTTATGGCTGAACTCCACCGGGCCATTCAGTGCGATCTGACGCGCTGCTCATAAATGCAGGCATCACGTTGGATGCAACGGAAATAAGGTAGGTAAAAGCATTGTTGGCACCCAAAATTAAAAATGGGTGGGTATTTAACTATCCTTGAGAAAGGTCCCTAGGTCCCGAAACGTCGGATCATGTATGTAATTTGTGTGACATAAATCACCATATTTCTTCACCATTATACAGAGAGTGCTGATCTTCTATTCCTATACTAATACAAGCTGTGATCGTGCACCTCTGGCTTCACTTCGGATCGAGTGCAGGCACTGTGGGGCTATATATATATATATATATATATATATATATATATATATATATATATATATATATATATATATATATATATACAGTGTATACTCTCTCTATATATGTAGATATATACAGTAGACATCTACAGATATATAAACATTATATATATATATATATATATATATATATATACTGTACACAAAGCTTTACAAATAAAGTTATACATACAAAACAAGGCAGATTGCCCCAGTTTTTTTGCCCGTTAAAGTAAATAAAATAACCTCTAAAGTCAATATTTCACTTCTATTCCCACTGAATTCCCAGTAATTTAAGAAACTGCTTGTACTCTTTCAAAGCTAAATATTCCCCTTCCTTTCTTTTTCTATTTTTGGAGACTGGAAAACTTGTAACATCCCCAGCAGGACAAAGGAAACCGTGACCTTCCAATGTCTATCCCACGTCAACTTCTCATGACTCCAACAGACCCTGCTGCAATGTCACCGCAACAAAAAGCCATTTACGGGGAGATGCATCTGAACGCTTCTGAAATAAACACATTCGTACAGACTAGATATGATTAATTTTTTCTTTCTGCTTTAAAGCAGCTGTTTTCCTGAAGTGCTCTGTTTAGAGAACACTATTTGTTGGCACTCACGAGAGGCTTGAGAAGGAGATGGATAACCTCGGCATGACACTGCTTCATGTGATTGCTGAGTGGAGCTTAACCATTCATAAAATCCATTGTGGTTTTGGTTATAGGTCAGAGAATAATGTTCTGTATTATCAGTGAGCAGTGCTGAGAATATCATTCCCCGCTGATCTATCAGCTGTGCCACTTGCTTTAGATGATTGCTGTCTGTTTTTCCCTGGAAATGATGTAGGTGTGCCAAGCAGCAAGCAATGTGTTATTAAGACACAGATTAAAGCCATTTGCTAAATCTGCACCATGATGGTCTCGGAGTATACAGTATATACATTAATGGATTGAGTATGGCACTTGGTTTTAATTATACGTAACATTTGGCTGCTTTTAGATAAATCCAACTTCTAATTTCTGTCATAATTAGAGCTTTCCCATTCATTTCATTTTTCCTTTATGTTACTCATCAAAGTGGCGTGCAATTACATAAAACAATTACAATTCTGCAGGGAAATGTAGTGTAGAAATGGGGAAATTCCTTTATCTGGCGCATATGCTACATAGGCATGATTCCCTGAATGTCATAATATCAAACTGTCAGCACTAACTGCAATTTTTTTTTTTTTTTTACCCACTATGCAATTTTTTTTTTTGAGAATTCCAAAATAACTGCATAGGCCCATGCAAATTAGTATCCTTATAGGTGAATTCTGGTCATGTCAATAACTGCAATAGTATGATTCACTAGGTGCAATCAGTTGCATGTGTAGGCACCTCACACTAAAGACAACCATGGAAGTTGGGTGTTAATGACAGGGATATAGTAAATGATGAATTACATTTAAATGAACATTTTGACATAAGGTAACCCCAGAAATAATTTTTCCCCTGTCCTCTCCATGTCAGTACAGCAAGTACTGACATGGAAAGGCCTACGGTAAGTATGACGCAATTTTACCTTATCACAGGTATGGGACCTGTTATCCAGAATGCTATGTACCTGGGGCTTTATGGATAACGGATCTTTCCATAATTTGGACCTTCATACCTTAAAGGAGAATTCAACCTGTAAGTGAAAAACCCCCTCCGCCAGGGCAAATGCCCCTAACTTGCTACGCACCCCACCTTCCAGGTACTGTCCAGAGTTCTCAGGTTCCAGTGTTCTTCCTGTAGTGAAGGGCTTTTTCAGGCTCATGCACAGTTGGAGGAATCTGCTGGAGCAGAGTTACTGTGCATGCACCGAGAGTCACAAACTTTCCAAACATTTTTTTGGCAAGTTCGTGATTTTGGGCGCATGTGCAGTTGGAAGTCACAAACTTTCCAGAAAAAATGTTTGGAAAGTTTGTGACTTTCAGCGAATGCGCAGTAGCTCCCCGCACCGGCAGGTTCATCATACTGCATATGTGTCCGAAAACACCAGTCAGTACAGGATGAATGAGGAATGAGACAAGATGGTGCCTGTGAACTCCGCTGGACAGGACCTGGAAGGAGGGGTAAGTAACAAGTTAGGGGCATTTGCCTGGAGGGGCAGGTAGGCTGGGAGGGATGAGGGCCTACACAGGGGAGGGGTTTTTTCACTTACAGGTTGAATTCTCCTTTAAGCCTACTAGAAAATAATTTAAACATTAAAAGGATACTAGTGCTACTCCAGCAGAATTCTGCACTTGAATCCATTTATCAAAAGAGAAAACAGATTTTTATATTCAAATTGAAATCTGACATGGGTCTAGACATTCTGCCAATTTCCCAGATGCCCCTGATCATGTGACTTGTGCCAGCACTTTAGGATGGAACTACTTTCTGGGAGGCTGTTGTTTTTCCATCTCAATGTAACTGAATAGAACGCAGTGGGACATGGGTTTTACTATTGAGTGCTGTTCTTAGATCTACCACGGAGCTGTTATCTTGTGTTAGGGAGCTGTTATCTGGTTACCTTCTCATTGTTCTTTTGTTAGGCTGTTTGGGGACAGAGGGGTGATATATCTCCCAATTTGCTGTGCAGCAATTAAGAGTGACTGAAGTTTATCACAGCACAAGTTACATGACTTGTGGCACCTGGGAAATTGACAATATGTCTAGCCCCATGTCAGATATCAAAATGAAATATAAAAAATCTGTTTGCTCTTTTGAGAAATGGATTTCAGTGCAGAATTCTGCTGGAGCAGCACTATTAACTGATGCATTTTGAAGAAAAAAAAAATTCCCATGACAGTATCCCCTTAAATAAACCCAATAGGCTGCTCTTACTTCCAATAAGGATTCAGTATATCTTAGTTTGTATCAAATACAAAGTGTAATTTCGATCTTTATGCCTTAAGTCTACTAGAAAATCATGCAAACATTAAATAAACCCAATAGGCTGTTTTTGCTTCCAATAAGGATTAATTATATCTTGATTTGGGTCAATACAAGGTACTGTTGTATTATTATGAATATCATTACATCATATTAAGTTAACTCAAGGGTGAACAGCCTCTTTAAGATATGTGGCTTTCTGCTAGTTATAGATGCATTTAATTGTGTCATGTAATATACTCTATGTTAATGCTATGTAAAACCACTGAGCAAACGAGTCAGGGTGTAAACGTGATACAACAAAACAGGTTGCTGTGATGCTTAAAGGGATACTGTCATGGTAAAAAAAAAATTTTTCAAAATGCATCCGTTAATAGCGCTGCTCCAACAGAATTCCGTATTGAAATCCATGTCTCAAAAGAGCAAACAGATTTTTATATTTAATTTTGAAATCTGACATGGGGCTAGACATTTTGTCAATTTCCTAGTTGCCCCAAGTCATGTGACTTGTGCTTTGATAAACTTCAGCTTGCCTCATTGCCGGTGCGCCACTGGAGATAACATCTGCCTAGCTGATCTAAGAACAGCCCTCAATAGTAAAAACCAATGTCCCACTGTGTTCCATTCAGTTACACTGAGAAGGAAAAACAACAGCCTGCCAGAAAGCAGTTCCCTCCTAAAGTGCAGGCATAAGTCACATGACTGGGGCAGCTGGGAAATTGACAAAATGTCTAGCCCCATGTCAGATTTCAAAAGTGAATATAAAAAAATCTGTTTGTTCTTTTGAGAAATGGATTTCAGTGCAGAAGTCTACTGGAGCAGCACTATTAACTGATGCATTTTTTTAAAAAAAAAAAAACATGTTTTCCCATGACAGTATCCTTTAATTTTGTTTGTTTCGTCATCTGGAATTAGGAAGGGTTGCAACAAGACAGACTTGAGTGTTTTTCTTTCCAAAGTAGCTATGTCAACCTCAATGAGGCATCAAAGGGGTTCATTGCTTGTTTCAAGCCTGTTTATGCAAAACCACAAACACTAGAATTGTGCAGTAATTATCACATACAACTAATAAACCATTTATTAGGGTTAGTACTCTGTTTAGGATCAGCACTACTGTTCTACAGGATTTATAAGATGTTTTTAATGTCAAGATTTGCCTTTCATGTGCAGTACTAAAGACAATGCAAATGCAGTATTTGGTCTTTAACAAAATAAAATATGACACTCATTATGCAATTTAAACCTTTAGAAAGCTGTATAAATTAATGCATTGAATCAGTGAATGATTTTATATTTCTTCCTCTGCCTCTGAGTCACAATTTACTTTATGAAAACGCAGAAAATTACAATTCCTTTAAACTCACAGCAAAGACTCATGAAAATCCAATAAAAAAAGTTATTTTTACTAAATAAACACATTTGCAGGGGAAAGGGACTGAACTAAAAATGTTTCCTCCACCATAATCCACATGTTTTAGGCTTTTGCTGAGTTTCAATTATTGACATTTGTTAACATTTACCACTGATTACTAAATTCATTCTTTTTCTTAATGTAATTTGCAGTCCATAAATTAGAGATGTATTTTTTTCCATGTTTTGTTGCATTTTCTTTGGATGCTTTAAAGACTCCTACTGAAACACAGAAATGAATGACTGCTCTGTACCTTAATTCTCAGAAGAAAGCATGACTAATCGTTATCCTGATCTCGCCAGAAGAAATATACAGTTCTCTGGCCAGCAGGTTGCAGAAAAGGACTTGCAGGGAGAGAGTTGTTTGGAAGTAGAAAGTAAAGCAGAGTTTGAAGGAAAATGGACATTGTGCAAAGAAAACATTGCTTAAAGGGAACCTGTCATGGGAAAAAATGTTTTTTTTCTCAAAACACATCAGTTAATAGTGCTGCTTCAGAAGAATTCTACACTGCAATCCATTTCTCAAAAGAGCAAACAGATTTTTTTATATTTCATTTTGAAATCTGACATGGGGCTAGACATTTTGTCAATTTCCCAGCTGCCGCAAGTCATGTGACCTGTGCTCTGATAAACTTCAATCACTCTTTACTGCTGTACTGCAAGTTGGAGTGATATCACTCCCTCCCTTTCCCCCACCCAGCAGCCTAACAAAAGAACAATGAGAAGGAAACCAGATAACAGCTCCCTAACACAAGATAACAGCTGCCTGGTAGATCTAAGAACAACACTCAATAGTAAAACCCATGTCCCACTGCGTACTATTCAGTTACATTGAAAAGGAAAAACAACAGCCTGCCAGAAAGCAGTTCCCTCCTAATGTGCTGGCACAAGTCACATGACCAGGGGCAGCTGGGAAATTGACAAAATGGCTAGCCCCATGTCAGATTTCAAAACTGAATATAAAAAAATCTGTTTGCTCTTTTGAGAAATGGATTTCAGTGCAGAAGTCTACTGGAGCAGCACTATTAACTGATGCGTTTTAAAAAAAAACATGTTTTCCCATGATAGTTTCCCTTTAAACAGCAATATGGCCATATTCAGCATTTGTAAAATGTGAGTGATCCAGTTACCCAACCAAATATGGCATTGTTGCAAATATATACAGTATAAAAAAATATATATTTTTAATATATATATTTCATGATTATGTTGCTTTTTATTCTACCCCTAACCCTTTAGTTGAACTCTGCCATGTATGTTGTAGTAGCTCAGAGACAGGGAATAAGGCATCCAGGACAGCCACATCCAACTTGAAAAAACACTGAAGCAAAGATGCCCAATACGATAGACATTCCTGAGATATATGGAGGTATGAGACCTGTTATCCAGAAATCACAGGACCTGGGGATTTCCATAATTAGGATCATCACATCTTAGAAAATCATTTAAACATTAGAAAAACCCCATAGGCTGCTCTTACTTCCAATATGGATTAATTATATCTTAGTTTTGGATCAAATACAAATTACTGTTTTATTACTACAGAGAAAAAATTGGAACTATTTGGATAAAATGGAATCTATGCTAGACAGCCATCCCATAATAACCAGATCTGATACCGGTGGAAAATGGATCACATGTGCTAAGAAATTGCATTTTATAAAGAAGGGTACCTGCCAAAATCGGGGGCTCTTACTCTTCCATAAAAATTGTCTTGTCTGAATGAGAACCTTCTTCTGGGCTTGGCATTCTTTTATAAATAACAGTTGAAACCTATAACAATGGCTTTCTGTCCCCACTATTTTTATCTGCTTAGAGCAGGTTAACCCTAGTTTATGTTAAACATACCTTTATAAAGGAGGATACCATCATCTACTCTTTAAGTAAATGTGTCCTTATAGAAGGTGTGCACGTCGTATTTCCAAGCATTCATTCACCACGGGCAAGGAGAAAATGGTTTGAATGCCACTCTTTTGTTTTAAGGTCAGTCACAGGACTGTTCCACCATTGCATCAAGTGATTGAGGCAAGTCAAGTGACTTGGGTCGTGCAATATAGCCTGCATTAGTAATTATTTGGAGCTAAAATAGATTGAGTTCAAGCTCATCAACTTCCTTTTTGACATGAGCTCAATGAGTCAGGGTTATGTAGAAAGAAGCAAACACTATTTGAAATTCCAAGACATATAAATATGATTCCACATATTGCCTGCCAGTGCTCACTGGGACCAATTCCTCCCTCCCCCTTAGCCTCACAGTGTAATGCAACCCCTCCCTCACATTGTTCATTTGTAAAGTAATGGAGTTTAGAACTTGAAGTCCCTGCTTTATGTAAACCACCTGCACCATAGCCCTTAAAATATAAGTTCAACATATAATAGACTCTATAGGCAATAGCACATGCAAAGAGAATTATTACTCTAGTACACGTCTTTGTCTCAAGTGTTTGTGTGTGTGATTGAACAAGATATGATTGATTAAGGCAGTTGATCAAACACAGGTTTGGATGGAAAAACACTATGCTGTGTAGTCTGTCACTAAACAGTGGGGTAAGCCTAGGTTTGCAAAAAATCTATACTGTTCTACCCTAGGATATATCTTCAACAATACACCATAACTCTTATAGCAATGTTAATGTGAATGAAACCTTCTAGATTATATTTGCATTTGCACCTAAGACTGGAAATGCATCTCCTGCATTAGAGAGGTACCACGTATTTATGATAGTGGCAGATAACCTGCTTATGTCTATAAACAGGTATGGGATCTGTTATCCAGATACCCATTATCCAGAAAGCTCCAAATTACAGAAAGGTGTCTCTCATAGGGGTAAATTTATCAAAGAGTGAAGTTCTGCCACTAGAGGGAAATTCCGCCACTCTCCATTCATTTCTATGGGATTTTGAAAGGCATATTTATCAATGGAAAAAGTGAAAGTTCACCCTTTGATAAATACGCCTTTAAAAATCCCATAGAAATGAATGGAGAGCAGCGGAATTTCCCTCTAGTGGTGGAACTTCACTCTTAACTTCACTCTTTGATAAATATACCCCACAGACTCCATTTTATCCAAAAAAAAAATCAAAATTTTTAAAAATGATTTCCTTTTTCTCTGTAATAATAAAACAGAACCTTGCACTTGATCCAAGCTAAGATATAATTAATCCTTATTAGAGAAAAAACAATCTTATTGGGTTTATTTAATGTTTACATGATTTTCTAGTAGACTTAAGGTATGAAGATCAAAATTACAGAAAGATCTGTTATCAGGAAAGCTCCAGGTCCTGAGCATTCTGCGTAACAGGTCCCATAACTGTACTATGGCACAGCTACAGCATGCAGCATTGTAAAGTCTGAAAGTCAGTATTCTTCCTTTACAGGTAGAAGCTTCATTTATATTACTGAGAGAATCTCTCACAAAACACACATTTGCCTTCTTCTTTGCAATACCTCACACTGTATACAAAATTATCTGTTATTTTAATATTATTATGAATTATATCTCTATTACATTAAAGCATTTGTGGAAGGTCTTGAAGTAGAAAATATTATCACTTTTCCTGCTCATACATCTGAATGTAATTACACGGCAATGTAAACCACTGTGCTCTCAATGAGCTGTTATTAGTATCCTTGATTTCTAAAGTGTCATTGTGTTCTTCAGGGCTGTAGAATACAAAAGAACATTTAATTGCAGCCCAATTATCAAACAAGTTGTACGTTTACAAGTTTGCATTAACAAAGCCTGAAACTTATACTTATAAGACAAGGACATAAACTGCAGTTTTCCACAAGCCATATTAACCCTAATGTGGTTAGAGTTTATAAAGGGCTCAAGATTTCTGTGTGGGCTAGTGATTCCATTAGTGTCAAACTATACAAAGAAATATGAGTAAATGTCAAATAAATGAAAGTCAGCATGTTGTCACCAACAACTACTGTAGGTCACCAAAAGCCAAAAAAAAAGGTCCTTTATGGTTCCTTGGCATAAATACAAAAGTGCCTGTAACTTTACTGGAAGTGAAGACAATTTAAATGGGAGAACCTGCTATCAAAGAGAAAAGCAAGTGATGGTGTGCAGGGTCAAGTGAAATTAACATAAATGGAATGAGTGAGAAAAAAAATTACCCATTATAGTTGTACCTTCCCACCATGAATGTCCCATTGTTCCATTTAACTTTATTGTAGGGATTTCATTGATGAAATTCAGATGTTGTTTTGATTATGGATAGTGGAAAATGCTACAGGACATTGTCACCCTGGAACTCAAATCGTTATAGAGAGACCACAATTGCCCCATTTTTATTGGCACTCTAAATATAACGGGCAGATTTATCTAAATGTGAGAAAGTCACCAACTTTAAAGGTAAAGTAACTCAAGACAGGTTGAGATATATTTGTGAAGATTCTCATTCATCCAGGTTTTGGTATATCTGTAGAAAGAAGTCAAATCAACTGGTCTTGCTGTGTTTTTTCCTTGAAGACATTTCACCAGTCATCCAACAGGTTTTCTCATTCTCAATTCAGAATAACTAGTCCAGCAGTTGATTTGACTTTTTTCTACAGACTGGTTGAGAATTCTTGTGTTAGTGAGGTGAGAGAAAGATACGTCATTTTGTTTTTCGGAATGGATCTCGGCAGGTCTGAGCTCACTAGTTTTTTTTTTAGCAAAAAAAAAGCGGGTAAAAAATATGATAAAATAAAGTAATAAAGAATAAACATCTAAAAATTTCAGAATGAGTTTTAGTCAAGATTTAAGTACATTTCTTGTCTCAACCATAGATAAAGTGGCTCCTTGGGTGTATTCATTATTGACCAAACACCAAGCATTCCGTCTCTTTTTGAATAGTTGTCAAGTGATCTGAAGTCAACGAATTGGTCACAATTGTCACAGCCTGTTGCTACAATTAAAGTACATTTACCCTACATCAAGAGACTGTGAATAAAGTCTTCAGTGACATCTATTTTCTCTTTTGTATACAAGTAGCACTTTTATAAATGAAGCCATACATATATTTGGCAAACTCTAATTTATAGTATTCCCTGTTTTCTTGTTTTGTACACTCCTCTCTGCTCCCAGTGTTTTGGTCGTATAAAGTTACTTCTCTCCATTTATCCTTGTCTTTGGTTCTGTTTCTTCTCTACCTGTTTCCATGGCAGCAGTGAAAAAACAAAGGGACGCTTATCTTGTAACGTCAGAAAGCCCTGTGGTTATACAACTTTAGAGCAATTGTGTCTCCTCATCTATTATGTATGTGGGGGAAATATTGATGAGAGAGAAACAGGGCTAGATAGAGATAGTTGAGTGTGGAGCGAAGATGATACAGATGTGCAAAAAAAATAAAAAATAAAAGTAGTAAACAGGGGATTTCAGTTCTGTTTCTGCAATGGTGAAACTTTTAACTACAGAAAATATATTATTTCAAATGACTGGCAAAATAAATACACACATTTAGAATACAGTATGTAATTCCCAGGAAACGATGCACTTGCACAAATTTTGTTGCAGTTTCTATTGGACTTGGCAGTTAGTTCCTTCTTGAATATAGTAATGAGCTATTCTAAAGGCAATTAGTGAGATCTAGAACTTTATAGTCAGGAATGTGAGTGCAGTTTATGGGAGAGGAAAGGACAGGGCTATTGGGGAGTGCATGGGATTTCTTTTGAAATGTTTATGAAGTCTTGGCATAATTGGAGGCTGGCCAGGGTGGATTTAGAATGCTACTGGGCATGATACAAATTTGTAAAAATTATTTCCTTTTTCTCTGTAATAATAAAACAGTACCTTGTACTTGATCTCAACTAAGATGTAAGTACATAGTTAAATCGGGTTGGAAAAAAGACAAAATCCATCAAGTTCAACCCCTCCAAATGAAACTCGGCATCCATAATTAATCCTTATTGGAAGCAAAACCAGCCTATTGGGTATAATATTTACATGATTTTCTAGTAGACTTAAGGAATGAAGATCCAAATTATGGAAAAAGTAGTTATCCTCACGTCATCCCCAACATTCTGTTTAACAGGTCCCATACCTGTAACGGCAGCCCTGCCTTGTAGCAACATAAGTGTTTACATCAGCTTTGTAAATATTCCTTGAGCTGGTGAACATACTATAGTGCACAAAATCAGAAGCAGTAGGGCCATATTAAAGGGGGGCTATCACACACACTATTTATAATTATTTATATCACACAAATGCACTGTATATGTAATTCAATGCATTTTATATAAAGATAAGCAGGGTCGTGTGCCCTCTCAACCTGCTCCCACTGAATTTCCCCCTGACATTCCCCCTGGCCCTGATCACGTCTGCATAATGAGAAAACACCTTTGCACGGGGAGGACGGGGGCGGAGGTAGGTGGACCTCACGACTGGGGTTGGGGGCCCCTAAGGCAGCAGCCCTGGGGGGCCCCACCATCTGACATGGAAGATAAGCATCTGAATGCAGGGATCATTTTCTGCATAGTTGTGTACGAATCGAATCTGACGGATAACAACCTGCCTTTATCAGAATAACTGATGTAACCCTAGCAGTGATCTGTTTTCCTGCACTATTACATGCATTGTCATTTGCAGAGTTAAGCCAATTATCCTGCTGACTCATTCAGCCTGCTTTTTTCTTCAGAATATTTAGGTGCAGGAAGCACAATGTTAATATAAAATTGCTGCCACGGAGGCAAACATATGTAAAAATTATTGTATAAAATAAATAAAGACCTATACTAAACTGAGAAATGAGGTCTAGTAAATGGATTTAATTAGATATAAACATTGGTGTGATGAAATATTTACACCAGGCACAGCATAATATGTGACTATGTAATATGTAATAGTGACTGATAATAGCTTTATGCGGTAAGGAAAAATATGTTCAAAATAACATAATGATTTCCAGTGTCAAAATGTTTATAGAAATGTCAGACAATTTTCCAGACAGAAAGGACATTTACTGTACACAACTTATCCATTTGCACTTTCTACATGCAGACAGGGAACAATCCTCGACTGTTATAAATTATTTTTGCTTTTTTGGTTCAATCTTTGTCCTACCTAGTGGCATTATGTTATGTTACTTTTAGTAAAGGGATAATCTAATCTTACATTTTAGTAAAGGGATAATCTAATCTTACGTTTACTCATATTGGCTAAAAATCCAGTTGGTATCATTTTAGCATTACTTATTCTCTAAATAAAAAGAAACCTGTTATATCTTTTTTCATTTGATGTATTTTATATAATTAGATATTGCTAAACTGATTGCAAACTAGATGCAGGGTGAGGGAATGAGAGGAGGGAATTCTAATAAATGAAGGAACTTTGATGTGACCTGTTAGCAACATTCCATCCTTCAACAGTCAATGTAATCCTAGGAGTTGTATTTCAACAACAGCTTGAGGGCCACAAGTTAAATGAGGTGGGCACTAAATCTGTAATTTTTGGATTCTGCCAAATTCAATTTCTCCACCAAGTAGAGCTGAACAAAATCGCAATCCTTATTGCATATAAGAGGGAAAATGGCATCATAGTGAAAAAAATTGTTCCCTTCAGCCATCCAGTACTTTGAAGTACTGATTCAGTTGAATCAGAATTCAAAATTCTGCAAAACGTTTTAAGTGATTACCAACATGAATCCTGAATGCTAAGCATCCCAAAAAATACTGTTCATGGCACCCATTTCAAGGTTAGGGCCCAGGGCTGGGCAAATGTTTCTATTACAGCCTAAAACAAGCCAATGTCCCTTTTAAAGTAATCAACAATGGTTTAGACAGCATGTTTCTGGGCCCCACAGACCAATCTCTTTATGGCCCTGTAAAACCTTGTGAACAAAATATATTCCTTTTGTTGGTTGTGAGATAAAACATGGGTCACAAAGAAGGGGGATCAAATCAGAGAAGGGAGCTTTATTGATGCAATGCATTGGACATAATAGAATACATGCATTCTATATAACTAACATTTATCTGCCTTGCATAGCACTTACAATATACATTATAACATGCAATCAAAATGTTTAAATTCTGATCCTTTCATTGGTCAATTAAAGGGGTTGTTCACCTTTTAGTTAACATTTAGTATGTTATAGATTGGCCTTCATTTTTTTCTTTATAGTTTTTTTTAATTATTTGCCTTCTGCTTCTGACTCTTTCAATCTGACCCCATCTAAATATCAAATGCTCATTAGGCTAGACATTTATTGTTATTGCTACTTTTTATTACCCTCCTTTTATTCAATCCCCCCTTCTATTCATATTGCAATCTCTTATTCAGATTAGTGCATATTACCTAGCTAGGTTAATTGGGACAGTGGCAACCAGTGTTTTGAAATTGCAAACTGAAGAGCCATTAAATACAAAGCTAAGGAGCAACAAACAATAAAAAATGTAAACCATTGCATTTTGCTTCAGAATATCGCTCTCTGCAATATACTAAAACTTAATTCATTGATGAACAACCCCTTTAACAATCCAGGTAATCAATCAATTATGTGATTAGTCATTAATTATACATTTATTGAGTCGTTACCAGGTCAGATTAAGGGCAGAACTACACAGCAGACGTACCTGCGTTTCCCTCAGTTCCGACAATGGGCAACAAAACAACTGCATTAAGTTAGATCCAACAAGAACATGGTAAGTAATAGTCGGATAGTGTTGCAACTATGTGGCCTTAGGGCCGCATGTGGCCCAGGATATATATAACTGCGGCCCAGTTTGAAACACTTAGTTCCTGAGGAAACATCATAATAATAAGTCTGTTTAATATCCAGGTGTCTCATATTCTAGTGTATAGCTCAATGTGGTTATCCAATTTGTATTGTAGTTCCTTTCTGTGTATTTTCTTTACATTTATAAATCAAAAAAGTGTTTTGTGTATTTTAAGTGTGGCTCCAGACAATTTCTCTTTTTCTAATGTGCCCCAGGGAAGCCAAAAGGTTGGACAGCCCTGGCCTAGGTTTATTTCTGCAAAATAAACAGTGAAATGCACATTCTACTTAATATACAAACTTAGGCATCACTTACCAAAGTAATAGTCCTTCTTCCTGAGACAGTAACGCATTGACAGGTGGACTTGTGTAACAAAAGGCTTATTTAGGCTACTTCTCTCTTCAGCCGGTGTAAGATTTAAATCCATGCAATACTGTTTATCACACTCTGGGAAGACAGGAATTCTTTCCTGGGAAGGCATGAGTCTGTCGAGCAGTGTTTGGGGACACAGGCCAGTCACTTGTTGCACTGGTAACAGGGAATGCCAGGGACTGCTCTTTCACTGAGTCTGCGCTGCAACCATGAATAAGTAATGCACCTCCCTTCATTACAATTCTCCCCTGCACAAAAGGACTCTCTATTACCCTCTCTAATTACCAAAGGGCAAACGTTATAAAGCCCAGAGAGTTTCAGGATTTATTTAACCCCCTCACCCATCCCCCCCTTGTTAAGTGACATCACAACAGCACTTTTAATTTTCCTGCGTGAAAAAGCTGATTTTTGGATTCCTGGTTTTCCTATATACAGTTAGTTCTAGTGTCTGTGAGAGAGCAGCTCACATGAAGGCTTGGTGCATAAATGTTTAATTTCTCAGACTTTAATATTTAAGGCAGCACTCTTTCCCGGCAGTTCCCACAGCAAAGTGAAGAGCAAACTGCGGCACATAATGGTTATACGCATGGTCCTAAAACCTTGTTAAATGGGTAGTAAAATGAATAAATCATACGAGAAAAAAAATAACAAAAACACAATAATGTATTAACTCTTAAGAAACTGGGAGTCTTGTGCTTTCGGTACTGTATATTAGCAGGGGGTCCCCTGGATGACTATGCTGAACTGCTGAATAAAAATGTGATATCCTAATAAGTTCCGAATGGAAGAGTGAGGCAGGACTCCAGCTGTGTTCAGAATAAAGCACTTGAAAGTTGCAGCGAAAAGATCTGCGTTTACCTTTCATTCTTATATACTTTACTTGCGGATATCCTAATAAGTGACTGATTAGTAAATATATCTGTTACTTGTTGCCAGTTTACAGCTTTTATATAGAGCCACCATTTTGTGATGCTCTATGTGCCACTCTCTGATCACCTGACAGGAAACAATGCAGATTCTGACTGAAACAGGAAGAAAGGTGAGCGTAGAATACAAAGCTCTGTTCATTCATTGGCTGATGTAATCTAGCATGTATGTGTGCACTTGGTTTGGGTGTGAACACAGTACTTCATACAAACCAGAGCCGTGGACATTAGCAATGTTTCAGTATTAGATCATCACGTCCGAATTCTGTAACTCCTCTTTTGGCTGCTGCAGCCAGAGCTGGATAAAGACCAGACACTGCTGTCAGTAATGTTACCAGAGGGAGGCAGGCCCTGGTGTGGTGCGCAAGCTGCCAGGGGGCCCTTAGGGGGTGCGGACCCTGGCCCGCTCGCACCCCCTGCACACCCGGTAGTTCAGCCACTGGTGCAATGGATTTGAGCAGGGTTGGACTGGGGGCCCCCCGGAACTGCTGTCCAGAGTACCCCGCTACCTCCTCCCTGTAACTCCTCCCTCTAATGTGCTCGCTGTGCATGGCGCCCCCACCCCTTACTGTGACATATGCTGGCCGCGCATGAGCCGAAAAATACTTTTTTTCCCCTATACTATTGGCTATGTGGAGAGGGAGTCTGGTCCAGCGAGTTTTTTCCCGGTATCCCACTGGGCCAGTCTGACCCTGGATTTGAGGGAGGTAAGGCCTTTATTCGGAATTTTAAGCAGCAGGAATGTTATTTTTTTTTTTTCTCATTAAACAAAGTTGTACTCCCCAGTTTTCCTTTTTAATATTTCAAGTAATTTTGAGGAGCTTATATTAAAGGTCTATTCATCATGCTGTATAAAAAGTGGAGTGAAACATTACCAGTGATGTTACGCATAGCAACCAATAAGATTGTGGCTTTTGTTTTTTAACCGATCAGCAATTACCTTAGCATACATGTGTAAATTAATTTTACTAGCTATTGGAGATAAAGCATACCTCACAACTGTCCTGTTTTTAGAGGGACAATCCCTCTTTTTACCAGGGCCACAGTTGCATAGCAAGCGCCCCTAGGCGCCCCTGCATATCCCTGGTGTTTCTGATCCAATGTGGGTGTGGTTCTGCAGCATGCAGCCCCCTAAAATCCTGCCACCCTAGGCCCGGACCTAGGTGGCCTTTCCACAAATCCGGGCCTGCTTTTGACAGCTCAACCAACTGTCCCCTCATTTGTATTGGAAAGTCCTGTTTTTCTCTGCACTGAACAGCCAGAAAAAGAAACAAAGTTTCTAGCTTAATTGGCTTTTGGCAGAGAGCCCAGAACAGCCACAGCAGCAGATAAGATACTTTTGTAACAATTTCTAGAAGACCAAACAAGTAATTTTAATAATATAAGATGACAGGTCCCTTTGGAAAAGTTAGACTCAGCTTAAAGGGCAATTCACCTTCATTAGCAAAACTGTAATAACTGGGGGAAAAAACAGAAATTGTGCAAACTTTCATAACCTGCCAAATTTTGTAACATTAACATGGTAATTAGGGGATGTGGCCACAAAAATGGGCGTGGTCAAAAAAAAAAGTTTGCCACTCTAAGTGCAGCAACTTTTTTGTCCCTCTTTTTATTTCCAAAATGTTGGGAGGTATGGCTAAAGTGAGAGAGAGCATTATACCCATCCATGGTTTGGAGTCAGCAAGGTCATATAAACCAACAAGTACAAGTCTTACATAATGAGATCATGGGGGCAATAGTGTAGAGAAGTGCTATTCAGTGATGTCTTAAAGGAGAACTAATCCTAAAAATGAATAGGGCTGAAAGTCACGGGGTCACCATCTTGGAAAGTGTTTGTGCTCAGTGGGCTCTGAGCAGCTGTTGAGAAGCTAAGCTTAGGGGTCCTCACAAATTATTAAGCAGAAAATGAGGTTGGTCTGTAATATAAGCTGATGCTACAGGGCTGATTATTAAATTCTGATGCTAGTTGCACTGGATCCTGTGCTGCCACGTAATAATTATCTGTATTAATGACTAAGCCTTATATTGTGACTATATTTCTATTCTATGTGTACTGTATATTGTGAGTGGGTCCCTAAGCTCAGTAAGTGACAGCAGCACCGAGTATGTGAATCAGTGAATCAGCAGAAAAGTAGATGGGGAGCTACTGGGGCATCTACTGGGGAGACACAGATCTTTACTGCTAAAGGGCTGTGGTTGCCTTGGGCTGGTACCCAAATCATAATGTACACATTTCTAGCCTAATTATTTAGTTTAACTTTCTTTGTCTAAGTATTTATGGGCCTTTGTATGCCCACCTGTCCCTACTACAGGCCACCCAACCTTTGCCCAGTAGAACAATACCCTGTCCATTTGCCGAGGCCCCTTACATCAACAAGGCTCCTTACAGCAGTCCTGCCTACACCTCCTCCCAATGGATGCACTGGTGCTGTCCAACATTTCCCATGTAGGGGGCAATTCACCTCCACTTTTCCACCCTCCTACCTAATTAGCTGTTAAACTATGGGTATGGGACCTGTTACTTAGAACCTGTGGTTTTCTGGATAACCAGTATGTCTGTAATTTGGATCTTCATACATGAATAGGCTGGTTTTGATTCCCATAAGGATTAATGATATCTTAGTTTGAATCAAGTACACGGTACTGTTTTTTATTATAAAGAAAGGAAACATTGTTTAAAATGTTGGATTATTTAAATGAAATGAAGAGATGGCCTTCTCGCCATTAATTTTATGATGGAGATAGTTTAATTTATATATTCATACACAGACACACAGAAAATCAAGATCTCAGACTGTGAGAAAATCAGTTTATTTAACTTAGCTTGTAGAAAATACAAGGTTTGTCCCCAACAGAAGATACACAGAGGATCCTCATTCCACGCATTCAGCCACTAGTAGCCATGGGCAGCCTTCGGTTGTGAAAGGACACTGATAAATAGGCTACTCTGTGTTGTATAAATTCTCAGCATGTTTTATTCAACTAAGTGCAACAAGCTGAATCTCCATAGCAACAAATGCTTAAATAGTTCAAATAAACAGCATTTCATGAGTCTGAAGTGTAGTATCCATGCATGTTATAAGGGAGCAAATGCCATGCACGTCTAGAAATGCATTAACAGCCATGAGAAAATAAATATATGTTTACACTCACAGGTTGCAGGGTTAATACAATATCTTTTATCAAACAATCCTGGGTGTCACAGTATATGAATTTATTCCAGGGTTCCCCTGCAGTAGACACAACTGTTTGTGATTCAGAACAGGAGACCGGAAGGACTGAGCAATGTTAAATGCCACTATACAGAAGCACAAAGAGTGCATTTTGATGCAAGTACTTTTAATGTATGGGGTTTTACATACAACTCTGACTGCTGGGAAATTTGAGCATAAGTCATAGAGGACGACTGAAGTGTCCAGGTTTTGATGTGTAGTATCCTGGCAGTTAAACTCATAATCCAGGAAACAATACTCAGGGGTGTCCAAACTTTTGGCTTCCATGGGCCACATTGGAAAAAGAAAATTTGTCTGGGGCCACATATGAAATATAAAAAAACACTTTTGATTTGTAAAAGTAAATAAAATGCACAGAAAAGAATTACAATACCAATTGAATAACAAGATGGAGCTATAAACTAGAATATGGGACACCTGGATATTAAATACTTATTATTATAATGTTATTACTACTAAATGGGCAATGGGCAGAGCCCCCCCTCCTGCCTACTCCTATATCCTTTGCAACAGGACAATTCCATGGGAGCCAAGACTTTCAAGCTGGGCCGCATTCATGTCCATCCTGGGCCGCATGCAGCCCTCAGGCCTCATGTTGGATACTCCTGCTCTAGATCTAAGGAAAAATACTTTGCATCCCTGCAGTAGTACAATACACCCAGGTAACCATATCCTTCAGTTCTGCTGACAATATCACCTGAAATGGTCTTTTTAGTTGATGGACACATCAGACATTTAAACGATCGTTTTGAGACAATCATGGTCTCACAATAACCAATGGATCTTTCAAAAATCTTTACGTCTATGGCCAGCTTAATCCCTTTTCAGTCAACCAAACCACCAAGAGAGGCTGGAGGGTATAGGCTGCCCTCCAAAACCCTGTCATGCCCTACTTCCCTATGCATTGCCCAGGGTCATTGGGTCCTTACACTTCCTAAACTAATAATAAACCACAACATTATGGAAACTGATTTAGCCAGATTTTTTATTTAAATTTTTTGTATTTCCTCTTTCTTTGCAGTGATAAGACAGTAGCTTGTACTTGATGATAACTAAGCTGCATGAATCCATTTCAGTAGCAAAACAATCCTTTTGCGTTTATTTCATGTTTAAATTAATTTTTAGTAGACGTTAAGTATGATGATCCAAATCACAGAAAGTGCTCTAAATGGGTCCTAAGCATTCTGGATAACAGGTCCCATACCTGTAGTACAAACCTACTGTTCCTTCAGTCTCAAAAATGAATCTGTCTTCACCTTGTTCCGGCTGAGAATCGTAAAGGTACATTCACGCTCACGGTAAGATATTTTTCAGAGCTTTGATAATCCACAGGTTGTCATTCAAGTTTTTCTATAAGGTCATTGTAATGAAGATTATAAGCGATTGCATTGCCTTGACAAAGCATATTTTTATAAATGTGGCCTTTATTGTATATATATCATTTTAGGCTTTCATTCAAAGCACAAAGCACGAATGAAGCAATCATCTTCAAGGTTTTCCACTGAAAAACAACTGTAAATCAGATGTTTTGTTGACTGGAATCGACAATGGTTTGTCCCCTCTAATTCCACTCAGGATAATAAACGTTAACTTATTTCAAGGTACGTTTTTGTAGGTTTTCATTAACAAACTGGCCCTGTTTTTGGAACCCATTCATAAGCATTTTAATGACCGTTTTTCATACTGCTACAGCTTGAGGTTGTTAGTAGCTTTTTGGTTTAATTAAACTATCAGGACTTCATACACATTGAGTTAGAAGTGCATGACACAAATGTCAAGACAGATTCAGCAATTTGTCTTCATAAACAGAAATACATTTGCCCCGTGGCACAAAAGATTGTTAATAACGTTATCCTCAGATCAGCAACCGTTGCTTTCCATATCAATACAATAAATGCTACAATAGTTGAAAAGAGTTTGCAAACAGGACTACTGAATTATAGAGTTTATTTTCCTCAATTAATTGTAATCTTATCCACAGTAATCTATGCTGAACACATTAACATTGCCATTGTTTTTAACCATTTGTGAGCTTCTGGTAGCGAAATCCCAAGTCCCTGGCACAGATTTCAGCACAGAAACTGACACAGCCTTTTATGGTTAAATTGCAGCTTTGCTGGCATTTATTTGCAACTGAACACAATTCTTCAGCCCACTGGCTTCACATGGGGAATCACATACGTGTTTAACAAAAACTGTCCCGATCCTAACACCCTCACTGGTGTTCACTTTACTCACATTTGAGTTTGGCCCTCACTGGCTTTTCACTTGGACCACAAATCCCAGAATCCTCTCTGGACACACTTGAGACACTCTGATCTCCTGGGAGTAGTTTCTCTGGTCCTCTCCCAGACCTTTGGATCTCCCTCCAGCTCAGGGGATCACTCTCTGGTTCCCTGGTGCTCACCAGCACTCCTTCAGTGGCCCTCACTCTCCTTCACTCCAGGTCTCTAGAGAAAAATAGCAGCAGCCACAGCCAGCCATGAGGTGTTGCTCCACACCTCCTTTTAACTTTAATTAACTAATTACTTATCTAGCTACCTAGTTTAGGCAGCTGCAAACCCTTACATGGAGCAAGGGATGGAAACCCACCCTGCTCTCTTCCAGGGACCCTTAATCCAGCTTTTAGGGCCGTTACACATGGGTGTTTTGGACCTGCGCTCCCCTGCGTTGCGTTTGGCTGTGTTCAGCTGCAGGGGAGCGCAGGTCTAGACGCACCTCATTAGTTTCAATGGCGTTGTACCCACGCATGTAAGGGCCAAACGCAGATTCAGACGCAACATGCTGCATTTTTCCTGCGTTTGGCGCCTACATGCGTTCATGTGAGTACAGACCCATTGAAAATAGAGTGTGTCTATACCTGCGCTCCCCTGCGGCTGAACGCAGCAAAACGGAACACAGGAGAGTGCAGGTAAAAACGCCCGTGTAAGGGCCCTTACTGAGCAGTTCACAATTAAGCAGCATTACTTGCTTCAGCAACACAGTTTTCCCTGGAGTTTAACATTTCACCAGCCTAATACTTGGGAAATACAAATGATATTGTGCCCTTTACACACCCATATCTTACACATTGTACACATTCTTCCTGCATATCAGCCCATGATAATCAGAATTAATTTCAGTTGGATATTGGCATAGTTACTGTAGGTACAAAGGAAAGTAATGATCATGGACAGTAGCAAACACCATTACAAATGTACTGAAAGCTGTAAGTGCCAGGCAATCTTGTATAAATATATGAAAATGTACTGTTTATAATTATCTTGAACACTGCTACTTCCACGTAAGGAAGAAGACTAGTGCTGAATGCTACTTTGTTACACCTCAACAGTTTCCATCCGTGCTGTAAGTGCCTATTTGTAAAGCTTTAAAAATTTTCAGCTAAGCTGCGAAAGTAGTTCTCAAAATTAAGTAAACAAAAGCAGACATTGGAATGAATTTTTTTTAATTATTTTATTTTTTGGGGGGAGGAGTTATGTTCTACCACATTTATGTAAATTTGGTGAACTGGAGGTTTTCTAATATGGAACAACTGATGAAGAACTGATGTCCTCCCTTTGAAAGCTTGGTTAAAAGAAAAGGCTAAAATAAAGTGTTATCAGAAAGACCTATATAAATACACCAGTAAATGCTCAAAGTAATGCTGCTCTGAGTCCTCTATCAAAAGAAACACAGCATTTCTTTCTATCTATTGTGTACTAGTGATGGGCGAAACGGCCGCGTTTCGCTTCGCCGAAAAATTTGCGAATTTCCAGAGAAACCCGCAAATTGGTGAAAAATTCGCAAAACGAGTCGCGCGTCGTTTTCGCGACTCGTTTTTGGCGGTGAATTTTTGGCGGCGAATTTTTCCTGCCGTTTCGTGAATTTTTTCCCCCTCCCTGCTGTAATCTGAGCCCAGAGCTGTTAGTGAGCAGGGAGAGACTCAAGAAGTGATGCCACACCAAGCTAATATGGCAGCTGCTATCCTAAACAAACACAGAGAGCTTCTAGAGCTGTTTACTCAGGTATTGTAAAGCATTCTGCAGAATAAATATAATGTTCTAGCTTGCACTTTTGTGGCTAATCTATAGGCAATAAACTGCTTTGGTAGCTTTCCTTCTCCTTTAAGGACACAAAACCCCCATGGGAGAGTTTTACAAACATTTGCAATTTTTTTAACCACTTTTTTTTTTAGATTTTGTATTGTTGACATATATAACCTGTAAGAATTCAACAGATGTCAATAGAAAGTTCATCTTCAACATTAATGTATGAAGACCATTGATTATTTTAGTACAGGTATGAGACCTATTATCCAAAATGCTCGGGACCTGGGGGCTTTCCGGATAACAGATCTTTCTGTAATTTGAATTGTCACACCTTAAGAGTACTAGAAAATCATGTAAACATTAAATAAACCCTCCAATAAAGATTAATTATATCTTAGTTTGGATCAAATACAAGCTGCTGTTTTATTATTACAGAAATCATTTATAAAAATTTTAATTATTTGATTTTAATGGAGTCTACGGGAGACGGCCTTTCCGTAATTCGGAACTTTCTGCATATCGAGTTTCTGGATAATGGATCCCATACCTGTACAATCAGGCCAATCTTCATTAACCCATTCAATGTTACCTAAATATGCACAAAACTGCAACTATGACCACTTTTTCCTGTTTCTTTGGCCATATTGTTATGATAAATATGCCCCTAGGTGTTCAGTATCTAAAATAAGATCCTGTTGCTGGTAAATAAACTTTTTCAGTTTCTTTTTTGTGAACACTATTGATAGGTTCTTACAAATGATGCTTTTAATGCATTTCTGTTCTACATCAAAGGAATGCGAAAAGAGGGAACGAAAATATATTTTGGTTGCCTTGCGCTGAGTGAAAGATAACTGTATCTCCTATCAAGATGGATCTGTACTATTTCCAAGCACTTGTGTAGTTATCTGGATTTCTGTCACACGAACAAAGGAATGTTATAACAATATCTAGACTAGTCGTTCAATTTACAAACAAATGCAAAAAGCACAGAAAATTCCATTGATTTCCAAAGACCAGGAACATGAAAAATATGCCAACAGAAATCATAATGTAGATATCAATTGATGTGCTTGAGTTGCATGTCTGCTTTTCAGACAAACGACAAGACAGAATTTCTTGTATTTGAAAATGCAACACCAATGAATGACATTGTTGCCATGATCTAAAGGAAAATAAGACATTGCTTTGATAGGCAGAAATACTGCTTTTTGGCAAGTCAACTGAAATGTTATACAAAGCTTATACAAAATACATAAACGTTTTGACGTTAAGAAACCTAATTTAAATAAAAACTTGGGTGAACATAATACATTATGATGGCGTCTATAATTAATTATATGTAAAATGAATAAGATTTGAGTATAATAAGGGCAGACTTATCAATATTGAATTCAAGATTTTACCATTTGTTTTTTTATTTTTGCCGCAGACATCGCAACTGTAAGTTTTAAGTTTACGAAATTTGCATTTTCTAAGTTTTGAGCAGAAAGAAAACATTAAAAACAACGCATCTAAAAGCTGTCAAGTTTGTACTGAGGTCACAGAGAGTTGTATTAGCAAAACTCCTGCTATTTTTCAGTTTGGGTTTTTGAGATTTATTTCGCCAGGTTCATTTAAAATGATGATTCAATATGATTTTGCTGCTTTCCAGTTGTTTGTTCATACATTTTGCAGATTCAGGATTTTTAATAAGTGCACGTTTGATTTTTTTTATTTAATTTTTTTTAATAGAAAAAAACCTGAAAAAATTTGATTTTTGATGCAGTGTCCAGAAACCCCTTATCCAGAAAGCTCTGAATTATGGCAAGTCCATCTGCCATAGACTCCATTTAAAGCAAATAATTCCCATGTTTACAAATTATTTAATAATAAAACATTACCTTGTACTTGATCCCTTATCTGGAAACCCATTATCCAGAAAGCTCTGAATTGTGGAAAGGCCGCCTCCCATAGACGCTATCAAATTATAAAAATTTTTTTAAAGATGATTCCCTATTTGTCTATAATAATAAAACAGTACCTTATACTTGATCCTCGACTAAAATATAATTAATCTCAATTGGATGCAAAACAATCCTATTGGGTTTAATTAATGTTTAAAATATTTTTAGCAGACTTTATGTATGATGATATGAATTATGGAAGACCCCTTATTAGGAAAACCCCAGGTCCCAAGCATTCTGGATAACATATCCCTTACCTTGCATAAGAATACTCTACCATAAACAGATACTGAGATTAATATTTGTTGGTCATCTATGAAAAGGTTCATACAAGTCTCCATTTTTGTACATTTATTTTATGCTATCGTAAGAATAGCATACTTTATATGAATACCTAGATTAAAAAATATTTTGAGCCACCGTTTGTTGTAAACCGTATTTGTACTCAAGGTAACTGCCTGCTAGTATTTGCAGCACATTATATAATCATTCTTTCACTTTGTTTCTTGCAAAATCCTTCTTACTATAGCATTATAGGCAAACCTTCAAATGCCCTTGCTTAGAATAATTTCCTAAAATTATAGTTTTCATTTGTCTGCGTATAGACTGCCACTGCAAACCTTTGGGTGAATCAAACACCAAAGTTAAAAAAATGTCTGTAATTACTGAAATGTGAGGAACAGCATCATAAAGAAATTAAAAAAAGGTCAAATCACCAGTTATAACTAATCAAGATATAGTTTGGTGTGTGCCCAAGTCCATTATCCCAATCTTGTGATTAAACATCTGTTAGCATCTTGGCCGTGATGCCTATTAATTAGGAAGCGTTCGGATTTATCTGCCTCATTATTGTCCCTGCTCCTCTGCCCGTTTTTTTGTTATTCTTAGTTGAGAGAAATTTGGCATTTTTGTTTTTTGTATTCTGTGTCTAAATTGAGTCAAAGTTGACAGGCGTGTAGTTAGACTTTATAAGACTTTTAAGCCAGAGTAATGTGAAAAATTTGGACACAGATTGCCATGTTTTTACCCAAAAGAATTCTATCGTATAGCATGTACCTTATATTTGAATGACAAATTGATATCTGCTGTGGCAAGCTGCATATTCGTTGATGTTTTTCTCATTGAATTTCTCAACATATGGTGCCAATGCCAGCATGCAGCATCAATAATAGCTTTAATGGGAAGAAAAGATTAACAAAAGAAGTCAGATAGGAATGTTGTATGTTATATTTTGTGCTTGTGTACCAGCCCAAGGCAACCATGGCCATTTAGCAATAAAGATCTGTGTCTCCAAAGATACCCCAGTAGCTCCCCATCTTCTTTTCTGCTGATTCAGACCAGGGACCCATTCACAATCTACAGTACACATAGAATAGAAATGTCACAATATACTGGCGTAACTAGCTATATAGCAGACCCCAGCGGGGTGGACCCCGGGCCTATCTTTTACCTTCAAAATAGCGTAGCGCTTCCTAATCTGTGAGGTGTGCACAACAGGTTGGGGGGGGGGGCAGGAGAGGTTTGGACTGTTGGCACTGGGCCCACTCCATAGATTTTTTGGCGGAGGGGCCCGACAGTACCAAGTTACACTACTGTCACAATATAAGGCTGATAGGTTATAAATATAGATAATTACTACATGGCAGCACAGAAACCAGTGTAATTAGCATCAGAATTTAATAATCAGCCCTGTAGCATCAGCTTATATTACAGGCCAACCTCATTTTCTGCTAGATAATTAGTGACGACCCCTAAGCTTAGCTTCTCAACAGCTGCTCAGAGCCCACTGAGCATGTGAGTGTCAGACACTTTCCAAGATGGTGACCCCCTGTGACAAGTTTTAAGTTCTGGATCATTGCTGCTATTGGTAGTGGCATAAGGTCAGTATAGAAAATATGGAGTTTTAAGCCATATTAATTTTTTTAGGTTTAGTTTTCCTTTAACATGTGTTTTGCTAGGTACATAAGCACACCCCTCATAATACCTCCCCAGAGCAGGTGTTAAAGGGGTTTAAATTAACTTTTAGTATGATATAGAGCAGTGATCCTCAAACTTGGCCCTCCAGCTGTTAAGGAACTACAAGTCCCACAATGCAATGAAGGCGTCTGACAGCCACAGTCAGGCAAATGCATTGTGGGACTTGTAGTTCCTTAACAGCTGGAGGGCCAAGTTTGAGGATCACTGATATAGAGAGTGATATTCTGATGATTTGCATTTTTTTAAATTTCATGTTCCTTGAGTTACTGTATTTAGCTTTTTAATTCACCAGCAGCAGTTAACAAATTGTTCAGATTACCCTAGCAACCATTCCTTGACTTGAATAAGAGACTGGAAAATGAGTAGTATAGGACCATGATGAGTAATAAAAGATGAGCCATAAAAAGTTACAATAATTTTTTTATCCTTACAGAGCATTTGTTTTTAGATGGGTCAATGACCCCCATTTAAAAGCTGGGAAGAAACCGAGGATGAAGGCAAATTATTAAAAAATTATACAAATGAAAAAATGAAGACTTACTGAAAAGTTGCTTAGAATTTACCATTCTATAACATACTAAAACCTATCATTCCAAATTCCACACTGGTACATTTAAAGTGCAATTTATGTAGACATCTGTTGGAGATATGAAATTTACCAGCTCTCTAGTTGTTAGTGCCCATACAATTCATTGAGTTTAAACATAGTCTTGATCTGTGTAAGAACAGGTGTTGGAAGCTTAGGGTTTCAGTTAGTACAAGGATGCCAGGTGATGTTCCCTGAAGAGGGTATCCATGTTAAATAACTTGGACTTCTTTTATGGTAAAGCGGAGTTGGGGTACAGAAGGCCCTGATGATGAGAGCCCTATGGTAAGATCAGAAATGAGTGAAAGCCAGGGAAAAGAATTCCAATCAATGAGGATTATCTTGTGGAAAAGCTCTGAATTACAGAACACCCATCTCCTATAGGGGTATATTTATCAAAGAATGAAGTTAAGAGTGAAGTTCCGCCACTAGAGTGAAATTCCGCCACTCTCCATTCATTTCTATGGTATTTTGAAAGACCTATTTATCAAAGGGTGAACTTTCACTTCACCCATTGATAAATAGGCCTTTCAAAATCCCATAGAAATGAATGGAGAATGGCGGAATTTAATTCTAGTGGCGGAACTTCACTCTTTGATAATTTTACCCCATAGACTCCAATGTAATCAAATATTTTACTTTTTTTTTTAACAATTTCCTTATTTTCTGTAATGATAAAACAGTAGCTTGTACTCGATCACAACTAAAATATAATTAATCACAAAGGCCAAACAATCTTATCAGTTTAATTGATGTTTAAATTATTATTTTTTTTTGGTAGATTTAAGGTGTGGATATCTAATTAACAAAAAGACCCGTTATGCAGAAAACCCAAGGTCCCAAACATTCTGGATAATAGGTCCCATACCTGTATATGGAGTAAAGCTGTTGAGGTGTGGAAAAAAATCCATGAGGCTGCATATAGCTTGTGTAACAATATTGTTGCTTTTGTTCTTTATGTGAGAATATTCTGCACAGGAATATGTGTAATTTTTTGCATTAGACATTAGTAATCATTTGCTATGCCAAAAGGTTAGACTGGGAACAAATGCTTAGACACCTAGAAAGTGATGGTGGTCAAGTAGTTTACACCAAAAGATTCCCATATCAAATTATTATGACGTACAAATCTTATTTTATTTTTAATATAATCTGGGGTGGAACAGGTATGGGTTCATAAAACCCCTCTCAAACTTGGGAAGGAGAGATTATGGGGGGGGGGGGGGGGGGGGCATGTTAAAAGTGCAGGGAGTATGGAAGGTAAGCATTACGAGGAAAATAAAGGGTAGTTGGAAAAAAGAGAAAAGGAAAGAAGACGAGAAATTGGGAGCAATGAAAGGTTAAGATGAAATAAGATACTTTTGAAAGCAAAGGATGAAGGACACAGAATGAGACAGCACTAAAGCAGAACAAATATAATGGGAGAAAAACTAAAATAAGAGAAGAAATGGAATACAAAAAAAATGGTAGTGAACATTGGAAGTCATGGGGAGGGAGCCCCTAATGATAGACTTCCTATAGGGCACCCAGCACCCCATTAAGACCCTAGTCTGGGACAACGTAAGATGAAATATGCTTTGTATTGCTAGTTTGCATAAATACATATGCAAAAAAAATCTGCATATGCACAGTGCCAAAACGCCATCCTTCGGTGATCATGCAAGCTGGCAGCCTAAATTAGTTCTAAGCCAAAAACTGGTGGGGCAGATGGGCAAGGGAGCTGGGAATATTACATTTAAACAGGATGGAAGCAAGAGACAAACTATATTTGAAGAACAAATATTGTGATGGAGAAATCTATACTAGTGGGTTGCAGTTCTCTCATGTCAATTTTTAAACAAAAGACTAGGGATGCACCGAATTCAGGATTCGGTTCGGGATTCGGCCAGGATTCGGCCTTTATCAGCAGGATTCGGATTCGTCCGAATCCTTCTGCCTGGCCGAACCGAATCTGAATCCTAATTTGCATATGCAAATAAGGGCCAGGGAGCTAAATCACGTGACTTTTTGGCACAAAACAAGGAAGTAAAAAATGTTTTCCCCTTCCCATCCATAATTTGCATATGCAAATTAGGGTTCGGATTCGGTTCGGTATTCGGCCAAATCTTTTGGGAAGGATTCGGGGGTTCGGCCGAATCCAAAATAGTGGATTCGGTGCATCCCTACAAAAGACTCTCCAACAATGCTTTCTTGTTTAAATGTACTATAACATCACAACCTTTTCTAAAATCTGAAGGATCACTAAGGCATACATTTAAAGCTAAACCCCTGTGATATCATGGCACACTCCTTGCCTTCTTGCTTGCTTCTTATAAGAAGACTATAGAGATCATGTATGAAGGCAGCTTTAAAATTGATGTGCAGTGTTGCAAATAGATGCTGTTCAATTATGGACCCTAGGCAGGGTTGTCGCCTTTTCCATAGATGAACTCCAGGCAGGAGGCGGGACGGGCGATGTAGGGGGCTGGATGTTGTCAGGGTAGAGTGTATGATGTCTGGGGTGGGTGGGGTTATGCCATTAACTTGAATGTCCTGTTTGGATTTCCAAATTTGGATATCCTAATATGCAGCTTTCCCTTCGAAAAACTGGGCTACCCAGTGAAAACCAGACGGGTGACAACCTTACCCCAAGGACTCATCAAGTGCAATTGCAGTGGACTCAACTCAGCCCTTGGCTGCAATGGCTCTGGAACAGTGGGGTAAAAAGTTGCACTGTGGGCAGAAACCCTGACCCTTTATAAAACTGCAGGAGGGATATAGGAGCAGATATTGTGACCAGACAATCATACTGTACATTGAAACATTATGAAAATCTAAAAATGCAAGTTGAGTGAGAAATACCTTATAAAAGGAGGGTACCAGGGATTATAATTACTCACCTGAGACCTCAGGCTGTTGTTCCTGTTATTACTACTATAGAAACAACATTGCTATCTTCTTCTTTCTCCTGTTTTTCTTTGGTGTCTGCTGTACACATTAGCACTAGAGTGAAAAGCTGAAATTAGAAGCAAAAATCCAGTTTTCCTCCACCAAAACCAGGCTTGGTCCATAATAAGAATCAATAAAGAGAAAGAAGATGGTAACCTGGTGCTTTCACAACATTACCCTGAACCAGTGCAGTTTTTTTTTTTATATAATTATTCAAAAACTCAATTTCCATAAAACCATGAATTTCATGAAATGTATTAAATGATCGGAACGGGAAAAGTTGCAGAAAAGTCAAGAAAACTCACGACTTTTCTGACTTTTTTGCCCGCACTATAACTACAACTATTCTGTATTGTCACACAAACATCAGCCTCTAAAACACCTGAAAACCTCTAATGAAAGATAGATCTTCCAGTAAAATGGACATCTGCCATTGACTATGTGATTTTGACAGGTTTCAACTGGTGTATATTCAGATTTGGAATTGTCGGTCTTGTATCATAATAAATCCCGGAAAGGTTGCCCTTTTTTCCAGCTGATTTTTCCAATTTTTGCCTTCATAAAGCCCGACCTGAAAACGAAAAAGCTGTGGTTTAATAAATCAATTATGAATAGATTATCTTGGATGATTCAAGGTTTCCTAATACCATTTCTAAATTCTTTATATAATGCAAGGTCACAGAGAATGTAATAGATATCACTAATTGATTCCATTTTAAATCGATGCATAGAGCTTTCTAAACATTCCAGTATTTAATTTATTGAATCTGTATACTTGAATGTGTTTCATTTAGTATCAGTGATTGCTTATTGTGAACATTGTTTGTTAATTCTGCTGGTGTAAAATGAGGAACACAATGGATCTCTTCAATGCATGTTCCTACTTCCCTTATGGTAATGTTAATATAATTCAATGCTAAATACACAGACAGTTTCCTTATATCAATCAATGAACTGTGTTGGCTTAAGGTGACTCTCATCTACTGTGATGAATGTCATCTACATTGTGTTATCAGTATTTTTTTTTCTAATGCCACCCTCAGTAAATCCCATTTTCTTCACAGTTTTTAGGAATTGTGAACATTAATATTGTAACATAGTAAGTTTAGTTGAAAAAACACACACATCCATCAGGTTTAACTTTTTATATATAATCTGCCTAACTGCTAATTGATCCAAAGTAAGACAAAAAAAACCCATATGACACCTCTATAATTTGCCTCAGAGGTGGAAAAATTACTTTTTGAATATTTAAGCGGAACCTCCTTTCTTCAAATTAGGAATGTGTGCCCCTGTGTCAGCGGGAAGGACCTACTGGTTATTAAAGCATTAGAGAGATTATTATATGATCCCTTTATATATTTATACATAGTTAACATATCATCCATCAAGTGCCTCTTCTCCCGTGTGAACCACCCCAACTTGTCCAGTCTTTCTTCATAACTGATACTTTCCATACCTTTTTCAGCTTAGTTCCCCTTCTCTGGACCCTCTCCAATCCATTTTGAGTGGTGGAGACCAAACTGTACTACATATTCTAGGGGGGCTTACTGGTGCTTTGTAAAGAGGAAGATAACCCCCATTCCCATTTTAATACAACATAAGATATTGTTTGCCCTTGCAGATGCTCACTTACATTGCTTGCTACATAGAAGTTTGCCATTTACAAGGATTCCAAGTCCCATTGAGGGCATAGTTGGCTTGTATATTTTTACTTTCCAGGTGCATGATTTTCCATTTATCAACATTGAATCTCATCTGCCACTTAGCCACCCAGATTGTCAGTTTGTCAAGATCATGTTTGTAATAATGATACAGTGCCTGAAATGATTTTTTTTCTAGTCTTTTTATTCCTGTTGAATTGACTTTGCATTATCAAATTGGTTGCTGCAGTGAGGTTGTTGCTGCAACTACATTTGATTTCCCACTCCACAATTATATCAAGTCATGACCCTTTTGTCTTAAGAGGATTATGATACCCCAACAACCAGGTAAGCAACTGGCATGGACCTTTCTTATAGCATTCAAACACAAAACAAAACCTTTCCCGACTTAACTATTGTTTCAACTGCCCCTTCAAGAAAAGCATTTGGTTGAGGAGATACTTTCCTTATTCATATGTAATGAGAAGGTTTTCTGGGAAAAATAACTCAGGAGCACCCCTAAGGATGAGGTTCACCTATTGGATTTTAAAGCACAGACAGGGCAGTATGCTAATCAGATCCTCAAGGAAAGTGGAGCCACAAGGAAATCATTGTTGGTCATTTCTAAGCAGGATTTCTCAGTCAAGGAACAATGATCACTCCTAAAATCCAAGGATCTCTCCTAACATTTTCATTTACATACAATAGCCTCAAAGCTGAAGCTTTTAAAGGAAAGTCAGGGTAGCATGCTGATCGGATTCCAACTACAGGCAAATATTATGGCTAATTAGTGCAGAATTCAGTTCTTCTAACAAGGTAGACACTTTTATTTTTATCCAACATTGCTAACTGCTGAAATGCACACTATTACACAAGAACAATGTAAGTATTAAACCTTATCAGAATAAACACTGATTATTAGATAAATTACTACTGCACTCAAGCTTGCAAGACTGCAGGTGATTTATTTTGAGTTTATTATTATTATTTATAATAAGATTATGAAAGACAACTTTTGATGCCCTCAGGTTTCAGGCCGATTAATAACTCTACGTATTACTCTTAAGTCTACAATATTAAGAAAGATAGTAGTACCCATTAAGGTGGAAGAGGTTGAAGTGTTTGGCCTGCAAACTAATCTAAAAGGAAAAAAAAATAATCAGTCCTCTCAATCATTAGCACAAATTACCTTTAATCTGACATTTCTCATTCTCTGTAGCCTAGACCCAGTGATGTGAAGGCCTGTACCATTTAAAATGAGTTCTCTCACTTTTAATTAAGTGGCATATACCACGCTATCTTAGTTTCTCTTGGCATGTGAACTGGGCCTGAAGAAGAAAGCAATCATAAACTCTAAGATGGGTTCATTCAGCTGTGGCATTTCTAAGCTGATTTAAGCAGTCTGTCAAAAAGGAGTGAAATTAATTAGTTTACCATGCAGCTTTAACATCATCAGATTGACAAATTACCAATGCAAACTAGTGGGAGTCGTAAGAAATTTATTCAGATGCTGTTTGCTCTTTCGGTAAGAGAAGTTGCAGCGTTCTTGAGCATTTTAATTCTCAGTATTTAGACATTTACTGTCATTCAAAAAAAAAATATTTAGCAATCAGATTTACTTTTTAATTTGATCCTCAGACACCAAAAATGTGTTTCTGATAGATAAGATATTTTTGGGCCTTTTTCAGACTGGTTTTGCATAATATTTTACCCATCATTTCATATTGAGCTGCAGGAGAATAAAATAGATTTGTATTCATCCGCTTTGACATTTTACGTTCTACATTTAATCCCAGAGGTCCACAAGAACTTCGCATCATAATGGGACAGATTAATTCTGATAAGAAACTTCAGATTCAATTTCCCTAGTGGAGGAAATTAGATCTGAATCGGGAGTTATGTTTTTCTTACTGTTTTCTGGCCTGTTTTTAAATTAAATGCATGTGCACTAAATTCCCATTAAAATAAGGGTGGCTTTGTTACATGTGGCCTCGTGATTTGTTTGTAAGTAGACAGTACCTTGTACTTGACAGTAACTATGTGAGCATCAATACATGTGGATGGTAAAAAAAGCCATATTAAAATATGCTATTTAAATAGTTTTTAGTTTTCTTAAAGGACATGTAAACTGCCCGACACACACATAAATTTAATCAGCCTCTTTGAAACCTCTAAATAACCGTTCTTAAAAGGTTAACAGTAAGGGTGCAGCATAATCACTTAGAATTCCTTCTTCTCATCTAACCCTCTATGTCACCCTCCCTCAGGAATTTACTTCTGGCTGCATTCGACTTTTTGTGCCCTGTAGATATGTTTTTCATGTATTGTAATTTAGTTTTCAAGACCACTATATTGGACAACTGAATCCTAATTCTAGCAATGTCCTTTCTATTGATTTGAGACTTATGTCTAGAGTTCCTTTGATCCTCCCTGCCCAGTGCATAAGTGCTGATGAGCCCTATAAAGTCTCAGTGTGATATATACTCATGCTTGGGAGCAGAAGCCAGTAAATGATGAAATAAAAGAAGCCTGTATTTCTCCCAGAACATTGTGTAAACTTGGCTTAAGGCCTGGAGGTAAAAACTGAACTATAAGAAACCAGATGGCAATAGAAAGTCATTGATCTGATTTTTTTTTTTTTTTTCATTCTTTCATCTTGTCATAACTGTACAAGGCACAATGTCAATTAAAGGATAGATATAATTAGTTAAGTTAAACAAAAGGGGGAGGTAAAAAAAATTCACTGTTGGACAGCATCCATATCCATTACTCTTATATTCAGTGTCAGACAATTACCTTCTGGTTTGTACTAAAGCTTTTCAGCGTTTAAGTGGTTCAGTGAGCCTACTACATAATTATAGGTGGATTAAAGAAACTGCTAATAAAAGATTTTGTTTAATCTTCTTTAAGTTGTTATTATTAATTGGTAATTCAATTATTAATAATTAACATGAAAATGTACTGTCTGCACATGAAAGCTTCCCTGTTATTTAATCTTATCATTAAGGGTTCTTTTTTTCATCCCTGAAGAAAGAAGTGTAATTCTTCCAAACGGTTCCACAAAATCAGGCAGGAGAATTATAAATGCCGTTAAATGTAATGTTCTGAAATAATGCAATATACAATTTGGACTTTTAGGGTAATTTTTAAAGGGTACATAACATACATAATAATACATGCTTATGATGTCCACAGACAAACTGTTTTAGCCATGAAGAAGTTCCATGACCAAAAAAAAAAGGGATATAGAATACTTAAAGTGATACTGACACCTGCAGGGGAATTTCCTAACTCTAACCATCTTTAAAGCATAGCTTTAGCCAAAAGTCCTGTTTAAAATATGCACAGATAAGAGAAAACATACTGAGTTTTACATCTAGTGCCGACAGCCTTCTGAATCGTTTTGAAGGATGTTCCATTTTTCTCCTATTCAGATTAATTCTGACAGTTGTACTCTCAACGCAGTTCGTTAATTAAAAACAAAAAAGCTAAAGGGGTGGTTCACCTTTAAAGGAGAACTAACCCCCCTACCTACTACTCTAAATTGCTCCCCTACCTGAATCCCCCCTATATAGCTGATTACCCCTGAAAGTGCCCCTAACACAGTACTTACATATCGGTGTAGATTAAGAGCAGCAGTGCTCATGGGCACCATCTTCCGGCTCTTCTGTATTCTTCCTTAAGTGAATTCCATATTGACACGTGTGCAATTGGTGCAGTCTTCCAGTTCCAGTTCGTAGCAACTGCACATGTACCAAAAGCGCCAGAATTGCCAAAGGAGGATCCAAAAATACTGGGGAGTCAGAAGATGGCACCCATGAGCTCCATTGCACTTTTTTGTGATTTCTGTGTTAGGGGCACTTTCAGAGTTTAGTTCTCCTTTAAGTTAACTTTTATTATGTTAAAGAATGGCCAATTCTTAGTAACTTTTCACTTGGTCTTCAATTCTTTCTTTTTATAGTTTTTGAATTATTTGCCATTTTCTTCTGAATGTTTTTCAGCTTTCAGAAAGTAAGGCTACAAATGTATTGTTGTTGCTACTTTGTATTATTCATCTTTCTATTCAGGCCTCTCCTATTCATATTCCAGTACCTTATTACAATCAATGTATGAGTACTAAAATTGAAAACGGAAGAACTGCTGATTAAAAAGCTAAGTAGCTAAAAAACACAAATAAATATACATGAAACCAGCTGCAAATTGACTTGGATTATCACTCTGTACATCATACCAAAAGTTTGTATGGACAACCCCTTTAAAGATCATGGTCCCTAAAAGCCCAGCATTTGTATATTGGGTTCTTAATTGTTTTCATTTATTTCTTCTACTTCTTATGCACTGGTAATTTATAAGGTCTTGTGATCCAAGGATGCTTTATTTCAAATATATGACTCTGTTCTGCAGAACTTGCCTCTAACCTTGCACAAATGTCTTCAAAGTGACCATGCTCATTAGAAAGGTAGCTTGATAAAGGGCCCAGTGTGACCCAAAATGCAGCTTTTTTTTGTCTAATTTTTTGTGTGAGCCAATAAAATCACCATAATACAAAACATATTCACCTATACAGTGTGCTGCAGTTACTTGGACTTCACAATGCGGTGTTGTTTTCTACCAAAATGGCAACATCATTGTGAGAAATTATATTAAGTCAAAGGCTGCAATAATTATTCAAATTCATTACATGTGATAAAATTTTAACTGCTAGGATATTTTTCCTAATTGGAAATTTAATAAACATTTTTATCCACAGAATGTTGCTTTTCCACTTACAATGCCAACATCTTTACTTGTGCTGTAAAGTGTTGAGTCCATCACTAGATATCGTCCTTGTGAAGTACATGGTCATCAGTTTGGGAGTAGCTTCAGCTCCCTATCAGGATTCTTTTACACGGGTTCTATTTGAATGATACTCACGAATCATTCTGTTGCAACTGAATAAGTGCAGAACACTTCTGGAACCCTGGATATAAGAGATGTTCAAAGGATGGTGTTAAGTACAGAGCTACCCTACAACTACAGCATTGTGTTGGGTATCTTATTCACAAAGGTTGCCCTAAGTATGGCTTAGATGCACTGGGTGCAGCAACGTTGATGATAAGACCTAATGCCCATTTAATGGGTGACAATGACACCCATTTCCTTGACACATAAAGCGGTCCAAGGGGGAGATTACTACAGATCAAGCTGAGAAATCCAGAAGTATTCCCAGCTGTTCAATCCATTTTATGATTTATGACAACTTTTCTGGAAAGTATTTAATGAACTGCCACATTTATCAAAGCAGAAAGTGACATTTTATCAGAATATGTGTGTGGCCAATGGAGCATGTATGCACAAGCTCTGTATGAGCCACGTGGCAAGTGCCTATATTTAAAGGCAAGATATGCCCAATTGTGGATGATATAATCCTACATTATACAATTTTATATAGACGTCTACAATTTTGCTTGAAGTGCAGCTAGACAACTTTCCATTTAAATGACAATAAGGCAAAATAAATGTACAAATAATCTTATTACTTCTTGAAAAGCTGCTTATACCGGCTTAGTTCCCTTTGCAGTAATGAAATAAAATGCATAGATTCTGTCTTGTTTTGATAATGGAAAGTGGAACATATCTGGCGACTCTAAGGCTAATTACATTTCTACCCTAAGACTAGAATTCTGAAAATGCTATGAGATAGCAACTTTCTTTTTAGATGAGGTGCCTACTCTTCCTTCAACTTTCATAAATCTAACTACAGATATTATGCGGATGCTTCCCTTGTTGGATTTTATTGTTCTATCGTATTGTAAACAAAACCAAGTCATTAGCAGGTTCCTTGTATGTCAGATTCAAAGGGGTTACTAAAGGAGAACCAAACCCTTATTTTAAAAAATCCTACCCCCCATAGACCCCACTCCCCTCCGTGTAGCTCTTACTCTGGGCAAATGCCCCTAACTTTTTACTCACCCCTCACGGCAGTTTCAGGCATTGGAGTTCCAGGCAGCCATCTCCTTCGTCTTCGGTAATCTTTGTGTCTTCTTCCAGGTCTTTGGCAATTTCCACGAGTTTCGGCGCATACGGAGTTGTCCGGAACTGTGAAATCGCTCCAACTGCGCATTCGCCGAAACACTGTTCAATAGACCAAGATTACCAAAGAGAAGAAGATGGCTGCGCGAAACTGCCTCAAGGGGTGAGTAAAAAGTTAGGGGCATTTGCCCAGGGTAAGAGCTACGCTGGGCGGAGAGGGGAGGGGGGTCTACAGGGGGGTAGGGATTTTGTTAATAAAGGGTTTTATTTTCCTTTAAGTATAAGATCCTCTCATGCATTGAACACCAGGCAAACATTCTCAACTATCACATAGGGATGTTACTAAATCGATATAGCACAGCATTAGAACCTCACCTTCTTGCTGGCAACATCCATTGAAACTTTCTAGATCAGGGGTCAGCAACCTTTTTTAACCATGAGCTACTTTTAAATATAACAAAATTTGAGGAGCAACACAAGCATTAAAGCATGAAAAACAAATTCATAGGGAGTGCCCAATATGGGCTGTAATTGGCTATTTGGTAACCCCCATGTGGGCTGGAAGACTACAGGTGGGTCTGTTTGGCAGTACACGTGGCCTTTATCCCTCCAAGACTTACCTCCAAGTCAGAAATCCAAAAATAATCACCTACTTTGAGGCCATTGAAAGCAACATCAAGTGGCTTGGTGAGTAACATGTAGCTTGTGAATCACTGGTTAGGGATCCCAATTCTAGAAGATCACTTTCTTTCTGACAATGACACTGATGATTCCACATACTTTCATATACAATGCTCCAGCTTCCAGAGTATTCCCTGCATCTACTGACGACTGACCATGTGATGTATTTCTACCCTGTTATGGGATGCAGAAGTTCTCTGTTGGAAATCTCATCCCAAGACAGAGAATAGAGAAGTTTTTAGCATGCAATATGGAGTGTCTAGCAAATTCTCCCTAAAAAATGTTTTCAGCACACAATGGACCTTTGTGTTTGGATTGCGTTTTCTATTAAAATTTCCTTGTCCTCTCAGATACAGATGAAGCCACTTGTACATTTGATACAGAAAAACTTAACTCATCTATCCCATTTATCTCACTTAGCACACAACTTCACAGTGTTCTGAAACTGAATTATGTGCTGATCACATCATCTGTCATCATAGTTGTAAAAATAATCTTATTTCTGTGCAAATATCTTATTACAATTCACAAAATATAAAGGTTTTATTAGTTCATGAAATTAGTTCACCTCTCAACTGCTTTGTACTTCTAAAACGGTGCAACTGGTGTGTGTGTGTGGGGGGGGGCAAGTGGAAACAACTGGTACCTTCCTTCCAGTATTCAATGAATAACGTACAAAAGAAACTTTTCTCCACTTGCCAAAAAGGTGATTATTTATTTCATGACTTCAAAATTCTACACCAATTCATGTCATATACCAAGGTTTCAGGGAGGTTTGTTACCCAACCCCTTCCTCCCCTGAATCTTGCATGGGTCCCATGCCTAATCTTGACCTGCAACCAGATACCTATACACAACAAAATATGTCACCCTACCGAGACCCACTACCCAACCAAACCCGCAAATATGCAACTTACCTTTCTATCCTATAACACATTGAGCTGTCTAAATCTCGCTGGTCAGTAAATGGATGCCTTACTTCCATATTAAAACGAACGCATCTCAAGGACTCTGCTTTTATTACCTACTATAATCCCAGCTTTGAGTATATCTTCTGGCTAAAATGCATTAGTAGATCTTTGATATCACAACTTAAATGCATCAACAGGGAGAAATAAACGATTGATCTCGAGCTGTTCTGCTGATCTGTTAATGTGCACTATAATGCCTCTGTGCAGGACCAGCTGCGATCAATATATCCACTGTAATGATGTAGTATGCTTTATGCCTCCATTACAGTGTTTCTGACACCCAAAGAGAAGCTCTTATGCAGCCCTTATCGCCTGTACTCTCACAAGCACTTAATTACGCCTTTGCAGATTGTAAAACCTTAATCCCATTTAACAAACACTGTAAAACATGTTGGCCAATTGAAACTCAGCTGCTGTTTCAACGTCACCTCGGTTTCCAAAAAACTTCAGAAAAGCTTATTTTTTATTGGCTTGTTAATACTGAGATACTGTAAGAATTAGAATCTTTCATGGTAGAAAACGTAATACAGTTCTGAAACTCCCTTGTGTGCTTTGATAATGAAAGTGGCTTGTTAACTACAAGTATGAATAATTCCTTTATCAGGTAAGTATGGAATCAAGTTAATATTAAAAGATTAAATTGGAGTCTTTATACCTATATATAATAAAATACATGATTTTTGGAAAGACTTTGAAGACATGTGAAGTGCCCCCATCCTCCATTTTTTCCCATGTAGCCAGCGAATAATATAAAAAAATGTCATAGTCATGGGCCACTTTATATTGAAATGGTGGTGTCATAGTCAGTGGAACCCTTGGGAAGGCAGGGGGAGATAAAAAACCCCCTTAGATGACCACATAACACCCTTAGGCATTCATTTATCCAGCCCTGAGCTAAGTCCTAATAAAGGAGCCAACTTTTTAGTGCCATCTTTTCTGTAGATGACTTGTTGACCGAGGACAATCTATCCTCACTACTTATAGTGAGGGTTTCCCCAAACACACAGTTATCAAGTGACTAGGCACACCAATTTATGTCAATGGAAAACAACCAATGCAGTGTTGTAGGAGTTTAACAAATGTTCATGTGGTCACTGTTACAAGGCAATCCTCTTGCTGTTGCTGGATATATTTCATTATCTTTTAGCTCCTCTGACTTTTCCCTCTTTACCCATGTCTTCTTTGTTTCCTTTTTAGAAGATATCAAAGGAAGCATGTGCTTACTTTGGATTTGTACTTGCCCAGTTCACTTGAAATCTTTACCAACATGCACAGACTACATTGCCATATTTTGGCTAAAGATACCTTGTGCCAGAGGTTGGCAGACTTTTTCAATTAAAGCACCCTTGGAGGTTGAACCTATGGTGAGGGTCCCGTTAGTTTATAAAAAGGCTACAGGTTAAAAAGTAGGAAAATGCTACACTGCACCCTTTAAGGCTATTTATAGCATTGGAAGCAAGCTGTTATTCACTTCCCTATTCCTCCTCCTCTGACTACTCATTGAATTTTAGCACCCTGAAGATTTGTAAATATTCTGCAATTCTTTGGCTAGCTAACATTTCATCCACTTGTTGGGAATTGGAGGTGGAATTGGATGTGTAAGAAAAAGCTAATGATTAAACAGACAGGAAGAGCAAATGTCCAAGAAAAACTCGCACAGACCTCTGTAGACGAGTGTATATAGGGGCAGTCATAAAAAACAGAAAGTCCTTGAGACAGGCCAAAGAATAAGGGCCAAAAGCAGACAAATGTAATCCAAAAACAAGGTGAGGGAAGATAGAAAACTAGCAGATTCAGGTAATAAGCCATGGTTAAACCAGGGATTCAGAAACAGAGGGACAGGACAGGAACAGGATCTAAGGAACAGGGTCTCAGGGACAAGGTCTCAGGAGCAGAAAGAGAAGATTTGGATAGGACAGATTAGCCAATGTTGTGGGCGTGGGCCTGGGCATACAGACAAAAGTGATTGATAAAATCCACCAAACCCAGACTGCACTGCCTCCTGTGGCTCAACTCGAAGGAGCTACAACCAACAAACTCCAGATCCTGGTTCATATTCAGGCAGTTCCTGACAGAATGTCCCATAGTGGTAACTACTAATCATCAGTTATTAAAATTGCTCTTTCGCTGTTGAAAAGAACAGGCTGAGCAAACCAAAGTCAAACAGCAATGTAACCAAGATTCAGACAAAGGACAGGTAGCATTTAGCATGGTCAGGAACAGGAGTGTACTCAGGAACGTAGGCGACTAACCCTAGGTTGGAGCATCATTTCATTGTAACATGGGAATGTTGATGTGGCAGCCTGACGGGACTGTTATGACATGACTTGGTCATACCGACCCATGTGGCATCTCATCATACTTTCATCGAGACAACTATTTCGGTGAGCTAAAACACTGCACCTTTGCACATCTCTACAGATGACTCCAGTTTATAGGTTGTCCACATCCCAAGGGTCATACAGCTGGAAGTTGCCAGAGGTGTTTAATGATGTTCGCTATTTAAAGAATATATATATATATATAACTTTTCATAGAACAGAAAAAAAAAACATTCATACCGAACAAACGCTTCGTATGAGTCATATGCTTTAAATGTGTTTCCTAAAATATATTTTGGAACAGGGTATTCATATAAAGTTAATTCATTTGTTCTCAGATATAATAAATAATTAGCCATGATTTGTCTGACATGAATAGCAACACCTACATAATGTCATGTCTGCTGAATATCACAAGAAAGGGAACACACTACATTGAGCGGCTTTATTTCCATTCCGTTCCTCTATCAGCAGCAGAACACCTTGCAGTTCTGCATTCACGGCTTCCCTGATGAAGTGGTATTTGACATGCAGTCGCTACAAGTCAATATAATTTATTTAGATATTGAGAGAGAGAGAGAGAGAATCTGTATTCGCGCTTCAACAGCAAACATGCTGAGGATTTATGCAACAATATTCACAATGGACTATGTTCCACACTCGGGTGATATGGTCAACGTGCCGGTTATTGTATCAAATAAATAAATAAATGGATATTAATACCCAAAAGGATGGGAGATTACATGTTAACTAAGCCAAAACGTATACACATGGTTTATTCCGATAGGCATGCCTTACACCACTGAAACCTTTGAGGGACTTAGTTCTATTATTATCATGGTGCATAATCCCTGCATAATGTATTACCTGGAACAGTGAATTCCCCTCTGGATATATTTTGACATTACATACTTGTGATACGAGATTTACCAAGTTCACATCAATATTTAGAATTGTTATTTTTTAATGATTAAGGGGACAACGTTTTTCTATGATTTATTTATGAAAAGGCAAACAAAAAAAAAACAGTTAGGGCCATTTTACTAACATTCAAATTTAAATTTTTTTCATGAATTGATTTTTTTTCCTCTAAAAATTTGTTGGGTTTTTTTATTACTGTAAAACTTTGGTAAGTAAAAGGTCCCTTAGACAATCAATTGGAGTTGTGCTGATCCTATTGGACCTTTTGTTAGCCGTTCGGATTTTTAGAGGTTTTCAGATTACTTTCGCTAGTAATTGTCCGAAAAACTTGGATTTTTTTTTTAGAGGTATTATTACTTTTATTCAGATGGTTCTTTGTTTTCTACGAGGGTGTGGTTTTAGAGGAAAAGAGTTTATTTGTGGTTTCAAAAACCTAAAAATACTAAAAATGAGATTGTTGAATAATGGGCCTCTTAATCATGATTGACTTAAGTCACAGAAAATTCAATTCTTCCATTCATTTTCAAATTGCAACCAGCACAAAAATTGTAGAAACAAAAGTTGACCATCGGTTTGCGAGATTGCAACTTCCATCGACTTCTGTGGCATCTCGGAAGGTTTCAGTTTGATTGTCAGCATTTGCCTTTTCATAAAATACACTTTAGCAAAAAGTTGGGTCAAAAAAATTGTGATGGCAAAAATAGCCATTTTTTTTGCTGTGATTTTCACAAATGTGTGAAATGTCCTTTTTATTTAAATATGAATACGGGTCTGTAATGATGTGTAGTTCAGAAAAAAATGGACCCACATCTGTCCCTAACCCAAACATTACCCTACCTGTCAGGGGCGCTCTATTTATATATATATATGTGTCAGACCCACCCACCTCTTAAATGTGCAGAGTAAATCTTACCTATGATTAAGTGTCCTAGTGATACGAAACGCATCAGGCGAGAGATGATTATATAAAATAAAGTTTTCATTTTTATTAATTATTTTTCTTCTTTTCTGATCTAAGCATGGGTTTCCAGCGTGCCTTGCACCAACTAGTTTGTGCTACATATACGGATTGTCCACTCCCCTGAGCTGAGGCCCTGGGGCAGGAGCACCTGGACCACGTTTCTATTGTGGTAAGAGATTCCACACATTAAGGGTAAGGCCACACGGGGAGATTTCGGGGAGATCTGTCGCCTGGCGACTAATTGCCGCAACAAATCTCCCCTAATAAGCGCAGGCGACATTACGTGTTGCGGGTGCGCACTGCTACCAAGCTATTAGGGGAGATTAATTGCGGCGATTAGTCGCCAGGCGACAGATCTCCCCGAAATCTCCCCATGTGGACGAGTCCTAACACTTGTTATGCTTCGAATATTTTTTGTTTTAGACAGAGTAAATCTTGAGCAGAGGTTGGTCTGAACCCATTTGACCTGTGGGTTTCGGGCCAGCCCTCACATCACTAATGGCTTGTTGTATATAGTTATATTGGTGCTACACACAAACAAGTGTAGGCAAAACCAGCCTATTGGGTTTATTTCATGTTTACATGATTCTCTAGTAGACTTAAGGTATGAAAAAAATTAAGAAAAAATAATTGGTGACCAGGGCCCCCCTATAAGTAAAAAAAAAAAAAAAAAAAAAAAAAAAACACTGGCGCCAGGGCCCCCCATAAAAGTGCCCAACAAAATTTTAATTGGTGCCAGGGCCCCCATAAACATTTTTTAAAAAACAAAACATTGGTGCCAGGGCCCCCCTTTACAGTAAAATAATGGGGCCCCAGATAATATTTTTTTTTTAAAACTTTGGTGCCCTTACAAGTTAAAAAACATTGGGGAACCAGAGCATATTTAAAAAAAAAAATCGGTGACCAGGGGATTAAAAGAATTAAAAAAACACACACACATTGGTGTTTAGCAGAATTGAACTCTTGGCTTCAGGACTTCAACGTGGCCTCCTTCCGTGACTTTGGGTCTTTTTCAAGACTTCAATTTCAGCTGTTTTAGTTACTGGGGGTCTTTTTCGCTGCTTCAAGACTTCTGCTGTTTGGCACCTCGGTTGTTGGAGCCTTTAGGAGAGGTGAGGTGGCACGGCTTTGGCACTTTCATGGGGGGACCCAGCTATTTTGAAAAGTGCAGCACAGCCAGACCTTCCTTCAGGCCCAGTACAACAGTGCCCCCCTGATGGCGGCCCTGGTAGGGATGTACAAAATCCACTTTTTGGGATTCTGCCGAATCCCTGAATCCTTTGTGACAGATTCGACCGAATACCTAACCAAATCCTGATTTGCATACACAAATTTTATTTCTTCCTAGTTTTGGTAATGAAATGTCATGTGATTTCCCTTCACACCCCTAATTTACATATTTCAAATTAGTTCGGCCAAGCACAAGGATTCAGGCAAATCTGAATCCTGCTGAAAAAGGCTGAATCCTGAACCGAATCCTGGATATGGTGCATCCCTACTTAATATGGTTTTTAAACCTAGAAACAATAGTGGGAAACATGAGGCATTTACTGTGATGCACTGTGTGTGTGGGTTATGTATGGTTCTTATTCATACGGAAAAGATTTATACTAAGTCAATGTTATGTTCAGCCGAGGGAAATCCAATAGGCAGACTGCATTATATGAGTAGCGGCTTCACATCAGCAGCTCTGTGACTGGGAATACTAATCAGGTTACACAAAAATGCAACTCTGCATCGCATTTGCACCTCCGACAATGATAAATGTCCCCGACTGCCTTTAAATGATAGAATTGATCTCTTAATCAGGCTGCATGAATTGCACGCATAGTGAATGAGCTGTGGGCTCCACCTGCTTGCCGGAGCTTGCACGTTTCATTTTTTTCTTTTTTTTTTTCTTTTGATGCATGACGGCAAACTACGCATTTAAATAGATCCATGGGGATAAAGTGCGATCATTGCATTTATCATGATGATCATTGATCAGGGAGGTGAGAATATGAATCCCGGCAGCAGCAAGGCCCTGAGCTGGTTTAATGCGCTGATATATTTCATTAGTTTTATATACGTAGTTGAAAGGCAGATAATGCTGAATAGTAAATAAGTGAAGTTAATTTGGTTCTCATTTTCCCTTTTAACTATTTGTTTAAAGGAAAGACTGCAGGCACTTGGGGTGCCAAATATTAGGCACCCCAAAGTGATTGTATTAACTTACCGTGAAATTTCCCCAGACTAACGCATGTGCAGTTTAATGAAAAAGCTGACTTTTTAGTTAAAGTTTGGCTTTTCATTATACTGCACATGCGCAGCCTCACAAAGACAGAAGAAGATGGAAGTAGATCTCTCCGTGGTGCTCACTGGTATACCCCGGGCTGGTGCAGATTTATTCACTTGAGGGTGCCTAACATTTGGCACCCCCAGCCTTTCTTTCTCTTTTAACCTGAATCAATTCAGACAATGTAGAATCTCCTTATTCTGCACTGTGCTGCATTTGTTTACAACCCTGAGTCAAAACAAAAACTGAGCCAAAACAAAAACTGAGCCAAACAAAGGCAATCTGCTAGAGCGTTCTGGTGAATGCAGAATCAGTAAATATTGCCCGTTATATCTCTTGCCTTTAAGGTACTTGCGTCAATCATGTTCTTGTTCGATTACATGGGTGCAGACTGCATCCACCCTGGATCTCTGATAAATAGGGCACAAATGGGCCTAATGATGCTGAGGAATCCTTGATCTATTGCTACCATGGACCTGGCAGTAGCTCTAGGGTTCCCACAGCAAGTTGCACAGATCACGACTAGTGTTGGGCGAATTTGGCTGCGGCAAATTCCCGCGATTTGCCGCAGGTGAATAAATTTGCGAAACACTGGCAAAATTTCATCTGGCCAAAATTCGTCGGTGTCTCGTTTTGGATGCCGGCATCCGTTTTTGGACGCCGGCACCCATTGCCAGCATTGAAAAAACGAACACCGGCGTCAGTAAAAATGACGCGTGCATCCAGAAAGGGCCACCCGTGTCCAAAACAAGATGCGGCAGCATTTTGCGAATTTTTCACCATTTCGCTAATTTCTCTAGAAAAATTCACCCATCACTAATCATGACACCAGAATTAGCACAAACACTAATAATCTTTACTGTGGAAATGCTAACTGCAACTTGCAACTGTTTTGACACATTGGGTGCAACTGAAACAGACACAACTCCGTGTTTACCCACAATCAGTGTCTGACTAGGGTGTCCAGGGCCCACCAGGCAGGGTAGAACTGGGCCAGTGGGACAGCAGGAAAAAACCTGTTGGTCCCTGCTAGCCAGATTCATTCCCACCTGCCTGGCACTCTGTGCTTTCCCTGACCAATGGAAGAAAAGCAGGAAGGAGGGTTGCATCTGACGAGGGGGGCTCTGAGGTTGGGGAGGTCAGGGGCCCTTAAGTTTATTTTCTCCAAGGACAGCACTCCAAAGATTCTTGAGTAAAATCGCCTTTATTTATTCCATCATGGGCAGCATAAGCATACAACGTTTCGAGCATAATGCTTGATAAAGAGTGGAGATACCACTCGAAACGTTGTATGCTTATGCTGCCCATGATGGAATAAATAAAGGCGATTTTACTCAAGAATCTTTGGAGTGCTGTCCTTGGAGAAAATATGCTTACAACAGGGAGACTTTGGTGAACAGGCTCCAGTGACGTGCACCCATATTTTTTCAAAAAATTTGGACATGAGAGTAAGTGCAGTTTGCTTGGAATTATACAGGGGCCCTTAAGTTGGCAGAGAGGGGGTAGGGGGTGTGGTGTGGGTGTGTGTAGGCCACTGATGTGGAAGCCTCATTGCCCCCCCCCCCCCACACCAGTTGTGAGCTTCTTCTTAAAGTGTTGTTCACCTTCAAACAACTAGTTGGTTTCAGATAGTTCACCAGAAATAAAGACTTTTTCCAATTACTTTCTATATTCTATTAGTGACCGTTTTTCTAATATATTCTTCTGAAGAAGAAGCTGTTCTAAATGGATACATTTAGTTGATACATTTCTTATCTTTGTCCCTGCTGAGCAGAATCACTGGGTTTCATTACAGGCAGCTATTAGAATTGATACAATAGTTGCTAATACTCCAGAGATGCTGCTGAGAAATGGATCAACTAAATGTTGCAAAATTGTAACAGTTTAGAGTCTGTACCTGAATTACTGAGTTGCCAGACTCAAACACCAGAGACACCAACATTCAACTTTAAACTTAGATTTTCTAAAAACAGTAAGAAATAAATATTGAAGAGTAATTGAAATATGTCTTTACTTCTGGGGCAGGACTGGACTGAGAATTAAAATAGGCCCTGGCATTTCAAGTACACAAGAGGCCCATCAGCCCACATAGAGGCCCAAACAGCCCCCACCAGCCCACTAAACACTGACTTTCTATGGGACCTTATAGCAGCCCCTCTGGCATTTGCCCTAACCCACAAATGGCCAGTCCGGGCCTGTTCTGGGGAACAATCTGAAAACAACTGAACTGAAAAAAGTGTTTGGAAGGTGAACAAACCCTTAATGCCACCGTCCTCTCCCCAGTGTACACCACATATTACAATTGCTCCTTGGGGCCACAATCAGGGGCAGGTGGAGTGCTGAGGCTTGCAGTTCCCAGCAGGGGGAGTGCGTCCTGGCCAACAATGGCCTTAGGGCTCACATAGCTGGGGCCCACCAGCCCAGTCACAACGATGCTGTTATTGTGGGGGAAAACCCTACATTCTGTATAAACAACATGGCGATTTGCATCCAAAATTGCACACTGCTCTTGAATACATAAATAAACACTGTAGTGTCAGCCCAATGAGAATTGTTTCTTTACATTATTAATGCAACGTCCTATTGTATATTATACTATTCGAGACAATTAGAACCCACTATATTGTTGCAATTTAATAGCAAACAAGTATGATTTTAAAAAAGAACATTTTAATGCTGAAAAATATTGCCCCATCGGTTTCTGCAGACTGCTCCATTAATCCACACGATTCCAGATTCAAGTCCATTTCACGCAGGTGAACCAATATGAATGGAATTTTAAGCTGGGCTCACCCAAGAGTGTCTGGAATGCACTGAACTATGAAATAATCCACACAAAAGTCTGTTCATGAGCTGGTTCCATTTGCATGCAAACAGGGTCTTTTCTCGTGGAAAAGATGAAGATAGCAGATATGAGCCTGTGACTTATTCAACGAGAAAGCAGGGGAGATTTCAGTGGTCACAACCCACCCCTGCAAAGTGACACCTAGGGGCAGATGTACTAAGGGTCGAATTTTAAAAAAATCCTCAAATTCGACTATGGGAATAGATGGGAATAGTCTGAGAAGTAAAATCCTTCAAATTCGAAAATCGAATTAGAAGGATTTTACCGCAATTCAATAGGTCGAACGATCGAATAGTAAAAATTCAATCGATCAATAAAATCGAACTATTCGAACGATTCTAAGCATTCGATCGAATTTTTTTATTCGATCAAAAATAATGAAACCAATTCAGTAGCTTTGATCTGGCAAACTAGGCAGTCCAATAAAAATTTAAAGGGGAAGTACTTAGACTGTCAAATATTCTAATAGATTCGATTCGATCGAATTTTCAAAATTCACTGGTCGAAGTGGTCTTCAAAAACATTTGAAAATTCAAATTCTTTTTGAAAATTCGATCGAACTTTGAATCCTTCATGTGAATTTAGTAAATTTGCCCCCTAATGTGTGAGACAGCACTGTTTTATCTTCAGTTGAGGATGATAGTAACTTATATACAGAAGTATCCTACACAAGAGCAACATGTAACCTGTAAACAATGACCCCCTAATTTATCATCACGGCCAACGGCTCTACCAAGGTGGAAGTCTGGAAGTCGGGACTGATGAGGAAGGAAATAGATCAATATGTGGCATCCAATGGGTTAAAGGGTTGAAACTCAAGGTCAAAGTCCAAGAAGAAGTCAGAAAAGACAGTGATCAGCACAGTCAGAATTAAAGCAAAAAAAAAATTGTTATTTAGATGCACCCAAGAACTTTACAGAAAATGTTTGTGCCAGAGCATGCTGCAGGGACGGTACAAGGTAGTGGTAATGAAATGTGGGTGGAGCTATGACATCATGGTAGCAGCAGGTGGATCGGGGAAGGAGAAAAAGAAAAGGAAGGGTACATTTGGGGTTGGTTCTGGATGGATCGGTGGCTTAAGGGGCAGGCCAGGGACTGATCTTTGGAATATCACAGATTTACCTGCAAATACTAGTGATGGGCGAATCTATCCCGTTTCGCCAAAAAATTCGCTAATCTCCAGCAAATTGGCAAAAAATTTGAGAAACGACAAGCGTATCTTTTTTTTTTTTACGTCAACGAATTTTCGGCAGGCAAATTTTTGTTTTTTTCGCAAATTTATTCGGCGGCGAATCGCAAGAATTCACAACGAATTCACCCATCACTAGCAAATACATTTCCGGTACATTTTAAAACTGGCCCCGGCCTTGGCAGGTGTTTGACTAGATAGGTTGGTAAAATAGTGGGTGGCAACACTAGTCAGGGGCAGAATTAGTGATGTGATTGACTGGATGAGTTCCATCAAGGGAGGGGTTATGATGTGGCAATTGGTGATTGCCTAATTGCAGCATCAATCTAATAGAGTACTGCCCGGTTTTCCTAATTTGGAAAGCCGGCAGGAAGTGTTGACTTTGACAGGCCTCCCAAAAACCGAGCTGTACTGATCAAAACAAGGCAGGCAACCCTAATCCTGACCACTAACCTCAAAGAAAATATAAACCCTAAAAATAAATTAATTAGGTTTATTGGACATTGCTCTTATCAGTTCAAAGCACCGCAAAGTTCCATAGCACAAGGCTTTCCTCTTCCTTCAGTGTATCAAAAATAAGTCCCCATCCCTTCTTGCTATGGATTAGATAACTATACACTGCAAAATGTAACGGAAATCCATTTATACCTATTTGTGTAGCTTACTCCATCAAATTTCTTCTGCCCTGTTTTGTTGATGATATGCTGAAGAATATAAAATTAATTTCTGAATGAAATATGTGCTTTGTGATGTAGCACCCAGGCTAACTAAAATATCTACTTAACCCATTATATTATCTTTGCTTCAGCTCCAGTACTGCCTTTCAAAGCATCCGACAGGCCCAGTCATTCTGGTATAGTTTGCTTTTTTGTAATTGTCCTTTCATTGGGAATCTGCATACAGGTCCTTTCTGATAAACGCTGAACAAGATTTTCAGTATAATCATCGATCTGCCGTTTGCATTGAAACCAATTTTCTCCGAGCTGTACTAAAGTAAATGTAATTAATTACCTGCCAGACTGGGGTCTAATGCTCATGTTTTCTGTAACTGATAACGTTGCTGGATAGTCTATACATTTGTACAACTCAGATAATGCTCTGTAGCCCTTGTGGAAGCTAATTTTGCACATGCCACCCAGGCTCCTAGATGCCCTGAATCCAAAAAGGCAAAATAAAATTTGATTCAGTGTGCAGTCATACTAAATGGAAATCATCTGCATTATTTATTGAATTCATCCATTTCCAGCAACACAGACACAGTGATATTATTATCTTTTATTTATAAAGGGCTGACACATTTATACCACGTTTAACAGATATTATACACCGCTCACTGCACCAGTGGAGCTTACAATCTAGTGTCCCGATACTACCAGGAGCAATTTCATATACATATGCTTTTGGAGCGTGGGTGAAACCAATGCAGACATAGGGAGGGCAGTTTGTTTACAAAATGGAATGAAACTCAGGAATCCAGTTTTTCAAAATTTCTCGACTTTTGTGAGGGTGGCAGAGCAAAGCCCTCCAGTCTACAGTTTTACAATGACCTAGACTATTTTTATTGTATCTAAGCCATATCTCAGCAGGATGTATATGTTTTATCAGTTAGATGAAGAACAGAAACCAAGGGTCTGACAAATACTCTTAAAACTTTACTGAGCCTTTCACATGTTTCTTGTGATGAGCAAAATTTTTCACCATGCCTCGATATCCCACCGGCAAATATTTTCATACGCTGTGATTTAAGGCCATTCTACAAACCTGATGCTCGAATATTGTCTTGGCTCTGTTCCTGTGCCTGTGACTTCTTATGCTTACTTGATTGCTGATCTGGGATTGACTTTTGACCTTGCCATTGGATTCCCCTTCCCTTGGTAGTTTTATTGGACTTTGATATGATTACTGGTTTTTGATCCTTGCCTGAATGTTGACTACACTGACCTCTGCCTGCCAAAATCCTTGACCTGTCTGACTCTCCATTTTATGCCCCTGACTCAACAGTCTTTGGCTCTCTACCTCTCTTCACCATCTACCTCTCTGTCAACCTTGATGGAGTACTGTGTGGAGGGCTGTATGTGTGGCCTCCTACGAGCCATTGGTTCTGGTCACTTGGTAAACCTTACATATTTGTTTTATAATAATCTTATAATCCTAATCACATATTTCACTCTGGTACATAGATGGGAAGCTAGATTTACTAACTTCAAATTTCAACTTTCAAGTTTTATGAAGTTCATAAATCAAATTAACTCGAATGCAGTTTTTTTCTTGATTGCCAACATGTTGATTGCATTAAAGCACTAAATCAATAAATCAACCTGATCTGAAAACTGATGGAGATGGTGTCTGGGGTAAGTTTATACAGAGCTCATACTATATATACAGTATATATATATATATATATATATACAACAAACAAGGAAAAGTTGTGCTCACCACTAATTTTTAAAACCATTAGGCGGGGGTGCAATGAGGCTGTGACCACAAGAGGACCTCTTGTATTTGTCTATATATATATATATATTTTTTTTTTTTTTTTTTTAACCATCATTATTAGTGGAGAGATGGGCTGGAGGTAATGGTAAAACAAAATAATTATCATTTAATGCTTAATAACAAAATAACAAGAAAAAATTATCTCTATCACCAGATTATTGCAACTAAATTTGGTGGCAGAGCTGAGAGGGAAGGGGGCAGTGTACATATACTGCACTGCACATGTTCCAACATGAGGGCAGTAGTGGTCAGTGCCTAAAGTGGTAGTGGACTAAAATACAGCTCTGACTCTATGCATTACATTATCATTAAAGTGTTGGATGAGGTTGCTTTCACAACTCTTTATTACTCAACCCATGTGCTGTCCATAGGTTCTGGGGTCTGAGTGGTCATGCATACCCTGACTTACACTGAACATGCACAGTTATGAGCTGTAAGGCCCGAAGGCTCCGATCTAGTGAGGACCAAGGAGGGAACTCCAATCCAGGAAAAGTTTGTGGTACAGGCAGGGAGCAAGAGTAAGAGTAAACAAAATCCAAGCAAGTAGTCAGTCCAGGCAGCAAAGGTTCAGCAATCCGTAGTTCAGGCAAGGGTCATATACAGGAAACAGAAGTAGTAATGGAAACAGCACACCCAGGAACAAGATAACTTGACCTATAATTGGGCAGTTAACCAGAGTCCAGTGCTGCTTTAAATAGGCATCAATTGGCGCCAAACGGACGCCAGTGTGATGACGCAGGCGCGTCCGTTCAGACGCACGCTGGCGCAATCACACCCACGATGCGCGCCGGCGAAGACACGCCAGCGACGCGCAACCCTTACATGAGCCTATTGTGAGAAACCATGTATAACCAAAATTGCTGTGCCTTGTATATAGAGGTCTCTGTAATTTCTGTAACTTTCAGGAACATATTATTGGAGAAAAACAGCAATACGGTATTGCATTCTTACAAATGCTACGAGTGATTGTTCATTGAAAAGATATTGTTCTTGAAGCAACATTGAAGAAAATTAATTTAAAATATCCTGTGATAATGGGAAATCTCTTAAAAGTTATAAATTTCCACTAAACATACTGTCACTTCAAATTGACCTGGACCTCTGTGATCAATCAAACAATACTTCACTAGCTTCTAAATATTCCTGACCAAGATCTACTTTCCTACTTCCCAGTATCACCTCATAAATTAATCACCTTAATCTGTTCCTATATGCCCTTATTTCAATTCAAACGAACAGCACCATTAGGAAATTTTCTTAAAAGCCTTTATTTAACAACAGCTCTGACCCAGATGCAACGTTTTCAGACCAGCATCGGTCTTAAAATTCGTTTGAATTGAAATTGGAGAAACAAGGTAATTGTGGGACGTGCACCGAAATTGAATCTGGAGGACATCAGTGCTGACTAAACCAATTCCTACATGCCAAATGGAGCCATAGAAGAGGAGAAACCAACAAAAGGAACCAAATTCACTGAATGGAGCCAAAGAAGAGGAATATGACGAGGACTTTTAAAGGTAAGTTCCACTGAACACAAATGGTCTTCAGGTACCAGGGAGCCCAAAAAATGAAATGTTGTCATATGTGACTTCTGATGGTAGAGCAACCTTTATCTATCACACATGTTCCAGGCTACTTCCTCCATGCCCCAATCTTAAATGACTTCTTCTTATACTTCTGCAATCCCAGCAATTCATTTCTCCTTCAGGAACTTTCCCTTGGCCTTTTCAATACCTTACTCATAGTATATCTATTGGAGCACAGGCACAGTATCTTATTCATTATTGGCACATATGGGTAAATACCTACAGTTCATGATTTCCAAAGCTTTGCGATGATTAGTGAGATGGCCTGAAAAATAAAGATGGGTGGCTTTGAAAAGCTATTGTTCCTGATGAAACATTGAAGAAAGTTAATTATCCTCAGATAATGGGAAGTTACAATGCACCAAAAAGACAGTCTCTTCAAACTAACCTTGACCTCTGTGATCAATCACATTCTCCTTTACTAACCACTAAACTAGACCAAGATCAAGCCTCCTTTCCTCCTTCCTCATATCGCCTCATAAATGAATCACTTCCTACCCAAAACTGACCGAAGGTACTACTGAGCAGGATGCAAGAGATATGTAGGGTTGTAACAGATGACAAGAGCATGGAAATGGGATTTTTGGTGGCAACATTCTAGATTTCCCCAGTGGTGCTAAAATGTCATCATGTGTTCTATTTTAGAGAGGATAAACCAAAGTATGCATTTTGGTAATTGTAGAAATTTTACATAGAGTTTTTTGAAGCTGAGTTAGTGAAAGGTAAGCGTGCATAATTTGGAACTAGTAGGCAGGCTTCAAAGTAGACATCAATGATTGACAAGAACACAGGGAAAAGAAAAATCTCATTGGAGAATGCTAGTGCATGTGTAATTGAATTTGCTTCCTCTCCAACTGGTGGCTGTAACAAGGAACAAACTGGCAGTTCTCAATAATTATACACAATTATGCAGATAAGTCTCAGTGCTGAATAACACTTTCTTTTTTTTTTTTTTTTTTTTTTTTTTTTTTTTTTTTTTTTTTTTTTTTTTTATTATTTACTTTTTCCTATTTCATTCCAAGACATCATTCAAATAGGGCTCATTTCCATCCTTGCAGCAAAAATGGATACAGGCATGGGATTCCTTATTGTGAAAGCTCAGAATTACAGGATGGTCATCTCCCTTAGACTCCATTTTATCCAAATAATCCAAATTTTACAAAAATATTTCAATTACCTCTGTAATAATAAAACAGTAGCTTATACATGATCCAAACTAAGAAATAATTAATCCTTATTGGACGCAAAACCACCCTATTGGGCTTTTTTTAATGTGTAAATTATCTTATAGTAGACTTAAGGTAAGATCCACCTTGAATGTGACGGTAATTCCAGGGTTTCCAATGTGTCCTACGTCAATAGGTGCAGCAGGTCTGCGCCTAAAGAAGAACAATCAGATGTCATTTTAATAGAGAATTATGATAATTATGTAACCCCATTTGAACTTTTTTAGCGCTCCATAGTAACATAGTAAATTAGGCTTAAAAAAGACACATGTCCATCAAGTTCAACCTTTTAACTTTTTTAACCTGCTTAACTGCTAGTTTATCCAGAGGAAGGCAAAACCCCCATCTGAAGCCTCTCCAATTTGCCTCAGAGAGGGAAAAAATTCCTTCCTGACTCCAAAATGGCAATCGGACCAGTCCCTGGATCAACTTGTACTATGAGCTATCTTCCATAACCCTTTATTCCCTCACTTGCTAAAAAGTAGTGATGGGCGAAACTTCCGCCTTTCGCTTGGCGCCGCTGGCGAAAAATTCACGAAACGAGTTGCGTGTCGTTTCCGACGCGCGTCGCGTCGTTTTCGGCGCGTCAAAAACAACGCGTGACTCGTTTTTGTTGGCGAATTTTTGCTGCCGTTTCGCGAATTTATCGCCAGCGGCGAATCGCGGGAATTCGCCCCTGGCGAATAAATTCGCCCATCACTACTAAAAAGCCATCCAACCCCTTCTTAAAGCTATCTAATGTATCAGCCTGTACCACTGATTTAGAGAGAAAATTCCACATCTTCACAGCTCTCACTGTAAAAAACCCCTATTGGGTGACCTCATGTCAGCTGGAAAGACCTACTGGTGAATAAAGCATTAGAGAGATTATTATATGATCCCCTTATATATTTATACATAGTTATCAGATCTCCCCTTAAGCGCCTCGTCTGCAGAGTGAGCATCCCCAATTTGGCCAGTCTTTCCTCATAGCTAAGATTTTCCATACCTTTTACCAGCTTAGTTGCCCTTCTCTGTACCCTCTCTAATACAATAATGTCCTGTTTGAGTGAGGGAGACCAAAACTGTACGGCATATTCTAGATGTGGCCTTACAAGTGCTCTATAAAGTGGAAGAATGACCCCCTCCTCCCGTGACTCTATGGCCCTTTTAATAAAGCTCAAGCTGATGAAAAGGAGTAGGCACCACTGAGAACTTTTTAATATATTGGACTGTAAAGATCCATTATGGGTAAAAATCAAGGGTGAATTGCATCCAAAATTTAACTTTTCATACTAAAGCTGCATCCGTAAATTATTATTAAAAATCTTACCAAAATTTCTAATTCAACATTCAGGCCACACCCCTGAACTACCACTGTTACACCCAGTTTTTCCCAAGCCCTGTCTACTTTTAGATAAGCCTCAGCTCTTTGGGATCCACTTGCCTAGAGAGTCCCAACAAAGTCAATATAACTGTCATGTAAAAGAAGGTAGAGAGATATATAGTGAGAGAATCTCTGATCTGGAATGCAAACTAACAGCTAGAAATAAATTAATTTATGATATCGTCCCATTTCTGCTTTTCATCATTCAATTGAACATTTTAATTAAAATGAAAAACATGACTGGCTTTTCTGTCAGAGAGATGATGAGGCAAGAGGGCTTGAAAGAACATATTCTGAACATTATCAAACAGGTTTAATGGTCCCATTTATCAATATCTGGTCCTCGAATGGCATGAATGGCACGCAGTGGAGAAGCTTGGGAAGTGCTTGTTTTCATATCAATTCAGCAGGAGGCCCAGTGGCAGCTGTCGGTGAGATCTCCTGACAAACTAAATGATATCCACATGGTTTGGCAGGTCGGAATCCAAAACACAAATGATTCTGAGGGCAAAGAAGTGATTTACATCAGGAACATGTGCTCTGGTTCCGTGAGCATTAACTTTACATTACTTACTCTCCAGTGCATTGAAACGAGTTATAATTGGCGTAAATTCTCAGGCACCGGCATCTCGAGCTGCTTTGTCAGGGAGTGACAGTAATGTGCTCGCAAAGGTGTTTATTGAATGGTAACAGGGTGCTTACGTGGAAAACATACACTGTAAATAAAGTGACCAGACTTGCCTAATAATTCATGATGTGTTTGAAAAATTTTGTGTTGCCCTAGTTCCTCTAAAGAGAACAGCATGATTATTATTTAGACTGGTGGGTAACATTAAAACATAAACCATAATGATTAAAGGGCACGCAACACACACACCTCTTAAACTGTCTATCTTGTCACATTAATCCAGCTGTCAATTCATTTTAAAGGAGAACTAAACTCTAAAAATGAATGTGGCTAAAAATGCTTGAATACTAAACTTATTGCACCAGCCTAAAGTTTCAGCATCTCGATAGCAGCAATGATCCAGGACTTCAAACTTGTCACAGGGGGTCACCATCTTGGAATGGTGTGAGAAGCTGTTGAGAAGCTAAGCTGAGGGGTAGTGATGAGTGAATTTATTCACCAGGCATGGATTCACACAGCTGCAAATTTTTCACAAAGCTGCTGCAAAAATTCACTTAGACAAAAAAGTCGAAGTTGATCACCGGTTGTGAAATCTGGAAACTTCACCACTACAATAAATTGCTTCTTTTTATCCGCTATTGTGTTTTATCACTGATACTTTTCTAAAAAAAAAACCTCAATCCCCTTTTTAAAAAAAATCTTTTCGCTACTCAGCAATAAAAATCTAACTTAAATTATAATAAATTCCTCCCTTACATAGTTACATAGTTAAAATGGGTTGAAAAAAGGCAAAGTCATTCAAGTTCAACCCCTCCAAATGAAAACTCAGCATATACACACACCCCTCCATACTTTCCAATACATTTTATATGCCCATATCTATACTAACTGTAGAGTTTAGTATCACAATAGCCTTTGATATTATGTCTGTCCAAAAAATCATCCAAGCCCCTCTTAAAAGTATCAACAGAATCAGCCATCACAACATCACCCGGCAGTGCATTCCACAACCTCACCGTCCTGACTGTGAAGAACCACCTACGCTGCTTCAAATGAAAGTCCTTTTCTTCACTCTTTGTAGTCTATCTTTTAGCCAGTTTTCTATCCAGGTACAAATAATACGTTCCAGGCCAACATTCCATAATTTAACCAGTAACCTTCTGTGTGGCACTGTATCAAATGCTTTAGCGAAATCTAAGTAAATCACATCCACAGCCATCCCAGAATCGAGGTCCCTAAATAACTTCTCATAAAAAGAAATTAAGTTAGTCTGGCAAGATTACGCAAATAAAAGCATGCTGGCACAAACTCATAGTATTGTTATTTGCTATGAAGTCCAGTATCTTATCCATTATTAACCTTTCGAAAGCTTTCCTACCACCGACATCAGACTAACTGGCCTATAGTTTTGAAGCTGAGAATGGGATCACCTTTTGAATAGTGGCACCACATTAACAATTCGCCAGTCTATCAGCACCATGCCAGACCTCAATGAATCCTGAAAAATTATGTAGAGAGGTTTGTCAATCACAGAGCTAAGCTCGCTAACTACCCTGAGATGAATATCATCTGGCCCCAGACCTTTGTTTATCTTAACATGTTCTAGTCTCTTTTGAATTTATTTTGGCTGTCCCAGCTAACCTGAAAGCCTTAAAAGCACATCTTTTCTTACCCACCTCAACACCAACATTTTTATTGAACCAAAAAGGTTTTGCTTTGCAACGACGTTGCTTGCTTACAAGTGGAATATACTGACAAGTATATTTATTAAGCAGCATTTTAAAGACTTCCCATTTTTGTTCAGTGTTTAACCCTGTGAAAAGCATTTGCCACTTAATATGTTGCAGAGATGCCCTTATACTGTCAAAGGTTGCACGCCTGAAATTTTGTGTTTTAGCTATTATAGAATAGCTTTAAGGGTTTGGCCATTAATTAAATTTTGATTTCTTTATAGGGTGTTGTGAAAACAATGGGAATCTAAAGCAGGTCTCTACTACAGTGAACAAAGTAGCGAAGAAAATTCTATGCACCAAATACTTTGTGAAAGATTTGGCCCAATACTGAACCGAATCCGAGACCTAATTTGAATATTTAAATTAGTGAAAAGAGGGGGGGAAGACAACTGCTTTCACAATTTTTTTTTACTTTCTTGTATGCGTGATGAAAAACCCTGTGATTTTTTGGATTTGGTTTGTCCAGGCACTTGGATTGGGCCGAATTCTGCTGAAAAAGGCAGAAACTTGTCCTAATGTTGAACCAAATCCTGGAAAAAAGTCTCCCTAACAATAGTTGTATAAAACAGCTTCTTGCTCTTTTTTCATAGCTTTGTTTTTTGTATTAATCAGTAAATCAAATCCATAAAGTGACATAAAAATTTGAAAAGCTTGTTTTGAAGCAATTGTGTCTCATTTTATTTTAGTTATGCAGTATGCTTACTGTTCCAGATGTCAGGTCTTCAGAGGCTTTTATGCATGTTTTCTAAAGAGACAAGACTTGGGAAATTTTCCAGCTCACTCATACAGAACACAGTATAGTTCCTCTGTTGCTTGCTTCTGTGCATCCTCTTGGGCTTCTCCTCATTTGCTCATTCTGCAATAGTTTGACATGTGAGTGGCTGAATCATTGCCAGCTCACCCACATTTCACTGCAAATATGGATGCTCTTGTGATACACTGCCACCAAAATGTCTGTTTAAGTTGTTGGTCATCTTTTCTTGACCAAGAATATCTGTGTTTCAGGACCTACTCAAGATTTTTATTAGGTATACAAACTATGCTAAAGTTGTTAGGACTCTCAGGGATATGAACCCTGGCCTGCATGGTAGTCAATTTGTGTTGAGCCACTGGAGACATTTAGAGTCCCCTGTTCCTCACTGTCCATATAGACAGCCTGCCTCTGCTTTTCTCTTTGTCTCCAACTCTAATCTTGTTAAGGTCAGGTGCCAGTAATCTTATCATCAAAGGCCTATATGAGCCAGATCCTTCCTGCAGCTATTCCTGTATCATTGACCAATGTCTGTGTTCTAGCCATTTTTGCCTGTGTTCTTGATATACCCGGTTCCTGCTAGTTCTTCAGTCCTGTTAGTCCCTTGTTCCTGCTACCCATCCTTTATCTGCTCTCTTGGTTTGAACCCTTGGCCTGTTCCACAGACTTGTATTGCCTGCTGCCCTCAAAAGACCCCTCACCTATTTACATGGACCTGCTTCATCTTGCAGCCTGCCTGCCTCTGGTTTGTTATACAGACATATCTTCAGATTGTATACTCTATTCTCATTTCTCTTTTGCCTCTTCAGTGTCATCTGTTCAAGTTTCCTATTAAACCACATTCTGAACATATTTCCGTATTCTGGTTCTTCTGGCACCAAACATGGAGTTACCATGTTACCAAGCACTTAGGCTCCCACCTTCCAGCCAATTGCCTATTGGCCAACATGACAACAGTTGAACCTTAGCTTTCTGTCTCGACCTTTGACTTATAAATCACATTTGATATTGGAAGCTTGCCTAGACCTAAATTCTCTTCTGATTTATTCTTCTTGTAATTTGCACTTCCCTACACTGGTTACTGGTTTTGACATTCATGTTTCAAGATCAAGTCCTTGGCCCCAAAGGGTTGTCATTGGACTGAGGAATAATACTATTCTGTGTAAGCAGATTCCCCTGGGAGCCCCATCTGACTTGGATGGATTCTGTTCTAAATCTAGCCTTGGTAATTGCTACACTGACCTTGAGCACCTGATTGGTTACATGAGTAGTTCTTTGTTCACCTGTGCTATGAATAGATATCTCTTTGCTCTCCCAATGGTAACACCGTCTTTACCCATAATTCCTTAAGTCATACATTCCCAATCCAAATCAGTGATTACTTTTTTCGGAATTTTGACTCTTAGCGAGTTCATAATCCATGGACCTCATGTCAAATTTATCTTTTTACCTCAAGTGATCTCTGGTAAATTAATTTCCATGAGAGGACTATGGCATTATCAGAGCTTCCCTACATTTCCAAGTAAGTTAAGTTATAGCTGCCTATTGTTTCAGGGACCTGACTGCCAATGAAATATAGCCCATGACCTGCACCACATTTCATTAAGGTTCCCCTATGCCATGGGGCCTCTGACTGCAGGGCCCCCTCCCCGATGGTGGCCCTTTTCTACAATGCATCACACCTGCAACCCTCATTATAAATAGAGGTTCAGTGGTTGTTATGCGTTTAAACACACACTATATGTGCCCTAAATCTATCACAAGGGATTTTGCTTTCAGCATACAATCATATATGAAATAATTAAAAAGGCTGGTTTTAAAGGTCCAGTCTGAATATACTTAATTCAAAGATCAGTTTTGTCCCAGTTGAGCAAATTGGCCATTTTAGAACAATCATCAGTATTTAAAAGTGTTGATAAAAATGCCACAGTCAAGCCAAGGAGGGTACAGTAAGAGTATGAAGCCTTCATCATTTTGTTTTGGCTCTTGTTCTACTTGCCGCAAGCTCATGAAATATACAAGAGTATATGAATCATTTTTATTTTCTTCCAATTTATGCAAAAAATATATTTTAAAGTATACATGAAAAATATGTACAGAGAACAAAAATGCATCAAAAACAGCCCAGCATGACTACACGTTTTCATCTATTCCCAAAAATATAAGGTGACATTTTAGAAAGTTTTTCTTAAGTATTCAGAGACTTGAGATGTAAGTACTTTGTGAAAACAAAATCCATTTTTTATTTTAATTATTCTGTTAAATAATTATTCTGTATGGAAGAATGGATGGAACACATTTAATTTCATATTTAATAGCTTTCCCAGAATTTGATATATTGCATTAAAAAAGAAGTTAAAAATACCAATTACTCCAACAGAAGTAAAAAAAAAAAAAAAAAATTAATTACTGGAAGCAAAATTCCTAATCCAAAGATATATTACAAAAAATAATATGATATGAAATAATGTAAGATTCACTGTGGTGAAAAATTAAATTCAGAGAGCTAAAATTAGCACTGTAAATTGACTAGTAACCAACAATATACTAATTACTTAGCATAGTGTTTAACATACTTTTAGGGGACTATTCATTAAAATTAGTATATGCAAGCAAAATAAATTGAAAATAATGTTGCCAAAACATGAAAACAACATTTCCCACAATCAAGTATTTTGCATTTATAACAGTTCTTGAATTATTTAATCTTGAATACAACAAAATAAAAGCAAGATCACAGGTGAAAAAAAATTTTAATATTTTTTCCACATTGAAAAAATGAGCTTGGGAAAAAAAACCTTGCACAAGAACTTTGCTTAAAGCATATTTCCATTTGATAAATACCAAAAAGTTAGGGTGGGAAAAAACACAATTGTAATTTTCTTTTTGATCACAACATTTTGTAAAAAACATGACAAAAAATATAACTCAAATGTTAGAATTCAGTTATAATGTGCACACAGAGAAGTATTTTATAAAAATATCATAATTGCAAAAAAATCTATTAAAAATGCATGCATCTTTTTTTTTCTGCAAACTGAATCTTTTTATTCCTGGCTTATTTAAGCAAACACTTGAATGGAATAATCATGGTCATGTTTAGCTGCAAACTAAAGTCACACTATTTCTTTCAATTTTAATGAGGCTGTAAATTCTCAAAGGTTTTAAACTTTAAACTTGAATAAATTTAAATCTTCAGCTCATCTTCGTTTATTTCTAGGGGAACTCTTAAACTGTTAGTTCATTTGAATGTATACAGTTTTGAATAAATTTACGACATTTTCATATACAACAGAGACTCTTAACTTCTTGGTTAGGATTCAAAATAGGGGTCAAAACAGCAAAAATTTGGAGGTTTCTCCAAAAAGTGACAACTAGATTTATAAGTAAAAATTCTAATAATTTATTAGGACATACGAACAACCACCTAACGCATTTCATGCCTACAGGGGCACTTACTCATAGGCTCCTACAAAATAGGGTTGTTATAGAGTTGAGGTTGGGTCACCATGATCCCTTAACAAACTGTTAGGGGTTATTTATTAAAGGTTGAGTTGTATTTTATTAAGCCCTGAAGCTGTTAAAAGTCTGAATATGAAAATACTCCAGCTAAAATCTGTCAAGGTCATGTAGAAGTCAATTGTTTTTTGCCTCATGATTTTCTGGGGGGGGGGTTTTGTGGTGGTTTGCGCTTAAAAATAATTTTTTTAGTCTATAACTCGATAGATTCTATGTATTTTTCCCCCAATTGCATTAATTTGCATTTTTTATATTTGGGTTTTTTCATAAGTAAGCCAACAGAAAAAAACCTTACAAATCTGACCTTTGATAAATCGCCTCCTAAGTAATTTCCCTCTGAATCAGAGGATCTATACCTTTATTTAACCATAAGCTATATTCAAATGTAAAAAAGTGTTGGGGGAAAACGCAAGTATGAAAAAGTTCCTGGGTTGCCAAATCAGGGATCTGACAGGCTATTTGGTAGTACCTACGTGAACTGACTGCTTACATGAAGATCATTTTGGCAGTGCACCTGATTTTTATACAACCAAAACCCTCCAAGCCAATAATTCATAAACAAGCACCTGCTGGGAGCAACATCCAAGGGATTGGGATCACAAGCCACTGGCTGAGGATTACTGCTCTACAATATAAAATCAACTTAATACATTGAAATTATTAATTTATTGAGATTCCTTTTTCAATTTAAACCAAATCATGGGTCACCATAATAACTTCTAGTTTCAGTCCAATCCAAAATATATGAAGAAGAGAAGATCAATTAAACTCTGTTTCCAGCTAACGTGGCTTCAAAATTTAAAACATTTCCAAAGCCATATAAATATATGAGTGTTGGCTGTTACCACTTTACAGTAGTCCTTCTGTTTAGTTACAACAATGTGTGTTGTAGTGGCACTAGGGTCCTAGGTTTTATTCCTACCAGAGTATCTGCAAGGGTTGTTTATGGTCTCCTTTTTGATTCTTATATTCTAAAACATACAGTCAAGTTATCTGGCTCATAATAAAACTGACCATAGATAACACAATAGGGTCCTAGACTGTGAGCTCCACTGGGGCAGGGAATGAGTATGATGTACGGTTCACACAGCAAAGCCTTTTTTCCTAACACTTGACATATCTCACCATTTCACAGGTTACATTTGACTGAATCTGATGAGTTGCTTTGAATGAATCTGATGAGTTGGCTTGACTCCAGGGAACTGACAATAATGGGTTCAGAGTTGAAAATCCAGCACTACATAAAATAAGTGCTAATACAAAGTTAGTTGGGAGGCAACAGGAAAAAGTCATCAGTTGGACCCATTGTGATGGCTTTAAACAAGGGTAATATTAAATACACCTGTCACTTAAGTAACAAGGGAGATGGAGAAATCAGCATACACCACCAAGTACGTCATCATCATAAGGAATTGTTTGTGTTATTGTTCTAACCAATGAACCAACGTCAGACCCGCTAATTCATTTACTTTACATCAAAGAAAAAAACATGATCAGATTCAAAAAAATTTATTTGAAAAGCATTTCAAAGATCCCTTTTTATCACACAGAAGAAGGAAATGTTATTTCAAACCCTTGCTGCTCCTTTAAGCCAGTGCTAACACTATTATCAATGCTCAAAGAGAGATCAAAGAGGCTTTCCCTTTCATGGAAGTGCTCATTCTTTCTGTTTCTTGCAGTGAAAATGAAAGGCATGTATTAAGATACAGCACAGATTGTAAGCTCTACGGCAAGAGACCTGTGCATTTGTGTTTTGAAACACACATATACAAAAAAGTGGTTCTCATATAATTATCTTAACATTTTTGATGATTGCACTTTTCCATGAAAACATGTTGATGGTCATCACTTGTCCAAGAAATGGACATTACCTAGTAATTTAGCCTGTGTGCTACCTAATCTAAGTGGAGAGGAAAGTATTGGTTTCCACTGAGCAGTTTTGGTGCAGTAATGGGACCTGTTATCCAGAATGCTTGGGACATAGGGTTTTCCATAAATTGGATTTTTGTACATTGAATGTACTAAAAAAAAATCATGTAAACATTAAATAAACCCAATAGGCTGCCTTTGCTGCCAATAAGGATTAATTATATCTTGGTTGGGATCAGGTACAATGTACTGTTTTATTATTACAGAGATAAAGGAAATCATTGTTAAAAAAATTAATTATTTGATTATAATAGAGTCTATGAGAGAAGGCTCTCCCATAATTCAGGGCTTTCTGGATAAAGGGTTTCCGGATAACAGATCCCATACCTTTAGTAATATTTAGGGGTTATTTATCAAAGATCAAACTTGTGAGGTTTGTGAGTTTTTACTAGCTCAAATAAACTCAAAAGTTTGCTTATTTATGAAAAAATGCAAATTAATGCAATGGGGGAAAACTTGAATGCTCAAATTGATCTAATTATTGGTGAAAAAAACTTGAATATCTCAAAATGATTGAGTTTTCGAGTGCAAAGCACAGGAAAAACCCCAACCATGAAGTCTAAAAACATCTTCAAATGGTTCAAGAGACCTCTGACATTGACTTGACCTCGTCAGGTTGTAGATGGATTTGAGTTTGAGGTTTTTGCAGCTTCAGGGTATAATAAATCTCACGAAAAATGTAAAAAGATTTTCGTGACTTTAGGCACATGCGCAGTGGTTTGGGTCTGGAAAACTCCTCCAACTGCGCATGCGCCAAAACTGACAAAGAAGACCGAAGAAAGAAGATGTTCCTGATTTTCTAGTAGACTTAAGGTAAGAAAATCTAAATTAAGACTCTTCATACACAAAAACCCAGGTCCCAAGCATTCTGGATAACAGGCCCCATATTTCCTGCCCAAAAAAAAAGCACCTGTTTGGCCAAAATGAAACACAGTTCAAATAATGCGACTGGCCATTTTTTCATGATTTGTTTTCTGGTGCAAAGAAACACCATCATTTTTTGCTAAAACATAACTGGTTTTAGTAGCATAAAACTGCTAATATCATGAATACTAAAGATTAAACAAGCACTGACATTTACAAAAGTGCTAAGGAGAGCACTGAGCATTAAGAAATACACAGCAGTCAAATTCATAAGGTTTTTGCCAGTAAAATTCAAGCCTTGTGTTCATTTTAACACAAAACACATCTATGGGGTGACTTTATAAAGAGGTAAGAGATTTTCTGTTATTTTGCTAGATTTCATTAACCAAGGACCTCATGGATCCAAGTGAATGCAACCTTACATTGTCCCTTTTGATGTGAATAACAGTTTCCACCATCCACCTGAGAATACAAGGGAAACACAATCAAACGCATTTGAATTATTCTTACCTTCACTCGCACAAAAACTGGATTGAAAGCGGCGCAGCAAATAATTAAAAAGCAATAGATTTAATGCACTGGTGTTACTTCCACTTTCCTGGCATGTTTTGGGCTTCCTGTTGGGCTTTCATTGTGTTCTGTGATCAAATTGTCTCCGGGAGATGCCTTGGCAAGAACAGCAGAACCAAGGGAAACACGTTTAATTGAAGTTTAACCGACGGATGAATTAAACATGAAACATACTGGGATTGCAGCGCTGAAATCGACGAGGCAGTGGTGCGTCCGTATGCCCACTTTATAGAAATAACAAAACAAAACAAAAAAAACAACCTTTAGGCTAAGATTAAAAAATTCATTTCCTGCTGACATTACTCGGCAAAACGTTGGCTTCCTAATCAACAGAATTAAATTCATCTCAGCACAAAGCAGTCTGAGGGCAGAATCTACAATGTTAGTGCCCAAGTGTAAGCTTTGTTATAGAACACAAACTGGCACTGTCATTAGATACTGATTTTCAGAAGCTCCATTAATGTTTTGCACACATTTTCCTTAATTCTTTGCAGCTTCCCTTTACATGCTAGGGACAACAAAAACAGCACAGATCAGGGGTTCCTGGATAAAATCATAAATCATAAAATGCAATCATGGAGAATTAAGCAGGATTTAGCTTCCTTGTCTTGCCCCCGGTTTTGATTTTGGTGGGAGTATGAGGGGCAGAGGCAGTGGTGTAACTAGAGTGCGCTGGGCCCCCCAGCCCTCTTCCCACCCAGACTCCACCCAATTCCATGACAAGACTCCGCCCACTACCCACCCCGAGTGGCTGAGGAAAGGGCGGCAGGTTCTTATTGGCTATAGAGGAAGCAAACCCCGCAATCCAGTCCCCCCTCTGACTGTGGGAAATTGAAGCGCTGCAAGTGCATTAGCGCAGGTGATTCCTCATTCAGGCACACAGAAGGCCTGGCGACTATAAAAAGTCACCATAAGAAAAAACACCCATTGACTTCAATGCGTTTTGCATATTTATAATTTTTTTGCATTTTTTGGCAAAGCGAAACGGGATAGGTTTTTTTTTTTACACTATAACTATAGCTCCTGAGTTAAGGGCAAGTGCATCATGGTCTTATTATTTAGTCACTATTTACTGGGGGACTTGATTTTAAACGCACTGCAAACAATGATAACAGATGGTGAAGGAAGGGAATTATTCAATGTTGTATGTTTGTTGGCTGGGGCTTCCAAGCTCCCTGCTTTCTCACTAGAGCCTCTGTGTTAACGGTAAGTGCACCATGGTCTTACTACTCCTTACTACTAGTCACATTGTTTTCTGGGGGACTTGATGCTAAATGCACTACAAACTTAAAAAGCTCACAAATAGTGTAGGACTCGCATACAATGAGAGGCCTTGACTTAGGGTTGCCTCCTGCCTGTTTTTCACTCGGACAGCCCAGTTTTTTGAAGGGCTTTCTGGATCAAAACTGCTTACCAAGTTTTCCAAATTTGTAAAACTGGGCAGGATTTCCTTTGATTGACTTGGTGAATGGCCAATCGCCAATCACCACATCATAGCTCTGCCCCTGATGTCATGGCCTGTCCCTACTGCATCACAGATCTGCCCCCATTACGTCGCAGCTCCACCCCCTTTATGACATGGTTCCGCCCCTGCCTGCCACAAGACAGAAGATGGCAACCCTACCCTGACACGGCACAAGAGCTTACATATTCTGGCCAAAGTGTGGTAGAAACACATCATTTTTTGTAATTATTTATAAGGCAATTTTTCTCTCTTTGTTAACAAATATTGGCTTTTTCTCATTTATAGCAGCTGGTCAACTCCAGATTGTGGGTTAGACTGAGCGCTGGCACATGGGCGTTTCTAGAAGCCACATCGTGGGTTACTTGATCGCTGCCGATTTATTTCTGTGTACAGTATATGTGAACCTTTCAGAAAGAGGCCCATCGATCTTGCTTGGTTCCTGAGTCATTATCACTATTGGACTGCTGCTGTTGCACAAGAATTGGCTTCATTTCCAGGAAATGTTCTCCTCTGCGCAAGCAGAAATGAAAACCTTAAAAAAAGGTTACTGTATTTCCTTAGTATAATACTGGATTTTTTGTGATCTTCACAATTTAAAGTCCAACAAATTCTTTCCCATGCCATCATCAAGTGCTAATATTCTAAATTCCAAGCTTTATTCATCTCTGTCATACGGAGTAGAAAATAGGCACTCGGTCCAGGTGTGATATTACCGGGAGTTAATCAGAAGAATACACAAGGCTTTCCTGGAATCATTTTCCAAAAGACTCTTTCTTTGACCACTTGCCATCAATTCTTGACCTGCATTTGCAGAAATACAATAGCAAAATATATCCCATTGTGGCACCAAATGGCATTGAATTCATTATATCCATCTCTGCAAAGGCCGACAACTCCTAGACATGGAAAATAAGGCAGGGTTAATGCATTCACTCTCAGTGTTTGAGCCACTTGTGCTGCAGGTACCACCTCCCTGTGCAAATGGCAACTTGTTTATTCACAGTAAAGTCTCCGCTGAAAAAACTGCCCATCAGCTTTGTACAGAGACAAGTTATAAGCGTAAAAAATGAAAGAAGAAATGTTAATACAGGCAGGTCCGTCCGCAGGGGGGCACAGGGGGTACAAGTGTAACAGGGCCTGGCAGTGCTGCGTAGGGAGGGCTCTGGAGCCAAGGTTTTCTGCAAAAAATATACTTTGGGGCCCCAATTTTATTTTTACTTTTAAGGGGAGCCCTGCCACCAATGTTTTTTTTTTAAATATTTTCTGGGACCCCAATTTTTTTTTAACTTGTAAAGGGGAGGCCTGGCACTAATTATTTTTTTTTAATTGTTAGGGGTGGTCTTGGCACCAATGTTTTTTAAAAAATATTTTCTGGGGCCCCAATTTTTTTTAACTTGTAAGGGGACCATTGCACCAATGTTTTTTTTTTT